>CM060430.1:32326207-33556207 GCA_030545235.1 Helianthus tuberosus
TTTAACCCCACATGTCATAATACTCGAAACCACTCATATTGAGGCTAGATTTGAACCACAAACAGATCATTGATACTATATCGCACTAGAAAAGCTAGATACATCATATAAGTTGAAGAGATGATCACAAATTCATGGATCATGATTTACAAAAGCGATGTTGATTTGTGGAGATTTGAGTGACATTATGGCGTGAAATAAAAAGAAAGAAGGTGAAGTTACCATCAGCCCATTTTCAACACACACAACATCTTGAACTTAATTAAAAAAACCCCATAAATACAGAAGATCTAACAATCTTACAACAACATCCTGAACTTAATTAAATCCCTCAATCGCATCCCTAAATCCCTCTTCATGGTGTTCGTATCCAATCAAATAGGTCAGCTTTTCTTGGCTTGTAAATGGCTCTAATTCGTAAATAAGCATCACCTTCAACTTAATAAGAGGCCAAAACGAAGCATCACCTGCAAGTAAATGGATCCAATAGTAGCCGGAATCTGATGCTTTATAAACTGAAGCTTATAAGTATAAGTGTCCACACAAAACGGAATGATAATGGTTACAAAAGATATTGTTAAGATGCTTTGCCTCCACGAGCCGCATAAATCATGATTGATAATTCAGGCAGTATCAAAATAATTCATCATACTACTTCAGTCACCTCGGATAGAAATTACCATTAAATTGCTACGAACTTCGTACAATCGAGTCACCAATAGTGGTGATAGTTACACACTCACGCAACTTATCCGTTGTTGCATTATCGATTAGAGGAGTCGTACCGAAGAATTAGAAGTGTTGTCGTATGTTGGGTGCCAATCCACGAGTCAAACAATTATTGACAAATCACTAACAAGGATGAAACAAAATCAACCATAGCTGATTATTATCAGTGGGGTAACACATCCAGGGGAATTCACAACAGATGTCTGCAACACCGTACCCTAGAAAGGATTAGGGTAGGATTTCGTTATATGCCGCAAAGATTGTTTCTTCGCTAAAATTAGCGAGGGTGCTCGGTTCATTAGGACATGATGATGAAAGAACATAAGAGGTATTCTAGTGCTGTCTATTGTACTTCACAGAATCGTTAGACGTATTAGATTACCCTCTACACCGAGTTTAGAGTAGTCAATAAGCTATGACTAGAAAACAATGGTAAGAATTTGGATTAGTTGAGGTGATAGAATCCGGCTAATTTACGTGTCCTCTTGTAGCTTCATCACATTTCCCTGCTTCATACGTCTAGTTTTAACGGCTCACATCCATGTCATTTCCTTCTTCAGCTATGTGCCATACAAGGGAGAAACTAAGGATCTTCATAATCCTAGTGTTTTCATTAATAGAAACTTGTATTGCCATATTAGGCATATGGCTAAGGGTATCGTGTACCCCTTTGCACAACATCGTTGTTCTCCACAAAACATATCTACTGTCTCTCTAGAGACCACTCTGTTTAAAACCTATAAAACGAAATCCACGTCACTTCTACCCAAGAACCAATTACCACCGATGTCTCACCTAATCTGGACCTTATGATTATATTACGACCCCTACCATCCCTTGGAAATAAGTGTTTCAGTGGCTAACAAAAGACTTTAATTAGGAGTCATGGGTACCAGTGGGAAGAGTAAACTCGTACCCCGTTGAAGTTAGGAATGGGAGACTATAAATTTCTAAAGAAACACTGGTAAACCATTACTAGGTGAAAGAATTTGTTCCTATCCTCTCGAAATAGTGTTAGTGTTAGTGTGAGTGCAACCTTAGTGTATTGTTGGGTCATGCAATCAAGCCTGAAAAGAACAGATGATATGGAAAGCCAAAACTGGATCCCAACTATTGATCCACAATAAGCACTGCCCATCTAAGTTCCCTCCAATGACAGTGGATATAACAGACTTATAAAGCTAAGCACTGATCTGCCTAACAACTGCTACATGTAAAGACTGATGAACACAAATATTGTTGAAGATAAGCACTGATAGACCTAAGGCCTGATCAACCAAAGGAAAACCACTGCTTAGCAACAGCAGTGGCTCGGCATCAACAACAGATTCAACATCAGTGTTTATGCTAAACAGTGTTTATATGTAACAATACTTATCATATCAGTGTTTAGAGTTTGTTAGATTGTTAGATGTCGCTGTCTAGGTGACGTAAGCTTTGATTCACAGTGGTTTGATCTGTACTATAAATAGAACAATTTGTACTATTCTATTTGAGTGAGTTTTCTCCTCCAATCCTTCCATCTTGTACGATCAACCATTGAGCTCAGGCTGAGGGGGAGTCTAGTATGTAGGCATGTATGTAATCATTATGTTTTTGTAATCATTTGACTTAATGATAAGCATGTGTTTATTGAAAACTATTTCTCTTTGATTGTGTTATAAAGTTTGTATTTATTTTCGCTACATTTATTCTCATCTTATATTCATCCACTTGTTCATTTTTATCAAACAAACACAATCATGACAGCCTCAGATCCTAACAAATTGGTATCAGAGCCTGGACAGTCAAATTCGATCTAACAATCAATTTGACATAACAGTTCAGCTCAAAATTCATTGATACTAAGTTTGATCGTATTTGTTGAAAAACAAAAGTAAAGGGTAATCACGTTCAATGTTGATTATTCGAAAAACTTTTGTAAAACAACCAAGATGTTATATATCACATAGGATTCACGTTACACTGATAATCTTATATGAATCACCGATGATTGTTAAATTTAATAATATTTAATAATCTCGGATTGGGTTTAGTCTTTTATGATACTTTAGTGTCTATGATGAAAAACTATGTTGGTTCCATGATTGACTGCCGCTAAGGGTTTACTAAGGTCATTAAAGACCTATGTTCAGAAAAATGGTGTTTATGCCCTTGGTAACATATGAGAGATAATCAAAACCTTAGGAACAAGATTTTATATGTGAACAACAATTTTGAAAAAAATAATCTTCAAAAGTTAAAACAAAATTGTTTGAAATTAACCCAAATCTCTTATGAGAAAAAAAGGGTGAAATCCTACAAAGGTTATACGTTTGATGCTTAGAAAGCCAGATCATGAGTAATGTGAAGTTTGGCATAAGCATATGTAAAATGTCCAAATCTCTCAAAACATTGCTGAAAATGATTTTGGATTGAGTATTCCTTTCTTAAAAACCTTCCAGTGAAAGTTTCAATACTTACCTATGGAAAGGGTAAAAGAGGGAAAGAAGAAAAATTACAAAAACTCAAAAGTGTATTTATCTCAAAACTTTTGGAATAAAAAGAAAAGAGTATAAATCTAAAACACTTAGGAGTTCACAGGTGGGTCATACAAAAGGAAAACCAAAAATAAACATACATCCTTGGTCAAACATATGTCATCAAGCAACCATATACAATCACTGCGTTAGAGAAGTTCAGGTAACAAAGGTATCTCTAGATAATTATCAATAAAGAGGATTTGGCCAAATTTTCAGAAATTTTTCACATGGTACAAAAGTTCATAGAGAATTTTCAAAACCATTGTGAATAGGCTACCTCATAGTTGCAATCATCTGACAAGGTAATGGTATCAAACAGGGGTTATGAAATTTTGATTCAAACCACTGGCCATTTCTCTAAAGATTGAGAATGAAGTGATTCTGACTTAATTAAAAGTTACATTGACTTTGAAAATACATCAAATCTAATTGATGATTGTTTTCAGAAAATCTTTACGTATTTTTCTTTGTGAAGTTTTTTTTTTCAATAAAACAAGATATATTATTTCTCATTTTTTCTTAAGAATGATATATTTTGTACTTTTACTTGTTTTAGATAGTAAAAGTTCAAACACCTGTCAGGATGCAAACCCCCCCCCCCCCCCTTTATTTTTTGTCTAGGGTGATATATTTCTTGATAATGGATCAAAAGGAGATGGTGTCAGAGTCTGGGTCATTTCATCCATAAACTCAGTTTAAAACAGAAATAAAAATTGATTGTTAACAAACTTCAAACATTTGGCTGCACATGTTTCACTCTAAATCCTCAAAAAGATTAAAACACAAAATGTGTGGTCAAAATAAAATGTGATAATCATCTGAGATGCTCAATCACTGTCAAAATCTATAATATGTTTAAAACATGAAGTAGATGTGTGGTAGAACCTTGAACGCAAGAACCAGTGAATTTCTGCATTAAAAATCCCTGTAAACCCTGCTGTTATATTAATTCTGATAAATTTGCATCTAAAATGTGTCTGTCAAGTATTTGGTTCTGCAGGTAACTCACATTCACCATCAACAGATGTTGGATATGATATTGTGATATCATAAGTCAAAATCATTTTCTTCATCAGAGCAGCAGATGTTCAAAACAGATGTTGAAGCTCATCCACTTATGAATAAACAGTGTTTGACCAAAGTAACCTTATAAGTTCATCCACTATCTCACCCCTAACCACTGTTGAGAAAAATTCATCAAAATGGATAAAAATCATCAGTGTGTCATACTTATCTTTTAAAATCCTCTATTTTCATTTCAAACAGTTGTTGGATCATCTAAAGTCACCAATAGTTATTAGCTCAGATGAATCACATCTACAGCCTCACCCTTTAAAACATCAATCCTTTCTACAACTCATCCATTTCACCAAACACTTGACAACATCAATGTAAAAGGATTCTTTCAAAAGGTCAATCCTGAAACACTTGTCTTCTTGCTGACTTTCTACCATTCCATCAACAAGTCAAGTGCCATGTAGCACTGAAAGACAGAAAGTTGGGTTGCTGTCATTTAGGAGGAGCTTCAGCAGTTCAGTGACAACAAGTTTAAAAACCTTATACCACAGCCTAAGGACAAGAATCCAACTGGCAAAAAGTGGGTTCTCAAAGAACATAGCATATGTTAGGAGCATGGTTGTCAAGATTTATTGTACTCAGACAAATGCCAACACCAAGGGTGTGAAAGCTTACATCAGGAGGATGTCAATACCTAGGCAATAAGCTTAGTGTCTTGACTGAACACAAGCAAGCAGATGTTACCACAACCACTGATTGAAGAATATTATGATACTGTTGCTGTTGCTTAACTGTCCAACTGTTTGTAACTTTAAATATGTTATTGGATTTTGATATAATTGCTCAAAAGACTTCTTTTATGCAGGACAGTCAAGCAGTTGAAATATATCATCAAAAATTCAATATCTCATTAATCCATCAACACATTGACATCATACTTCACTTTGTGAGGGATTGCTATGAAAACGGTTTGATTTCTCTGCATCATGTTCATACCAAAGATCAGCTGGCAGATGTGCTAACAAAGGCTTTAGACACATCTACCTTTGAAAGCTTGATCTCAAGGATTGGCATGCTTAACATGGAATAACAGGCAAAATCCTATTTTTCTATGAATAAAAAACATTAAAATGTTTTCAGAAAATCAAAAATTCATCCTTAAAAATAGTTAAAAATTAAAATTTTCATTAATCTTTAAAAGTCTGTCATAACCACTGTTTTGATTCAAACATCTGTTCTGTTGAATTCTTTCCACTGCTGAAAGTCAACCTCTGTTCTCTCCTTTTCCTTGTTAATGTAACACCCGACTTAATAAATCATGATTTTAATAATAAAATACACATTTTAATGCTAAAATGTGACTTTACAAAAACTTTTCATACTAACATTCCCACATGTTTACAACATTAAACAAAATCATACAAGTTAATGTAATTGGATTCGTCGTTTAAAAGATACGACGAAACACTGCGCGGAAGCTTGTATTTTATCGTGTTCGGTTCCTCATCAAACTTGATCGTCATCCGGGCACTCTTGACATTCACCTAAGATCAAAACCAACTTAAAAGTTAGTTTTGATAGTAAAATAATAAGTTTAAACAAGTCCCAAGGGTTAAACAAACAAAATTCAAAAATTTTCCGGAATAGGGAGGCGTCGCGTGATGCCTAGGGCCGTCGCGGGACGCCTAGCCACCTTTTTCACAGCCTGTTGCTTAAACTGATGCTGCATATTACCAGCATGACCTGATTTCACGGAAACGAGCATAACTCTCTCGTTTTTAATCCGTTTTACCCGATTCTTTTTCCTACGCGCTCGTAATTTAATTCTCCATCATATGGAGTTAAAATCCAACATCCAACATAAATAAATTTTGAGACTTTTAAGCCTTCGACTCGTTACCTTTTTATCGAATTTTACCCATTTATGCATTTTATCAAACAAACATATTTGTTTGATTCCTATATCACCTACACTTCTTCAAATTAATGTTATCTACCATTTTAGGTTCTAATAACAGGTTTATTACACAATTTAAACCCATTTTCGCTCTTATGCTTATTTTGACCCGTTAAGGGTATTTAAGCACTTTCGAGCCTAAAATCGCTTTCGATTGCTTCTAACATTCCATCACCACATTCCTTATCCTAAAATCTCCCACCACAACTGTATTTAAGGTGGGTTTAATGTGGTGATCAATATAAACCAAATTTTACCTCTCGAATCATTATTTTACGGCAAAAACTCAAATAGTGCCATTTGACTAATACAATACCTCTTTCAGCTTCTATACTTATTCTAAGTATTTACCTAATCATAAAACTCGTTTCCAAACAACCTTTAAGATTTGTTTGTTTAATTTAGCCTACAAGGGCGTTTTGGTCGATTTTGGTCCTATTACGACGAAGGACTCTCTCTCAATTTATTCGACCAAAATAGCATTCTTAACTACAACATAATTATGCGTACCTGGCCCGGATCAACAAGTAGACCCGATTTATACCTCATTTTCATTATCACACCATCAATGGTGACGCAATTATCCGATTTGCTAATCGGTCCTGTTAACATAAGACTTGACAACCACATTAGTCGATATTGTCAAATGGTGTTATCACCACCATTCTACCCGTTTGGAGTATATGCCCAACATTATCTATTTAATCAAAAACATCGTTTTTGATCTCCAATTCATACATCCATCCCATCCTGGATTTTATTACCCCTTTTTCTTTTGCACTCTTTTCTTACAAATTCAACCCATTTCAGCTTACACCATGGGTATCCTTTTAACATTGATTTACATTAGTCGACACTTGACAAATTTTCCATATTTCCAATATTATCGTTATCACGTTTACAATGTATCAAATAAACGGGTATTCTACATAAGTGTGTAAATTACACTTACCTCGCATCCTGTTTACGCTTTTCGTCTCGTACTTGATTTGTTTGACCCGCTTTCTCCCCAAGCTTCACCTAGCTGGTTAAGCGCCAACTATTATTCATCATTCATAAGGTGGTTAGTTTAATCATGACTTAGTATGATTATTCCACCTTACGCATTTCTATATCTAATTATCATTCATGGCATCATAGGTCAGTTTGACTTTTTAAAAGTCAAATGCCCATTAGTATACTAATTGCATATTCGAGTTCATCAACTAGTTTTAGCATTCTTTAATTACCCGGTAAACGTTATCTTTAGACCACCGTTTTAACCAAAGTTCTTCATATGAACTAGTAGGTACCCAATTTCACTTAGGCATTACATCAAACACCTTATGAGCATGAAATTTTTACTACTAGAAATCAAGCTCATGACTAACTATTTAACCAAGATTTAAACATCTTTTTACATGTTCATGACAAATCTTCATACCAACAAATCTGGATTTGCTTCATAGAGCTCTAATACACTAAGTTAACAAGGATAATCCTAGTGTTTAACATAATTCTCCAAAACCCACTTGACACGTGAGAGTATGATCATGAATTCACAATCATGAACATCAATTTAACAATTAAATGAATAGGGTTTACTCCTAGACATAATATTACTTCAAGATTCATCCATGCATGGCATAATCAAGCTCAATTTCAGTTTCTTACAAATAACCTAGAATTTAAGATGGATCAAAACATCACAATTTTACATACCTTATGATCCTTTCAACTAGGTGTTCATGAATTTGTGCTTGAAATTCGATTTAGACTTGATTAGAGGCTCCAATTTGTGAGTTTTGTGAGGATTTTAGGGTTTGAAGAAACCCATGTCGCCCCCTGCTTCTTTGTTCGACCAGACACCCCCAAAGTGGGTGTTTGGTTTGTTTTAAATTCTTGTTTTTAATAAATCAAGTTTCAAGTTTAACAAGTTTGGCCCCTCCATTTTCCTTAATTCATAATTTAAGTGTTTTAACCCACTCATAAGTCACTATCTAACTAGGTTAGAATTATTCCTAGTTAGCTTAGTAGGTTCGGGAAGTCGTAACCCGTTTTACTTTTTAAGTCCCGTTAAATCAGGCCTTTTATCATCCTATTTTCTTGAAAGCTCTTATTCACTTTAAATAAATATTAGGATTATTCAATTGATTCCTAATACTTGCCGGTTTACTTTTACCACTAACGGTACTTTCCCCGTCTTTAATATTAACGGGGTTTAATTACCAAACCCGTTTTCGGGGTGTTACAGTTAACCACTGTTGTTAAACCTCAGTGTTTTAATCCACTAACAGGCTATCCACTGATAGTTAAAGTGAGCCACTGTTTTCATTTTCACCACTGTAAACCACTGATATTGATCCATCAGTGGTTTCCTAAACAACTGTCATCCATTATTCATCAGAGGTTTTCACGTGGATAGTACTTAGCGGTCAGATCTTTTGTAACCGTTGCCACGTCAGCATTCACTTTTTCACCCTATAAAACCCTGATCAAAACCCCAAACAGGGTTTTCACTGTTGAATCGAATTCAAAATTCCTTTCAAAAGCAATTTCCATCAAAATCTCTCGAATCACTCATCTTCTTCACTCGCTCTCAACCATTTACGTTTCACCATGGCTCTCGCACTAAAATACCCTCATAACTACCTGTGTACACTTGAGAAAACAAGTCAAAACACAACCTTTCACTCCGTTATTGATGCCCTATCTTCTTCAAAGTACAAAACTTTGTTGACTTGTAATGCACCAATTTACCTGGATACCCTTCGTGATTTCTAGAAACATTCAAAAATTGAAGTTCAAGACAAAAAGCCTTGGGCTATCACTTCTACCATTAGGGGAATTCAGGTTGCTGTCACACCTCAAACCATCTTTGAGGTGTTTGAAATAAATGATCTTATAGGTAAAAATTCTTTCCCAAAGGAAGAATATCAAACTAACTTGTTTGAGAGGGGGTATGAGGAACAAATGAAAAAAAAGATGCTCTGCAAAAGGGAAGTTTTCCACCTCCCATGAGGTTTTTTTTTCATACCCTCCTCATGTGTGTGTCTAATAAAACAACAGCTTTCAATGAAATACCATTGAAAATCCAATACCTGGGGTATGCTATAATGGCTGAAGTTGATTTTAACTACTCCCAAGAGATTTTCAGTGACATGGTCAAAAATGTTAATAACATAAAAGGAAACAAGAAACCATTTTTACTGTTTCCAAGATTTTTAAGTTTTTATTTACAAAAGAAAATTCCAAAGGACAGTGCACATGTGCTTATCCAAGGAAATCCTTTTCAAATAAACAACCTATCTTCTGAAACTTTCACAAGGCTGTCAAAACCTTCTCAAACACAAACATAGGAACCTGAGCAGAATTTAGCTACAACAACTGCTCCTCAGGTCCCTGCTGTTGAGCCCACTGCTCTTGCTGATCACAGCCACCACTGCTGTGAAACCCCCACCAAAACCTACCAAAAAGACCATCAAAAAGAAAATTACCAAAAAGCCCACCAACCCATCCAAAAAGGATCTTCTGGAAGATGAGATCCCAGAAGAAACTCTTGTGACAACACAAAAGTCACTTGAAACCACTGCTGCTACTTCCTCATAGCAGATGATAGAAAGATCTCAACCTGAACCTCAAACTCCTCCTGCATCCTCACAAAAAGATCAGGTTGTATACACAGGGACACCACATTATGAAGCTCTAGACTCACTTGACTCTATCTTCCACAGCCCTGCTCTCGGGGCAAGTTCTCTTTCAGCCCCCATCCTCACTTCACAAATTCAACCATCATTTTTACCCCTGTTGAATGCTTTGGACATGGATCAGACAAAAATAAGTTCTTCTCAACAACCTATCACTGAGAGAATACTTCAACAAGTGACTGAGTCTGATTTCTCTATCTTTGCTAACCCATCAACAACTGTGGAGGTTACACTGTAGGAATTACAAGTAATTCCTGTCAGTAGTTCAAGTGGAGCAGCTACTACAGGTATTGAATCCATTGATTTATACCTGGGCAGTAGTTTCATTAGTAAGACTCCCTTGAAGGCAACCATTTCTGAAGCTATCAAAGTTACCATTGATGGGTTTATATTACCCACTAGTCTGTTAAACAAGATAGTTAATGAAAAGGGAAGTCCCCAGTACCAAGACAAAGGGGCATCAGTGAATGAACCAGCAGAAACTTTCTCTGGTCCAACCACTGATACAACCACTGCTAGTAGGAAATCAGATGATCCCATTCACTCGGGTGATGGTTTAAAATATCAAGAATTGACAGAGAGAGTAGACAGGATTGAAACATCTGTTGCAGATATCAAAAATATGCTGCAACAGTTGTTACATTCTCAAAAAACTCCATCCCATGACGGAGAGAGTAGACAGGATTGAAACATATGTTGCATATATCAAAAATATGTTGCAGCAGTTGTTACAATCTCAAAAAGCTCCATCCCCTGCCACAACATCTGTTTCATCTCCCACTGAGCTATGGCATCTGTTTCAACCCCTGCTTCATCAACAAAGGCAATATGCTGACACACAACATGAAATTTAGCTTCAAATGTTTAGAAATATGATGGAAGCCAGGTACAAAGATACACAAGCAGATATCAAAGCCATTAAAGCTCATCTACTCCAAACCACTGGCACTGCTCCTCCTACTATTATTTATGCTGAAAACCCTGATGATGCCAAAAAGGGGGAGAAAGGAAACAAAGGAAAAAAAAGGTTTATATCTACCACCAGAGCTAAAGTCTAAACCTGTGGTAGAAATTCCAAGGACAGATGGTTCTAAAAAGGTTGATGTGACTCTGAATGCTTTTTCTGAACAAAAAGCAAACAAAAAGGAGACAATGGAAATAAAGGGTTCTAAAAGATTTGAACAGGAGAAGAAAGTTCTAATGGAAAAGGAAGAGCAGGGTACTTCAAAAAGAAGAATGTCTACCAGAAAGGTTAGCCAACCCAAAATCACACCTTCCAAAACCACTAAACCCACTCCTAAAATCCCCAAAAGTTCCTCACATCAAACCTCCAAACCAACAGATGTTAAGACACTTGTTGTATCAACAGTTGTTGATACTTCAGTGGTTTCAACAAATGTTGTGACAACCACTTCCATCATCATTTCACCTACCATCACTTAATCCACTGCCACATCAAAACCAACATCACCATCACAAAAACCACCTGCCAAAAAGCAGAAGACAACAGTTGATACATCAACACTTGTAGTGACAATAGTGGTTGAAACACCAGTTGTTTCAACAACTGGTAGTCAGTCACCCACTACTTCAAACAACCCTTCCCAAGCCATAATTCCTTTTGTTCCAAACATACAAACAAAATCACCTTCTCCCAAAAAGGTGTATACAAGAAAAAGAAAGTTTCAGGTGCATGATGATGACATACCAGCACCTGATCCTATTTCATCTGCACCTTACAATGTCATCAAACCTCAACCATTCATTCCACCAACCTTAGCCAATCCAATCAAAGATCATAAGGTACTTGAAGGATATGACCCTGCTGATGTTATATCAGTACCAGCCAGTTATCCACTGGAATTGCATGCTGTAAAGAATGAAATGAAGCAGTTCTACACAGTGGATGACCCTTCAAAAAGAAAATTCCCTTCTCTTGTTGGCTTTAGAGATCCAAACAACATGGATGAGTATTTAAAACTCAAATCCAGGCAAGCTGAAATAAGAGCTAAACTTGAATGCAAAGGGAAAAGTGACAATGTCATTTCAAGTCATATGCAGTTTTTGCTCACCAAAGTCAAACAATTGGAAGACTATGCAAGAGATTTAAGTAAAGAAATGTCCAACCTGCCACCAGAAGCTGATCTGCAACAGGAAATGAGAAAAGACCTTCTTGCATTGATCATGAGGGAAAAGTTCTACCCTGCCAAGGTTGAGCAGTTCAGAGACTGGCCACTCATTGCTTTGAAACATGAAGCTAATAGAATTGAAAGAATAAAAAATGATCCAGGTATGGTCAGCTCCAAAATGGAGCAAATACAAAAAGACAATTGCTGATCTTATCTTGGAGTATAAAAGAAAGAAGCAAGAGTTGGTTGCAGCAAAGGTTGGTACAGCCAAAGCCATAGCAAAATGGACAAGGTAATACACTGATGAGGCTTATGAAAGGCTGAGAAAAAGGAGAGAGATAGATCCTAGCCTTCCAAAGAAGCCTGAATACAAAGACAAGAAAGATGATGATCCACAGCAGCAGGTCCTTTCTTTGAAGACCTTGTTCACATCTTCTGATACTTCCATCATTGCCTTAAATCAAAGAAAGTGGCAAAAACAGATGGATGAAAAAGAAGTCAAGGTTCAGGAAGATTTCATTATGAAAGAAGCTCTTCAAAGAATAATTGCAGAAAATCAAGACTCAGCAAAATCACAAGATTCTGCCAAAGGACTCATAAGCAGGCCTCCTTCACCAAACTCATCAAAAATAAAAACTCTCCCAAGAAATCCACTGAACTCAAAAATACTAAAGTGGAAGTCTGATCTAAAGACCCACGTATTGACTCTGCTCAAGTCCAGTGGAAAAGTTGAGCACATATCAAGGGAAAATGCACTAGGCCTGAGTGTAAAAGATTTACAAGATCGCCTTATGATTATATTACGACCCCTACCATCCCTTGGAAATAAGTGTTTCAGTGGCTAACAAAAGAATTTAATTAGGAGTCATGGGTACCGGTGTAAAGAGTAAACTCGTACCCCGTTGAAGTTAGGAGTGGGAGACTATAAATTTCTAAAGAAACACTGGTAAACCATTACTAGGTGAAAGAATTTGTTCCTGTCCTCCCGAAATAGTGTTAGTGTGAGTGCAACCTTAGTGTATTGTTGGGTTGTTGGGATTGAACCCTTCCAAAGGAACAGTTGATAAAGCCAAAACTGGATCAGATCAGTGGATTCACAATAAGTAGTTATTTGCAACAGTTCTTTCCCCTTGAATGTTACCTAACAACTGATGTCCTCTAAGTACTACCCTTCTACCACAACTGCTGATCTACAACAACTGATGGTATCTAAAGACTGTTGAAGACTAAGCACCGATGTTCAATCTACTGATATAGTTCAAGCACTACTGAAGAAACAAAGTACTGTTGGAGTTATAATAGTGGAAGGAGAAGCAGTAGTTTAGTTTATCATTTGTATTATTTTTAATCAGTAGTTTAGTAAGCAGTGTTTATATAGATCAGTGGTTATAGGTTGTTAGAAGGTTAGATGTCACCTTCATGGTGATGTTAGTAAAGATATTTCAGTGGTTTGTTCTGTACTATAAATAGAACAGTACCCTGTACTGTTATATTCGCTCTTTTCATCACCAAGTCATTCTGTACGAATAATCACTGTGAGCTCAGGCTGAGGGGGAGACTTTGTGCATGCATGCATTAGTTTTGTTTATTGTAATCAAACACAATTATTCGATTCTATGTTAAACATGTTTGCTTAAAATTGTTCTCTCTTTGATTGTGTTGAAAGTTTATCCATCTAATTCCGCTGCAATTGTTTCTATTTCATCTTCATTTAATTAAACACACACAATCATATCAAACTCAGATCCTAACAATTGGTATCAGAGCTAGAACAGTCAAACTTGATCTAACAATCATTTTGATGTAAAAGTTCAGCTCTAAATTGTTGATACTTTTAATTGTTCGTTTTGTTGAAAAACAGAGTAAGGAATAATCACATACAAAGTTGATTATTCAGTGCCTGTAAAACAACCAGAATGATGTCACAATCACAAGATAACAATAACATTGGTTCACTTTTCAAACCACCTATGTTAAAAAGATCTGAATACAACATCTGGGAGCGAAGGATGGGTCACATCCTAGCTCAACAGAATACCAGATGTTGGAGGTCAGTTGTCTTTGGACCACATGTTCCATTGGTGCCGAGTGCTGAGGATCTAAAGGTCATGGTTCCTAAGAAAATAGATAAATATACTGTAGGACCGATTTGACCGATCAAATGAGTCAATTTGAGCTAATATACACTATTTAAGTGGCGGAAACACTTAAACAGAATAGAATCAAAGAGAATGGAGTAGAAAACAGAAGAATATCACTTTAAACATTGTTTCTCATTAATACTTCTTAGAAAAATCCGGCAGCAGTTCGGCTACAACTTGAAGGATCTATTACCAAATGAGAAACAAACTAACCTATTTATAGGCCTGCTAGTTAGATTGAATATGACATGTTCATTTCAAGCTAACATGCTAGTTAGCTTGAACATGACAAGTTCATTTCAAGCTATCATGCAACTTGCTAGTTAGCTGGAAATAACAACACGTCATTTCAAGCTACCAGACATGAAACATAAAATAAACTTACAATTCAGCCCCCTAAACTATACAAACTTGACATAACAGACCCCTAGACTTAAGACAAAGGCTTTAGACATCGTGTACTAACAAACTCCCCCTTGGATACAGCCGGAGTCTTCGGTCTTGGTCTTTACAGGGACTTGAACGTATCCGAGACTCGATATAAGACGAAGTCAACAGACATATGCACCAACAGTCTCCCCCTTGGATGTTGACGGAGTCTTCAGTACGAGACGCTAGTATGTCAAAACTTCAGTCTTAATCAGTCTTCACTTCAATCACCCTATTGCTAACAGACTCCCCCTTACGTTGTTCCTGGATCGTAATCTGATATAGCACTCTCTATCTTCTCAGCATTAGCAGCTTTCACAGATTCAGGACCATCTCCTGGCACTCCGTAGCAACAAGATCAGGAACCTGACTTTTACGTCTACAGACTCCCCCTTTCGACAAGCTGGGATCGCAGTCTGGAATTCACTAGCTGCATACATGCATATACTCTAACCAACAATAAGATAAACTTTATGCTTACCACTTGAATTTAAAATGATTAAATTGGTTTCAAATTAATGATCCATTTATCCATTTCAAAAACCTTTCTCAACTCAAATAAACTTTCCCAATCCAATATCATTCATCATGTTTAGCACTTGGGATTTTGAAAATCAGCTCATCAACATCAGTTGTCGAAAATCTTTTTGGTTTTTTCAAAATATTATGCTAAAACTTCTAGAAAGAACAATATTGAAATGCAGTAAAGAAATATTTACAGACAATACTTTTGTGAGTTTGTGTAAGAGGATCATATCAGTTTATGTGACTAATCACTAGCACCGTTAAGCTTTAAACATATTAAGTTCTAAACGATTCACATAGATTGACAATATTGTGGTCCTCTTAAACTCAATCTAAAAACTTTCGAAATGCTTACCGATACGTTAAGGTACATTAATTTTGCACTAAATTCTTATGGACCCCACAATCTCAGCATATCCCCTCATCATGCAATACACTAACTCGAGTAATGCCTTTAAACTTTCATCAACTGTGATATGTGCAAAAACAACGCAGAATGTTTAAACATTAACAATCAGGTCAATACTTCCGTATACGCAGAGAAAGTCCAATGTTTAAACAAAATAAGAAAAATAAAACAAGTTGAAGTTGTTTAGGCTTTAACCACCAGGTCGATACTCCCATATACGCAGAGGTGATCCAAAGCTTAAACGAAACACCAAAGAAAATAAAGCAGAATGTTTAGGCAATAACATCCAGGTCGATACTCACGTATATGCAGAGGATGTCCAATGCTTAAACAAAATAAAGAAATAAGACAAGTTTAAATCTTTGCAAAATGAAATGCACAATCACAACGACTTTTCAGCAAAGTTGTGAAAGTTCACAGACTTAACCAGTTTTATGTCTTTCGATAATCAGCGATTACTGAGTAGGCACACAGTCAAGAAGGACAAAACTAAGTACTATGCTTTCAACCATGTTTCTCACTAGAACTAGGCTTTTTCATTTAAGTTTGTATCATTGTCGCAAATCTACTAGTCTAGCTGAGCCTATCGTCACATCTTTAGTGAGACCGTTTATCACATTTGACATTTCATTTCTTTAGCATGCTGTGATAGTCCAACTAATTTACTATTATTTCCTCTTTTTCACAACAAAACTCATTTTTTACTTTTTCAATGTTTTTGGCATTTTCAAATTTTCTAATTTTTTTAAAAATTTTTCTCCCCCTAAAATCAAAATATGTTTCAATTTTGATTTTCTGAGAAAATTTGAAAACAAACTATACAGATAAAGTGACAACATGATATCGAATCGCTTCAATTCGCCAACCACTTGGCATAAATAATCAGAACTCCCCCTGACAACAAACTATTTTCCCATTATAATTTCAAAACACTTAAGTTTGTTTTAATCAAAATGGTTTTTCCGGAAAATTAGTTTTGTGTGTCGATTCACAAACATGGGGTTTCATCACATTTTTTTCAACCACTTGTAGATTTATCACAAAAAAAAACAAATTTCAACAATCATACCACTTGTAAGATAGTTAAATCAAGTACAACTTAATGTCCTTAATTAACCACTTGTAAGTCGAAATATCACCAGAGTGAATTTCTCAAGAAATATGCCGATTCCTACTCCCCAATTACCAACCTGGGAGTTCCGGCAAGTCAGGTTTTTCAGTTAAAGAGATTCACCCAAGCCTAACTGTCCTTGGGTGTTTTGAACATACCTTTTTTATTCATAAAATTCTTTAACTCCTCTTACCTTACCCTCGACCATTTTTCCAAAAATATTTTTTACTTTTCTATTAAAAGCCTTTTCAACATCAAATTCTTTCTTTTCAGAATAGAATTGATTAGAAATTTTCACTTTCCCATCTTTTTGTTTAAAATTTTCAGTTCGCAATGGTGGAATGTGACACCTGTGTCACTTCAACCATCAAAGAAATGCCAAACCAATGAAATATTGTATTTCATACTTGGCATTTGTAAAAATATGTGTATCGTTTGCACATATCAACTCTTGTTCGATTTCAAGCTTTAAATCGCTTTCTGGAGGGTTAAACGCGCTCTGATGCGTAGATATAACCAGTTTAATGCAACGAACACTCCGTAATAGTGAAATAGGCTTAACATACCTTAAATAACCTTTACATAACTTAGATGTAAGTTTTGGAAGGTTTGGTGTCGTGAAATCAAGTTTATTCGCTTCCAGGGACTAAATTTGACAAACTGCGAAAGTATGCCAATTTGAACTGTAACAGACATTCCGGAGCATGACCATAAGTTAAACATACCATAAATATACTTTACATAGCTTAGAAATAGGCTTTGAGGGGTTCGGTGTGCTAAAATAAACTTTTGGGTCATTCAGGGACTAAAAGCGTCAAAAAGTGCATAAGTTTGCACTTTCGCGCATAACTTACGTTCTGACTACATCCGGACATCCAAAAATTTATGTAAGCATTATAATATTATGCTTTAGTGTTTGGCTTGTCAAAAATCCATTCGTCGCACAATTTGGACCGTTTTTACGTTCGTTACGACTCCCGTCGTAATTAACCGAACAACGCAACCGTACGGCCAAACGAACCGACATCCGAGATATTTTTGAGCACATTTTAAGTTCCCTATAATTTAACTTCATTTTAGAGCTTTGAAATGGGGTTAACGGGCCTTAAACGTGTCGGAAATGACTTAAATGCATGACAGGGACCAAAAGTGTAATTCTGTGAAAGAAGGTCCTTGCGCACCTCAACACTCTGAGTGTTACGGTGCGCAAGCAGTCCCCAGAACATCAGAAGCTTCCGAACAGCCTGTTTCCAGCTGTCGTGCACTCCCAAACCCCTTTCCACCTGTTGATTCCTTATGGTGGGTGGCCAATTAACCTACCACAACTTTCCAACAAGTGTACGCCTTAGATTCGATCACGGTTTCCAAGAAACGATCCTAACGGTTCGGGAAATCCTATGAATACCCACATCCCCCAACTTCAAAACCCACTTGATTTCTTGAAATTTCTCTAAGTTGATGTGTAAAACACTTCATACCTGAGAATATTTGAGAGATCAAAGCTTTCGGGGACCCTTTGTAAGTATTCCTTCGTTCTTTTATTGCTTTTCGAGTCCGAAAGTCAAACTTTGTTTGACTTTCTGCATTGACCAGTTTATGGTCAATACGAAGTTCGTTTGAACTTCGCAACGTGAGCGTAATCACGATGGTTATAGTCCCTTGTGACTATGCCTACTGATTACCATGTTGTCTAGGGTCGTAAGGGTAAGCGATCTCATAAATCGCTTATACCTTCGAA
The DNA here is from genome assembly GCA_030545235.1 of Helianthus tuberosus. Lineage (NCBI taxonomy): Eukaryota > Viridiplantae > Streptophyta > Magnoliopsida > Asterales > Asteraceae > Helianthus > Helianthus tuberosus. The sequence goes on from CM060430.1 coordinate 32,344,601, forward strand.
CCCGACCCATTTGGTCGATCATTAGGATCCGACCAAACACATTAGGTGACCATAGTGTATAGGGAATAACCTTCCGAGGTTATACCTTATGGTTACTTCGTTTAAGTAGTTGTATGATAGGTAGTTTATATGCCTTAGGTAAATTACCAAAATACCCCTTTGATGCCAAAATTCATTTTAAACATATGTAACATAACCTATGACCTCTAAACTGATTTATCAACAATATCAGACATGTTAAAGCATATTTTACTTGTCATAGGACTAGTTAGGCAGTCCGAACGCGTTTTACGCGAACGACGCGTTAAAGTAGCATAAGCTACCTAAACGGGTTGTAATGGGTCGTAAGCACTTAGGATAGGTTTCATTTAGTATGTAGGCTTTGATAAACCATATGACATGAGTCTACATACTCGTTTGGTTTACGAACCCTCATTCTATCTAATCCTCCGATTTAGGTCCGGTTTATTAACATAGTTACCAATATTAGGTGCCGTTTGATATCCGTGATCTCTAGCATTGCTTGGTGGTTATCTTAGGACTTCTGAGCAATCTCAAGTGAGTACATAGACCCCTCTTTTACTGTTTTCAAACTGTTTTGGGGTGAAACATATGTGCCTACTTGTTACTTTCATGCTTTCCTGTTTTCACATCATATACTTGCTATGTTTATTAGTACGTTTATAGTACATGATTTCAATACATTTTATGCTAGGTATGCCCATTGTGTGCATACTTAGTACATGACTTTACAATACATTTTATGCTATGTATGCCCATTGTGTGCATACTTAGTACATCACTTTACAATACATTTTATGCTATGTATGCCCATTGTGTGCATACTTAGTACATCACTTTACAATACATTTCATGCTATGTACGCCCATTGTGTGCATACTTAGTACATTGTTTTACATTACACTTATGCTATGTATGTCCATTACGTGCATACTTAGTACATTGTTTTACATTGCATTTCTGTTGCATATGCTCATCTAGCATATGAACACATTATACTACATTTTGAACCGTTGTAACCATTTGACTATGTGAACCGTCGTAACCCTTTGATTATATGAACCGTTTGTAACTATTGAACCGTGTAAACTAGTTGTATCTGTTGACATGATTTACATTTGACAATAGACATTTGACTATACCTAAACATTTCTACAATTGTTAAACATTTCATCTTGATGGTTTGGTTTGAGTAAGTGATTTAAGTAACGAGGCGTATGTAATATGATACAAGCACGGTGGATACGCCGCTGGTACTTCCTATATATAAGTGTTTGTATGGTATCACATATCGTAGCGTTATTTGAATCATTTCAATTTGAGACATATAACATTTTATACAAATAACATACTTTTCACAAGACATTGTTTTACAAACAACTTATATTATACAAACTCATTCTACATGGTTATTCATTTAACCATACATTATTCTCTTATTTATACATATCATCTGAACTTATTGTTTTTCAAACGATTTACAAAACAAAACAATTTACAAGGTTCATGACTAAACATTTTCTCAAACATAAGTCATGAATCCTATTTTCACAAAACCTATGTATCTCACAGGCATTTTTATGCTGGCGTACCTATTTTCACATGTGTTTTCAGGAGATGATGCATAGGACTTATCCAGAAATACTTAGGCGGACCTGTGCCTTAGTGACATAAAACGAGACAAGAACTAGTTAATTTATGTTATGTACTCTTTCTTTCTTGTTTAAAACAATGTAAACTCTCATGTTTGATTAATAAAACGAAACTTTAATTGCCATGGATTTAAAACGATTAATTCTGTTACAACACTCCCCGACTTTTCCGCCATGTTTCGTTGTCTCACGTGGTCGGGGTGTGACAGAAAAGATGGTATCAGAGCCAATGGTTATAGGGAATTAGGTTATTAGTAATACTTTGACCTAGTCTATAACCTTCCTAGGACCCTAACGCGAGTTTACTTGCGTTTAGTCATAAAACAATACCGTCACCTATCCTTAGGCGACGACCACAACAAGAACATAAATTTCAAAACCGCTTTGAAAACTAATCATCTGTTCTAGGATGATTGATTACTAGGTTTTGAACCCTCTGTTATAAGGTTTTGAACCCCTTTAAATTTTCAAAACTCTCGTCAAAGTTTTGGGTCCTAAATAGTGTGAACACGTGCAAACTGGAAGAGTGAATGCCTGTACCCTGAGTTTTCTGTCTAAGGCTAGAGTTGTCACAACCCCCAAATTCCACCTGCGGAGTACCGTCCGCTTGAGGGCGTGACCGACCAGGATCCAGCCACCAATTATACTGAGCATTGGATAATAGTAAGGATGATCACCAGCCATAATGGTTAGTAAACACCATAGTTTAAAGTTCAAATGTTTAAGTTCGAATAACAGTTAAGTAAGTAGCGGAAGCATAGATAAAATGGTTTAAATAAGGTTCATGGTTCAAATTATTTAGAACCCAACATGCGGGTTTAGGCGACCACTACACTTCCCAAGCTGCAAGCTCCTGAGTCACTGGTTACCTGCAAAGCATGCAGTAAGGGGTCAACAATAATGCTGAGTGAGTTCACTAGTTGTCCAGTTTTAATTACCAAAAACTTGTTTCACCAGTTAATTTATCCGTTTATACATGCCATGGGGAGCTACCCCAAAAGTTAGCAACTAAACTGTTTTTCCAATACCGAACACTAGGTGACCGTTGCGTATCCGCAAGAGAGTGCCCCGATGTCAATGTTCTATCATCATTGACGGATGCCTGAGTACATTAGTTCACGACCGATCCCATACCTTGGCACGGTGTGAGGTTGGTAAGACCTAAATAGCGCTATCAACTAATAACCCGTTCGCCTGGCCCCGGCGACTAATCGGTATTAAGTAGTAGGGACTTTAAGTGATAGAGTTTCGTTTAGTGCCGTTGGTTGCAATCCGTATAAACAGTAATTAACTAAAAGGTTCCCAATAACAAGGGAAGAAAAGTAAGTTGTATCCCTTATAAGGGGATAGTGTTGTTTTAGTTCCGTTTCCCAAACCACCGGGAATACATGCTTTAGGTTGTGAACTCACCTTGGGTTGCTCGGTAGATTATTTTACCCGGTCAAGTATGTTGGTCACCACGTCCTAACATGGTTACCAGATATGGGTCAAGTCGGGTACAAGTAAACACATAGCGAACACGTATGGCAATACATATAGCAAACACGTATAACATGCGAATACACAACAGTTGGGTTTATTGGGTCAGCCCTAACATATAATCAGCAGTAACAAACATGCAGTCCAGTCAACAGAAAGCCCAACAGTCAAAGCCCAATAACAACAAGGTAGCCCAGTCGAGACAAGGGTGGTTGCGACTCGCAACCGAGGTTACGACTCGCAACCGAGGTCTCGGTTCATCACGTTTTGGTTACGACTCGCAACCAGAGGTTCCGACTCGCAACTAGCAGTTCCGACTTAGCAGCAGTGGTTACGACTCGCAACCGGATTCGATACGCGTTGATTGCGACTCGCAACTGGGAGATCTCGACAAGACTTGATGTGGTCTCGAGTCGCAACCAAAGGTTACGACTCGCAACCGTGATTACGTGCACAACAAACTCTTCTAGAACCTGCAATGTACTGACCAATAGGATTGCATTTTCATGTAAATTGTGTACTATATCCACTAACATGTCTGTTTGTCTATAATGTGTCTAATTTGGATCAAACAAAGCATATTCAAAATATTTGAGTGACATTCATGCTGTTCATAACATTCAAACATTATTCATGAATATTCAATCCTTAACATCACTTTAATATCATTCGGATAGCAAAATCACCAAATCCCTGATAAAAATATTAGAACACATTTCATCACTAAACATCATAACATGAACGGACATAATAGATATTATCATTCTCGGTTCCTAAGCATAATCGGATACTAACCATTCAACCAAAGTCATGAATATTCATTCTATCTAAACATTCCGAAACAAACATGTTATTCGGTTATGCATTTCACACACATATTATTCACACAAAACATGGCAACAATCATCATCCATACACAAGAATCATAGTAACACATTTTTGTACTAACCGGTTGAAGTTGTGGGTTTGAAGAAGCAAAGATTCTTTCCGGTTGGTGATTCCGAGCTAGAGCCGAGGTGTTCTTGTTGTTGGTTGATCCGAGAGGGAAAAGGAGAGGGGAGGGAGGTGATTCTTTGTGAGGGTTTTAGGGTTTTGGTGAGAGAGATGAGAGGAGAGTATGAGAGAAAATGTTGCAAAAATGGTAGAATGGTGAGGGTTGGCCGGTATATATATCGAGTGGGTTGAGGATGGGCTTTGGCCCTAACCGGCCCAATTTACTGTTCACTCGAGACCATCCCGGGTCTCGAGTCGGGTTTCGGCTCCTATATATATAACACATATATATATATATATATTTATACGTACATATATGCACACAACACGTAATAACAAGCAATTCATAATTTTTCACTTAATAGTTTACGTACACACATGTTACATCGAAAGGTTGTCCGGGAAGATCCGAAGTGTCACATTATCCCCAAGTTTTAAGAACTTTCGTCCCGAAAGTTAAGGCAGCCACTGTCAAGCTAGTGTAAGTAAAAGCGTTTCAACGGGGTGTCACATCATCCCCCCGTTAGTTTGGAATTTCGTCCCGAAATTCGGTTGTAGCTTCAGTGCTGGGGTTTTCGTTAGGGAATAGCCGGGGATACTTGTGCTTCATCTGGTCTTCCCGCTCCCAGGTATACTCTGGGCCACGCCGCGAGTTCCAACGAACTCGCACGAGGGGTATCTGGCTACGTTTGAGGGTTTTGATCTCACGATCCGTGATCTCAACGGGTTCCTCAGTAAAGTGTAGCTGTTCGTCAATAGTAAGTTCCTTGTAAGGAATGACGAGTGTTTCATCTGATAGACACTTCTTCAGATTAGACACGTGGAAGACATTGTGCACAGCACTCAGTTCTTCAGGCAAATTCAATCTGTAAGCGGCCGTACCGATCTTTTCGGTAACTTCAAAGGGTCCGACATATCTTGGATTAAGCTTGCCCCGTTTTCCAAAGCGGACCACACCCTTCCAGGGTGAGACCTTAAGTAGAGCCCGTTCACCAACCTGGAACTCTTGCGGTTTCCTGTCTTTGTCAGCGTAGTACTTTTGACGATCACGAGCTGCCGCCATGCGTTGCCTAATCTGGGCAATCTTTTCTGTGGTGTCAACTACATGTTCCGGGCCTGTGATTTGGCTGTCACCAACCTCAGCCCAGCAGAGAGGCGATCGACATTTACGGCCGTACAATGCCTCAAAGGGTGCTGCCTGAATGCTGGTGTGGTAGCTGTTGTTGTAGGAGAATTCCACCAACGGTAGGTGCTTCTCCCAATTCTTTCCAAAATCGATCACACAAGCCCTAAGCATGTCTTCGAGGGTTTGGATGGTGCGTTCAGACTGCCCATCCGTTTGCGGGTGATAAGCGGTGCTCATGTCTAAACGTGAGCCAAAAGATTTGTGCATGGCTTGCCACAACTCAGAAGTAAAACGCGCGTCTCGATCAGAAATAATAGAGGTAGGCACTCCGTGCTTCGAGACCACTTCTTTTAAGTATACCTCTGCTAGGGTAGAAAACTTGTCTGTTTCTTTTATGGCCAAGAAGTGTGCAGACTTAGTTAAGCGATCCACTATTACCCAAATGGTGTCATTTCCGCGCTGAGACCTAGGCAGGCTAGTAACAAAATCCATGGAAATCTGCTCCCATTTCCATTGCGGGATCTCTGGCTGTTGGAGTAGGCCTGATGGTTTCTGATACTCAGCCTTGACTCTTGCGCAGGTTAAACATTTTCTGACATACGTTGCTATGTGAGCTTTCATGCCAGGCCACCAATAGGTAGCCCTCAAGTCGTGGTACATCTTATCTGAACCCGGATGTACTGAGTAACGGGACTTGTGAGCTTCATCCACCACAAGGTCACGTAAATTTCCATAAAGCGGAACCCATATGCGTCCGGCTACGTAGTAAGCACCGTCTTCTTTTTGTTCCAATCGTTGTCTCGATCCTCGTAGGGACTCAGCCCTGATGTTCTCGGCTTTCAATGCTTCAACCTGAGCATTCCGAATCTGATTAGGGAGGTTCGAGTGGATAGTGAGCTGTAAAGCACGAACACGCTTGGGTTTGGTCTCCTTTCTGCTGAGGGCATCGGCTACCACATTAGCCTTGCCTGGGTGATATTTGATTGCACACTCGTAGTCATTCAGGAGTTCGACCCATCGGCGTTGCCGCATATTCAACTCCTTTTGTCCCATTATGTGCTGGAGACTCTTGTGATCAGTGTAAATCGTGCACTTGGTGCCGTACAAGTAGTGTCTCCAAAGCTTGAGCGCGAAGACCACAGCTCCAAATTCTAAGTCATGCGTCGTATAGTTCCGTTCGTGGACCTTGAGTTGTCGCGAGGCGTAAGCGATAACTTTCTCGCGTTGCATCAATACGCAGCCAAGTCCTTGAATAGAAGCGTCGCAGTAAACGACGAAGTCGTCGGTACCTTCGGGTAAGGAAAGAATAGGAGCACTGCAAAGATTCTTCTTTAGTTCCTGGAAGGCAGATTCCTGAGCATTACTCCATTTGTAAGCAACACCCTTCTGTGTGAGTGTCGTAAGTGGTTGAGCGATCTTAGAGAATCCCTTGATAAATCTTCGATAGTATCCTGCCAATCCCAAGAATTGGCGAACTTCGGTCGGAGTCTTGGGTACCGGCCAATTCTTAATGGACTCAATCTTAGCAGGGTCAACATGAATCCCTTCCTGATTGACGATGTGCCCAAGGAAATGGACTTCTCTAAGCCAGAAATCACATTTCGAGAATTTGGCGTACAGTTGCTCATTGCGAAGAAGTTCGAGAATAAGACGTAGGTGTTGTTCATGCTCCTCTTGGCTCTTTGAGTAGATTAGGATGTCGTCAATGAATACGATCACGAACTTGTCGAGGTAGGGTTTGCATACTCGGTTCATGAGATCCATGAAGATTGCAGGTGCGTTGGTCATACCGAAAGGCATAACAAGGAATTCGTAGTGACCATAGCGGGTTCTGAAAGCAGTCTTAGAGATGTCCTCATCGCGGACTCTCAGCTGGTGATAACCCGATCGCAGATCGATCTTGGAATAATAGCTCGACCCTTGCAGCTGGTCGAACAGATCGTCGATACGGGGAAGTGGGTAACGGTTCTTGATGGTAACCTTGTTAAGTTCGCGGTAGTCAATGCACATTCGGAATGAACCATCTTTCTTTTTGACGAAGAGCACTGGGGCTCCCCAGGGTGATGAACTAGGACGGATAAAACCTTTGTCCAAAAGTTCTTGTAGTTGAGTAGAAAGCTCCTTGAGCTCCGCGGGGGCTAATCGATAAGGTGCACGAGCTATAGGCGCTGCTCCGGGAGCTAGCTCGATTTGAAATTCGACCTGACGGTGAGGAGGGAGTCCAGGTAGTTCCTCCGGGAATACCTCAGGATAGTCGCGTACAACTGGAAAATCTTCAATCCTGTTTTCCACTTTCTGTGTGTCGGTAATGAGTGCTAAGATAGCGGTGTGCCCTTTTCGTAGATACTTCTGGGCCCTTAAGAATGAAATAATGCCTGTGACTTCTCCGCTCTTGTCGCCTTGAACTATAAGGGGTTTGCCAGGGGGACGGGGAATACGAATAGCTTTCTCTTGGCAGAGGATTTCAGCTCGATGTTTGGATAACCAATCCATACCAATAATGACGTCGAAGCTTCCAAGAACGATGGGGAAAAGATTGATACGGAAGGTCTGACCAGACAACTCTAATTTGCAGTTACGAATTATGTGTGAGGCCTCGAGGTTTCTACCATTAGCTATTTCAACGGTGTGCTTAGAGCTTAGCGGTGTAAGAGTGAGCTTAAGTTTCTTACTAATACGTAGGGATACATAACTAGCATCTGCTCCGGAATCAAATAGCATGGAAACATAACGATCATTAAGTAGGAACTTACCCGCTACAATGTTGGGGTCATTCCTTGCTTCCCCAGCTCCAATCACAAAAGCTTTTCCTCTAGCACCATTTCCAGCATTGTTGTTATTGTTCCCAGCACCCTGATTGTTGTTGTTTTGATTCAGTTCAGGGCAATCCTTTCGTATGTGCCCCGTTGCTCCACACTTGAAGCACCCACGATTGTTTCCTTGTTGCTGCTGTTGCTGATTCTGCCTAGCTGGGAACTGGCTTCGGCAGTCTTTGGCTTCGTGCCCCATCTTGTTGCATCGCTGACACTGACCTTTTCCACATGGCCCACTGTGATGTCGGTTACATTTGTTACACTTAGGGTGGTTTCCTCGATAGCCACCCTGTTGCTGAGGGCCCTTGTTGCTTTCAGTCTTCCTTTGTTGAACTGGGGCCTGAGTGGGGTTAGCATCCTTTCCCTGACTTCCATCCCACTTTCGCTTGTTATCGCCAGAAGTTCCAGCAGTAGCACCGATCCTCGGGGGCAGCTTGCCCTCTTCCATAGCCTGATTGGTGAGTTTGTGAGCAAGACGAACCACAGGCTGTATAGTATTGAGGTTGGCTGAGGTCACATGACTTCTGATTTCTGGGACCAAGCCTTTGATGTACAATTCAATCCTTCGGTACATAGGTCGGGACATGTTTGGGCAAAGTGCAGCATAGTCGTTGGACTGCTTAGTGTAGGTCTCAATCTCTGATCCGACCATCTTGAGCGCATAGTACTCGTTCTCGAGTTTATGGATGTCATCCCTGTGACAGTACTCCTCTTTGATCATGTCCTTGAAATCTTCCCATGCCGTAGCATTAGCAGTTTCCAGACCAAGCATCTGAATCTGTGCTTTCCACCATGAAAGCGCGTTCCCTTCAAGCGTACCAGTTGCGTACTTAACCCAGTTAGCAGGGGGACACTCGCAGACGGCAAAGACAGCTTCGGCCTTTTCGATCCAATGCAGAAGGCCTATGGCACCCTCAGTGCCGTTGAAAGGGAGAGGCTTGCCATCCATGAAGGTTTTGAAAGTACAAACACGTGGTTGCGCAGGCGCAGGCTGACCTCCAGGGTGAGCTGCGAAAGCTGCAGCCACCGTGTTGAGCAAGTTAGCGAATTGAGCCTGAGTCATGTTAACGCTTCCTCTTCCGCGTCCACTCATTGTCTTGATAACCAGAAAACACAGTATGAGTGTGATGTCGTAACGTAGCGAGAATAAGATAGAAGAGGGAGGTGTATCTATCTAATCAGGCACACTAGTATGTATAATAGAGCAGTCAATATAAGGTAAACAAGCAAGTAAACACAAGTCCGAGCTACGAGGTCTAGTGTGTCGAGCCTTGCACTTGGAGTGTAGTGTCGTCACGAGTCACGGGTTATAGTCTGGTTTTTCTCAAAAAGATTTTTCCCTTTTTAAAACCAAGTTCACTATAACCAATGGCTCTGATACCAATCTGTCACAACCCCCAAATTCCACCTGCGGAGTACCGTCCGCTTGAGGGCGTGACCGACCAGGATCCAGCCACCAATTATACTGAGCATTGGATAATAGTAAGGATGATCACCAGCCATAATGGTTAGTAAACACCATAGTTTAAAGTTCAAATGTTTAAGTTCGAATAACAGTTAAGTAAGTAGCGGAAGCATAGATAAAATGGTTTAAATAAGGTTCATGGTTCAAATTATTTAGAACCCAACATGCGGGTTTAGGCGACCACTACACTTCCCAAGCTGCAAGCTCCTGAGTCACTGGTTACCTGCAAAGCATGCAGTAAGGGGTCAACAATAATGCTGAGTGAGTTCACTAGTTGTCCAGTTTTAATTACCAAAAACTTGTTTCACCAGTTAATTTATCCGTTTATACATGCCATGGGGAGCTACCCCAAAAGTTAGCAACTAAACTGTTTTTCCAATACCGAACACTAGGTGACCGTTGCGTATCCGCAAGAGAGTGCCCCGATGTCAATGTTCTATCATCATTGACGGATGCCTGAGTACATTAGTTCACGACCGATCCCATACCTTGGCACGGTGTGAGGTTGGTAAGACCTAAATAGCGCTATCAACTAATAACCCGTTCGCCTGGCCCCGGCGACTAATCGGTATTAAGTAGTAGGGACTTTAAGTGATAGAGTTTCGTTTAGTGCCGTTGGTTGCAATCCGTATAAACAGTAATTAACTAAAAGGTTCCCAATAACAAGGGAAGAAAAGTAAGTTGTATCCCTTATAAGGGGATAGTGTTGTTTTAGTTCCGTTTCCCAAACCACCGGGAATACATGCTTTAGGTTGTGAACTCACCTTGGGTTGCTCGGTAGATTATTTTACCCGGTCAAGTATGTTGGTCACCACGTCCTAACATGGTTACCAGATATGGGTCAAGTCGGGTACAAGTAAACACATAGCGAACACGTATGGCAATACATATAGCAAACACGTATAACATGCGAATACACAACAGTTGGGTTTATTGGGTCAGCCCTAACATATAATCAGCAGTAACAAACATGCAGTCCAGTCAACAGAAAGCCCAACAGTCAAAGCCCAATAACAACAAGGTAGCCCAGTCGAGACAAGGGTGGTTGCGACTCGCAACCGAGGTTACGACTCGCAACCGAGGTCTCGGTTCATCACGTTTTGGTTACGACTCGCAACCAGAGGTTCCGACTCGCAACTAGCAGTTCCGACTTAGCAGCAGTGGTTACGACTCGCAACCGGATTCGATACGCGTTGATTGCGACTCGCAACTGGGAGATCTCGACAAGACTTGATGTGGTCTCGAGTCGCAACCAAAGGTTACGACTCGCAACCGTGATTACGTGCACAACAAACTCTTCTAGAACCTGCAATGTACTGACCAATAGGATTGCATTTTCATGTAAATTGTGTACTATATCCACTAACATGTCTGTTTGTCTATAATGTGTCTAATTTGGATCAAACAAAGCATATTCAAAATATTTGAGTGACATTCATGCTGTTCATAACATTCAAACATTATTCATGAATATTCAATCCTTAACATCACTTTAATATCATTCGGATAGCAAAATCACCAAATCCCTGATAAAAATATTAGAACACATTTCATCACTAAACATCATAACATGAACGGACATAATAGATATTATCATTCTCGGTTCCTAAGCATAATCGGATACTAACCATTCAACCAAAGTCATGAATATTCATTCTATCTAAACATTCCGAAACAAACATGTTATTCGGTTATGCATTTCACACACATATTATTCACACAAAACATGGCAACAATCATCATCCATACACAAGAATCATAGTAACACATTTTTGTACTAACCGGTTGAAGTTGTGGGTTTGAAGAAGCAAAGATTCTTTCCGGTTGGTGATTCCGAGCTAGAGCCGAGGTGTTCTTGTTGTTGGTTGATCCGAGAGGGAAAAGGAGAGGGGAGGGAGGTGATTCTTTGTGAGGGTTTTAGGGTTTTGGTGAGAGAGATGAGAGGAGAGTATGAGAGAAAATGTTGCAAAAATGGTAGAATGGTGAGGGTTGGCCGGTATATATATCGAGTGGGTTGAGGATGGGCTTTGGCCCTAACCGGCCCAATTTACTGTTCACTCGAGACCATCCCGGGTCTCGAGTCGGGTTTCGGCTCCTATATATATAACACATATATATATATATATATTTATACGTACATATATGCACACAACACGTAATAACAAGCAATTCATAATTTTTCACTTAATAGTTTACGTACACACATGTTACATCGAAAGGTTGTCCGGGAAGATCCGAAGTGTCACAAGAGTGTTCGTACAAATCCACATAATCGGACCAGTCAATCTTACCTGGTAACTCTTGGGGTGAGTGTCCACTTATAGGCGAGCATGTCTTCGCGATACATTATGAGGATCTATTTGCTTTAATTCAGCCTTTGTGTGTCGTTTGTTTGCTTCATGGTTCAAACAAATGACCATCACCCATGATTTTTGGTCGGTAATTGCAACATCCTATTCTTACCCCATGCCATTTCATTTGTTTTCTCTCTTGTTTCCCCTTTTTAGAATGCCTCCACGACGCGAAAACCCGGTATCTATTGAAGATCTGGCAGCTGTCATTACACAGCAAATAACTGCTGCAATCCCGAACATCGTTGCCAAATGTAACCAAGCCCTCAACAACAATAATGCCCCCTGCAACTTCAAGACGTTCAACTCGGCTAAGCCATCAAAGTTTTCTGGGTCTCAAGGAGCGACTGCACTTCTGCAATGGTTCGAGAGTTTAGAGAGCACCTTCAGACATGTTCAATGTCCAAACGAGTGAAAGGTAGACTTTGCATCTAGTGTCTTTGAGAAACGAGCTTTGACATGGTGGAACGGTGTGATGAGAGATAGGGGTGCCGAAGTGGCACTGGCTCAAACGTGGGAAGAACTTCGAGCACTGATGATGAAGGAATTTTGTCCTCGTCACGAGATCAGGGCCTTGGAAAGGGAATTCGACGATCTTAAGCAAGACAGCGGCGAACATCGAGCATACACTGATCGATATGAGGAGCTGAGCCTGTTGTGTCCTACCATGGTTACGCCTTTGGATAAGGCGATCGAAAAATACATTGATGGTCTCCCTGACTCAGTTCAGGACATTGTTACTGGTAGTAACCCCACTACGGTTAGGCAGGCCATTGAGCTATCTGCAACCTTGACTGAATCTCAGATCAGGAAACTTAAGCTTTTCCGAAAGGGTGACAAGAAACAGGTCGAGGAATCGAAACCAATCGAGGAATCAAAGACCATGGATGAACAGACTGGATCCCCTAAGAAGTCAAAGAAGCGAAAGGCTTCTCAGAACTTCGCCATGGTTACTCACAATGATCAAGCCGTCCCCAACCAACCAGCTCAACCCCCTGCTAGGAAGCCATACAATGGAACTTCACCCTTGTGCAACCAATGTAACCTTCATCATCATACTAGTGTGAAGTGCCGCGAATGCCAAATTTGTGGACTTAAAGGTCATACAGCAAAAGTTTGCCGAGCTTCTGTTGCACCAAATCAAGCTGGCAACAATCCTGCTCAAGCTCGCTTTCCACCAGGTTCTTGCTACAATTGTGGCGATGGGTCATTTCCGAAGAAATTGCCCAAAGCTTGCTAATGCAAATCCAGCACAGGGATGAGCATCTGACCGACTAGAAGACAACACCCTTTAGAAATAATCACGTCTTATGTATTATTTTCTTTTGTTGTCAAGGTCCATGAAACAGTTGTTATCATTGTTTATAAATAAATCCTTTATTTACATTGCAATGTATTTATGTGGTTGTATGTATAAACAACATATCCCCTACAATACCGGCAATCAAGGAATCGTATTCCTTGAAAAGCAAACTACCCCCAAAATTTTTCTATTTTATGATCTCTTGCGTTTTCCACGAAATTCCTAAGTACCCGTTTCTTCCAAGGAAACGAAGTACAAGGCGCAAGTTACAACACTGGACGAATACCCAAAGTACCACTATAAATCCTTAATAGGGTACCTAAGGGTATTTTCGTAAATCTTAAAATTGTTGTGTTCCTTAATTCGAATATTACGTTTCTTTGAAAACGAAATCGAATTTTTGGGAGATCTTCCTATCTTTTTAGATAGATCCCAGAGGACATTGAAGTCCATCTACAGGTTTCCGCATCCATTTTCAATCGATAACAAGTTAATAACAAATTAATAATCAAGTTAAACAACTATGTGATTATGTGCTTATGTGTTTCCTTTTATGTTTTTGTGTAATCCAAGTTTTGTTATCCAAATCCTCATAGAATCTTCCATATCTTCGTATAAGGGATTCATAGTAGGATATCCAAAGGTACTATATTAAATCCTCAATGGGCTTTTACGTAATAGTAAAGACCCTTGGATTATATTGTACTATTCCATAATTAGACCCCTTGAGTGGTCTAGTTAAACAGATTGATCCAAAAATCTGGTTAGGAATATCATGTGATGAGATAGCTGAAAGGACTCCTTGGTGGCCTAATTAAAAGGATCATTTGTCGATCTAATTAAAAGGACCTTATGGTAGTCTAGTCACACTCATCACAGGTTTGATTTTTCCTCCCCTTCACATTACAAAACAAATTGTGCGGACTGTGCAAGGAATTGCGTAATTATGGATGCATACATAATTATGAAATTCAGTGCACAGAAACCACAGCAAGTTTGGTCGTGTGTCTAGAAATGACTCATTCCGTGCATTTTCATTTCTGAAGAAATTGTGGAAAATGACTCATCCCGTTCATTTGTGTTTCTAAAGAAATTGTGGAAAATGACTCATTCCGTTCATTTTCGTTCCTGAAGAAATCGTGGAAAATGACTCATTCCGTTCATTTTCGTTTCTGAAGAAATTGTGGAAAATGACTCATTCCTTTCATTTTCGTTCCTGAAGAAATCGTGGAAAATGACTCATTCCGTTCATTTTCGTTTCCGAAGAAATTGTGGAAAATGACTCATTCCGTTCATTTTCGTTCCTGAAGAAATTGTGGAAAATGACTCATTCCGTTCATTTTCGTTCCTGAAGAAATCATGGAAAATGACTTATTCCGTTCATTTTCGTTTCTGAAGAAATTGTGGAAAATGACTCATTCCATTCATTTTCGTTCCTGAAGAAATCGTGGAAAATGACTCATTCCATACATTTTCGTTTCTGAAGAAATTGTGGAAAATGACTCATTCTGTTCATGTTCGTTTCTGAAGAAATTGTGGAAAATGACTCATTCTGTTCATTTTCGTTCCTGAAGAAATCGTCGAAAATGACTCATTCCGTTCATTTTCGTTTCTGAAGAAATTGTGAAAAATGACTCATTCCGTTCATTTTCGTTTCTGAAGAATGTCCGTTAAGGAAATGTCAGGATTATGCCTTTCATATCTCTGGTGGTTATTTGACACAAAGTCACAGATAGACTCCTACGAATAAATTTCGGGACGAAATTTCCTAAAGTAGGGGAGACTGTGACACCTGTGTCACTTCAACCATCAAACAAATGCCAAACCAATGAAATATTGTATTTCATACTTGGGATTTGTAAAAATATGTGTATCGTTTGCACATATCAACTCTTGTTCGATTTCAAGCTTTAAATCGCTTTCTAGAGGGTTATACGCGCTCTGGTGCGTAGATATAACCAGTTTAATGCAACGAACACTCCGGAATAGTGAAATAGTCTTAACATACCTTAAATAACCTTTACATAACTTAGATGTAAGTTTTGGAAGGTTTGGTGTCGTGAAATCAAGTTTATTCGCTTACAGGGACTAAATTTGACAAACTGCGAAAGTATGCCAATTTGAACTGTAACAGACATTCCGGAGCATGACCATAAGTTAAACATACCATAAATATCCTTTACATAGCTTAGAAATAGGCTTTGAGGGGTTCGGTGTGCTAAAATAAACTTTTGGGTCATTCAGGGACAAAAAGCGTCAAAAAGTGCATAAGTTTGCACTTTCGCGCATAACTTACGTTCTGACTACATCCGGACATCCAAAAATTTATGTAAGCATTATAATATTATGCTTTAGTGTTTGGCTTGTCAAAAATCCATTCGTCGCACAATTTGGACCGTTTTTATGTTCGTTACGACTCCCGTCGTAATTAACCGAACAACGCAACCGTACGGCCAAACGAACCGAAATCCGAGATATTTTTTAGCACATTTTAAGTTCTCTATACTTTAACTTCATTTTAGAGCTTTGAAATGGGGTTAACGGGCCTTAAACGTGTCGGAAATGACTTAAATGCATGACAGGGACCAAAAGTGTAATTCTGTGAAAGAAGGTCTTTGCGCACCTCAACACTCTGAGTGTTACGGTGCGCAAGCAGTCCCCAGAACATCAAAAGATTCCGAACAGCCTGTTTCCAGCTGTCGTGCACTCCCAAACCCCTTTCCACCTGTTGATTCCTTATGGTGGGTGGCCAATTAACCTACCACAACTTTCCAACAAGTGTACGCCTTAGATTCGATCACGGTTTCCAAGAAACGATCCTAACGGTTCGGGAAATCCTATAAATACCCACATCCCCCAACTTCAAAACCCACTTGATTTCTTGAAATTTCTCTAAGTTGATGTGTAAAACACTTCATACCTGAGAATATTTGAGAGATCAAAGCTTTCGGGGACCCTTTGTAAGTATTCCTTCGTTCTTTTATTGCTTTTCGAGTCCGAAAGTCAAACTTTGTTTGACTTTCTGCATTGACCAGTTTATGGTCAATACGAAGTTCGTTTGAACTTCGCAACGTGAGCGTAATCACGATGGTTATAGTCCCTTGTGACTATGCCTACTGATTACCACGTTGTCTAGGGTCGTAAGGGTAAGCGATCTAATAAATCGCTTATACCTTCGAACCCGACCCATTTGGTCGATCATTAGGATCCGACCAAACAAATTAGGTGACCATAGTGTATAGGGAAAAACCTTCCGAGGTTATACCATATGGTCACTTCGTTTAAGTAGTTGTATGATAGGTAGTTTATATGCCTTAGGTAAATTACCAAAATACCCCTTTGATGCCAAAATTCATTTTAAACATATGTAACATAACCTATGACCTCTAAACTGATTTATCAACAATATCAAACATGTTAAGGCATATTTTACTTGTCATAGGACTAGTTAGGCGGTCCGAACGCGTTTTACGCGAACGACGCGTTAAAGTAGCATAAGCTACCTAAACGGGTCATAATGGGTCGTAAGCACTTAGGATAGGTTTCATTTAGTATGTAGGCTTTGATAAACCATATGACACGAGTCTCCATACTCGTTTGGTTTACGAACCCTCATTCTATCTAATCCTCCGATATAGGTCCGGTTTATTAACATAGTTACCTATATTAGGTGTCGTTTGATATCCGTGATCTCTAGCATTGCTTGGTGGTTATCTTAGGACTTCTGAGCAATCTCAAGTGAGTACAGAGACCCCTCTTTTACTGTTTTCAAACTGTTTTGGGGTGAAACACATGTGCCTACTTGTTACTTTCATGCTTTCCTGTTTTCACATCATATACTTGCTATGTTTATTAGTACGTTTATAGTACATGATTTCAATACATTTTATAGGTATGCCCATTGTGTGCATACTTAGTACATCACTTTACAATACATTTTATGCTATGTATACCCATTGTGTGCATACTTAGTACATCACTTTACAATACATTTTATGCTATGTATGCCCATTGTGTGCATACTTAGTACATCACTTTACAATACATTTCACGCTATGTACGCCCATTGTGTGCATACTTAGTACATTGTTTTACATTACACTTATGCTATATATGTCCATTACGTGCATACTTAGTACATTGTTTTACATTACACTTATACTATGTATGTCCATTACGTGCATACTTAGTACATTGTTTTACATTGCATTTCTGTTGCATATGCTCATCCAGCATATGAACACATTATACTACATTTTGAACCGTTGTAACCATTTGACTATGTGAACCGTCGTAACCCTTTGATTATATGAACCGTTTGTAACTATTGAACCGTGTAAACCAGTTGTATCTGTTGACATGATTTACATTTGACAATAGACATTTGACTATACCTAAACATTTCTACAATTGTTAAACATTTCATCTTGATGGTTTGGTTTGAGTAAGTGATTTAAGTAACGAGGCGTATGTAATATGATACAAGCACGGTGGATACGCCGCTGGTACTTCCTATATATAAGTGTTTGTATGGTATCACATATCGTAGCGTTATTTGAATCATTTCAATTTGAGACATATAACATTTTATACAAATAACATACTTTTCACAAGACATTGTTTTACAAACAACTTATATTATACAAACTCATTCTACATGGTTATTCATTTAACCATACATTATTCTCTTATTTATACATATCATCTGAACTTATTGTTTTTCAAACGATTTACAAAACAAAACAATTTACAAGGTTCATGACTAAACATTTTCTCAAACATAAGTCATGAATCCTATTTTCACAAAACCTATGTATCTCACAGGCATTTTTATGCTGACGTACCTATTTTCACATGTGTTTTCAGGAGATGATGCATAGGACTTATCAAGAAATACTTAGGCGGACCTGTGCCTTAGTGACATAAAACGAGACAAGAACTAGTTAATTTATGTTATGTACTCTTTCTTTCTTGTTTAAAACAATGTAAACTCTCATGTTTGATTAATAAAACGAAACTTTAATTGCCATGGATTTGAAACGATTAATTTTGTTACAACACTCCCCGACGTTTCCGCCATGTTTCGTTGTCTCACGTGGTCGGGGTGTGACATGGAAAGTTTGTGTCATCCATTGGCGGAACTGAATTTTCACTTTTAAGCTCAACTTGTAGCTCCTCTGATTTTGATGAATGAGAATCATCACCAGAATGTGGCTCCTTTATTTCCGAAGAAACAAATTCATCGCCAGGAACATTTCATTTCTTCACACTCCATTCTGTCCTCAGATTCGCATCTGATGAATTCGTTTTGCTTGATTTGTCATTCTTTGAAGAGCAAGACGATTTATCAGAACTCTTCTCTGTTTTACTTGTTGTATCCGAGGACAAAATCCTTTCAAGGTACTCTCGAGCTTTCTTTCTTTTCTTTCTCAGTCGGTCTTTCTGCCTTTGTGAAAGCTTAACTTTCTTTTCTTGAACTTTCTGTTCTTTGGGCTTTTCTTCGACTTTGACTGATTTCATCACCCTTTTCTGAGATTCAGCCCTCGATCTTTCATTTGATCTCATTGGGCAATTTCTGGCAATGTGACCTTTGATTTGGCAATTATAGCATCTCCTCGTCTCAAACCACTGATTCTGGCAGTTAACAGCAATGTGTCCTTGAACACCACAAGTGTAGCACACTCTGTTATCGTACCATTCACCACTTTCACACCAAACGCTCAGATCATAACATTGTCTGGCTTTGTGGTAATCATCACTCCTCCTGAAAGCTGGATTTATCTTTGAAGCACTGTGGTCAAACCTGCACCACATATCACCAACAGTTTTTGAGTTTTGATTTTTCGATTTTTGTGATTTTTTATCATGATTGGATGATTGAACTGATGAGCTTTTATTTTCTTTTTGAAGATTTTTCAGCTTTTTATCCTTTTGTTCCACATTCTTCTTTACAGGTTTTTGCGTTGAGCATTCACCTTTCTCAGTAGAATGTAGAACGGTTTCTTGAAATATTTCATTTAATTTTAAAAATATTTTTCTTTTCTCAATTTCATCATCAGTTTTCTCATCACAATCTTCAACTTTGACTTTGTCAAAGTTTGTGACATTGTCACTTATTGGAACAGAATTGATCGGTTTTGGACAAATATAATCTGGTACTGATGAATTCACAAAACCTTTCAATTTCTTTTCAAGCTCTTTGATTTTAATCCGAGCTTTTTCAAATTCATTTTCAAGCTGAATGATTTTCTGAAGATGAGAGTTTATTTCAATCTGTTTTTCAAGATTATTTTTAAAAATAGCAGATTTCTCATCTTCTAAAATCTTCATTTGTCTTTGAAAATCTTTTTCAATTTTCAATTTTTCATTTTCAAAATCTTTTTCCTTTTCTTTCAAAATTTTGTTTTCCAATGTCAAACTGTCCAAATCAATTAACAGTTTGACATTTTTAGATTTCAATCTTTCAAAATTTTCTTGCAGTTCAAGAATCTGTTTATCATCAGATTTCTTCTCATCATTCAAATTCTTGATTTCCAATGTCAAACTCTCTACATTCTTCAAGAGTTTGGCATTGTCTGATTTAGTTTTTTCACAGTTTAAGCACTTCTCGGACATCTTTTCAGGTTCGGCTTTCTTCTCTCTTGCAGCTTGTCTTTCTTTGATCTTTTCCATTTTTCCTGCAAAATAAAAATTATAACTTTCAGGTGTAAGATCTCTTTTATAAGATTCAAGTTTTCGAATTTCTTCACTATCATCATCGCTTTCTTCCTCTGATGATTGATAAAAAATTTGAGCTTTTTCTGAAACCTTTTCTTGTTTGTCACTTATACTTCCAATTTTATCAATCTCTCTGGACTCAGAATCAAACTCCTTTCCTGAATCAGACTTCATTTTCCTAATCTTTTGGAATTCAAGTTCTTGAGCTTCAATCTTCTCAATGAACGAGCTCAAATTGAAATCAATATATTCAAAGCTCTTCTTCCAAGTTAACAAATACGTTCCCCACACATCTTTTGGTAAAGCATTTGCCAACTTGTCAAACCATTCTTCATTTCCTTTTCTAATGTTCCAACGCTTCATCTCTAGATATAACTTGACAAACCTCTCGATCAATTCTTTAGTTAATTCTCCCTTAAGAGCTGTAAAATTATCAAACATATCCATGTTTTTTTTTTATCAAAACAATCTAAACTCAGTTCAATCACTTTATCAAACCACTTAATCAGATGAATATCCGATTGAGTGACAAAAATCCGATGACAACGGATCGGGTGAGGATTCGCTCGTGCGTGTATCCTATGCTTGACAAATCACCTTAAATCACATGTAGTTTTGGGCCGTTAATGATGGTGAAACTTGGGTCGAATAATCCACTAAAACCAACAATCAATATCACAGTTCAAATATAATTGGGCAGTGATCTCTGACTCTTGAATGGGCAAGTGATATGTATTGGGCTTCTCATGTCGACTGAAGTTACTAAAATATGATTGGACCTCAATATCCACTGAAACAACACACAACAATTACTTTTAATTCATGAAGCCTTTCACGTGATAACTACAGATTTTACAATTAATATTGCCGACAACCGTTTTTTAATGTAATTGATAGGACCTATACTCATGCACATGCAAATTAATTTTCCTTTTTTAAAATGGCCGACAATTTAAGTATTCATAAGCAAAGATCTAAGATCCAATTGGGCCGATGTGTTTCTTTTGTCAATATATGGCAGTCACTTAATGATCACATGCAAATATCACTTTATCAATTGATAAATCCGATGACTTATCGACAACCACTTTCAAACCGAATAAAGCATATACACTTAATACTTTTGATAAAGTCGACTAAATGATCAAACCGATGCAACCTGTCACAAATCACATGATCTCTTTTCCCAATTACTGATAACCTCGTAAACTGTTTCACAATTTTCAAACTTCACCGTTTCAAAATTCAAACGAACATAAAATTCACTCAAGCGAACAACCCTTCTCAAGCGAGCACACTTTCAAGCTAGAGCACTTTCAAGCTAACAACCTTTTTCAAGCTAGCTAACTAGTTAGCTTGAAACTGCTTTCAACTTTTCAAGCGACCAAGGAACTTTTTCAAGCTACCAAAGAACTTTTCAAGCTAACTAACCAAGTTCGTTCAAGCTATCAGAGGTTTTCAAGCCATTTTTATCTGTTTTACTTCGAATTCTAAGCTGAAACTCTCAAGGGTTTGTTAAAACTCACTTTTACACACAATACTCAAAACTCAGTCCATTTTGTCCGTTCAAACGTCTAGAAATCCAAAAAGTGTAAGAAAAATGCTCTGATTCAGGTATATTGGCTCATAACTGGCTCTGATACCAATTGTAGGACCGATTTGACCGATCAAATGAGTCAATTTGAGCTAATATACACTATTTAAGTGGCGGAAACACTTAAACAGATTAGAATCAAAGAGAATGGAGTAGAAAACAGAAGAATATCACTTTAAACATTGTTTCTCATTAATACTTCTCAGAAAAATCCGGCAGCAGTTCGGCTACAACTTGAAGGATCTGTTACCAAATGAGAAACAAACTAACCTATTTATAGGCCTGCTAGTTAGCTTGAACATGACATGTTCATTTCAAGCTAACATGCTAGTTAGCTTGAAATGACAACATGTCATTTCAAGCTACCAGACATGAAACATAAAATAAACTTACAATTCAGCCCCCTAAACTATACAAACTTGACATAACAGACCCCTAGACTTAAGACAAAGGCTTTAGACATCGTGTACTAACAAACTCCCCCTTGGATACAGCCGGAGTCTTCAGTCTTGGTCTTTACAGGGACCTGAACGTATCCGAGACTCGATATAAGACGAAGTCAACAGACATATGCACCAACATATACTTAAACAGGATTTTCAAAAAATTGAACTTGATGGCAAGGAATTTAGCATCGTTGCATCTGCACTCCCTAATGAGATCTATGTTGGACTGTTACACTGTAACAGTGCCAAGGAATTGTGGGATGCACTTAAGGAACAATTTGGGGGGACTGAAGAAGTACTTGAAAATAACAGGAAAATAACAGGGAAATTTTGAAAATAACATGCAAGAGGAGCTCCAACAGTTTAGAAGACAACAAGTATGGGAACTTGTTCCACTACTAGAGGGTGTGAGTCCTACTGGCACAAATTGGGTCTTCAAAAATAAAACTGACGAAAGGGGCATTGTTGTCAAGAATAAAGCAAGGCTAGTGGTTCAAGGTTTCAGACAGGAAGAGGGCATTGACTATGATGAAAGTTTTGCCCCTGTAGCAAGATTGGAAGCTATCAGACTGTTCTTGGCCTTTGCTGGAAACCACAACATAAAGGTGTTTCAAATGGATATCAAATGTGCATTCCTTTATGCTAAGATTCTAGAAGAGGTATATGTTTGTCAACCTCCTTGTTTTGAGGATCCATTTAATCCAAATCATGTCTACAAGCTAAACAAAGCTTTGTATGGCTTGAAACAAGCACCTAGAGCCTGGTTTGAAACTCTTTCCACCTTTCTTTTCTCTATTGGCTTCACAAGAGGTAAAATATAAAAAACACTCCTTTTAAAATGGAGAGGGAAAGACTTGATGATTGTCCAGATTTATGTGGATGACATCATTTTTGGAAGCACATGTTCTAAAATGTGTGAAGAGTTCAGACAACTCATGACAGCCGAGTTTGAGATGAGTACAATGGGTGAACTACAGTGTTTCCTTGGTCTCCAAGTGAAACAACTGCAAAATGGTACATTCATTCATCAAAGCAAATATGCTAAAGAACTTTTAAACAAATTTGAGATGAATGATTGTAAACCATGTAGTACACCCATGGCAACCACCAAGCTAGTCATGACTGATGAAAAGGATGATTTGGTGGATCAAACACTATATAGAAGCATGATTGGGTCTTTATTATACCTAACTGCATCTAGGCCAGACATCATGTTTGCAACATGTGTTTGTGCAAGATCCCAATCAGCCCCCAGAAAGTCTAACCTAATAGCTGTGAAAAGGATACTCAGATACATAAAAAGTGCTCCCACACTTGGTATCTGGTACCCTGCTAATGGGAATATTAAGCTTTCAGGTTTCACAGACAGTGACTTTGCTGGGTGTAATGCAACAAGGAAGTCCACATCAGGAGGGTGCCAATTTCTAGGTGATTGCTTAGTATCTTGGCAAAGCAAAAAAGCAAGCAGTTGTTTCAACATCCACTGCTGAGGCAGAGTATATAGATGCTGCAAGCTGTACAGCCCAACTGTTATGGCTTCAAAATCAACTGCTAGATTTTGGTATCAATGTCTTAAAGACACCTCTCATGTTGGACAGTCAGGCAACAGAAAAGATCATCAAAAATCCAGTTTCACATTCAACCACCAAGCACATTGATATCAGACATCACTTTGTGAGGGATTGCTATGAAAAAGGTTTGATTTCTCTGCATCATGTTCATACCAGAGATCAGCTGGCAGATGTGCTAACAAAGGCTTTAGACACATCTACCTTTGAAAGCTTGATCTCAAGGATTGGCATGTTGAACATGGAATAACAGGCAAAATCCTGTTTTTCTATGAATAAAAGCATTAAAATGTTTTTAGAAAATAAAAAATTCATCCTTAAAAATAGCTAAAAATGAAAATTTTCATTAATCCTTAAAAGTCTGCCATAACCACTGTTTTGGTTCAAGCATATGTTCAGTTGAAACTATCCACTGCTGAAAGTCAACCTCTATTCCTTCATTTCTTTGTTAAATCATTGTTGATCAAACATTAGTGTTTTAATCCACTGATAGTTAAAAGTCAGCCACTGTTTCATTTTCACCTTTGTAAACCACTAATATTGCTCCATCAGTGGTTTCCTAAACAACTGTCATCCATTATTCATCAAAGGTTTTCAGGTGGACAGTACTTAGCCGTCAGATCTTTTGTAACTGCTGCAACGTCAGCATTCACTTTTTCCACCTATAAAACCCTGATCAAAACTCCAAACAGGGTTTTCACTGTCGAATCGAATTCAAAATTCCTTTCAAAAGCAGTTTCCATCGAACTCTCTCATAATCACTCATCTTCTTCATTCGTTCTTAACCACCTTCGATTCTCCATGGCGCTTCCATTCAAAACCCCTCATAACTACCTGTGTATACTTGAAAAACCAAGTCAAAACACAACCTTCCATTCCGTGATTGATGCACTCTCGTCTTCAAAGTACAAAACTTTGTTGACCTGTAATGCACCCATCTTCCTGGATACCCAAAGAGAATTCTGGAAAAATGCAAAACTTGAAACTAAGGACAAAAAGCCCTTAGCTATCACTTCATCAATAAGGGGAATTCCAATTACAATCACACCTTAAACCATTTCAGAGGTGTTTGAAATCAATGATCTTACAGGTAAAAGCTATTTTCCAAAAACAGAGTATCAAACTGATTTAATTGAGAGAGGATATGAAGAGGAAATGAAAAAGGTTACTTTACAAAAAGGCAGTTTTCCACCTGCCATGAGGTTTTTATTCCATACCCTCCTCATGTGTGTGTCAAATAAAACCACAGCTTTTAATGAAATACCATTGAAAATCCAATACATGGGTTATGCTATCATGTCTGAAGAAAATTTTAACTACTCACAGGAGATTTTCAATGATATGGTAAAAAATATTAATAAAAAATCATTTTTATTGTTTCCAAGATTTCTAAGTTTTTACTTACAAAAGAAATTTTCAAAGGATAATGCACATGTGCTTATCCAGGTAAACCCTATTCAAATAAACAGCATGTGTTCTAAAACTTTTACAAGGCTGTCAAAACCTTCTTCAAAAACACAAGCAGAGGCTCCTGAGCAGAATTTAGCAGCAACCACTGCTCCTCACATTCCTGCTGTTGAGCCCACTACTCATGGTGTCACAGTAGCACAACCCCTGCTGTGAAACCCACACCAAAAATCACCAAAAAGCCCAAAAAGAAAATTACCACAAAGCCCCCCAAACCCACCAAAAAGGTAAATCTGAAAGATGAGATCCCAGATATTATACCCGTGACAACACAAAAGTCACCAATAACCACTGCTGCTACTTCCTCACAAAAGTTGGAAGAAAGATCTCAACCTGAGCCTAAAACTCCTCCTGCTTCCTCTCAAAAGGACCAGGTTGTATCCACAGGGACACCAGAATATGAAGCAATAGATTCACTTGAATCTATCTTCCACAGCCCAGCTCCCGGGGCAAATTCTCTTTCTACCCCTATCCTCACTGCACAACTTCCACCATCAATGATACCTCTGTTGGATGCTCTTGATAAAGCCCGGACACAAATCAGTTCTTCTCAATCACCTGTCAATGAGAATATACCACAACAACTGACTGAGTCTGGTGTCTCTATCATTGCTAACCCACCAACAGTTGAGAAGGCTACACTGCAGGAATTACAAGTAATTCCTGTCAGTAGTTCAAGTGGAGCAGCTACTACAGGTGTTGAACCCACTGGTTTACACCTGGATAGTAGTTTCATTAGTGAGACCCCCTTGAAGGCAATTTCTTCTTTAGGAACCATAATATCCACTGGTGTGTATCCAATATACACTGGTAAGCTTAGAATGGTAACCACTGCTGAAGAAAGAAGACCCCAGTACCAAGAAAAAGGGGCATCAGTGGATGATTTTTGGGAAACTTTCCCTAAGTCAACCACTGATACAACCACCACTAGTGGGAAATCAGATGATCCCATTAACTTGGGTGATGGTTTAAAATACAAAAAATTGACGGAGAGGGTTGATAAACTTGACACATCTATTGTAGAAATCAAATCTATGCTGCAACAGTTGTTACAAGCTCAAAAGGCTACACCCACTGCTGCAACATCTGCTCCATCCTCTGCTGAGCTATGGCATCTGTTTCAACCTCTGCTTCACAAAAAAAGCCAGTATGCAGATCAACAACATGAAGTTCAACTTCAAAATTGTCCGAAATGTCATGGAAGCTATGTACAAAGGTTTTGTTTATTGTAATCAAATACAATCATTCGATTCTATGTTAAACATGTTTGCTTAAAATTGTTCTCTCTTTGATTGTGTTGAAAGTTTATCCATCTAATTCCGCTGCAATTGTTTCTATTTCATCTTCATTTAATTAAACAAACACAATCATATCAAACTCAGATCCTGACATGGGTCATGCAATCAAGCATGAAAAGAACATATGATATGGAAAGCCAAAACTGGATCCCAACTGTTGATCCACAATAAGCACTGCCTATCTAAGTTCCCTCCAATGACAGTGGATATAACAGACTTATAAAGCTAAGCATTGATCTGCTTAACAACTGCTACATGTAAAGACTGATGAACACAAAGACTGTTGAAGATAAGCACTGATAAACCTAAGGCCTGATCAACCAAAGGAAAACCACTGCTTAGCAACAGCAGTGGCTCAGCATCGACAGCGGATTCAACATCAGTGTTTATGTTAAACAGTGTTTATATGTAACAGTACTTATCATATCAGTGTTTAGAGTTTGTTAGGTTGTTAGATGTCGCTGTCTAGGTGACGTCAGCTTTGATTCACAGTGGTTTGATCTGTACTATAAATAGAACAGTTCATATTGTTCTATTTGAGCGAGTTTTCTCCTCCAATCCTTCCATCTTGTACGATCAACCAATGAGCTCAGGCTGAGGGGGAGTTTAGTATATAGGCATGTATGTAATCATTATGTTTTTGTAATCATTTGACTTAATGATAAGCATGTGTTTATTGAAAACTATTTCTCTTCGATTGTGTTATAAAGTTTGTTTTTATTTCCGTTTCATTTATTCTCATCTTATATTCATCCACTTGTTCATTTTTATCAAACAAACACAATTATGACAGCCTCAGATCCTAACATGTATATACATTCCTGGTTGCGGAATAGCTTTGAGATATAATTTTCGCTATGATGAATGTAATGTTAGAGTTGGTTCAATTACAAACTAGGTAACTAGTTGACTTTCCCTATCAGAAGATATATAAATGTCATTCTTGTTGTAGAAATCTAACTCTAGTGTAACATTATGTAAGTTATCGGTAGGAATGTGGAATGAACTGTAGCATAAGTTTTTCAATAGCCAAGCCTACCTTTGAGGCATACTAACCAACATACTATTCAGAAGAAGGCAATTTATAGAAGTGAATACCAAGTAACAGTCATTGCACATATACACACGTATTCATATTGCCACGCATATGTATAACTTCACGTATTTAAGTGTGTTTAACTTTTACCGTGACTTTCCCATAACTCCCTCGTACAAGCAAGTATGTTATTATGTTCCGGACCATAGTAACTCACTTGCCTGACAAGATCACCTCAGTGCTCACCATTAGGACAATTATACATGATGTGTTAATTATCATTTGCTATTGATTATTTATCCTTTATGTTCACTAAAGTTCGAGCTTGTGGTTATAGTCTAGGCCTCCCTAAGGGTAACCTAATGCCCTATAACCAACTATAAGCACCCATTTGGTTATGTCTAAATACCTAAGATTGTTGACTGGTTCCCATATGTATTTGTTTAAAATATCAACACATTCAAAGAAGCTAAAATGATTAATTGGAAGCAATTGTTATCGGTTTAGCAATATTATTACAAAATCATCACCTTAAGTTAATTAGTAAATTTCATTTATTTTAAACCAATTTCAGTAGTGGTCATAACCAACTTCCATCAATCGGTGACGCTCATGACACAACTTTATACAAAATGCCATCTAGGTCAAATTTAGTCAAAACCCACCAATAAGACAGACAACTAATTTCTTAATTAAGATACATAAACAAAATCAAGCTTTAACAACATGCTCTAAATATCATATATATTATGTTTTCCACACTGCCTTATTGCTTCTTATCCTTGCCATAGTTTCACACACTCAATTATATTTTATGTCTATCTCCAATAAGGCTAATAAATAAATAACCCCAGGTATTTTAGTTTTCTAATTTGGCAATTTAAGTCCCTGATGTGATATAAGTTTTTGGGAATATTGTAATAGGGGAGGGTTCATCGGGGAACACTAAAAAATGAGGAACTGACTCAAACGAACTTCGATTGGACTCATTCCAGCGGCATTGGAACCGGCCTGTCAAACCTTAACTAGGATCTCTTAACCCTTAACCCTAAATTATAAACCTAAGCCCTAAAGCTAAAAAATAAGGCTAAAACCTATGTAAAACTGTATAATCTAAACTATAAACCCTAAAAGCTAAACCCTAAAGCTAAACCCTAAATACTAAAGCAAAACCCTAATATAAGACCCTAAAAGCCAAACCCTGATATATTTAGGGTTTATGGGTTAGAATTTAGGGTTTAAGGTTAATAGATCCTAGTTGGGGTTTGACGATCCGGTTCCAATGCCGCTGGAATAAGTCAAATCGAAGTTAGTTTGAGTCAGTTCCCCACTGTTCCCTACTTTTTTAGTGTTCTCCAATGAACCTCACACTATTGCACTAAACCCAAAATTTACACTTTTGATCTTGATTTCAACATTTGAGGACTTTTAGTCTAATTTTCAAGTAATCAAATTGAACTCATGTCGGTGCATTTTGCTACTTATGCGGTTCCGCCTTCTGTGATCTTTCCCGTCCCTTCTTTACTTCCTAATGACACTTCCACTTCTTTTTTTATTTATGCTAATTTTTTGGTTGGTCTATCTGGTTTCCAGATATTACATCATTAGGGTTAGGATATAATAGGAAGTTTATTTCACTAGGAAGGATAGGAAGCAATCATGAGCGTCCAATTGCACAATTAACGGTCTAGATTAAAATCAAATTAAAAACTATCATTTAAACACGCTCTCCGAGCTTTCAAGGGTATTATCGTTAAATTCCAAAAATAACCGCTGTTGAATATACACAGAAAGCTTCGAAAAAAAGTTCATTACGTTTTACACTTCCATTGAACGAACACGCACATACAGAAATTTGAGAAAACCAAACTCCATTGAAGTTCATGGCGTCATCGAGAGATAATTTGAAGGTTTACCTTCGAGTTACTGAAAAGAAATCCGTATCTCAAAACCCTAAATCATCAAAGAAGCAAAAACATCAACAGTTGAAGAAAACATCGATCAACAAGGAAATATTAGCCAAAAATCAACAACGAAACAACAAACTAGTAGAAAACGCAAAGAGATTTCTGACAATGGTAATTTTATATATTTTTTCTTTTTAAACTGTATTCAAGTTACATTTTATGAAGTGCAATAGACCTAATATACCATATCCCTTCCCAAAAATTGTTAATGAGTGATATCTTATCATTGTATGTGCTCAGTTAGGTTTGTTATTAGAGACTGCGTTGCGTTTTATGTTAAAACTATGACCTAATGCTTTTTATGGGATTTATATATTGTGAACTAATGCGTTTTATCTTAAAAAATTAGCAGAAACAAAGAGATTATTATTATTATGATAATTGTAATCGAATTTTAAAACATTTCATTTTATCTTATCTTTGTATTTGTTGAGATACATGTGTTGTTAACTATTGCGTTTTATCATAATACTGTCTCAAATGCTTTTTTTTTCTTGACTAATGTGTTTTATTTTAAAATATTATAAAAAACAAAATGAGATTATGTAATGTTAATTTGCTGAGTTAATTTAATATGATATAAAGTAATGCATTTTATCTTAAAACTGTGAACTACTGCTTTTTATCTTTATATTGTTAACTAATGCGTTTTATCTTAAATTTGTTAATTGACATTGTTTCATTATTCTCTTTAAAGATAAAAAAACAAGAGGAAAACCAGAAAAGGAGAAGAAAGAAAGTGGTGATTGAATCTTCAGAAGATACAGATTCTGTTTCAAAAGATGAAAATACTAGGGGAGCTATAGTTCTGCATAGTTCTGAACAACAAC
This sequence comes from Helianthus tuberosus, assembly GCA_030545235.1. NCBI lineage: Eukaryota > Viridiplantae > Streptophyta > Magnoliopsida > Asterales > Asteraceae > Helianthus > Helianthus tuberosus. Next base: position 32,374,727 of record CM060430.1, read on the forward strand.
AAGTAAATTCAGGTAACATAAAACGCATTAAACATAATTTCATGAAAAAATATATGTTTCTAAAACACTTGAATATATCAGATGATGATTTTTTTGATCCACCACCAAGAGTGAAACAGACAAATATCAAAAGAAGGAAAAGTCAGAATCAAAACTAAAGAGATCATTGAGGAAAGATAAAATAGAAGAACAGCCAGAAGAACAACCATATTATGATTAAGATGGAAAAAAATCAACATAAGATGTGCAGTCAATAATCTCACAGATTATATTGAAAATTTGTCAAAAGAGCAAAAGAAAGTTTAGAGAAATAGGGTTTGGCAGCATACTATCATTCAAGTTGCATTCAGTTCCACATAAATTCGGATATTGGCTGGTAAAAAACTTTGATGCTGACAATGATGAGATAAATACTGGAGATGAAAAGATTAAGATCACAGCTGAATTGATCCAAAAGGTATTTCAAATAACAAATGGAAAAATAAAGATTGAGGAAAAATTGAGGCCAAAAGAAACTGATCTTATAATTAAATTCTGGCGCGGTCAATTAAGCAAAGATATTTTGAAGAGAATGTATGCTGCCAACTTAATTAAATATTTAAAATCAAGAAACGAGCTTGGAAGACTGTTCAAACTAAACTTCTTGGTTATATTTTTTATGGTCATGGAAGAGGCAATGCAAAGTAGTAATGTTAACCAAAGATTCTTGCCATCGATGAAAAGTAACAAAAATACCCAAGATTTTAATTAGTGTGAATATATTCTGGATGTTTTAAGACGTACAAGAAGACAATGGCCTGTAAATGATAAGACCTTCAATGGACCTATTGGATTGTTAGCAGTATGAAATCTGTTCTTGCATTATTGCTACATATTATGCCGAATGCTTGTTTAGGCTGCTTGTTTATATTCTTTGTTTAAAATATGTTTGATTAAAACACAATGTATATAAAGTTACAAAACGCAATGACTTGTTTATATTATTTGTTTTAACATTTGTTTGTTTAAAACGCAACATTTATATAGGTACAAAACGCAATGACTTGTTTATATGCTTTGTTCAAAATATGCTTGATTAAAACGCAATGCTTGTTTAAAACGCAATGTATATAAAGTTACAAAAATTAGTTGTGTAAGTTGTTTACAATGATTTATATTATAAAAAGCAACAAAATTAGTATTGAGTATTTTTTTTAAAACGCAGTGATTCATACAGATTCTATATGCTTACAAAAAACAAGGATTTGAAGATGCTGAACACACTGAAGAGTTCTCTCTAGATAAAATTGACTCTACAACATTACAAGATTTTGAAGATGAATTGGAAATTGCTGCGCAAAATGAGGGGATAGTTCTTGTAAAGGATACAAAGAAAAAAGAGAAATGTCAGAAAGAATAAACAAAAAAGAAAGATGAGGATAAGGATGAATTTTATGTTTATCCATCTGAATCCGATAATGAAAATGAAGAAATTTGTCAAGATGAACCTGAAGAAAAAGATGAAGACGATGTTGAAGAACAACCAAACATCCAAATCAACTCAGAAGATATAAAAGAAGAAAACACCTTACTTAAAGCTGCAATAGACTGGATTGAACAAGAGGATGCTCAAAATAGCCAACTTAAAACCAATGAAACTGAAAAAACACAAACAGAAAGTGGAGGATCATGGGGGCAATTCTTCATAAAACCATCAGTAGAAATAAAGAAAAATTGTGGGTAGACAGTCAATGCCGATTGCGTAATTTCATGCCATCACAAAATCAAAGTGAAGGTCTTTCTGACATTCATTCAACAAAAAGTGGCGATGAAAATATGAAGAACATTGAAGGTAAAAAATCCAATGAAGAAAATGTTGTGACTGCCTTGGATTATCATTTTAAAGGATTTGAATAAATTTTCGAAAATATCCAATCACACATAGATGAGATTATTGAAGAATATCCAAATAGTGAAATTGTTTATAACAAAGTAAATGAATGGCTTCTTTGATGGAAAAATGCAACGATCAAGCTAAAAAGCACAAGAAAGTTAGTATTGATTCAACTATGATTGAAACACCATCAAGATTTCTAAATTTGAGCCAAAATGAAGACACAGAAAATCAAATCATTTCATCTCTATTGATTGTAAAACGCAATGAGGATGCTATAAAACGCAATGAAGATAAAACAGTTGTAGTCCAATCCTCAAATCCAGAAAAAAAATCATTGAGAAAGAAACTACATCAAGTTTGCAAACACACATTGAAAATCCTTTATTGGTACAATCATCATTTAGCGAAGAAACTCCATCATTAATGTTGGAGATAATAAAAAAGACAGATGAAGTAGAAAAAAATCAAATAAAAAAAAAATCAAAATGATGAGGTACCATCCTTTGATTTGAAAATTTCTCAATTGTCTTCAAATGTGGATGAAAATGAAGTGGAAGATGTTACTACTCGCCATGCTGCACAATCCAAAAATCAAACGGAATCTGAAAATAAAACAAGCGAAAAAGAAGTTGAAACACGTATTCAAATTACTAGGATACAAACAATGTTAGATAGAATTGAAGAACATAAAACTGAAAAATAAATCAGTGATCTGATTCAAAACACATTATTCCTCAACCCACAAGAAGATTCATATAAAACACCTGCAAAATCTGTTTAGGAAGAACAACTAACAAGTGATACTATGACAACTGTGTTCTGTAATCGTCGTATAATGTAAAACAATGTCAATTATCAATAAAACAATGTGCGTTGATGTTATTATATGTGTTTTGGAGTTATTATGTGTGTATTTGTGTTTGATTATTTTACAGTTTGATTCGATTCCGATTTCAAGCTTTAAATCGCTTTCTGGAAGGTTATAAGCAAACTGGTGCGTAAACGTAGTCAGTTTAATGTGAAAAACACTCCAGAATAGTAACATAGGCTTAACATACCATAAATAACCTCCACATAACTTAGAAATAAGTTTTGGATGGTTTGATGTGTTGAAAACAAGTTTGTTCGATCGCAGGGACTAATTGGGTCAAACTGTGAAACTATACCGATTTGTATAGTAACGAACATTCTGGAACTTGATCATGAGTTAAACATACCCTAAATATCCTTTACATAGCTTAGAAATAGGCTTTGAGGGGTTCGGTATGCTAAAATAAACTTTATTGATCAATAAGGACTAAAAGCGTCAAAAAGTGCACAAGTTTGCATTTTCGCGCATATCTTACGTTCTGAATATATCCGGACATCCAAAAATTTATGTAATCATTAAAATATTTTATTTTAGTGATTGGCATGATAAAATTCCATTCGTCGCTTAATTTGGATCGTTTTTGCGTTCGTTACGACTTTCGTCGTAATTAACCGAACAACGCAACCGTACGACCAAACGAGCCGACATCCAAGATGTTTTTGAGCATGTTTTGAGTTCCCTATACTTTAACATCATTTTAGAGCCTTGAAATGGGGTTAACGGGGCTTAAACGTGCCAAAAATGCACCAAAATGCAAGTTTCTCAAGTGCAGGGGCTAAATGTGCAGTTCTGTCAAACTATGCCAGGCGGGCCACGTAAGATTAAGGTGAATCTTACGCAGGGCGCGTAGTCCCATCAGACAGAAACATCAGTTTCAGCAATCTGGTCATAATTCAGGGGTTTTAATGCAAGATTTGCAATACTTGGAGCTGGTTTTCGACCCCCCATTGTATTCTATACCATGTACCCACATGTATGGCCAAGATTACACCCTCTAAACACATGGAATGATCCTATTGATCTCAAATTCCTATAAATAGCAAGCTTCCTCATTTGGGTTCTTCACACTTGATTCTGAAATTTCTCTAAGTTGAGGTGTTTATCACTTCATACCTGAGAATATTTGGAATCAAAACACCTTCTTGGACCCTTTGTAAGTCGTCTTCTTGCTTGTTCTTGTATTTCAAGCATGAAAGTCAAACGGTGTTTGACTTTCATCTTTGACCAGTCAATGGTCAACACAAAGTTCGTTTGAACTTTGCAACGTGAGCGTAATCACGATGGTTATAGTCCCTTGTGACTATACCTACTGATTACCACGTTGACTAGGCGTAGTGACGAGTCGTAGTTTCGGCCAAAATGCGTATTTATGCGTATTTTGTAACCAAACTACTCTTGGGTATCAGAACACTTGGTTTTGATATCAAAACCTGTTTTCTAACTTAACTAAACATGTTTTAGCATGTTTAGCTCGTCACTTTTAGTTTAGTGCTTGTGTAGAGTCGTAAGTCAAGCGGACTAAACACCCGCTTAGACTTTCGAACTCGACCCGTTTGGTCGATCCTTAAGATCCGACCAAACATGTTTAGTGACCATAGTTGCATAGGAAATAACCTTCCGAGGTTATACCTTATGGTCACTTAGGTTTAATTAGTTGTATAATAGGTAGTTTATATGCCTTTGGTAAAATGACCAAAATACCCTTTTCATGGATAATTGAATTTTAAGCATATGTAACCTAACTTTTGTCACCTAAACTGATTATGCAACATATTTAAACATGTTTAGGCATATAATACTTGTCATAGGACTAGTTAGACGTCTCGAACGCGCTTTGCGCGAACAACGTGTTAAAGTAGCGTAAGCTACCTTAATGGGTTGTGACGGGTCGAAAGCACTTAGGTTAGGTTCCGATTTAGGATGTAGGCTTTGTTAAACCATATCACATGAGTTCCAACACTCATCTGGTTTACAAGACCTCATTCTGTCCGATCTTCCGATTTAGGTGTCGATTGTTTGACTAGTGATTCGATTACTAGGTGCTGCTTGATTTCTCTGGTTTACTTGAGTTTGTTGAAGTTCTATTGATTGAGGATACTTTGCACTTCATGTGAGTACATAGTTCCCCTATTTTACTGTTTTCAATTGTTTTGGGGTGATTCATATGTATCAAAACGATTTCGATATTTTAACAATGGTTTCAAAAACGATTGAGATGGTTTATACTAAACTAATAACGATTTCGATAATGTGAACGAACTTGTTGGTTGTAGATACATAACGAATGACATTCATTAATTTTGGCCGAACCGACTAGTATTAGGTTATGGTACCATAGGATCTGACAAATCCCGTTATCAGACTGCACCCATGGTTATGTGTGGGTTATGTGTGGGTTATGTAGGTAACGACGGAATCTGTGATTGTTAACTTACCCTTTGGTGGTTTGTTAATGCGAGAAGCGAGAAAGTCGAGTCACGAAGGTTTGAATGTTATTAGCGAGACGACCAAAAGTAGTTTTCACAATTAAAAACGAGGATGATTTAAAACGAGTTAAACGATTTCGAAACAACTTAAACAATGTTAAACGAGATGGACAAACGATTGGTTTTTTGTTAGTGTTTAGATAACGGGACGGGTGTAATGTGATGAAAACATGGTAGATACGCCGCTGGTACTTCTTATATATAAATGTTTTCATCATGTTACATACCGTGGCGTTATTTAGTTCACTTGGGTAAACGATTTTGAAACGATGTCACATAACGATGTTTTCGAAAGGATATAAACCATACGAGTTTTATTAACGAGTTAATACGAGATGTTTTACAATTTGGTTTACTAAAACAAATGTTTTTGGGTTAAGAATCATGGCTACGAGGTCTTATAAATTATAACCCACTTGATTTGAGTTGGTTAAATTATGCTGCAATACTATGTACTTTTCAAAACAAGGTTTTTAATAAGGTATTGCAACATGTAAACTAGCCATGAATCCGACACTCTTATAAAACATATGTGCTCGCCAGCATTCTTTGCTGACTTTGTTTTTAAATATGTTTCAGGTGATGTTGCTTGATGTTGATTACTAGGATGCATGAGTCACATAGGATCTGGACGAGGCCTTATTGACATAATAACAGTGATAGTCGATATGTAACTCGTTTGTTTTGTGTTAAAACAATGTAAATTACTTATTGAATAAATAAAACGAAACTCTTTTGTATCCATGGTTGTGAAACAATAATTCTGTTACAACACTCCCCAACGTTTCCGCCACGATTTGTTGTTTTACGTGGTCGGGGTGTGACAGATATCAACAAAACAGAACAAATAATCACAAAGATAGTACGACCAGATAGACATAAAAATGCAGCAGAAGTATTATGTTCACCATACTATCAAAGACAAATAGTAATGAACGAAGCAAGAACGGCAAACGAAAACAACATATCGGGATATGCTTTCCATGCAGAAGGAGAAATAACGTACAAAAGCATTTATATACACTAACACAAAACACAAAACAAAAATCAAATATTACAATTTAATTATTTTTTTGCAGGGACATGCTCTTTGAAATTAGTGATCATGTATTTCTGTCGAGATATGGTGCAGAAACAATGAGGCCAGGATTGGAAATAAAAGGAGAAGTAATCAATTGTTGGGCATATATTTTGAATGAAGAAGAAAAAAGAAGATCAAAAGACAACAAAACTCCAAGATTTTTCTGTACTATTCGAATGCTGGTGATGTGTGCGGTGTGTTATATATTTTTGTATATATTTTAGCCCTTTTTAACACTTTAGTCAAGTTTTAAATTTATAAAACACGATATTCTACAAACACTAAACACGCATATGGGCAAGTGCACCCATCGTGAGCGTAGTATAGTGTTGGTAAGATACCGAGGTCGTCCAAGGACACAAGAGCTTTTAATACCGGTTTATCCTCAACGTCTAATCAAATAAAATTTTAGAAAAGGTTTAAATATGAAAATAAAAACTAAAAAATGCTGAAAATAAAAATAAAATAAAAACGGACCGACAAGATGAATCACATGGATCCGACTCGCCTTTAGTGTAACCTTTTGATTATTTCCGCACTTTTGCACTTTTTAAGAGATTATCTTAGTTATAGTAGTAGGCCCCTCTTTTGAAGGTGACGTTACCCTCAACCTAGTAGTTTGAGTCAGCAAGGATACAATCCTAAAGGGTTGGATTATTGAAAGATAACTAATTAAGTTATTAATGCGTAATGTGGTAGGCCCCTCTTTTGAAGGTGACGTTACCCTCGGCTAAGTAGTTTGAGTCAGCAGAGATACAATCCTATGTAGCCGGGTTAATGTATTAATAGTAGTTTACATATGATGGGATCAATAAATTCGAACCTCCGCCATCCAATACCAGTGGGTATTGAAGGAGGTCCTAATAACCAAACCATTCCCATAACCCCCGATCAGGTAGCCAACATATCTCCATATAGACCGTGGAGATATGAATGGTGTAAATCTTTTATTTTATATAGACAGTAAAATAACGCCAAGACACCACGGACAAATGATAAGGAAGTTTCACTTTCAACATAAGAAACTAGTTATTAAAGTCATTAATACATAACCAAATAAAAAGTATGAAAAATAAAAAATAAAAAGTATTACACTAAATGTTTGGCTTCACCAAGTGATGTAAGAGACTTAGGAAAACATGGCCTTTGATTGTCAAGAACTCTTACTATCAATCTTGGATCCCGAGACTACTACACACACTCTATGATGGATGATGGATGATGGATGATGGATGGTGGTGGTGGTGGTGGTGGTGGATGGTGTTATGATGGTGGTGGAGTGTGGGTGAAGTGGGAGAGAGGTGGTTTGCCAAGGGATGGTTTGCAAGTGAGCCAAGCACCCTTATTTATAGCCTGCACAGAAGCCCGGACACGGCCCCGTGTCCATTGGGCACGGCCCCGTGTCCACCCATCTTCTCTTTCTTCACTAAATGCAGTTTGTCCACATTAGTTGACCACGCCCCCGTGTCCCCTGGGCACGACCCCGTGTGCAGAAGCGTATCTGTACTATCAAGAGTTGCTTAGATTCTGCGAATCTTAGCGTTGACCACGGCCCCGTGTCCACTGGACACGCCCCCGTGTTGGGTGATAGAAGCTTCTACAACTTTTTCTTTTCTGCAGACACTTGGGCACGCCCCCGTGTTCATTGAGCACGGGGCGTGTTCAGCCTTCTGATCTCTTGTTTTTGCTTGGGAAGATGCTGTTGAGGGGTCGGGCATGCCACGTATATTCCTTTTCTTGTATTATTGTTAGATTTGGCTGTATTTTTGCTTCTTTTGTTCATTTAAGCTCTTTTAATCCTGAAAATACAAAAGGAAGACAAAAGCACACTTTTTCCAACATTAGTACTAAAAAGGGTTAGTTTTATGCCTCATTTGATGTAATTTATATGTTGCATTTTGCACACATCAAATACCCCCACACTTGAATCTTTGCTTGTCCTCAAGCAAAACTCCTTATAATGTGGCGTACACTCCCAAATGAAATGGGTAGAAGAGAAGGTTTTTGGGCTTGTCTTGAGTGTCGGGAATCCAAGATCTTTATTAGGCTTTATTTTTATTTTATTTACAATCCTATTCGTTATGATTTATTTAGAACATTTCATAAGATAAATTACTTATTTGGGCATAACATGCCTCTTTAAAATTCCATTTATATACAAGTTCACGTACCTCACGGGAGATCACTCAACACTCGGCCGAAGATGTATTTTTGTGAAACACTCAGGACCGGCATGGAACTTACTTCTACCATAGGCTTGCCAAGCAATCAATCCTCCTCCTTTTTAACTATACACCTTTGTAAATATCAAGAGGACTTTTGGGGAAGGGTTAGGCTTGGGTTAAAGGTAGGTGGTTGGGTTAGTGGTTAGTAGAAAAGGGCGAAAGGCGTAAAAAGGGTCGGTTTTTGTAAAGATTTTGTTTTGACTTTTTATTCTAATGAAGCATTTTTCGAAACAAAGTTCTTTTTGATAAACTTATTTCTTTATTTCTAGGCTTCAAAATATTATATATATTTGATAAGGAAGTCACATGAAAAACCGAGCTTTTTACTAAAATAAAGGGTTTAAAATGAAAAAGGGTGTTTGTTTTGTGGGTTTAGAAATGAAAAGGTTTAGGCTCAAAGGGGTTAACTAGGGGGATTTTTGGGTAGGTGGTAAAAAAAAGAAAAATAATGGTGTTGAAAGAAAAAGGGTTAGTCCTAATGCCTCCATCATTTACTTACTTGGGTTTAAGTTGGTAAGGACCGGGAATGTATCGTCATGGCAAGTTCTAGAGTCGTAAGAAACCAAGCGGCTATTCACACAAGAAATGAAAGATGAGCATTTAGTTTAAAAGATGTGTATTTATATGCTCAATAAAGGCTCAAAACTCACTTTTTGTGGGAATGGGTTTTTATGTGATCAAGTATATATAATCAAATTTTAACTAGATTTGTCATGTTGTTTCATAATTTTCTTATGTTGGTTCTTTTTATCACGATGCTATCGGTTGTAAATTTGTAAAAATATAACCTTTTTAAAACTTGTTATTCCCAATTTAAACCAAGACAAGTAGAAAATAATGAAAAATTTTTGAAAAAAATTGGGGTGTTAAGCGGTTCCAATAGAGTTTTGTGTAAGGCTTGTAATTAGGACTTGCAAAATTCAAGGTTTTAGCATCCCCCCCCCCACTAAAATTACACATTGTCCTCAATGTGTCCCAAAAATAAGTTTTTAGGTTGATTGAATGTGTAAAAGGTGTGTTAAAAACAAAATTTTATGTTACTGGGCGTCTTGACACGCCCCGTGGTGTCCGGGCACGGCCCCGTGTTCAGATCGCCAGTAACAAAAATTATTAGAGAGTAACAGAAGGCTGGGCATGGGGGCGTGTTCAGTGAACATGCCCCGTGTCCAGTTACCTGAACTGGGCATTTTTCTGCAGATCCTTGAGCACGGGCCGTGTTGGCTGGGTACGGCCCCGTGCTAAACTTGCTGTAATGAAGAAAAATTGTCGGGTGGCTCTGTTTTTGTGCATGGGGTGTTGGTTCAAGCTTCCCTTAGTATCCTTCACCATCCCGAGTGTGTTTTATCCATTACAACATCATCCAAACACCAATTTAATTAAAACCATCATTCATTAAAATAGAGAGAATTACATTAAGTCCTAGAGAAACAAAGAAAGAAGAAAACTAGATAGTTACTAAGATAGTTAGGTCAAGTGGTACATGAAATCATCCTAATGAGTTCTATCCTTATTTTAGGAATAACAAAAGTCCGGGAATAGCTTCTCGGTGTTTCATTGTAGAACCCGGAACCGAGAAGTGTCCTCTAGATGTCGTTGAGCCATTCCTCTATCTCTTTCGGGAGGAAGAAGACGGGCTCGTTTTCCGCAACATCTTGTGGAGGAGGAGCGGTGGCAACTGATCCCCATGTAGTATGTCTTGAGGGGAGTCCGCGTGTATGGCGTACCACTAGGCCGATATGACAACTTCAGGTACCACATTCCATGCCATTTGGGTGATGATTGGCACCAAAGGAGGAGAAGCGAGAATATTCAACCTTTGGTGGAAAAGGTTGACTTCTTTGAGACATCCTTCTAGCCCCATCGATAAATGATTGATACGGTCGACCAGAGCTTCCTCAACCCCCGTCATTTCATCTATGGCCTCTCTCAAGGCATAGACATAGTTAACGAGGGAGTCTTCTACCGATGACCTTCTTCCTTGTCGATTGTTTCTGGAGTATGATGATGATGTTCCACTATTTCTGCTCGACATTCTAAGAAAACAAACAAAAAAGAGTTCATTTTACTGAAACAGTACCTCGGACACGGCCCCGTGTTCACCTATCTGCAGATTTTTGGAACAAGGAATCTTGGAGTTTCAAATTATTTTTCTGACTTTTAAAGCATTTTTAAGCAGAAATAACTTAAAACAATGTTGTAGAACTTACTTTTAACAAGATTCCTTGAATAAAAATCTAACAAATATCACAATAAAGCTTGAAACTATGGTGATTTCAGGCTTTAATGGAGGTGTTTTAAGGTAAAAATGAAGAATAAGGCAATAGACAAAAGTAGAAAAGACAAGATGGTTGTTGGGAACCTTCTTTAGAATATACCTAGGATGGTATGTGTGAAGATCCACAAAATATCTGTCTTTTGGAGTGGTCCAAATGTGCAGGAATCTTGGCTGCATTTATAGAAACGACAGCAAGCCGCACACGGCCCCGTGTCGGCTGGACACGGCCCCGTGTGCAGACAAGATCCTGACACATTTTTTCCGTATTCTGACAGAAAGTCAGACGGGAATCTTTTGGTGGACACGGGGGTGTGCTGACCTGGACACGGCCCCGTGTCTAGAGGCTGTTTATGAAGTTTCGTCTATTTTTAAGGAATTTATCCGGATCGGGTGGTTCCTTACTGGACGGAACAACACCGAAGTGCCTGAGATACCTTAATTTCTCTAGATTTAGACGAGAACGCAAGAGGTTATCGGTGAGGGTGCTTCCTATGCTAAATGTAGGTGGACAAGTCCAACCCTTTCCCGGGCTCTCGTTAAAGAAGGTGTATGTCGAATCTCTCAGGTCTATGTATGCATCGAAGGAAGTCGATGGGGAGTCCTTCATGGCACAATCGACACAGGGACGACTATCGCTCACGTCTTTGCAAGAGTTAGAGGTGATTTCGGGAACAACGAAGTTTTTTTATCCGAATGCGATCTCAATAATTCTTCTTGGGTATCGTCTTGAGATGAATTAATGATATCCTTCTCAAGTTCTTTTACCCAATTAAGAATTAGATCTTCCATTTGAAATAATTCATCAAGAATCATTTCTCCTAGAAGGGATGATTGAGAGCATTCGAGGGAGAGATAGGGATTATTTTTACTTTCGCCCCACTTAAGGCTACAGGAAAACAATGGGTCTATATAGTGGGGCTTGTAATTTAAAAAGTAACATTCTAAATCTTCATGATTGCCACCACATATTTGACACCACGTACCATAAGAGGGCCGATAGTAAAAAAAATCAGTATCGCTCATGGTTGTGTCAGAAATTACCAACCGTCGGGATCTTACGGTTCTGTTTTCAGTAACTGATACTTGGGCACGGGGCGTGTTGAGTGGGCACGGCCCCGTGTTCAGCTACTGTCTGACTTAAAACAGGATTGCCAGTACCAAAGATTGGGCACAGGGCGTGTTCAGCGGGCACGGCCCCGTGCTGAGCTTTGCAGAAACTGAAAAATTAAGAAAAATCCTAAAAAAAACAAAAAGATAAGAAAAAGCGATTAGGCCGTTGATTCCTAACTTTCTTAAAATCCTTGTGTCCCCGGCAACGGCGCCAAAAACTTGATGTGTGCGGTGTGTTATATATTTTTGTATATATTTTAGAACTTTTTAACACTTTAGTCAAGTTTTAAATTTATAAAACACGATATTCTACTAACACTAAACACACATATGGGCAAGTGCACCCATCGTGAGCGTAGTATAGTGTTGGTAAGATACCGAGGTCGTCCAAAGACACAAGAGCTTTTAATACCGGTTTATCCTAAACGTCTAATCAAATAAAATTTTAGAAAAGGTTTAAATATGAAAATAAAAACTAAAAAATGCTGAAAATAAAAATAAAATAAAAACAGATAGACAAGATGAATCACTTGGATCCGACTCGCCTTTAGTGTAACCTTTGATTATTTCCGCACTTTTGCACTTTTTAAGAGATTATCTTAGTTATAGTAGTAGGCCCCTCTTTTGAATGTGACGTTACCCTCAACCCAGTAGTTTGAGTCAGCAAGGATACAATCCCAAAGGGTTGGATTATTGAAAGATAATTAATTAAGTTATTAATGCGTAATGTGGTAGGCCTCTCTTTTGAAGGTGACGTTACCCTCGGCTAAGTAGTTTCAGTCAGCAGGGATACAATACTAAGTAGTCGGGTTAATGTATTAATAGTAGTTTACATATGAGAGGATCAAGAAATTCGAACCCCCGCCATCCAATACCAGTAGGTATTGAAGGAGGTCCTACTAAGCTTGACCCCGGTCCTTGTAGGATCTATACACTGAACAAGGCAAGACGCTTACCAAACCATTCCCTTAACCCCCGACCAGGTAGCCAACATATCTCCATATAGACTGTGGAGATATGAATGGTGTCAATCTTTTATTTTATATAGATAGTAAAATAACGCCAAGACACCACGGATAAATGATGAGGAAGTTTCACCTTCAACATAAGAAACTAGTTATTAAAGTCATTAATACATAACCAAATAAAAAGTGTGAAAAGATTAAAAATAAAAAGTATTGCACTAAACGCTTGTCTTCACCAAGTGATGTAAGAGACTTAGGCAAACATGGTCTTTGATTGTCAAGAACTCTTACTATCAAACTTGGATCCCGAGACTACTACACACACTCTATGATGGATGATGGATGATGGTGGTGGATGATGGTGTTGTGATGGTGGTGGAGTGTGGGTGAAGTGGGAGAGAGGTGGTTTGCCAAGGGATGGTTTACAAGTGAGCCAAGCACCCCTATTTATAGCCTGCACAGAAGCCCGGACACGGCCCCTTGTCCATTGGGCACGGCTCCGTGTCCACCCATCTTCTCTTTCTTCATTAAATGTAGTTTGTCCACATTAGTTGACCACGCCCCCGTGTCCGCTGGGCACGACCCCGTGTGCAGAAGTGTATCTGTACTATCAAGATTTGCTTAGATTCTGCGAATCTTAGCGTTGACCACGGCCCCGTGTCCACTGGGCACGCCCCTGTGTTGGGTGATAGAAGCTTCTACAACTTTGTCTTTTCTGCAGACACTTGGGCACGCCCCCGTGTTCATTGAGCACGGGGCGTATTCAGCCTTCTGATCTCTTGTTTTTGCTTGGGAAGATGCTGTTGATGGGTCGGACATGCCACGTTTATTCCTTTTCTTGTATTATTGTTAGATTTGGCTGTATTTTTGCTTCTTTTGTTCATTTAAGCTCTTTTAATCCTGAAAATACAAAAGGAAGACAAAAGCACACTTTTTCCAACATTAGTACTAAAAAGGGTTAGTTTTATGCCTCATTTGATGTAATTTATATGTTGCATTTTGCACACATCAGCTGGTAAGATCTATAAAACGCAATTTGTCTGTTTTATACAAATAATATATGTTTAATGAAGTTTTTGAAGTTTGATTGAATAAAGTTATATAAAACGCAATTGTCAGTTGTATTTCTTTCATAAAACGCAATGTGTACTTTGTTTGAATGAAGTTTTATAAAACGCAACTGTATGTTTTATTACCTTCATAAAACGCAATTAATATTTTAATTTGTTTATTTTTATGCAGGCTTTCTCATTGAATGAAAATGAAGAAAAAATGATAGAAGAGTTCACAAAGAACATAGAAAAAATTCTTCAAGGTGCAAAGTTAAAAAGCATAAACGATTTTAAAGTTATCCTTGTCCCGATTCTCCATGTAGAGCATTTCTTTGTGATCTCATTCAATCTTGAAGAGAAACAAATATTCATCATTGACAACAGTGCAAAAGAGGTCACAAATAAACAAAAATATGGTGATGTGCCTGAAAAGACAGTAAGTTTTCCGACTTATGCTTTTAAAACACAATATAAACCACATAATCTTTTTGTTTTTTTTTTCTGTATAGGAATGCTTTTGCAGGTTACCTTAAATCTGTTGGTCATCCAGATGCAGATGATATAAAGGGAATAAAACCTGTTAGAATGGAGATGAAATGGAGGACAAAAGATAACGGCATTGACTGTGGTATATTTTGTATGCGTCATATGGAATGTTATAACGGTGAAGAAGTCGAAAAATGGAATTGTGGGTTTCATGAGGAATATGAAGAACCTGCAATTATTAAGAAAGGTAAAAACAAAAAAACAAGTGAACAAGCAGACCGCACAACTTGAAGATTTAATAAGAAAGTTTATCACAAATATATTATTGCACGATCTCAACGAACGCAAAGATTATGTTATTGAGGATTCAAGGAAGTTTCGCAACCTCAGTGCAAAACTTAAAAAACTTTCTTATGACACTAGTTTAGAAAGGATTAAAGAGAGGCTTGCTCTTGCTGGTTTATGAATTTATCATGTTTAAAACGATTACTTTGATTTAGAAATGCTAGTTATTATAAAATGCAATATTTTGTCTTTTATTCTAATTTATCATATAAGGGAATATTTTGTTGATATATTTTGTTTAAAACAAATTCTTAGAGTTACAAATGCTACTTATTGTTTGTTATTTTAAAACACAATACAATGTCTTTATTTTTCATGTCTTATCATATAACGCAATGATTCAAGTTAGGATTGATATTTTAAAAATTTGTACAATTTATCAATAAAATTTTTAAATAATATGTTTAAAAGAAAGGGTACATAGATATTGAAATGCTATTATGCTAAAAGGCAACATTTTATTTTATACACTTGTTTTCTTTTTGTAATATTATAAAACGCAACATTTTAATAGTATGCTAAAACTCAACATTTTCTATTTCTTGTTGTTTGACTTATGTTATTTATTCTAAAACGCAATACAAACTGTTTCCTAATTATTCATGTCCAAACATATAACGCAATACATCTATATAAAACGCAATAAATGTTTTTTTACTTTTTTATAACGCAAAAAAAATAAAGGCTTAATGACAATAATGACAATCATAAAACTACTATTTTATACTCTTTCTAAAACACAATGTTATAAAATAAAATAATAATAAATGAGGAAATGATAAGACAAAAAAACTGACACCTTAAAGACAAAAGAAATTGATAAGACAAAAAGCCTTAAAAAGCATTTTGGATTCCTGATAAAGTACTGTATGATTGAACAATCAATTCAAAGAAAAAACTAAAATATAATCATTATTACCACACTTAATACCAATCCCTCGACCAATCCATTATATAAGAACAAAAACCCTAAATTATATTCACATTCCTCATACACCAATACCCAACCACAAACACACACAAAAACCCTAAATGGCTAATCAAGAATTATCAATTTGGTGGGTTCAAAGAGAACATTTTGTTCTTCAGTTTCTTGATGGTGACAAAATAAGATACCATTCCGTTGCTTCTGTTCTAGAAAACTGCAATGAGAATGTTTTGAGAAAGATGAATGAAATAGGAATACCACCAGCATGTTACACAGATCAGACAGCCGCACTATTAAAAATTCTGCACAAAAGGTATGGAAATCTGAATGAAACGACAATTGAAGAAACACAAGTTACATCTTGGGAGTTCATTGAGGAAACTTTCAAAATTTCAGTGACTTGGGACAATGGCGATGTGGAGCTATACGACCCAAAAGACATATCATCCAATGAGGATATAAGCTTTTTGAAGCAGTTATCTGAAATTCCAATCATCAACAACTCTGCAAGCAAATTTGCAGAGAGGCTCCAGAAGGCAGTAAACTCACAGGTTAAACTTTGGACTCAATCTGAAAGTGATGAGGAAATCCCAAATGGAAGCTTAGGGTACTCATCTAAAGAAGAAACAAACTTTGATCCATGATGCTGATCTTGCTAGTAATTTTTATTTGATGTTTTTATTTGATAGAAGTAATTTTGTGGTTTGTAAACAGATGATGATAGTGTTTTATTCATCATCTTTGTAACTTTTATCATCTATATAACGCAATATTTAAGATATCCACTTGCTGTTCATGTTTAATTTGTTCTGTGTTGATAAAGTAATATCAATTCATTGTTGTTATCATAAAACGCAATAAACAAAAAATTCTACTTGCTGTATGTTGTTGTATGTATAAAACGCAATAACAATACATTGTCGTTATCATAAAACGCAATTAACAAAAAATAGATGATATTTATGTAGGATATCACAAAACGCAATAACAATTTTTTTTTCTTTTTTATTAATATCAGAATTTTTATACATACTTACATTGTATTGCTAGACCCTATAGCATTAGAAGAAGCCTTCTCTTTACATGTGCGACTGCTATGTCCTTTTCCACCACATACACGACACGATTTCTAGATCTTTGATGATTTCTGAATTGCAATTTCACGATTAGACTTAATCCTTTTTTGTACACCGCATCCTTTTGTCCTTATTTTGATCGGGATACGAATCATCGAATCAGACTTTTCTAAGTTCTCTCCCATATCAGCAAACCTATCTTTGCGACTAGGAGACAGCGCAGCAACCATAACCTCATCCGCTTTATCAATATAACCTTTAATATGATCTTTGTAACGACACAACTCATCTAAATCCCCAACCAACCTATTAACCACATATTCATTTGCTACAACGATTTCTTTAAAAACTTTATCAATTTCACTATTCCTACCAATTTCATCAAACTGAATATTGCAATGAATTGAGCCATTCGAAACAACATCTCTCATCCATCTTCTAAGAACATATCTACTAGGAAACTTAGTTATATCATCATACCGTAGAACATAAAATATATGGCGGCACAATGTACCAAATTGTTCAAACCCTTTGCAAGTACAACTTATACTTAAACCATCTTCTTGTTTGCTGTATTGAACCTGTAAATAAAATTAAAAGACTATATAAAATTAGTGAAATGTAATATAAAACGCAATGGATAATAAATATAATAAAGAAATTAAGCATATGATCATATAATATTAAAACGCAATAAACATAATGATAAAACACAACTAATGATGAAAAACATAAAACGCTATAGATGTTTACCTTGAATAAAGATGTGCATGGCTGTTTGAAATCCTTTATTTCATAATATTGAACATCACCCACAGTATCATGAGTCTTTGACATACACTTTGTAATGGCAGCATCAATTTCAATCTGAATAATTTTAAAAATTGTTTTGGTATATATCTCTGATGCTTGTTTCTCCAATACAAAGTCACTCCAGGTCTTAGACTGAATATACCTTGTATCATGATCATTCCTCATATGCTCATGCCTTTGAAAATCCATTGCAGTCTCAAAGTGAGTGAAAAATTCAACAAGTGTACATCTTGGATTACAAAACTGATCAACGAAGTAATTCTCGCTTTCACATCTAGACGTAGTACCCATAAGACCAGCCAAATTCTCTCCATGGTAGTAAGAGGGTATCCAATCAAATCGAAGATCGTACATATCTTTTAACCATTCATGATTTTCCAATCCAAAAGTAGACATTATTGAATGCCACTCAGTTTCAAAATCTTCTGGAATAATAGTATCATTCCAAACAACACGATTCATTTTTGTATTAAACTCAATGTTGGATGACAAAACAGGACCAACCTGTATAAAAAGCAATAAAATTATTAAACGCAATAATTTAAACTATATAAAAAATTGCAGTTTATAATATCATAACATGTTTTCATTTATTCTTCTAATAAAACGCAATATCATGAAAATGATAAAAACTAATGCATTATTGGTAAAACGCAATTGTGTTGTTATATTAAAACGCAATTCTATTGATAAAAATGTTTGGGGATCTTATTGTATAATATATAAATGCAACAATAAACCTATATAAAAATTGCAGTTTATTAGATCATAAAACGCAGTATAATACCTTTGTCTTCAATTTCTCCCATATATGCCACATACATAACCTATGCCTACTTCTTGAAAGTACATCCTTAATAGCTATCTTCATTGCAACATCTTGATCAGTAACAACAACTTTAGTCTCATTTCCAAAAGCATTAACAAAGCACCTTAAAAGCCATTGATAAGAATCTGCAGTTTCAGAACCAAGTAATGCACCACCAAATGTGTCATTTCTAAAATGATTATCAATCCCAGTAAATGGTACAAAAACCAAATCATACCTACATAAAACAAACTAATAATGCATTAGAAAAAAAACAGGAATATATAACGCAATAGGATATATAACGCAATAAAAGTAAAAAAACTTACTTGTTTGATTTATAAGTAGCATCAAAACCTACTATGTCACCAAATACTGTATAATTTGTTTTTGATTGCTCATCAGCCCAGAAAAGTCATTTCAATCTTCTATCTTCACCAATAACATAATCACATGTGAAACCATGAGAACATTCTTTCTTCCTAATAAGACGCCTAACTACCATTTCTGCATCATACTCTCCTATGTAAAGATTCAAATCCCTTCTATAGTTCTTATAATCAACTTTACTAGCACCAACTTCACCAAAACCACCATACATTGTTTTCATAATATTGAATGCTTTAACAGGTCCAACATTGATTGCAGACAATCCAGATATAAAACTTTCTTTAACATAATCAATACTTCTGGCAGCAGGCAAGAAATAAATATCTTCATCTTCAACAAAGATATGATTATGTTCTTCTTCAAAGTAGTAGATTTTAAACATATTATTGTTCTCTGATATTAATTTCACATGAGCATTGCATCCAACTCTTTTTGAACCTCTATTACGTCTAACAATCTTTTTACTATTTTCATCAACTGAACCAGAATCTATTGCTTTGCTAACATGAAATCCTTCTTTTGAGCAGACAATATATCTTATTTTCACTAAACCACCATTTTTCCAAGAAGGTTTTTTTTTTTTTTTTTTTTTTTTTTTTTTTTTTTTTGCAGAAAACCCTGCAGCAAGTGCATATCTCTGATAAAACGCAAAAGCCTCATCAAATGATTTAAAAAACATTCCAACAGAAGGTCTAATGGATCCACTGACTTTAGGTTTTTAAAACTTCCTTCTACTGTTTAAGCATACACGTTCCTCCCATTTGGAATTGTGATCTGAAACAATTAACAAATAACTGTAAAACGCAATACCTCTTATATAATCATGTTTTTAGTGTTAAATCTCAAAATATGTTATTCAAAATTGAAAAAATATAAACCTTTAAAGTTTGTATATCAACTAATGTGGTTAAAAGCATAAAACGCAATATGTTCAGTAAAACGCAACAAATGATGAACAAACAAAACAATGTATAAAACAAACAAAACTGTTAAATTGTACAACAATGACAGTTATGTGCTTTATATTATAATAATATGGAATTTAAAGTTTGTATGCATATAATGTGAATAAAATCATATAACGCAACTCTTCACTAAAACGCAATAACTGATGAACAAACAAACGAACAAATCATGTTAAATTATACAACAATAACAATTAAACTTATGGAAAATCAAATAATAATAACAGAAAGACGAATTATAAAACGTAAAAGATTGAATTTCGGCAACATATCAAAAAATTACTCAAAATTGAAGCTAAACTTACCAACAGAGTCTACAGAAGACATTGACGTTGTCGAATTGACGAACGAAACAAGATTATTGCTTGAAAAAAAAAGTGAATTTGCAATCGATTGCGATTTAGGGTTATACAATCTCAATTCTGATATGAACTAAGAGAAGAGGTAACAAAATCTAGTATAGTATTAGAAAGAAGATATGATAATGTAAAATGACGAAAAGCCCATGCGTCCAAAATTTTAAAAATAACAGATGAACGGCTAAGATTGTTTCCTATACTTCCTAGCGAAAATAAACTTACTATTTGATCCCCACCCTGCATCATTAATCTTCAACGTTTAATAATTACACAATTGATCCTAATGGTTGTAAACTTATTACATAGGTTTTCCGTATGGTTGAATTTTCATAACATTCATGGTCCATATCAGCTAATGTCATTAAACTTTTGGGGAAAGTGAATACGGTGCTGTTAGATACCTAAGCTTACACGCCAAACCTTTTAAAACTACGTAGTTTTGGTTAAAACTTCCCTAAAATCTCAATCAATTAAAATTACATCGCTGGGTCCATGCCCATGGTTCTTTTGGCCGCCTTTTGAACCCTAACGCTCTGTTCCCGAGTTAACTTAACGAGGGATAAGAAAAGAAAGGAAAAGTGAGAAAGGAAAGGACGAGAAAGGAAAAAAAAAAGATGACTTTCCCACCGTTTCCTCCTAAATCGGAAGGAAAGAAAAATTAAAGAATTTAGCCTAGTTTTCCTGTCATTTCCTTTCTTTTCCATCCTTAAATGAAACTCGGGAACACGACATGTTTTATTTTCCTTTCTTTTCCTTCCTTAAATGAAACTCTGGAACACAAAATATTTTTACTTTCTTTCTGTTTCCTTTCCTTTCCTCCCGTTAGTAAACTCTGGAACACAGTGTAATTGTTACAATCGTTAGCGCAATATTAAGGCTGAATAAAAAAAATTGAAAAATAAAAACACATGCAATGTGAAATATAAATTTCGATGATGATGAACCCTAATTATTGCAATCTTAACCACCACAAGTGGCCTAGTGGTGGAGTGACTTGGGTTCTCCAATGGAGACCCAAGTTCAATTCCCATTAGTGCCACTTTGGTGGCCACCGACACCCGCTTTAAGCTGGACTGAGGACACTCGAGGTCTCGGGTTCGAAACATGTTTCTTACCCCTCTTTGATGGCTATGGGTATTTGCCGCCAGGGATCCTTGTCGGGTGGTGAACTGGGAAGGGAGATCCCTTCCGCGGTCAGGGGTACCGTGCAACTACCCTTTTTTTTTAATTATTGCAATCGCGAAGTCAAAGAGCTTGAATTTGAAGCCATGGCTGAAGCTTAAAAGGGTGATTCAAATATATAACATCAAAATGGAGAAGTCAAAGAGCTTGAATTTTAAGCCATGGCTGAAGCTTAAAGGGTGATTCAAATAACATCAAAAGTACCACACAAAAAACTTGGTAACCTGCGCCATTTTACAACAATTAGTATGTTTTTAAGTGGTTTTAGACTATAGTCTTCTTTAACTACAATGGCTTTGTTTACGTGTGAGTATTCATCACTTTACAAATTACATGTAAACTATGAAGAGTTCTTTTGGTTTTATTGTGCTATTATATCTAATTTTTTTGAACAATGTGTACTGGTGTTATGTGTTGGGGTTTTGTTTTTAGGGGAAAAGTAGTATGTGTCAAGTAATTTTGATTTGCTGGAACTTTTTAAAAGTTTGTTCTTCACCATCTTCAAGATAGTGTTCTTCCTAAGTTTCAATCCGAGATCTAGAAAAAAATATTTATAGAAATAGTTGAAAATTTTATTGTGAATTCATCGAGGTTTCTTCATTGTGATTTGTGAAAGAATATTTAATCTTGTTAGCATTTTTAATCAAAACTACGTAGTTTTGAAAGGTTTGGCGTGTAAGCTTTTAGGCGTCTAACAGCACCGTATTCACTTTCCCCTAAACTTTTCAGTTAAGTCATGTAAAATGACCGAACTACCACAATATCAAAAAACAGAAATTAACAAATAAAATAAATAAAAACAAAAAACTTAATTATATATAATATTAACAAATTAGTTGGGCCAGCTCCATCACATATGTCATTTTGACGGATTTTTATATTGTGTAACTTTTATTACACATGTGTAATTTTCAGTATATGTTTTTTTTTATAATTTTCACAAAGATTAGATACATATTAGAAATTTTAGCAAAACAAAAAACGTTACATAGTTGTCTCACCAACACTCGAAACTCCGAGGTGTAGGCCTGTAAACGAACTAAACGTTCATGAACTGTTCGTGAATTTGTTCGGCGGGAAGTTCGTTTATTTAATAAACGAACAAACACAAACAAAAAATTTGTTCGTTTAATTAAATGAACGAACATGAACACACCTTGTGTTTGTTCATTAATGTTCATGAACGTTCGTTTACATTCGCTCATTTATGTTCGTGAACGTTTGTTTATGTTCGTTTAAATTTTAACATAAATAGGTAGAGGATCCTGTAAAAAGTGTTCAAAGTGTGAGAAGTGTATTATAACACTATATATAATACTATAGAACACCATATAAACACCGTATAACAATATGTAACACCATATAATACCATATAACACTATGTAACACTATATATCATTATATAACAAATATAACATTATAGGTTGTCTGATAGCATGTCTATGATAGATGTATAGTGTTATATTTGTTATATAATGTTATATAGTGATACATAGTGTTATATGGTGTTACATATTGTTATACGGTGTTTATATGGTGTTATATAGTATTATATATAGTGTTATAATACACTTCTCACACTTTAGGCCCTTTTTACATTATCCTTACCCTAAATAAATAATTATATTTATATGAATATTAGGTTTTCTAACTATTTATATAAATATAACTACTAGTTATTGAGTTTTCTAGTAAAAAAAATGAAATTTAAAAAATTTTCTTAGATCTTAACTAATCACTTGCTTAATATTTATATAGGGGAAGGTTCATTTGAGAAGAAATTTAATTTGAGAAGAAAAAGAAGAAAGGGGATATTAGTAAAATACTATTTCATTTATAACTCATATCATTAATTTTTAACTCTTTAATTAATTAGTCCACTAATCATTAATTATCCTACATATAATCTACAAAACCTACACATATCAAAATTTTCCTACATATACCCTACACATTATAGAATTTTATCCTACACAGTCGAAATTTACTCTACACACCTCGAAATATATCCTACACAACTCGTAATTTATCCTACACAACTAGTACTTTATTCTACACTTTAAATTAAGTTGTTTTTTTAATTTGGAAAAAGTATATATTTTGAAAAGGAGTTACAAATTTAATTTAGTTAATTATTAAAGGGGAAGAATACAAATTAATATTTTTTGTAAGTTTACCCATATACCCTTATATTAAAATTAAATGCAAATGTTAAATGAAGTAAAATAAAGCATTCTTATTGGTTGAAACTTCTTCTTTTTTCTTCTTACAAAAAAAAATTCTTCTCATTTGAACCCTCCACTATTTATATAAAACCCTACTTAATTTTAGCATCTATCTATGAACCCTAATTTAGATGTGATTCCAAATAAACTATAATATATTAGACTTGTTTGTTTGTTTTCACTAATTTCAAATTGTGTTTGTTTATATTTGTTCAGTTACGTTAATTTGTGTTCGTTTATGTTCGTTTGTGTTCGTGAACTGTTCGTTTAGGCTTTAAACGAACGAACATAAACGAACACGAACAAATCCGATTTCTTAATGAACAAACACGAACAAAAAAATGTGTTCGATTACATATTCATGTTCGTGTTCGGTTAAAGTTAAATAAACAAATACGAACATGCCTATGTTCGTGTCCGTTCGGTTCATTTACAGGCCTACCGAGGTGTTCTCAATTTTATTTTGTAAACTATCAAATTTCATCAGGCCAGTTTCAAAATTTCATAGAGTTGATGTCAAAAATTTATGAGAGTCGCTCTCAATAGAATCAAATATATAATAACAAATAAAACCGCGGGGCGGCCAACACCAGTCTGCTGGGCCTAGGTCCCCTCCACACCTCCTTACCAGGCTACCACTGCAAGACTTCGGGTGCGCACATAAGACCATGTGTGCGAATATATAGATTACTAGTATGAGTAAACACAATTGACTAAAAGAACATCTAAAAATCGATCAAACACACGATAAGAAACAAATTCAGCAGAACTGACTTAAAACAAATGGTCTAGCAAACACTTTATTCATTTGACATTTGAGGATAATCCAAATTAGTTTTTTACCTTAAAAGGCAATATGCACTCGTGTTGGCAGTTTAAACTTTCTAATTGTTAATCCTTACTCAAAGATAGTTGGCCACCTAAATAATAGTGTCTTTTTAAATACACAATGCGACCAATTCACCTATTGTCCAATTTAATTACCTAGATGCCCAATTCAATTCTAGTTCTTACGGAAAATGTCATAAAAACCAACATCCTTTCTATTTTTTCTCATAAAAGTCCTTCCACTTTTTTTTTGCACATTAAAAACCAATATACTTACTATTTTGTTTCATAAAAGTCCCTAAAACAACTTTTTTTGCATATAAAAGTCTCTCCAAATATTAAATTTGAACAAAATTGTGAATATTTTTTACCTATTAATATCACATTAGAAAATAATTGAGATGAATTAATATTTTAAATTGAATACATGGCAAATCAAAGCATCTTAACCGGCCCACTAATACAATTTCAAACTTAACCGGCCCATTACTTTCAAATGTACCAAAGAGTCCTGATGCAAAAAAAACCTGGTTCCGGACCCGACCCGGCGTACCCGAACCGGAACCACCAGAACCAGCTGCAGTTCCAACCCGGTAGCAAGAAGAACTGGTCCTGACTACTGTACCCGAAAGTTCCTATCCAATTCCCCATTAAAAAAAAAAATTGGTTCCTATCCAGTTCTTACCCGACCTGAAAATAGCGGTTACTACCCGGTTGGGCCCGCTGACCCAGAAACCAACTCGGTAAAAACCGGTTTGGGTCCAACCCGACAATGCGGTTTAGTACAGGTTTGAAATTTGTGTTGAGAATGAAACCCAAACCAGTTTGAGCCCGCCTAAAAACTGATAAAAAACCGGTTTAAACGCTAAAACCAAGTTTGAACCCGATCCAAATCGATTTGGGTTTTCAACCCTAAAACCGGTTTGAGACCAAACTAAAAACCGGTTCAGTTTGGGTCCAAAACGGTATTTGTACACCTCTACCAAAGGCCAATTCCCATGTGTATTTGTTTTAAGACACATTCATCAAAGCTTAAAAGATCAATAGGAAGAAATCTTATCTATTTTGGCTACTGTATAGAAGACACATTTTATGGACCATAACCATTACTTGTCCTATAAAAATGAACTTAAAAAGCCCAGCCACCGAAACCTTTTTTTCACTCTATTCTACACTTACTCTACTCCTGAAATCACCACGTCTGCACTCTACAGGATTTAAACCCACAACGGTTGAGGAACACACCACTTTACCACCTTGATGTCCCCTTGAGGACGCCAAACCATTGATGTGCCCTCCTAGTTTAAATATGATATTCGAATCGTACGGTTTAGAGAACTTATACAACGATGTGTTGTCTGTTGGGGCAAATCACATGACGCAAACACACTTTTTCCCAGCAACATGTTACTAGATTGTTGAACGGCTATCAAACGAAAACACTCGTGTCTCAAACATAATAGATCGAGACATCTATGGTCAAGAATTTTCGAAACTAGAATACGCTAGGTCAATAGAAGGAGATTGTGTACACCACTTTTCTGCGGTGTTTTCGCTCAAATGCAGATATAAGGTCATCGATCACATCCTCCCAACCATTAGTTTCTTCAAGCTGCACATTTGAACAAACACCATTAAAGTAATTATTACTATAAAAACTTCGAATGCGGGTCAAACACGCCATCGCAAGGTGGTCAGATCGCCACGTCAGCGAATTTGTCTCTTCTTTAAAAAAAATTAGATAATTGAATTAGGAGGTTGAAAGCATTAAACACATGGGTGAGTTTCAGCTCGTTTAACCCGCTCAACACGTAGGTGAGTTGTCACATTTGACAGATTTGCCGCTTAAAGCTAAATTAATATGAAACAGAATTCAAAAACAGGAGATGGTGCAGACCTCTTGACACAATGTTAAAGTTTGGCGAGCGCCAATTGCAGCCTCCTCATGGTTATCTTTTACTTCCAAGTTTATCACCAGCACAGGTTTCAGAAGAACATGATCACGAGTATGAAGATCTGCACAGAGTTATCAACAGTAAATTAAGCTTCAGAAACAACATTATCAATTGTGGGAGTCTTTCAACCTGTTTGACACATTTCGCGCAACCCAAATCCACCCATTTATAAGTAAGCTAAGCAGTTAAAGCGGTAAAATAGCGGATAGCGGTCAAGGTCCGCTATACGATATATAGGTTATAGCGGTGGTATAGCGGTGATATAGCGGTAATTTTTATACCATGCATAATTTATGTATTTATATATATATATATATATATATATATATATATATAAATATGTCTTTGAAAAATATTAATAGTAATATCAAAATTCATAGTTTTATCAATTCCAATTGAAAGATTTCGCTTCGATTCGGATTATGAACAAGCTTCATGATGAAGAAGTGCTTCCAGCGACCTCAAACCAGTGTGCGCTCCAGAACATTGGTCGTCGTACATCATTAATTTAGGTTTAATTAGTCGTATCTAGGTTTGATAAAACATTTGGGTCTTTTATTGTTATGAGTTTAATTAATAAAAGTGGGCTTTACATTAAATTTGGGTTGACCGCTAAAATCGGTCCATTAGGCGCTATACGGGTCTTCAAATAGCGGCCAAATAGCGGGCTATAGCGCCGCTAATAGAGGTTCCGCTATAACCAACCGCTATTTGGACCGCTACAAGCCCAGGTGTCCGCTAACCGCTATAGCACCGCTATAGCGCCGCTATTAACTGCATAGTAAGTAAATGAATAAAAGTTGCTACCTCTACCAGTTAGCCCAAACCAGAAGGTCACTAAAGCATGTTAGTATATTTGCTACTTGTGGCCCAGCGTTTTGTCGCCCGGCGTTTTGTGGTCTGGCCTCATGGTCCAAACTGTAGCAGTACGTGGTGTTACCCCTACACTCTACCAATTATTATGTTTTCTGGGACACTATTGAGTCCATATTAAAAATTTACTCTCACATTCCCCGCCTTCCACATGTGAAGGATTTCAGTTAGCAACTTAACGGTTGAATTATGTGTTTAGGGTTAATCAACTTGTTTCAACGTAATCAATTAACTTTTCAGAAACAGTATTATCAATTGTGGGTGTCTTTGACCCGTTTGACCCATTTCACGCAGCTTAAATCAACCCATCTTGGTTTAAAAAAGTGTGAGGGCTCCGAGGCGTCTTGGTCCCAAAAGCCGAGGTGTGCGTCTACGTACAACCAAATAAGCTTTATTTACAGCCAGGAGCTGCATATTTCTCATCAGTTTAACATATAAACCTATCTATCTAGTAAACCTTTTATAATCTCTTCATCCCTTAGATTGCTTTTACAAATAAACTTCCTACAGACCTACCTTTCACCAATTTTGAACTAGAACTACATGAGGCTCGTCTTTTTCCCCTTGATTCGTTTTCCTAAGCACCCCGCGTCTCAGGCGCGCCTTTAAAAACAAGCGACCCAAATGGATAAGGGTTGCTAGTTTGCTACCACTACCAATTTGCATCATGTTTTCTGGGCTACTACTAGATCCTCACTAAGAATTCACTATCACATTTCGTGCATTCCACATGACACATTTCAGTTAGCAACTAATCGTTCAATTATGTGTTTAGGATTAACAGACTTTTCTCAACTTATGTTCATAAATTAACTTTTTTTGGAAAATGTCTTTCCAGCCCTTTGTATCAATACAACTTAAAGGCTAAAGCTGGTAATTTGGAAAGTAACCATAGGCAGTTAGGCACCTATAGTAACTCATGCAAAAAAATCAAATGGTGACATGAAAGTTCATCAACTCTTCTAATGATTAAAGCTATAGAATAATGCCTACATAGGGCAAATTCATACATCCCCTCTAAACTTGCAAAATATCACACACCCATGAATCATGCTTCAAGAATTAGGAGCATCGTACATTATGAATTGAAGACTTGTCTTTTGAGGAAATACGATATTAGAGGATGATATATGTAATCCCTTCAAACCCATATATGTGTAATCATATCATGCGAGCCATAAAGATGTAAAGGTAGACACACTAACCTTCAACAACCATATCAAATACTTTTTCCTCAAATGTGAACACAACATCAAAGTGTCCATCCGGTCCATTTTCTTGCCAGCGCTGAGGTGCAGTTTTTACCGCCAAGTTCCTCTTCAGCATTGGGAGGATACCATTGCGCTTATAGCTATGCAATAGTCAAGTATAGCAATCTTCGTATCAAGATGACAGACTATCGAAATTAAACAATATAATTCTTAACTACATAACTCAATCTGGTATTCAAGGATACAGTTCAGGATCTTTACGCCTAAGTTCATCAAACATCTGCTTGTAAGGGGTGCCAAACTCGTACACATTTGGTTCTCTTAACGAAGGACCAGGGAGTTTAACATGGGTCCCTGTTCCATATGAACAAACATCAAAACCTTCCCTCTTTAGCAGAAAGTGAGCCTCCATGCTTCGGTTCTGATTTGAGGAGCATACCATAGCATATCTCAGTCTCATTCTACACGATTTTTCTGTTCAACACTGCAGAAGAATTTTCATATAGTTAAAATCAAGATTATTTTTGTTAATAACTTAATACCATAGATTAACAAAGATTGATATTCTTAACGAGATTGCACATCAAAACATCCGCAATAGATTTGCAGCACTTCCCTTTATTAATCATCACTTCGTCAAAGAAGTACTTTTTAATTTTGGTATGTATTTGTAAAGTAATATCATCCGTATCCGTATCTATATATTCATACTCGAGCGGAGCTTGAAAAACTATTCATACTT
Source organism: Helianthus tuberosus (assembly GCA_030545235.1). NCBI lineage: Eukaryota > Viridiplantae > Streptophyta > Magnoliopsida > Asterales > Asteraceae > Helianthus > Helianthus tuberosus. The sequence continues at coordinate 32,403,854 of CM060430.1, forward strand.
CAAGCTCAAGCTTTAAATATCAAAGTTAAACGAATGAAGCTCAAGCGATACGGCTAGTTTACACCCCTAAATTATGTAACCTACCTATACATACAATAGAGCCCTAAACAACGGCAAGTGGATCGATAATTGGGATAAATTTCAAGCAATAACAAACAAATTAATCAGTATTTTTTTTTTTTTTTTTGTAATTGTGTGAATGAGTGGTATAGAATTACCGGTGAGTAACCGCCGCCGGAGCAAAGTGAGGAAGATTGGAGTGACCGGAGTGGGGGCTTCGATCGAGGCTACAAACAAAATAATAAGGCCGTGGGGTATGGGGCGGGGGTTTGGGCGTGGGTTGGGATAAAACGCCCAAGGCACCACCCCGGGTGGGCTTGGGTTGGGGCGTGGCCCCTTGGGGCTTGGGTTTCAAGCCGGGCGTGGGGCGGGGGAGCAAGGTGACATGGCGGTTTGTGAATGGCTAAAAGAAAAGAGCCGTTGGGCTAGCCGTTGGCCAACGGCTATATTAAAAAAAAAAAATTATTCCATTTTTTCACTATAAAACTCACATTTTACTTCCATTTTTTACCACATTCAACCACATCTTCTATACATCTTGAATTCTCCTTCTACAAAACGAAAAAATGCATCCTTACAACCGTCCTTTTGACCCGAACAACCCGTATGGATTCCAAGAAAATAATCCTAGCCCACCACCCAATCGTCCAGTAGCTCGTCCATTTTTCATACACTCTCCTATGCCCGACTTTGCGGGTTATGCATCGTATATCGGGAATCGTGTGTTTACTAACTTCCCAAACACCGACGATTCGATACCTACCCCGTTTTCACAATCACCCATCGACCTTTCACCAACCTCCATCGACCTTTCACAAAATGAATCTGTTCCCGAAACTCAACCACCCAAAGAGAGTCCTACCGCATCGAAACCCATCAAAAAAAGAAGTCATAAGAAAAAAACCGAGGATAAAGTAGTTGAAACCGCCAAACGAAAACAACAAAAATGGGTCTATGCTGAAGAAGTTGCATTGGCGAGGGCTTGGTGTGAACAATCTCAACATTCAACTTTAGGTATTCTTAACCTTTGTTTTTATTAATGGAATGGTTATTTTTTATATAAGTTTGTAATATATTAATATTTTTTATTAAAATAGGAAATTCGCAACATCGAACCGCCCTGTGGGAATGGGTTAGTAAACTATTCCATGAAGAAATGGGTAGGGAGACTTATCGTGAAAACGATAGCTTATCCTCAAAGTGGAGCGAAATAAGCACCCACCTAACAAAATTTAGTGGGTTTTTAAATAAAGCAAAGCAAAACCCTAAAAGTGGTGAAACCGAAGCCGACATTTTGACAAATGCACTGGTCGCATTCAAATCAAATATGAAGAGCGACTTCCGTTTCATGCATTGTTGGGAGATTTGTAAATTCCATCCAAAGTGGTCGACTATCCCCATTGGTAGCGAAACTAACTCGTCTTCCAAAAGGTCAAGGGCCTCGTCCCAAGCCCAATCTGATGCACGAGATCAAGAGTTTGAGGACCTTTTGGATGATTCGCCAAGCCCAAACCGGCCTGAGCATGGAAGAAATGCCTCAAGAAGGCGTGCTAAAAAACAAACGGCATCGGCTTCAGCTGGGAGTTCTGAGCCGCGTAGGGGAATATACAGCGACCAGTTGGATGACATTTCATGCAAGATGGATACATTCAACGTATTCCAACAACAAAGGGCCGAAATACGAAGGAGCAAAGAAGCTAGAGATTCTACTAGAGATGCCCTGAAACAAAGACGTGATGATTTGAAGATTCTATCCCAGCCGATTGATCACCTACAGGGTGACGAGTTAGAAATAGTCTTGGCGTTGAGAGAAGAGATAAAAAACAAATATAAAAATTAGGAATTTGTTTTTTTTTTTTTTTTGTAATTTTCTTTTCTTGTAATGATCTATTTAAAAATATTAAAAACTTTAAATTTGTGTTATTGGGTCTGCCCAGCGGGTCAGCCCAGCCGGTCAGCCCACAAGCCCACCAGACCCACGTCCCAAACCCCCGCCCCACCATACCGTGATCAATGTGGGTTTACCCAAGTCTGCCACCTCATTCCACGTGTCAACCAATGCCCAACCCACGCCCAAACCCCCGCCCCACCATACCCCATGGTCTAAGGGGGTGTTTGGCCTAGTTTTTTTTTTTTTTTTTTTTTTTGCTTATGCTTATATTTTAAAGTAATTTATGATTATTTTCTTTCATTTGATAAGCTATTTTTAAGTGTTTGGATTAGCTTATATTCTACAAGTTGAGTTAATCTATTGTGTATTATGGAAATGGGTATAATACCATTATGTGTATCATATTCAAATGAGTTAATCCACTATTTAAGGGCAAATAAGTAAAAAACCATCTTGTTCAAATAGGCTTATTCAAATAAGCTAAAAAAACCATCAACCCATAAGCTTCTTGAAATTAGCTTATATAAACTAATAAGCATAAGCTTAAAAAGCTCAACCAAACACCCACTACTGCTTATTTTGTAAAAATAAGCTAAAAAAGCTATAAACTTAGATAAAAAATCTAGGCCAAACACCCCCTAAGTATTTCATATAATAAATTGTTTATTCTAAAAAAGAGAGAGAGAATGAGAGTTGTTATGGTTTGAGTACTTGAGGTTTAGCCGTTTTGACTAATTGGGTATGAATTTTTGTTTTTATTTTTCCCTCAAATCATAGCCTAAGGTATATGAATGATAAGACGACCCGTAGTGGCTGCCCAAAGGGGTGTTTTTTGTGATCAATCACGCTCAATCTCGTCGACCAGCCATTACGCATGGGTGTGTTTGGCCTTTTTTTTTTGTTATGGCGTGTTATAAATCACGCTGGTGGGGGAATTTCTTGGCCAATCACATTTGAGCTTCCATTTGTTGGCCAATAAGATTTTTTAAATGTTTTATTTTATTTTATTACAAACATAATGCCCCACAATCCGCACTACACTCCTTTTGTAAAAACGCCCAATAATGTCTCATTACTGACTGGGCTGCCACATGACGCAAAACGCCCTAGGGTGGGACATTATTCACCCCAACGACTACGCATGGTCTAACTATTTAGTTTCCTATGTCAAACTTTGTCCAACTTGGACCAATGGCGATGTAGAAGAAAATCTCAATTTTTTTTACCTCTATTCACAAAGACTAGTAAAAATGAATAAATTTGTATTTTTTTTAACCTTTAGTAAAAATAAGAGTAAAAAAGTCATTCTATAACTTGTTTTTAATAAAATAAATCAAAATGGGTAAATTTGCAATTATATTAGTTAAGGAAGAGGATATATGCAATTTTAATAGTTAAGGAACGAGATATATGCAATTTTAATTTTAAATTGGATAATCTGCAATTAAATAGTTTTTTAAAGGAAAATATGCAATTGTACATTTTATATAGGCCCCCCTTGTTCCCACACCCCCTATATCTTATTTTCACATCCCCTAGTGTATACGGGCCGTATACAAATATACGGCCCGTATAGAATGTTTTTTAATAGGAAAATGCGCAGAGAATGTTTTTTTGATTTTACTATATACGGCCCGTATATAGTTATACGAGCCGTATACATGTTTATACGATTTGAAAACGTATACGGCTCAATGGATTTATTTTGGGAGGTTTTTGATGTTACCAAATGTATACGGGCCGTATAACTGTATACGGGCCGTATATAAGGATGTTTTTTTCTTTTTCAAGTATCACGTTTTTTCCAGTAAAAACACCATTATTCTAGGGTTTCTAAACTCTTCATCACCTTTAACAACGTTGATCGGAACACGCCGCTTAAATCGGAGCACAAGTAGAGTAACGTTACCGATCAGTCCATTGATCGAGTAACTAGCAGAAGAACCTGTTAGTGCATTTATGTCTATCGCCTCCGTCAATCAAGTTCGTAGCAGAAACAGATTAAATCATAGCTTTATATTGTAATATTTAGGAAAAGGCAATGTGGCATTTATGTAATTAATGAGAAGTCTCATTAAACCCCTTAGCCTATAAATAGAAGTGTTAAGGTTAGAGTTTAGAACTTTTGCAACTTCTACAACTTGGAGAGCTTGGATCCTAGAGAGAGAGTCTAGAGAGAGAAAATGCAAAAGGTGATTCACGTGATTGTACGATTTCAGATCTTTAATAGAATCACAGATTTAGTACGTTTTCGTGTTCGGTCCACGCACGTGTACGGATTCCGCACGTCACACGTGTCGATACGCAATCGTTACGTAGTTGAAAACCGTTCCTACAAGTGGTATCAGAGCAGGAGCTCGATTGCACGGATCAAACACACAATTTCGCACACGAATTCAGCAGATTCAGATCCAAATTTCATCCAGATTTGTCAAATTTCTTCATTTTTAATCTTTTTCACGTTTTTATCTAAAAATCGCCAAATTAAACAAGTTTTTATGGTTAAAAATTGCTGATTTTTGGATATGTTGTGCGAAAATACTTGATCTACAAGCTTACAAATTTTCAGAACCTAATTCTAAGTCGTTTAAGAGAAATCTAATTTTTTGTGTTCGAAAAAGTTGTGAAAATGCTTGCTGTTACTGTTGGTATTCTATTGGATGTCACCCGATCGGAGTACAACTCGATCGGGCGATAATCCGATTCAACATCATCTCACCCGATTCATTGTCTCACTCGTTCCACAGATATTCATTAAAAATGTTGACTATGTTGACTGCTACCCGATCGGAGTACAATCCGATCGGGCGGTAATCCGATTCACTTTCACTTGTTTCAATTATTAAAGTCAATTGTTTAGTCAACAGGTCTCGGCCTCATTAATAACATCAACAGTTATCTGTCCAACTATTGGAGGTCCAATCAAAGTTGTTTAGTTTGTAAGCCCATGTGACTTCATATATTAGTGGCCCAATTGAATCCAATTTAGTTGCATTGTTAACAGATTCAATAAATGAGATTGTCGGCCAATTGCTTTTGATAGTATCATTTTGCATGTGATAATGTGATTTGAATATGAATTGTCAGTCTGTAGTTCGTCTGTTTGCATGTGACATTGTATTGAAAACCAAAATTCATTGATAAGGTCAAAAAAGTCAAAACGCTACCCGATCGGACAACTTAAACTTTTGTCGTGTAGTGCCATCAATCGAGTGGCAGCTCGTTCGGAGTACCACCCAATTCATTACATTGAATTTTAAGGTTTGACTTTTGTTGACCTACCCGATCGGATTACCACCCGATCGGGCGGCAATACGATTCAAAGCATTCTTCCCGTTCAGGCCACTAAGTCAACCTTGTCAGCTTAAGTCAGTCAACTTTATCAGCAGTTCAACTAAATCATTAATTGCCATCAGTGTGCATGTGATTGTTATTATCTGTTGTCATAAAGAATCAAGATTTTATGCATGTGAATGAGTTAGGCTGCTTAATATCACGTGATTCTGTTGAATAGATAAATACATATTAAAGGTTCAATCAATTGTTTAATATCAGTTTTGTCAGCACCGTTTATCGGAACATGTGATAATTTGGGTTTAGTGTGAGCATGCATGTGACATATATTTGAGATTTCAGTGTGCATGTGAATATATCCTCTTGTCGGCCATCTTAATTGAAAATATCAGATTTTCACGTGATTCAAAGATGTTGTCAGGTTACATGTGAATTGATATAGTGTCATCAATCGAGTGGCGGGTCGAGCGGATTGCCTCCCTATTCTAAAACATTGTGGGTCGATCGGATTGCCACCCTATTCAACAACATTGTGGGTCGAGCGGATTGCCACTCTATTCAAATACATTGTCGCCCGATCGGACAGCATCCCATCCGATCGGACAGGATCCCCACCTGATCGGACAGCCTGTCACTCGATCGGATCACCATCCGATCCGTTGTCATCTGATTTCTGTTGACCTTTGTTGACCACGTCTGATTGGTTACACATTTCATTCAAATAACTGTTCATTTTAAAACTGATCGTTTGTTTGTTTGCAGGTGATTCGAGGTGATAAACAAGATAAACAAGGTGCGAAAATCAAAGACGTGATTCGAAAATGTCAATCATGAACAGAAGGGTATTGGTTACTGAGAGCCGAGAGGAAAACCAGGCATGAGGTTATCTGAGTGATGTGTATGATGCTTTCAAAGAAGCGAAGCGTGCAAATAGATGGTGTAAAGAGAGAGAATGTTTTGTTGATCCTCAAGGAAACCCGACAGTTGATCCTGATAAGGTAGATTTTGAAGCACTAGTTGCTGCGATACCAACTGTAGGGGTTTGGTGCAAAGGTCTCGAAAAGATTCCGAGATATAGACAAAAGGTAGAGGAAGGAATAAAGAAGGTGATCTATGCGAGTTTAGAGAAGAAGAAGAAAACTATAGAGGAAATTGTTGATGAAAGCAATAAGCTGGTGAGTGAGTTGAAGCAGACGTCAGAAGAAGGTGTGACAACAGAAAAAATTCAAACTGAATCTATTAAGTCGTCTAACACCAATAAAATTGATGAAAATGAAAATAAATCTGATAATAAAACTCACGAACAGTGCAAGAAATGCATGGAAACGTGCAGTGCTTGTACTGAAAAGGATGAAAAATTTAAAATCAGAGACATTGAATTCACTAAAATAGAAAAGATTTTCAAAAATAAAAGTCATGAAATGATTGAAAATGAAAAGTTTTTGAAACAAGAAAATGAAAAGCTGAAACAAAGATGTGATGATCTTGAAAAAGAAAACAAAATATTGAAAGAAAAGTGTTCAGCTGTTTGCAACGAATGTGTTCCAAAAGATAAAACAATTCAAGAGTTGCAAAAAGAATATGATGGAATGAAATTGTCATATCATACTGTAAAAGAAGCTTATGAAACTTTGAAAAGTAAAGTCAAAAGTTTAGATGATAGATTGTCTTCATGTCAGAAAAACACTAAATTTCTTGAAGCCATATTTGAAGGAAAACAAATGGTTTTAAATCAATATATTGATGGTGTCGCTAAGCTTAAACAAGAACTGGCAGATAAAGAAAAGATGGTCAATAAACTTCAAAGTTATCATGCTTCTTCATACATTCTGGAACGTATTTTCAACATCACACCCGATGGAAAAGAGTCAGAAAAGAACAAAAAGGGAATTGGGTCTGAATACCATCAGGTTCCACCACCGTTGGAGAATAATTATACATTCTATGATGGCGAGAAGGTGGAAAAAGCAATAAACATGGTTGACCAGTTACCCGACAACATCGATGTGACTTACACCAAATCTGATGACATCAGTTATTCAGAGGTGGTTGGTAAGGTTGTTGAAAGTGTTCTAGCTGAGGAGTTTACCAAAACAGATAAGTTTAAATCACAAGATGAAAATGCGGGAAGTTTTCATGATAGTTATATTAAACACTCAAAATCTGAAAAAGTTGTGAATGATGATTCAAAAGGATTGGTTTATACCATGATTGGATCGGACAAACTATTTTCGGATAATGAGTTCCCAATTCAAAATGTGATTTCAGATAAAATCAACAAAGTTTTCAAACTGGTAGAGATTCAAAAGTCTGAAATTTCAAAATTTGCTGGAAAAGGTCACAAAACTTTTTATAACAAACCTGGTTACAAAAAGAAAAACATGAAGGCTGGGTTGGGTTATAAAAAGAAACAGAAGTGGAAAAGAAATGAAACGTCAAATTATCAGGAAAAGATGAACTTTGTTCACGGAACCAGTTCTGAAGAAGAGAAAGAACTCCAATTTAGACGACAATCTAATGAAGAGTTCTATACTCAAAAGAAAAAGCAACAACAACAGGTTAAAGATGTGTCAAAGAGAACATGCTTTAAGTGTGATCAAATTGGACATCTCAGTCGAAATTATCCAAATCTTAAACCTGTTGGTGTAGAAACGAAAAAGAAGTCTGATGTTGTGAATCAGAAATCAATCAAGTTTGAATCAAAGCAAACTTGGAAGCCGAAAATGTCAAAGGCTGACTCACAACAAACATGGAAATCGGTGACACCCAGATTAAGAAAAACACAAAGTTGGAAAACAACTATTGATGCAACAAAACCAAACCAGTTTTGGAAACCAAAAGTTGTTGTTCAAAATCAAGATGTTCGAAAAGATTCACATTTTTACAAAAGAGGTGCTTCGAAAGGACAAACTTGGGTTGAAAAGAAACAAACAATTTCTGTGATTGATAATCAGAATGAAAATTCATTTGTGAAAGATGATAAAGATTTTCCGAAGTTGAATGAAACGTATTGTGTTGAAATGCCTAAGGTCAAACTGACCTGGGCTAACTTGTTCAAGTGATTGAATTAAGTTGAATGTGCAAGTGCTTCCGAAGAAAACTGAATGTCATCAAGAGGAGTGTCGGAGCAGCCTGGCACGGGAAGAGGAGGCTGCTGAACCCTACGTCTGAAATCAGGGAGTTTGTTCATTTCTGTACATAAATAAACCATATTTCAAAAACCCTAAAAATTTAAAAACCAAAATATGTTTTTATTTTGTCAAAAAAAAATTGAAAAATCAAAAATATGTTTGTTTTTAAATTTTGTCAAAAATCAAAAATTCAAAAATATGTTGAGTGAATACGCCGAAACCCTCACGATTGAACAAACATGATTAATTTCACAAGATTGAAAAATGGTTTTCAAACTGTAAAATATCAATGTGTTGTAAATCATGGGGGTACATTATATTTTCTGCAAAACAGAGCATGAGATGCAGAAAATGGATGGCGAGACAAAGTTATCTACATCAGGTTGTTAAATTTTATTTAAATGGTTTTGAATTTTAGGGGGAGTAAGAAAATGTCAGAAAATCCAAAAACATTAGAAAATTTGAAAAAGACAAAAACATGATAAAATTCAAAAATGAGTTTTTGTGTAAAAAGAGGAAATGATAGTACATCAGTAGACATTCACAGTACGCTAAAGATATGGAAAGCTAAAATGTGATAAACGATCTCACTGATGATATGCCAGTAGGTTTTTACACGCTTAGTAGATTGTTTTCGAGATATAAACCTAAATATCAAATACTTACTTATCTCGTGGGGAACATCTCTCGGATATATGGGTAACCCCCGAAATCTTGTTTGAGAGTTTGCCTGATTCTGAGATACTAGGTCTTTATACTATTTGATATCTGGGGTATTCTGATATTGCGGAAGCAATGGCCTAGACTTCGTATAATACTTTATGCGCTTTTAAAGCTTACCCTCTGCATAAAAATTGAAAAATATCGAAAGATATGAATCAATTGCAGTTGAAGAAAAGATTCCCTAAAGGGAACACACCTAAAGTTGAGCCTTCATCTCTTTGACTGAACGGAAGTTCATACCTGAGCTCTCAAGGTCTTGCATTAACCCAGAATACAGATATCAAATTGGTATACTCACCTGTAAGACTGAATCTAGGGAATTTTGATACGGGAGTATATTCTGAGGTGGGACACGCGAATAAGTTAAGTCCTTAAAACACTAAACTGTATATCAAATCGATTGAACTTTGTGTGAAAAATTAAGTGGATCAGTATACTGACAATCTTACTGAATCGTTTAGAACTTAAAGTGTTTAAAGCTCAACGGTGCTAGTGATTTTTCATAAACTGATATGATCCTCTGACGCGAACTCAAACAAAAATATTGTTTGTAAATATGTTTGTAAATATTTCTTTACTGCTTTATGTTTCAGAAAAATACAAAAAGATTTTGATTTCACTTTATTTTCGACAACCGATGTCTGAGAAGCCGAGTTTCAAAATCTGAGTACGCTGATCGTGTCTCTGAAAATAAACAAGTTCATTAAGTTGAAACTTGATATTTTTAAAATCAAAAATCAAAAACAGTTTGTGATATCTTCAAGGTCATTAAATTGGACTTGAATGATTGACTGTGAGGGATTGATTCTTAAATTGTTAAAATCAGTTGGAAAGAGCTAGATTTTGTTGTTGGATTCTTAATACTGCCAAATCTTTGAAGATTGTTGATAGGGGAAGAGAATCAAGTAATCCTGGATATATTCATATTATTATATTTTAAAACCAGGATCTTGATTAAAAGTTTTAAGTGCCAGGTCACAATTCCTGGACAATCGAAAATGCTTTCTCTGTTGAAATATTTTAGCATAAGCTGAGAGAGCCAGGTTTTTCATTCCTGGATGATTCAAAATGTTGTTACTTATAAATGTTTGAGAATTGCAGATGTTGTACCAGATTACGATCACGACAGCCGAGTCTAAGGGGGAGTCTGAAGACGAGCTCAACGCAAGAGGGAACGTGTATTCAAGGGTAACTATCCTAAAGGAGCTTGTATCCAGAAAGCCAGGTGTCGATCCCAAAAGCACGGAAGTTTGATGAAAGGGGGAGCCTGAAGAAAGAGTCTACTGAAAGGGGGAGCTGAAGCTGAAGACAGATCCACGGGGATTCTGTTCGAGAAAGAGAGAGTCTGTGTTGCTGAAAATGATAAAGCTTCAAGAAGACTCAAAGAGAGAGAGAGAGAAAGACAAGATGCTACGAGATTGACTGCGGCAATATCCAAGGGGGAGTCTGTTAGTGCATTTATGTCTATCGCCTCCGTCAATCAAGTTTGTAGCAGAAACAGATTAAATCATAGCTTTATATTGTAATATTTAGGAACAGGCAAGGTGGCATTTATGTAATTAATGAGAAGTCTCATTAAACCCCTTGGCCTATAAATAGAAGTGTTAGGGTTAGAGTTTAGAACTTTTGTAACTTCTACAACTTGGAGAGCTTGGATCCTAGAGAGAGAGTCTAGAGAGAGAAAGTGCAAAAGGTGATTCACGTGATTGTACGATTTCAGATCTTTAATAGAATCACAGATTTAGTACGTTTTCTTGTTCGGTCCACGCACGTGTACGGATTTCGCACGTCACACGTGTCGATACGCAATCGTTACGGAGTCGAAAACCGGTCCTACAGAACCCGACACAAACAAGTTCTCCACAGTTTGTTATTCAGATCTCTATTCGGTCATCTTTCCAAACTACAACACACGATAACTTTAAACTTTATATTGTGTGATTTGACCAGGAAATGATTGGAGGTGATTGCTATTTTTAATAAGCTGTCATAGTTGTCAAATTCGATTTCAACAAATCTTTTCCTTTTCCTTCAATTTCTAGAACATTCTCCGTAACATGAAGACATGTCGGGTTCTTCTACTAGTGGTATTTTAATGAAGTATTGAAGATTGAATGTGCAAACCGCAACCGTTTTTTACTACGGAAACGGTGGCTATGCGAAATACAAACCGCAATCTTTTGTGACTATGGGAAACACAAGTTTTCTTTTTGAGCTTGATGGACGTCCGTTATCTCAGTTGAGGCGGGCATTGTTTAAATCTGAATATAACTGGATGTTACGTGTAACTTCATGAGCGTTGTGGATTCTCAGCGTTATTCGAATGTAAGTGGATCGAGTGATACGCTTATCTATTCTGGTCAAGGTGGGCATGGTTTGTTCGGGAGTAAATCACCACCCAAAGATCAACAACTTGTGAGTGGGAATATGGCTATGAAGAATAGTATGGATAAGAAATCACCGGTACGGGTGATAAGGAAAGTTACCTCATTCTAATAGATTAAAAGAAGGATCGTTCTAATAGATTAAAAGAAGGGGTTTACGATGTTTTGGTAGGTTGAAAGAGGTGAATGGTCCTTGTTTTTCCATGTATGTGACAAAACGAGGATCGTTCTAATCATCACAGAAGACGTGTCGGGTTCTTCTGCTAGTTATTCGAAATGTTTCGAATCATCACAGAAGACGTGTCGGGTTTGTATTTCCCATAGCCACTGTTTCCGTATACAAAACGGATACGGTTTGCATATTCAATCTTCATTGCTTCATTAAAATTACAACACACGATAAAATTCTTGGAAAATTGCATCAACTCTCCTATATCAACATACTCTTCTCCAGACGCTTAGTTGTTATGAATGACAACTTGAGGGGTCTAGTTAACTTTCTGATTCAGATTCAGGAAGCAGATGATTTGTCAAAAAAACATGGTCAACGTAGTAAAATGTGAGCTTTAATGATTTGTTTCTTATTGGCCATTATTCGACCGAGTAATCAGTTGTATTAATAGATTCCGAAGCTGTTATTTCTGTTATTTCTGTTGATTCAGTACTTCAATGCATGAACCAACCGAAATCCACAAATTCCAACAAATTGTGTACGTTAAATACTGGTCACCGCTATTTTAGTTGCTTCTCTTGTTAAGTCAAATGTGATCAAACTTGGACATCAGACGTAAATCTTGAAGCAAATATGTGGTTCCCAATTGGTTACAGAAACCACTAACAGACAATGACTGATTCAGATCCCTATTCGGTTATCTTTCCAAACTACAACACACGATAAGTTTACACTTTATAGTGTGTGATTTGACCGGTTGTATTCAGTTATTTCTGTTGATCCACAAATTCCAACAAATCTTTGTGAAGTTATTCGGAATGTGTATGTGCTTGTGCTGTTGTTAAACAAACTCTTTCACTCAAAGTTAATATTCACTGTGGTGGATGCAAGCATAAAGTTATAACTGAAGGAAGCTCAACTTGAACAGACGATATGTATCAGGAAGCTCAACTTGAACGGACGATATGTATCAGGAAGCTCAACTTGAATGGACGATATGTATCAGGAATCATGCGACGGACCCATATCGAGATACTTTGTGTTAGTTTGATTTGAATTTTGAAAGTTTGAAGCAAGTGTCTGTCTATTCATTTGAGAGGAAAGATGACCGAATAGAGATCTGAACCAACCGAAATCCACAAATTCCAACAAATTGTGTCTAATGTAAGGATCATATGAAAACAAGGATCGTTCTAATAGATTAAAGGGAATAAACCATTTTTTTACCATTTTTTACCCATAGTATACGAGCCGTATAACAATATACGACCCGTATACAAGCATCGTATACATTGTATACGATCAGGTAATTTTTTTTCACCAAGTGTATACGGCCGTATAACAGTATACGGCCCGTATTCATAGGGTAAAAAATGCTAAAAATCTATTTAACCTATTAGAACGATCCAAAAAAATGAAGAACAAAGCCTATTTTCAAAACACATGTAGATGAAGTCAAATGTGATCAAACTTGGACATCAGACGTAAATTTTGAAGCAAATATGTGGTTCCCAATTGGTTACAGAAACCACTAACAGACATGTCGTGCATTGTTATAACATCACCGAAGCTGCAGAATTCTCAGCATCCTTAACCTTCGACCTCATACAGTGCTGTAATAGGTTGTGGTTCAGCCAAAATGACATCTAGCATTATCTTGCAAGTTAAATCCACAATCAGCGTATACAGGTGCAAGAGAATGGCGAGTTATTTCAGTTGATCCACAAATTCCAACAAATTGTGTCTAATGCAAGGATCTTCGTGCATTATTTAAATCAGAATCAGGTTCTCAAGACAAGGATCGTTCTAATAGATTAAAGAGAATAAACCCTCGTTTCTTCATCTTCATCTTCGAGAACAACCGCATCCGTTTTAGTGCTTCTCAATCAGACATTATTTATTGAATCATAACTGAAACAGTCGAAAAATAACTAAACCGAACCAACATAGTTGAAGGTGCAAGAGAATGGCGAGTTATTTTCAGTTATTTCTGTTGATCCACAAATGTACCATCCATATGGACACTTGCAATGATTCTCTTGTTAAGTTTCTAATAGATTAAAGAGAATAAACCATTTTTTACCCATAGTATACGAGCCGTAAACATTATACGGCTCGTATACAAGCATCGTATACATTGTATACGATCGGTTAATTTTTTTTCACCTGGTGTATACGCCCGTATACACCATATACGACCCGTATTCATAGGGTAAAAAATGGTAAAAATCTCTTTAATCTATTAGAACGATCCAAAAAACGAAGAACAAAGCCTATTTTCAAAACAGTGCTGTAATAGGTTGTGGTTCAGCCAAAATGACATCTAGCATTACTAACGGTTCAAGTAAGTGTCTAAAAATCTGAAAATTCAGGTTCACCTTGTTAGTTTCATTCAATAATGTTGGAAGGATTGTAGTTATAGAACCCGACAAACCAACAAAATCCGAATACTTCAAACATTCTAAACCCTAACTGTGTATGTGCTTGTGCTGTAGAAACCGGTGATGAATTTGTGTATCTGAATCAGGTTCTCAAACAAACACTACTAAAGAATGGACCGAACAGTGAAATTAGCGAATCTGGAATTGATAATGGTTTATTCTCTTTAATCTATTAGAACGATCCAAAAAACGAAAGGGATTTCGAGCAGTTGGTATTAAACCAATCATTTGTTGATCCACAAACACTACTGATCTGGAATTGGAGAACCATTGTGTATCTGAATCAGGTTCTCAAACAAACACTACTAAAGAAGAGTTGGTATTGAACCAAGAATACTTCAAACATTCTAAACCCTACCTGGAAACAAACCAACAAAATCCTGATAGTGAAAAACATCAGCAACCATTTTTTTCTTTTCCTTCAATTTCGAGAACATTCTCCCTGTGTATGTGCTTGTGATGTAGAAACCGGTGATGAATTTGTGTACACAACTGAACGTGAGTAAATATGAGTTGGTATTAAACCAAGTACAAAATAATCTGCTTTCTGAATCTGAATCTGAATGTTAACTTTGACTCATAAACCCTTGAATCCCAACGCTTCTCTAAAAAAATTGTTTCTTTCCTTTTCATGAGGTAAAACCGGTTTCAACATCAAGGGTTGTTTTTCACCCTGTGTGAGCATTGGAAGCCCGACAAACAGTCTTGTAATTACGTCTTTTCAATCAAGACCGCATTATTGATGATTCGAAACATTCCGAATAACTAGCAGAAGAACCCGACACGTCTTCTATGATGATTCGAAACATTCACAAACCACAATGGACTCAGACTCATACTACTCACCCTCCCCTGAGGAAAAGTTTTCCCGACGACTCAAGACAAAGCAGTTGTTTTGTGTTCATATCAGCGTTGTTTATCACCCTGTGTGAGCATTGGAAGCCCGACCACTAGCAGAAGAACCCGACACGTCTTCTATGATGATTCGAAACATTCACGAACAACAATGGACTCAGACTCATTGTTGCGAATTTGGTTTCTTCGGTACAGGCTGATGAAACCGAAGCTGTTATTTTGGCTGTTCAGTACTTTCGAGACGATTCAAGTGAGTCCTATGAAGCAAGTGTCATATGAAGCAAGTAGTTGTAATGACGGGACCCTTGATTTCAACGCTTCTCCTTACAACTCTCATCAAATGCCTCACCCTTCTTTTTATTCTGTAAATATTAAATAAAGAATAACACCATGCCCGTAATCCCGCGTTGATAGCTTCCGTTTTATTACAGTCATACGACACGTTTTTTTGTTCTTCAATCTTTGTTACTTGTTAATGTTTTATTTTTTCTACTTTTAGAAAAGTTTGAGCACCTCACGACTATAAAATGTCTCATGTGATTGACACCTTAAATCCCTTAAATACTTTGAGAAAAATCTAATTTTCGAAGAATACGGGCCGTATAACAGTATACGGCCCGTATACATCGTTCGTATATATTGTATACGACCAGGCAAATTATTTACACATGGTGTATACGGGCCATATACTGTTATACGGCCCGTATACACCATGTGTAAATAAGTTTTTGCCATGTGTTAATATTAGGACCCTTTATATATTCTTATGATTGTACCCTACACTAATGTTTAAAATATACTTTTGGTGGGTCATGAAGGAGATAATGACAGCCTTGATACCACGTGACCAGCAACAAACAGCTGTTTAACTCTCGACATATGTGATATATATATTAGCACTAACAAGCACACCTAAATGGTTGACCATGCGTTTTGCACAAGGTTGGTTTTTTAATGAACTGATGCGTTTTGCACAAGGTTGGTTTTTTAATTAACTGATACAACTTACAAGCTCCTATAAAAGGAATAGCTAGTGTGATATGAAAATGATCATCACTAATCAATAATGAAGTTTTTATTCTCAGCTCACAAAGCTACCCAACGTTTCCTCAATTCGCAAGGACATCGTCTTCATGGAGGCTATCGTCGGCCATTTTTCCACGCTTCGAACCCCATTGGGTTGTCAAAATCCTATCAAATGTGGTCTTCATCCTTATATTCTGGCCATCAGTGTTACAGCACCTCGACAGTCCAAGATTGCGACAACTGTCAAATTTGCATGCATCCGTACAATTAATTAACTATGATTAGTGCCTAATGACTGTGCTGATTTACAATTTATGACTTGAATTGCTTTCTGATTTCTGCATCATACTTACATGTGCATCACATATTGCATACTATCACATCATTTATCACATACAAACTTTAGTGACATAAACGATGCACAAAGCACAGTTAGCACAATTAGCGGATAACTCAGAAAAATGCTGACGATGTCAGTACATAGACAAACAGTGTTTTGAGATCCCGTATGGGCCAGAGACAAGGTTTTACACTAGTATGGTGTGTAGGGAAGTAAGGACCATAAAACTGCTTTTCTAGGTGATAGATAGAGTGCCGAGAAGTGCCTAAAACCCACTCAAAGTGCAGAATTCTGCATAATTCTGCAAAAATCAGCTTTTTAATAAACTTGTATCATGCAAAAATATGACAAAATGGTCCTGAATGCTTTCCTAAGCGTCGGGAATTAAAAATGTCACAAAAGGGTACATAAAGACTACTAAACGGAATAGTTTGACACTTTAACGAACCGGTATCTAACCGAACAACCGGACATTACTCGAAACACCAAAATTATACTAGAAGCATTGTTTTATTATTTCTAAGCTAGTTATGATCCCCGAACACCCCAACACCCTGTATAACACATCATATGCTTAAACACTAATCAATACACCTTGGATTTCAACTACTAACCTAACTTACCATTGGAAACCAACTAATACCCCCCCTTGATTATGGACGGTTACAAGCATGGTCCCACCCCATGATCTTACAAGATTTCCTAAATCCTTCTTTGATTCATTTTGATTTAGTGGAAGATATTGTTATGTACTTTGGGAGGCATATTACACAAGAGGTAAACCATGAGCTTATATTAACCCCTAGACCCTCATTCTCTTTCATTACCATCATCACCAACAAGCTCTCCTCCTCCCTTCCCCATTACTCTCGGCCGTAACCCCCTCCCCATATACCACCACCATTCAATCATCCTCATTCAATTCCATATACACTCAAGGGTGTTAGAAGCCGAATAAGGAAGCTTGGAGCTTTCGGAAGTTGAAGAACCTTCACCGTTTGCTTTTATCCACTTGTTATCTTCACTTGAATCATCCCTAGCCTTGAGCTAGTGGTAAGATCTTCTACACACCATTTTACTTCTTATTTAGTTGGTTAAAAGATGATGTATGATGCAAATCATGAAGAACACTAATGATCAAGAACATAATCTCTAACATAAAGCTCAAAACCATAAGAATACATATTGTTTAGTGTTGTTTTGCTACTTGATGATTGATTGTTTGTGTTTATGATGTTAGACATCATATGAAACCTACTAGATTGTGAT
This sequence comes from Helianthus tuberosus, assembly GCA_030545235.1. Classification (NCBI taxonomy): domain Eukaryota; kingdom Viridiplantae; phylum Streptophyta; class Magnoliopsida; order Asterales; family Asteraceae; genus Helianthus; species Helianthus tuberosus. Next base: position 32,421,440 of record CM060430.1, read on the forward strand.
TAAACACATGATCTAGTAAGTTAAAGGGATGATCTTGTGAAAGACCAAGATGATCATACTTAATGTAGACATGAACTTGAATAATAAAATTTGTTTTCATATTTGAAGAGGATTTAAACACAATACAAAATCTTGTAAATGGATGACTTCAAGAAATATTTTCTCAAGAAACTAAAGTTATACACAAGATTTACATAATCAAGGATTTTAAAGAAAGTAACTATGTTTTTAGTAGTGAATCAAGTATAGAAACACATTCATAACAAGAAAAATACAAGAAGATTGATTTTTGGAAAATCACCATACAAGTTGTAAAAGACTAAATTTTACAAGAATAAGATTTACAAACAAATAACCATATTTTTAAGGGTAAGAAGGCTTACTTAACAACATAGTAAGTTACTACAAGTTTATATAAAAGTTCAAGTTCGTGTTGTTGCATAAACTGCATGATTTTGGCACTTGGGAAGTGTTGATTAAATTGTTGATTGTTTGTAATGATTTTTGAAAAGAAAATGATATGCTTTAATAGCATGGAAACCTCCATTTTTAGGGGAAACTATGGCAAAATTTTCTAAAAATACAAACACTTAGAAAATATTTTCTAAACAAGTATTTATAAGTAAGTTTTAACTATGGTTTTCAATACAAACTTTGCCATAGATTTTGTTACAAAAATACAAGTATTGGAGGTTGGTTTGTGTAAATAAAAATGGATAAATATGTATTTAGAATATATATTTACATTTATAACACATTGTGTGTGATTATTTGTATACTTGGTGTAATAGTTATGTTATTTTAGGATTTAAAGTAATATAACTTAACAAAATACCATGAAATTGCGATCCAAAATATTACCAAAAATCTCATGGAATAAATATACAAGTTACACACATAATATTGTGAAACTGAACAAGAAATGTAACTTAGCAAATATTCCGGAAAATACCTTTATGAGTATATTTTTGGTAAATATTATTCTGGATACAAAAGAAATGAGAATGTGATTTTTATTACAAAAGCATATCATATTTTTGACAAGGAGAAAATATACTATTCTTGAGAAGTAAAAATATATTTTCCTAGAGTTTTTAGAAGACGTATGATTTTTGGGAAAAAATATATGTTTTCTTGGATAGACTTGAAATACATTTGGGATAAAATAAGTTTATATATATTTTCTAAGTAAGACTTGAAAATATATTGTTTTGGAGATATATATTGGATATTTAGTAAGAAAATACGTACACACCGGAATACGACGCCAATACATGGCAAGATATACAAATACAAGAATACGGATATACATGTATGAGATACCCCCATCCTTGGGAAGGAAATACGAGTATAAATACTTGAGAAGTATTATTACGAAATATTGTCTAACAATTATTCCGAAACTAAATAAATATAATTTAAGTTAAAATAGTTATTATTTTAACAAATAATTATATGCTTGGAATAATAACGAAGACACTTTAAAAAGTAACTCAAAGGCACTAATTAATACCAAGTCAAGACACGACCCGCTCGTCTAATGGACCGTAGTACGCATGTAGGTAATCATGCGTTCTAGAGGAAGCTTTGAGTTACATCGGATACAAGGAACGCAAAACTGTGAGTTCATGTCCCCCTTTTCTCCTACTGTTTTCAGTTTTATAACTTCGGGGGTGAAATACATGTTACATACTGCTTACAAACAATTACCATGGTATGATTAGCTAAGGAAAGGTACTGCTAGATCACGTGAATGGGTAGGCCATTAGCTTAAGACCATTAATCCTTGTATAAGGACCGAGGGGCATGAGTGATAGATCTATTGGGTGTTGCGAGCCCCACCCATGGGCCTGCGAGTTGGCCGCATGTGGTGACTATGTCGTTCCGTCGGAGGGGCCGGTACGAAATACGCAAACAGGTTTGAGTGATTCCTATGCCATGTCACTTTTATTAATGTATTAGCTACACATTAATTGATATGTTTTTCCTTATTGCTTCATACCAGTTTACAAGTACATACATACATACAAAGGTTTTCAAGGATGATTCGTGCACACATACTAAACACATGAACTCGCTCAACTTTTGTTGATGTTTTCAAACTACATGTATTTCAGGGAACTAGTAAGTGGATCTGGCGGGCGTTGGAAGTTTTTATGCTGTGTTTGAAATAAAGATGTCATCCATGGTCTTTGGGTTTGGTCAGTGTGTCTTATTCCTGGACGAGACACGTCTCCCAACCTTTGGTGCTATTTAATATCTTTCGATGAGTCCTTAGTGAACTCATAAACATTTTGGTATGATTGTAAAACTTGAATTTAAAGTCTACGTTTTTAAACAATGTTGTTATGTTTTAAACCTATTCGATGGATGACAAACCTATGGTTTTATCATATAGCTGTTGTTATGATTGAATGCAATGATATTAAGAAAGTCACACCATAATCACGCTTCCGCAAAAGTCAGGGTGTGACAGCTTGGTATCAGAGCTTCGATCGTAGCGAACTAGGATTCTTTCTCGAGTCTAGACTACGATCATTAGGGCTCTCACGAAAATGTTTTCATAACATATTTTCATTGCATACGCGAAACGCCCGGATCCTGTAAACAAACATTTTTACAATAAAAGACACAAATCACATTTCAAAGAATTCGTTTATAGTTCAGTCTGAGAGACTGGGTAATTCAGTCTGAGAGACTGGGGAGTTAGTCTGAGAGATTTGCTGGGGCAGTCTGAGAGACTGTGAAGGTCAGTCTGAGAGACTGGGTAGTTCAGTTTGAGAAACTGGGAGGTTCAGTCTGAGAGACTGGGTAGTCTGAGAGACTGGGTAGTTAGTCTAAGAGACTAGTTGGGACAGTTTGAGAAACTAGGGTGTTTCAGTCTGAGAGACTGGGTGTTTAGTCTAGGAGGCTAGGTTGTTTAGTCTGGGAGACTGGGTGTTTAGTCTAGGAGACTGGGTGTTTAGTTTGGGAGACTGGTTGGTTTAGTCTGGGAGACTAGGTGGGTTAGTCTGGGAGACTAGGAAGGATAGAAAGTTTCATGAAGAATAATGTGAATACATGATAAATTACCTTTGTTTGCATACACTAAGTGTTAGTGATTACTATGGATATACATGCTATGACTATTATGTATCGACACACATGTCGCCTTCCTCAAAGAGCAAGTTGTCAGACGTTGACGACCCTATGTGTAACACCTGTGTCATTTCAACCATCAAACAAATGCCAAACCAATGAAATATTATATTTCATACTTTGGACTTGTATAAATATGTGTATCTTTTGCACATATCAACTCTTGTTCGATTTCAAACTCTAAATCGCTTTCTGGAAGGTTATACGCGCACTAATGCGTAAATATAACCAGTTTAATGCAACAAACACTCCGGAATAGTGAAATAGGTTTAACATACCTTAAATAACCTTTACATAACTTAGATATAAGTTTTGGAAGGTTTGGTGTGGTGAAATCAAAGTTATATCGCTTACAGGGACTAAACTTGACACACTGCGAAAGTATGCCAATTTGAACTGTAACAGACATTCCGGAACATGACCATAAGTTAAACACACCTTAAATATCCTTTACATAGCTTAGAAATAGGCTTTGAGGGGTTCGGTGTGCTAAAATAAACTTTTGTGTCATTCAGGGACTAAAAGTGTCAAAAAGTGCACAAGTTTGCACTTTTACGCATAACTTACGTTCTGAATACATCCGGACATCCAAAAATTTATGTAAGCACTAAAATATTTTATTTTAGTGTTCGGCATAAGAAAAATCCATTCGTCGCGTCATTTGGATCGTTTTTCGCACTTATGCGCATTCCGTCGTAATTAAGCGAACATCGCGTTCGTACGACCAAACGAACCGACATCCGAGATATTTTTGAGCATGTTTTGAGTCCCCTATACTTTAACTTCATTTTAGAGCCTTGAAATGAGGTTAACGGGGTTCAAACGCATCGAAAAAGGTCTTAAAACACCACAGGGACCAAAACTGTCAATTTTGAAACTTTTCTGAAGCTGGTGCATGGTGGCGTAGCGCGACTGCATAGGGCCTTTACCGTCGCGCTACGCGAGCGCCTTATCTGGGCAGAAATATCAGTTTTGCACTTTCGGGACCAGATTCGATGTATAAACAGCTGTTTAATTCACAACCACACATTCTAACATGCTTAGTCAGCTGATAAGGATGGAATTTAGGCACCATAACTTTCCGACACTTGTACGGATACGATTAAGGCACGATATTCGACAAGCGATCTTAACGGTTCGGGTATTCCTATAAATACCCATCCACCCCCATTGCTAAAATCACTAGAATCTTGATCTTAGGAACTCTAAGTTGAAACCATTGTTTCATACCTGAGATTCTTGGATCGAGATTAGCATTCGGGGACCCTTCGTAAGTATTCTTTCGTTCTTTTATTGCTTTTCGAGTCTTTCGAGTCTGAAAGTCAAACTTTGTTTGACTTTCTACATTGACCAGTTATGGTCAATGCGAAGTTCGTTTGAACTTCGCAACGTGAGTGTAATCACGTTGGTTATAGTCCCTTGGGACTATGCCCACTGATTACCACGTTGTCTAGGGTCGTAGGGTAGGCGATCTAATAAATCGCCTATACCTTCGAACCCGACCCAGTTTGGTCGATCATTAGGATCCGACCAAATACATTAGGTGACCCTAGTATAGGGCATAACCTTCCGAGGTTATACCCTATGGTCACATCGTTTAAGTAGTTGTATGATAGGTAGTTTATATGCCTTAGGTAAATTACCAGAATACCCTTTTCATGTATAATTGGTAATTAAGCATATGTAACCTAAACTTTTGTCACATAACTGATTATGTAACATGTTTAGGCATATAACACTTGTCATAGGACTAGTTAGGCGGTCCGAACGCGTTTCACGCGAACGACGCGTTAAAGTAGCATAAGCTACCTAAACGGGTCGTAATGGGTCGTAAACACTTAGGTTAAGTTTCATTTAGTATGTAGGCTTTGTTAAACCAAATGACACGAGTCTCTACACTCGTTTGGTTTACAAACCCTAATGCTACCCGATCTTCCGATTTAAGTCCGGTTTATTTATATAGTTTTAGATTGCCGACTGATTCCGTGCTCTCTCTAGCTTTGTTTGGTTGTTGTTCAAGACCTCCAAGCATTCTCAGGCGAGTACATTATTCCCCTCTTTTACTGTTTTCTAAACTGTTTTGGGGTGAAGCATGTGTACCTATCTGTTATTTTCATGATTCCAAAAGTATAATTGATTATACATGTTATTACTTATCATTTGACAAACTGAATGATTAATTATGATTTAAACATTGATTTTCTCAAAGAACATAAAATAAATTGTTGAATTGTACTTATTTTATGTTCACCAGACCGATTGTTAGTATGATATAGCGCTATAGGATTTGACACCCCATTCCTGTTGTCATGGAATGTCTGAAACCAATTTGTTGCTCCATCCAAATAGGGATTTCCTTTGTGGTATTCCTATAGTCTCAAAGGTGTATTTTGATGCACTAGGTCTGAATGAATTCTTAAATCACACTATTAAAGTATAGTTGAATATACTCTCATGTGTGGTATTGTACAAAACCAACATATATTTATGAAACCAAAATATAGTTTAATATGTTATTTATCACATCTAAAGCATATTTTGATATGTTATATATGAAACCAAAAACATAGTTTAATATGTTACTTACAAATCCAAAGTATACTTTTAATATGCTACTATAAGGTTATTTGTTTAATCTTACATTTATTTATACAAATCACATTGAATACATATTACATGATTTACATTAGACATGAACATTTTACATCTTGATGGTTTGGTTTGAATAAGTGATTAAGTAACGATGCGTGTGTAATATGATACAAGCATGGTGGATACGCCGCTGGTACTTCCTATATATAAGTGTTTGTATGGTATTACATATATCGCAGCGTTATTTGAATCATTTCAGTTTGATACATATAAACATTTTAATACAAATAACATACTTTTCACAAGACATTTATTTACAAACAACTTATCTTATACAAACTCATATTACATGGTTATTCATTTAATCATGCATTATTTTCTTATTATACATATCACCTGAACTCAAACTTATTATTTTTCAAATGATTTACAAAGGCAAAGCAAATTACAAGGTTCATGACTAAACATTTTCTTAAACAGAAGTCATGAATCTTATTTTCACAAAACCTATATACTCGCCAGCATTTCTATGCTGACCTCGTTTTTACACATGTTTCAGGTACTGCTTTGCAATGATTGTTGATACATGCTACATTTAGGATGGACTCGTGCCTTAGCGACTTAAAACGAGACAATAACTAGTTAACTTATGTTATGTACCCTTTGTTTCTTGTTTAAACAATGTAAACTCTCATAATTGATTAATAAAACGAAACTTTAATTGCCATGGATTTGAAACGATTAATTCTGTTACAACACTCCCCGATATTTCCGCCACGTTTTGTATGTTCTACGTGGTCGGGGTGTGACAGAAAAGATGGTATCAGAGCCAATGGTTATAGGGAATTAGGTTATTAGTAATGCTTTGACCTAGTCTATAACCTTCTTAGGACCCTAACGCGAGTTTACTTGCGTTTAGTCATAAAACAATACCGTCACCTATCCTTAGGCGACGACCACAACAAGAACATAAATTTCAAAACCGCTTTGAAAACTAATCATCTGTTCTAGGATGATTAATTACTAGGTTTTGAACCCTCTATTGTAAGGTTTTGAACCCTCTGTTATATGGTTTTGAACCCCTTTGAGTTTTCAAAATCTCGTCAAGGTTCTGGGTTTTAAATAATGTGAACACGTGCAAACTGGAAGGGTGAATGCCTGTATTCTGGGTTTTCTGTCTAGGCAAGCACTTCGTATACATCTCATCAGACGCGAGACCAGTTGTGCTTACCTGGGAATTCTTGGGATGAGTGTTCACTTATAGGCGAGCATGTCTTCGCGATACATTATTTTTGACCTATTTACTTTGATTAGTCACCGTCTCACTTGTTTGCCTTAAGTAACAAACAAATGATCGCAATTTTATGCATTGTTATTCTGTTTTCATTTCCCTTGTTCCCTCCCATATCTCCTATTTTCTTCATGGTGTCTCTTCATCGCAACAAGACTCGAGTATCCGGACCAGGTGCTACAACTGCCCAACAAATAGGCGTAGTACTCCAGAAGACCGTTGATTTAGCTATCACCATGAGTCAGCTCAGGAATGAAGCCGTGCAAGGGAACCACTCCTTGGAGAAATCAATGTAACCGTCATCATCCAAATCAAATACCCTGTTACAAATGTTCCCACGGTGGACGATGGAGACATTTGGTTAACATGTGTCGCTTTGCTGTTCAAAGCAAAGCAGTTGAAAACCCTGTTGCTGCTTAACCTTCAAGTTCTGCTTCATATGTCGCCTTGGCATATCTAGCGTCTCAACCTCATGAATTTTCTACCTTGTGTATCGACTTAAACACGCCTAGTGCAAGGTGTCGAATCACCTCTCGTTACACAAATTCCAAAATCCATGAAGGATCTTTCTATCCTTATAATCAGATTCTTGTGGATGAATATCACTCAAATCGGAGCCCTTAATTGAATTCTTTGTATGATTCAATACGTACATTACGATTCAATAAGGACAAAGCCGAATTCTTATTAAGATCTTTCTATCTTCATAGATAGATTCTTGAAAATGATTAAAGTACCAAATGAAATCCACGGATTGGATTCCTGGTGTGCTTTAATTATCCATGCTCAAAGACAACAAATTAAAGAATCAAGTTAACTAATTTTTGTGCTTATGTGTTTTCTTATGTGTTTTGTGTTTTATGTGATCCATCCAAATCCTCGTAGAATCTTCCATATCTCATATGAAGGATTCGTAGTAGGATATTCCAAAAAGGTACTATCTTAAATCCTTAATGGACTTCTACGTTGTAGTTAAGTCCCTTGGGTTTTAAAGTATTATTCTAAAACTGGACCTCTTGAATGGTCTGGTTAAACAGACTGATTTTGAAAATCTGATCAAAAATATCATGTGATGATATAAATACAAAGATCCCTTAAGTGGTCTATTTAAGGAGATCATACGACGGTTTAGTTAAGAAGATCATATGTTGATCTAGTTAAAAAGATCGTTCGTAGATCAAATTAAAAGGACCCTTTTGTGGTCTAGTCAGGTCGCTTTATGTTTATTCAATTGATTTTTTTCCCCATACGCATTATGAAATGAACTGTGCGGACTGGGCAAGGAACTACGTAATTATGGAGGCCTACATAATTATGGAATTCAGTGCACAGAAACCACAGGGAATTTTGTCATGTGTTAAGACCCATAGTGACAAGAGTAATGATACGGGAGAAGTATTGGACTTCGACCAATGTCATTTATTCTCACACTCCTCAATTCTGATCTCAATCACACACACAAGTTTCCTATGATAAGTTTTCATAAGAAACGTTCTTCTGTCCATAGTTCAAAAATTCCATGTTTTACTACTACAAGGAATTCACTTTAAGGGTTAACAAATTCGCTAAAAATCCTAACATGGCCCAGAGTTTTATTTAAGGGTTCAATGGATCTATTAGAAGGCAAAACCGTCACAGCTGTCTTCACAAGTTTCCTCTAGAATTAAATTTCGGGACGAAATTTCCTAAAGTAGGGGAGACTGTAACACCTGTGTCATTTCAACCATCAAACAAATGCCAAACCAATGAAATATTATATTTCATACTTTGTACTTGTATAAATATGTGTATCTTTTGCACATATCAACTCTTGTTCGATTTCAAACTCTAAATCGCTTTCTGGAAGGTTATACGCGCACTAATACGTAAATATAACCAGTTTAATGCAAAAAACACTCCGGAATAGTGAAATAGGTTTAACATACCTTAAATAACCTTTACATAACTTAGATATAAGTTTTGGAAGGTTTGGTGTGGTGAAATCAAAGTTATATCGCTTACAGGGACTAAACTTGACACACTGCGAAAGTATGCCAATTTGAACTGTAACAGACATTCCGGAACATGACCATAAGTTAAACACACCTTAAATATCCTTTACATAGCTTAGAAATAGGCTTTGAGGGGTTCGGTGTGCTAAAATAAACTTTTGTGTCATTCAGGGACTAAAAGTGTCAAAAAGTGCACAAGTTTGCACTTTTACGCATAACTTACGTTCTGAATACATCCGGACATCCAAAAATTTATGTAAGCACTAAAATATTTTATTTTAGTGTTCGGCATAAGAAAAATCCATTCGTCGCGTCATTTGGATCGTTTTTCGCACTTATGCGCATTCCGTCGTAATTAAGCGAACATCGCGTTCGTACGACCAAACGAACCGACATCCGAGATATTTTTGAGCATGTTTTGAGTCCCCTATACTTTAACTTCATTTTAGAGCCTTGAAATGAGGTTAACGGGGTTCAAACGCATCGAAAAAGGTCTTAAAACACCACAGGGACCAAAACTGTCAATTTTGAAACTTTTCTGAAGCTGGTGCATGGTGGCGTAGCGCGACTGCATAGGGCCTTTACCGTCGCGCTACGCGAGCGCCTTATCTGGGCAGAAATATCAGTTTTGCACTTTCGGGACCAGATTCGATGTATAAACAGCTGTTTAATTCACAACCACACATTCTAACATGCTTAGTCAGCTGATAAGGATGGAATTTAGGCACCATAACTTTCCGACACTTGTACGGATACGATTAAGGCACGATATTCGACAAGCGATCTTAACGGTTCGGGTATTCCTATAAATACCCATCCACCCCCATTGCTAAAATCACTAGAATCTTGATCTTAGGAACTCTAAGTTGAAACCATTGTTTCATACCTGAGATTCTTGGATCGAGATTAGCATTCGGGGACCCTTCGTAAGTATTCTTTCGTTCTTTTATTGCTTTTCGAGTCTTTCGAGTCTGAAAGTCAAACTTTGTTTGACTTTCTACATTGACCAGTTATGGTCAATGCGAAGTTCGTTTGAACTTCGCAACGTGAGTGTAATCACGTTGGTTATAGTCCCTTGGGACTATGCCCACTGATTACCACGTTGTCTAGGGTCGTAGGGTAGGCGATCTAATAAATCGCCTATACCTTCGAACCCGACCCAGTTTGGTCGATCATTAGGATCCGACCAAATACATTAGGTGACCCTAGTATAGGGCATAACCTTCCGAGGTTATACCCTATGGTCACATCGTTTAAGTAGTTGTATGATAGGTAGTTTATATGCCTTAGGTAAATTACCAGAATACCCTTTTCATGTATAATTGGTAATTAAGCATATGTAACCTAAACTTTTGTCACATAACTGATTATGTAACATGTTTAGGCATATAACACTTGTCATAGGACTAGTTAGGCGGTCCGAACGCGTTTCACGCGAACGACGCGTTAAAGTAGCATAAGCTACCTAAACGGGTCGTAATGGGTCGTAAACACTTAGGTTAAGTTTCATTTAGTATGTAGGCTTTGTTAAACCAAATGACACGAGTCTCTACACTCGTTTGGTTTACAAACCCTAATGCTACCCGATCTTCCGATTTAAGTCCGGTTTATTTATATAGTTTTAGATTGCCGACTGATTCCGTGCTCTCTCTAGCTTTGTTTGGTTGTTGTTCAAGACCTCCAAGCATTCTCAGGCGAGTACATTATTCCCCTCTTTTACTGTTTTCTAAACTGTTTTGGGGTGAAGCATGTGTACCTATCTGTTATTTTCATGATTCCAAAAGTATAATTGATTATACATGTTATTACTTATCATTTGACAAACTGAATGATTAATTATGATTTAAACATTGATTTTCTCAAAGAACATAAAATAAATTGTTGAATTGTACTTATTTTATGTTCACCAGACCGATTGTTAGTATGATATAGCGCTATAGGATTTGACACCCCATTCCTGTTGTCATGGAATGTCTGAAACCAATTTGTTGCTCCATCCAAATAGGGATTTCCTTTGTGGTATTCCTATAGTCTCAAAGGTGTATTTTGATGCACTAGGTCTGAATGAATTCTTAAATCACACTATTAAAGTATAGTTGAATATACTCTCATGTGTGGTATTGTACAAAACCAACATATATTTATGAAACCAAAATATAGTTTAATATGTTATTTATCACATCTAAAGCATATTTTGATATGTTATATATGAAACCAAAAACATAGTTTAATATGTTACTTACAAATCCAAAGTATACTTTTAATATGCTACTATAAGGTTATTTGTTTAATCTTACATTTATTTATACAAATCACATTGAATACATATTACATGATTTACATTAGACATGAACATTTTACATCTTGATGGTTTGGTTTGAATAAGTGATTAAGTAACGATGCGTGTGTAATATGATACAAGCATGGTGGATACGCTGCTGGTACTTCCTATATATAAGTGTTTGTATGGTATTACATATATCGCAGCGTTATTTGAATCATTTCAGTTTGATACATATAAACATTTTAATACAAATAACATACTTTTCACAAGACATTTATTTACAAACAACTTATCTTATACAAACTCATATTACATGGTTATTCATTTAATCATGCATTATTTTCTTATTATACATATCACCTGAACTCAAACTTATTATTTTTCAAATGATTTACAAAGGCAAAGCAAATTACAAGGTTCATGACTAAACATTTTCTTAAACAGAAGTCATGAATCTTATTTTCACAAAACCTATATACTCGCCAGCATTTCTTTGCTGACCTCGTTTTTACACATGTTTCAGGTACTGCTTTGCAATGATTGTTGATACATGCTACATTTAGGATGGACTCGTGCCTTAGCGACTTAAAACGAGACAATAACTAGTTAACTTATGTTATGTACCCTTTGTTTCTTGTTTAAACAATGTAAACTCTCATAATTGATTAATAAAACGAAACTTTAATTGCCATGGATTTGAAACGATTAATTCTGTTACAACACTCCCCGATATTTCCGCCACGTTTTGTATGTTCTACGTGGTCGGGGTGTGACACTATGGCCACCGCCACATATAAGGATACTGCACATGTGCCAGAGATATTTGCGTCAGACACTGAGAGTGATCCTGATATGATGACCAAGGACGAGGACGACTTCCAACCATCCGCGCTGCCAGATTTTGGTGATGATTTACCCTTGCTGATGGTTTCCTTGACGAGAATCCTTCTGTCATTCTTATTTCGGCCCATGACCACCTTATCATTTGGACACCCCGATGGCGAGCACATCATTTCTTCGATCCTCGACGCCGTACCTCTCGTGGTCATTCCTTCTGAGGATATGCCTTTTGACGATTTGTTTGATGATGACGTTGATTTGTTTGTTGATGACTGTTGACGCCCAGGGTGATGGAAAGATAGCTGAGGATGTCATTGCTATGCTACCTCCTGAGATTTATGCCATTGAAGTATCCTCTGCTTCCATTTTGCACTCGATTTCAGACTCCTTTGAGTCTGTGACATCTGTAGCCTTACAGACGGCCGGATTGCAACTTTCTACTACTGATTCAGACGACGACACCGCTATAACTACTGCACCGTCACCTGCTCGAGATCCCACACCTTCACACGACCCAGGGCCTGCTCCTGAGCCAGCTCCAGTTCCTTTTGGGACAGCCTGATGTTGCACCTATTGATATTGAGCCAATTTCTGATCCTGACTATGTTCCATTTGAATTACCAGACATTGCACCCCTTGTACCAGACCCAGTATCTGCATCTGTTGATCTTCCTTCTGTTGAGACATTTGTCCTGCACCTGCACCCGCTGAGGTTGCTCCTTTATCCCCTATGGAGACCGACGTCCATTGCTCTGACATGCCTATTGCTTTCTTTCAAGACATACCCGCACCCCATCCAGGGGAAGGTACCTTTGGCTAGTACCTGCATGACGATCTTTTTGTATCAGCAGCTTTTCCACAGATCCTTCAGGCTGTACTGTTCATTTCTTCACCGTTGGACGAACCATTTCGATGGTCCCTACCATACACTATGTTGATTTCAGACCCTTACCATCCTTCACATTATGGAGGCTACACACGGATGAGTTGCTCCTGTTACTTCAGCTATAGTCTGAGGTTTTGAGTTATAGAGTTTTGGAGCTTGAGCTGACATTACGTCCTCCACCCTGTCAATGCCAGTACACTATGATCCTCCACATTCATCACTATCTCCTTTTGCACTCTTACCTGCTGCTATTACACCCTTCTCAAGTTTTTATGCTTGTTTCTTTACTGTCAAGCAGCAGATCAGATACTTGCTCCGCCGTATATTCAAGCTCGAGGAGAAAGTCGCACATGTTAGCAGTTTGCTTTTCTTCACTCCTCCACCTCAGACACCAGTATAATTGGCTTTTGGTTTTATGCGGATTGCATTGCTTTTGGGGAAAAGACACTACCCATAAGCCGAGATTGTGGGAACTTTTGAAGACCACTTTCGACCATGTGATTTTGGTACACCGATAGACTTATTAGACGAGGGTAGGGTGACCCTGTGTCCCTTTTGATGTAAGGCATTTTGTAAACAATGTGATTGTGGTCGATAAACAATGAAAGCTCAGTCTCCGTGTCCTCACTAAGCACGTTGATGACCTGCATGTGTGCGCTATAATTGTGATGCTAGGTGCTTGCTTGTTATATTCTCATTAAACATGTTCCTATCTACAAGTTGTGCTATAGTTATGATGTTATGTGATTGATTGATATAACGATTGCTTATATACGTATATATACACACCTCCTGGGTCTTATTCGTTAAGTGGAGGCTTTTGTGCTCGTGTCCTTAATAAGATCTGACCTACCCGATCTTCTTCTAGGAAGATGTCGACTCAAAGGAACACCGATACCAACACCCCTTTTCTGACGACAGAGGCGGAAATACAAGAGTGCATCTTACAGGCCATCGCACATCACGAGGCCCTTCGCTCCGAGCGCAGCGGAGGTACCTCAGGAAATAACCCACCCAGCGAGTGCACCTACAAACAGTTCTTGGGCTGCAAGCCCCTAAATTTCGACGGCACTGGGTGCCTTAGCCTTCGTGCGCTGGGTTGAGAAGACGGATTCTATTTTGCGGTTGAGCAAATGCGCCCCAGAGCATCAGGTCGCGTACATTTTTGGACTGCTTCAAGATCCTTGGTGGAACCTCCAGGTTCAGACGTTGGGCGAGACTGTTGCGTGTGCTTTGACATGGGACAAACTGAAAGAACTAATGCGTAAGAAGTTTTGCTCGAGAGCAGAAATCCAGAAATTGGAGACTGAATTCTGGAATCTCAAGATGGATGGCCCAAAGATTGCTGAATACGTGCAGAGATTTAACGACCTATCTCGCGTCGTTCCTTACATGGTTGATCCAGAATTCAAGCGCATTGAGCGTTTTATTTGGGGATTGGCACCCCAAATCATGAGCATGGTGACGACATCAAAGCCTGCAACGATCGCTGAGGCCATTGATCTAAGTATGGCCTTGACTGAAGAGGCAATCAGGTTGAACAAATTTTCAATCTCTGAAGAGAAAAAGGAGACTCATGTGGAGTCATCTGGAGATAACAAGAGAAAGTTTGGAAACTTCAAGCAAGGTACCTAGACGAATAACAACAACAAGGCCAAAAAGGGAAAAGAGTACATGGGTAAACTACCTAAATGCAACAAGTGTCGACGTCATCATACCGGGCGATGTAAAAATGGAAAGTGTGACAACTGTGGCAAAGTGGGGCACTGCAAGGAGACGTGTTGGCATGAGACAAAACGTGGAAAGAGAGGTCAAGGGTGTTATAACTGCGGTGACATGGGGCACTTCAGGAAAGATTTCCCACGGGAGATTAAACAAGATCGTGGGAAAAATGTCTAACACCAAAGCTAGGGAAGTACGCTAGGATCCAAACATGGCCATCGGTACGTCTTATAGTAGTCAATATTATGCGTCTGTGCTATTTGACATCGAATTTTAGCTTCAGAATATACTTATTTTTGTAATAAGTAAGATAGATATCCAGTACTCGATAGAACTAGCTTAAGGGAAGCTTCGACGTGGTAATTGTGATAGATTGGTTGGCAAGCAATCAAGCGGAGATTATTACCCGCACCCCGATGGAAAATGAAGAAACAATCATGATTCATGGAGGTAAGCAGAATACGCCCCTACAGCTTCCAAATTGCTTGAAGGCACAAAAGTTGTTGCGTAATGGATGTGTTGTTTTTCTGGGCTCATGTCATGGACAAGAGAACCAAAGAACCAAAACTTGAAGACATCCCTGTGATAAGGGAATAACCTGAGGTCTTCCCCGACGACTTGCCAGAATTATCTCCTCGACGACAAATCGAATTTCGCATCGATTTGATTCCGGGCGCCGCGCCTGCTGTTAATGCACCTTTGTGACTTACACCAAGGATTGTCAGTGCAACCTCAGTGGTTGACAGAGAAGGAAGTTAACAGACCAAGTTTCCCGTTTTGAGTAACCCCAGTTCCGCTCGTCAAAAAGAAGGACGATGATTTTCAAATGAGCATTAACTAACAGGAGCCGAGCGAGCTAACCAACCAGAGTCGGTAACTCTTGCAGAGGATTGACGAATTATTTATTTAATTAACTTTGAGGATCCAACTACTATTTTAAGACTCATCGATGATCGAGTGTCATTAGCTGTGAATTCAGGAAGAAAGTATACCGGGAAATTATGGGGCAATAACTTGTTTTAAACATACACAAAAATTGTGTTTCCTACAATGCACAAAACAGTTTTACACAGAATACGAAACTTCGAGAATCTAGAAAACAAGTACTTAGGGCCTTTGGGAACCCAGGTCAAAACTCGTAAAGGTTGTCACTTAGGAACCACACCTGTTAACTCAAGCAAAACCCATTATCCTGACATATATGCTATTTCAGTTAACCAAACAGAAAGTGCTCCAACTTATTTTGTTGAAATCTTCACTTTTGCCTCTAGCGAGTAGATGTTTGCATCTCTACTCCCCCTTGAAGGTAGTTGCATCGGGTTGATTCTCTTCGCTGAGAGCGAACACACATTTGCTTCGAATACTTGGTCATTTCTCCATTTTAACAGATACTCATTGTTTCCTTATTTGAAAACTTATACATTACGCATGCACCATTTGCTACGCATGCGGTTTCATTTCGAATAAACGCTGCATTGAAGTTCAAATATTATTTTGCTAAAGCTAACTATTGGTTTATGATTCGAATAACCTACATTATTGTAATTGTTGGCTCTTTTGCTACCAAGTCAACACACGTCCTTGAAACTTCTTTTATTTCAAGTTACATTCATGGTTTATCTTTATAACCATGACGAGATTCCCTTGTTGATACATACGTTTATTGTCGGGTTACGCTGAAACCAAGTTCAATTGCTTGAACTCATCCATTTCGCATATTCAATTTAAGACGCCATATGATGTATTGAGAGCATCATATTCAAATATTTTTGCAAAGGTTCTTTTGTTTCAAGTCATAGTAGACTTGATTGGTCTACGACTCCACTAAATCGTTTGTTGGTTTCGATACCTTACGGTGATACTTCCACAAAATTGAAGCTTGCGCTAATTTGGGTACTCACTTCATACACGGATTTAATTGTTTATTCATTAACTTGCTCTAAAATCCGTCTTGTTTATCACGATTAAAGCGGTCTCAACACAGTTGTGTGTTAAGGCGATGGTACATGGATTCATTTCATAGCACGGTGTACCTCCTAACGATTCTTTCGTTACAAATTGAATATCTTGTAGTGTTTATTATTTTCCATCTTCAATCAGAAACAGTAGTACCCTGATGTTCTGTGTTCAATTGAAAACTCTATGACATTGTGTAAATCAAATCTTCAGATTGTCTCAGTACACTTTCATTTGATTTTGAACACGGTGAACTTGTTCAGTCACCACTATATTTGAATCACGTCATTACGACACCTTGTGGTGTCATTACAAATTGTAGCTTGTGCTAATCATGGCCAACCGTCTCACACGAAACTACACATACTTTTGTTTGACTTGTCTTATTAAACATTCCTAATGCAACTACAAATTAAGACAATGATACACCAGATTCACTTGTATTTCATTCGGTGTATTTTCACAATCCAAGGATGTCAACACACTAATCCTTACCATTTATTTATTCGAAAGTTGACAGATCATTTTCATATTCAGGTTGTTGAGTTTGAATTCATATAGCGGATGCTATGGTTCGTGAAAACTCGTTTGCATATTGTGACCGATTGTTTAAGAAACCATTGGTCAAAACTCCTTTGTTGCACCCCTGTTAACTGAGATACACTAGATTATACATCTATACATCTCGTGTCTTTTGACATCAAATGCTAGAACACATGCCTTGTAACCATTGGGCTCTTGTTGTTAAAATATATCCATGGAATTCACCTGATGTGAATAAGATTTGATTCGATTTTGTGGTTATCTACCTCAACATTATCCATATACATACACGCATAATGTAGCCCTAAGGAGTTAAGGTAGTACAAATTTCGAGGACGAAATTTTCTTAACAGGGGGAGAATGTGACAACTGTCAAATTTGCATGCATCCGTATAATTAATTAACTATGATTAGTGCCTAATGACTGTGTTGATTTACAATTTATGACTTGAATTACTTTCTAATTTCTGCATCATACTTACATGTGCATCACATATTGCATACTGTCACATCATTTATCACATACAAACTTTAGTGACATAAACGATGCACAAAGCATAGTTAGCACAATTAGCGGATAACTCAGAAAAATGCTGACGATGTCAGTACATAGACAAACAGTGTTTTGAGATCCCGTATGGGCCAGAGACAAGGTTTTACACTAGTATGGTGTGTAGGGAAGTAAGGACCATAAAACTGCTTTTCTAGGTGATAGATAAAGTGTCGGGAAGTGCCTAAAACCCACTCAAAGTGCAGAATACTGCATAATTTTGCAAAAATCAGCTTTTTAATAAGCTTGTATCATGCAAAAATATGACAAAATGGTCCTGAATGCTTTCCTAAGCGTCGGGAATTAAAAATGTCACAAAAGGGTACATAAAGACTACTAAACGGAATAGTTTGACACTTTAACGAACCGGTATCTAACCGAACAACCGGACATTACTCGAAACACCAAAATTATACTAGAAGCATTGTTTTATTATTTCTAAGCTAGTTATGATTACCGAACACCCCAACACCCTGTATAACACATCATATGCTTAAACACTAATCAATACACCTTGGATTTCAACTACTAACCTCACTTACCATTGGAAACCAACTAATACCCCCCCCCCCTCCTTCATTATGGATGGTTACAAGCATGGTCCCACCCCATGATCTTACAAGATTTCCTAAATCCTTCTTTGATTCATTTTGATTTAGTGGAAGATATTGTTATGTACTTTGGGAGGCATATTACACAAGAGATAAACCATGAGCTTATATTAACCCCTAGACCCTCATTCTCTTTCATTACCATCATCACCAACAAGCTCTCCTCCTCCCTTGCCCATTACTCTCGGCTGTAACCCCCTCCCCATATACCACCATCATTCAATCATCCTCATTCAATTCCATATACACTCAAGGGTGTTAGAAGCCGAATAAGGATGCTTGGAGCTTTCAGAAGTTGAAGGACCTTCACCGTTTGCTTTTATCCACTTGTTATCTTCACTTGAATCATCCCTAGCCTTGAGCTAGTGGTAAGATCTTCTACACACCATTTTACTTCTTATTTAGTTGGTTAAAAGATGATGTATGATGCAAATCATGAAGAACACTAATGATTAAGAACATAATCTCTAACATAAAGCTCAAAACCATAAGAATACATATTGTTTAGTGTTGTTTTGCTACTTGATGATTGATTGTTTGTGTTTATGATGTTAGACATCATATGAAACCTACTAGATTGTGATTAAACACATGATCTAGTAAGTTAAAAGGATGATCTTGTGAAAGACCAAGATGATCATACTTAATGTAGACATGAACTTGAATAATAAAATTTGTTTTCATGTGTGAAGAGGATTTAAACACAATACAAGTTTTGTAAATGGATGACTTCAAGAAATATTTACTCAAGAAACTAAAGTTATACACAAGATTTACATAATCATGGATTTTAAAGAAAGTAACTATGTTTTTAGTAGTGAATCAAGTATAGAAACACATTCATAACAAGAAAAATACAAGAAGATTGATTTTTGGAAAATCACCATACAAGTTGTAAAAGACTAAATTTTACAAGAATAAGATTTACAAACAAATAACCATATTTTTAAGGGTAACAAGGCTTACTTAACAACATAGTAAGTTACTTCAAGTTTATATAAAAGTTCAAGTTCGTGTTGTTGCATAAATTACATGATTTTGGCACTTGGGAAGTGTTGATTAAATTGTTGATTGTTTGTAATTATTTTTGAAAAGAAAATGATATGCTTTAATAGCATGGACACCTCCATTTTTAGGGGAAACTATGGCAAAATATTCTAAAAATACAAACACTTCGAAAATATTTTCTTAACAAGTATTTATAAGTAAGTTTTAACTTTGGTTTTCAATACAAACTTTGCCAGAGATTTTGTTACAAAAATACAAGTATCGGAGGTTAGTTTTTGTAAATAAAAATGGATAAATATGTATTTAGAATATATATTTACATTTATAACACATTGTGTGTGATTATTTGTATACTTGGTGTAATAGTTATGTTATTTTAGGATTTAAAGTAATATAACTTAACAAAATACCAAGAAATTGCAATCCAAAATATTACCAAAAATCTCATGGAATAAATATACAAGTTACACACATAATATTGTGAAACCGAACAAGAAATGTAACTTAGCAAATATTCCGGAAAATACATTTATGAGTATATTTTTGGTAAATATTATTCTGGATACAAAAGAAATGAGAATATGATTTTTATTACAAAAGCATATCATATTTTCGACAAGGAGAAAATATACTATTCTTGAGAAGTAAAAATATATTTTCCTAGAGTTTTTAGAAGACGTATGATTTTTGGGAATAATATATGTTTTCTTGGATAGACTTGAAATACATTTGGGATAAAATAAGTTTATATATATTTTCTAAGTAAGACTTGAAAATATATTGTTTTGGAGATATATATTGGATATTTATTAAGAAAATACGTACACACCGGAATACGACGCCAATACATGGTAAGATATACAAATACAAGAATACGGATATACATGTATGAGATACCCCATCCTTGGGAAGGAAATACGAGTATAAATACTTGAGAAGTATTATTACGAAATATTGTCTAACAATTATTCCGAAACTAAATAAATATAATTTAAGTTAAAATAGTTATTATTTTAACAAATAATTATATGCTTGGAATAACTAGTGGGAGAGCCCGCGCTTCGCGGCGGGGAATGATCGATGATTTTTAACAAAATTAGATAGAAAAAAGCACTACTCAACGAAAATTTTGTATAAGAAAAAACAAAACCAAAAGTGAGCTTCAAGTTAGGCTCAAAATTGATTTAAGTCGACTCGATTCGAGTTTTTAACAAGTCCATATTAACAATAACTTGCTCATATGCGACTCGACTCAGTACACTCAACCTAAAATTTTATATTTAAAGAAAACTTTTAAAAGTTACACATAAAAAGTGAACTGTTAAACAAATACATGAGATCTGAGCGAGTCAAGAGGTAAGCATTTTATAAACAAATAAAAATGTTCATAATTTTTTGGTCAGACGTGTTTGTTCTTGTGACTGCCACAAAATTATAAACAAAAGCCGATTAGCCATCTCTTTTTATTTCGACACTTTTTTTGCTTTGTGTTCTCTCCTTTTTCTACAACCATGAAGTCTTGAGGAACGCTCTCACGCTGCAACAACTTTCAAAGGTGAATTCTTTGTTTCTTGCATTCTTCATCATCATGTTGGTAGTTGTTTGTTTCATGAATACCCATTTGTTAATCTTTGCGTCTTCACGTGGGATAAGTTACTTAGTAGTTACCTATGACCATATTTTTACTCCCTTATTTAGCTACAACTAAAATAAAAAGAAAATCATTTAAATATTTTACAACAAAAACCAGGAAAAAACTATTGTTAGTATTGTATATACCTGCAGTAGCTCTTTTTCACATGAGTTCAGCTTCTGTGTTGTAGTTGAACCTACAACCACATCTAAATTAGCAGAAAATAAACATGCATAAATTATGTGATAGCATATGAGTGATCCATTTTGACCCATTCTAGTTTAGCTTGTTTCATATGAGTGACCCCTGTATAATTTGATATGTTTGCACCTCTGTAGCTTAATGGTCTAAATCTGCTATGATCTTCCTCACCTTCAAATCACAAAAAAGAAAAGTTAAAAGAAAAGCAATACCCTCAAGGAGGAATCTGATTTATCAAATAACCAACGAACTTGCTACGCTTTACACAGTTCGGTTGGTTCAACAGTTTATGAATACCTTTGCCCAAAATCACCCACTGGAGTTCTTCTTTTCATGTACCGGAATTCATATAAAAATGGTTGCCCACAAAGAAACTGTAAAATAAACTCATGGAAGATAACAAAGATTAGATTTCATGCGTTCTTCTTTGAAAAAATAGTGTGTTTCCCCCGCGCTTCGCAATGGGAATTTGTTAGGTATTGGTTCGGTTCGTTACGATACCAGCACTCACTATAGCAATGAAATACGAAAACTAAAGGCGTTATATGCTAAAAAAATTCGACGCGTGTTTTAAATCAATCGAACTTAAAAATTCATTCAAATCACTGGGCTTACAAAAACCACTCTAACTTTCAAAATTAGCACTCTTACTGAACTTACAAAGCACTCTTGCTGCTTCTTGGATCTGAGAATGCACTTTTTGTATCTCCGTATTTATTCCTGTTTCAGTAACCAAACAAGTTAGCAATTCGCGTCATGTGGATCGAAGCTATTAAGAATTTCAATAAAATTAAAATAAATCAAACGAGTTAGTAATAAGAATAAACCAAACATACCCGACTTTTGAGCAGCAGAAAACGAAGCTTTCGACAAGCGTTCAGGAATATAGATACTGCTACAAGGCACTTTGCGTTGGGATTATACGTTTGAACCACAGCTAGAGCTACCCACTGATTAACATTACCATCTTTATTCTCCTCATCTTCACCTGTTGCACAAACAGGCGTTTAAAAATTGAATGCGAACAAACACGCTAAATGTAGGATCGTTGTACGACCTGAATGAGTCGATCAGAAGAGTTGTTTATCCGAATCAAAGGCGGAATCAATGATACGGACGCTCGATTCAATTTAAATGTCTCTTGTATTGATTATGAGAGTATTACAGCACCTGGAGACAATTCGGCAGCACTTCGTTACCGAACATAAGAAGTAATCCCGTTTCAAATGACACACTAGTACCCCTATATATAGTTATTGTGATTCCGCTTGAAATGGACCAAGACATGTTCAATCGGAATTAACTTTGTTAATTTCGCTTGAACTTGCCTTTGCCTGTTTCAAGCGGAATTACCAACAAATCCACTAAATCTAGTTTCTAGCACCTGAGCACTGGTTTATCCTATCCTATCCTATTACATGACTCGATACAAGACGAAGTCAATAGACATAGTGCACTAACAGACTCCCCCTCGGATGTTGACGAAGTCTTCAGTGTCGAGTCTTTATCATGACACATCTTCAGTCTTGATCAGTCTTCATGCTCTTTCCAAATTGTCTAACACTGTAAGAATCCATCAATCTTTATCTTCTTCAAGTCTTCAGGCTCCCCCTTTCGTCAAGCTTCCGTGCTTTAGGGATCGACACCTTGCTTTCCGGTCACAAGCTCCCCCTTGCTTTGAGCTCGTCTTCAGACTCCCCCTTAGACTCAACTTCCGGGATCGTAGTCTGGAATCTTATCTGCAATCACTCAGACATTTATAAGTAACATCATTTTAAATTTCAAATATCCAGGAATCGTATCCTGGCAATTCAAATTCCTCTATCAACAAATTTCAGAATTTTGCAGTTTCAGCTAACAGAATCAGAAACTGGCTTTTTAACAATATAAGCATCCAAATCCCTCACAGTTTATCATCCTAGTCCAAACAAATGACCTTGGAGATATCACAAACTGTTTTTGATTTAAAAATTCAAGTTTCAAATTAATGAACTTGTTTTATTTTCAGAGACACAATCAGCTTACTCAGATTTTGACACTCAACATCTCAGACATCAGTTGTCGAAAATAAAGCAGAATAAAAAATCTTTTTGTATTTTCTGAAATATAAAGCAGTAACGAAATATTTACAAACATATATACAGACACTATTTTTGTTTGAGTTTGCGTTAGAGGATCATATCAGTTTCTGACAAGTCACAAGTACCGTTGAGCTTAGTTACACGTTAAGAATTAAACAATTCACTTAGATTGTCGATATACTGATCCACTTAAATTTTCACACAAATTTCAACTGATTCAGGATACGAATTAGGTGTATTAAGAACTTAAACCCATTCATGTGTCCCACCTATTGAATATACTCCCGTTTCCAGATCCCAATATTCAGTCTTACAGGTGAGTATACCTAGATGATATCTGTAAGGGGTTAAATTGCAAAGAACCGTGAGAGCTCAGGCAGAACTTCAGTTCAGCAGAGAGATGACGACTTCGACTTTTGGTGTGTCCCCTTTAGGGGATCTTTTCTTCAACAGCAATGATTATCAATTTTATTGTTTCATCATTTTTGCTGAGGGCGGCGCTATATTTCAAACAAGCAGAAAGTATTATACGGGGACTAGGCCATTGCTTCCGCATTATCAGAAGTCCCGGGATAATACCCCAGATATCACTAAGCATAAAGACCTAGTATCTCAGAAAGAAGGGTCCTTCAAACGAGATTTCAGGGGTTACCTAAATATCCAAGTAGTGTTCCCCACGAAATAAGCAAGTTTGAATTTAGGTTTATAACCCGAAAAAGTTTACTAAATGTATAAAAACCTATCGGCATATCATCAGTGAGACTGTTTAATGCTATTTAATCATTACAAATCTTTAGCATACTGTAACTGTCTACTGATGTACTATCATTTCCTCTTTTTACACAAAAACTCAATTTTAAATTTTATCATGTTTTTGGCTTTTTCAAATTTTCAAATGTTTTTGTATTTTCTAACAACAATACTCCCCCTAAAATGCAAAATCATTTAAAGAAAATTTGACAACCAATACTGATAGCTTTGTCTCGCCATCCATTTTCTGCTAAAAGTGCTCTGTTTTGCAGAAAATATAACATACCCCCATGATTTACAACTCATTGATTTTCGACAGTTTGAAAAACCGTTTTTCAATCTTGTGAAATTAATCATGTTTGTTCAGCCGTGAGGGTTTCGGCATATTCAATCAACATATTTTTGTAATTTTTGAATTTTTGATAAAACAAAAACATATTTTTGGTTTTTCAATTTTTTTTTAAATTTTTAGGGTTTTTGAAATATTGTTTATTTATGTACAGAAAACAAACAAACTCCCTGTTCAACTAAACCAGGGTTCAACAGCCTTCTCCTCCTGTGCCAGGCTACTCCAACATTCATTATCACAATCTTTAGTTGTCTTGAACACCTGCACATTCAAACTACTTAATCACTTGAACAATTTAGCCCAGGTCTGTTGGACCTTAGGCATTTCAACACAATATACTTCATTCAATTTAGGAAAATCTTTGTCAATCTGAAAAAGACTTTTTCATCTTTAACTTCAATTTTCTCATCTTTTATCGAAGACTCTTATTTCTTAACACTCCATGTTTGTCCTTTCGGAGTACCTCTTTTGTAAAAATGTGACTCTTTTTGAACATTTTGATTTTGAACAACAATTTTTGGTTTCCAAAACTCTTGGGGTTTTGTTATATCAACACTTGTTCTCCAACTTTGTATTGTTCTAACTCTGGGTGTGTGAGCATTCCAGGTCTGTCTTGAATCGAACCTATTCGAGTTTGATTTCCAAGTTTGATTCGAAGCAAACTTGTTTGTATTATACCTCCAAGTTTGTTTTGAATCAAATCTGGTCGACCTTTGTTTCACATCCTCATATTTTTGTTTCTCAACATTTTCAGACTTCTTTTTGTCAACATCCACAGGTTTCAGATTCGGACACTTTCGTGCAAGATGTCTTATTTGATCACATTTGAAACATGTTCTTTTGGACACGTCTTTGACCTGTGGTTGTTGCTTCTTCTTTTGAGCATAGAACTCTTCATTAGACTGACGCCTAAATTTTAGTTCTTTCTCTTCTTCAGAACTTGTTCCGTAAACAAAGTTCATCTTTGCCTGAAAATTTGGCGGTTCATTTTTATTTTGACTTTGTTTCTTTTTATAACCCAACCCAACCTTCATATTTTTCTTCTTGTAACCAGGTTTGTTATAAAAAGTTTTGTGACACTTACCTGCAAACTTTGGAATCTCGGATTTTTCAATCTCAACCATTTTGAAAACTTTTTTAATCTTTTCTGAAATCACATTCTGAATCGGGAATACAACATCTAAGAATAATTTGTTCGATCCAATCATGGAATAAACCAATCCTTTTGAATCATCATTCAAACTTTTCTTGGATTTTGAATTTTTCAGATATTCATCATGAAAATTTCCTTCATTTTCATCTTGTGATTCAGATTTACCTGTTTCGATAGACTCATCTACTAAAACACTTTCAACAACTTTACCAACCACCTCTGAATCACTGATATCACCAGATTTGGTATAAATCACATCGATGTCGTCGGGTAACTGGTCAACCATGTTTATTGCTTTTTCCACTTTCTCGCCATCATAGAATGTGTAATTATTCTCCAACGGTGGTGGAACTTGATGGTATTTAGACCCAACTCCCTTTATGTTCTTTTCTGACTCTTTTCCATCAGGTGTGATGTTGAAAATACATTCCAGAATATATGACGATGAACGGTAACTTTGCAATTTATTGACCAACTTTTCGTTATCTGCCAATTCTTGTTTAAGCTTAGCAACATCATCAATATACTGATTTAAAACTCTTTGTTTATCTTCAAATCTAGCTTCAAGAAATTTAGTGTTTCTCTGACATGCACACAATCTATCATCTAGACTTTTGACTTTACCTTTTAAAGTGTCATACGCTTCTTTTACAGTATGATATGATAATTTCATTCCATCATATTCATTTAGCAACTCTTGAATTTTGTTATTTTTTGGAACACATTCGTTGCAAACAGCTGAACATTTTTCTTTGAATGTTTTATTTTCTTTTTCAAGATCATCACATTTTTGTTTTAACTTTTCATTTTTTTGTTTCAAAAACTTTTCATTTTCAAACATTTCATGACATTTATCTTTGAAATTTTTTTCTATTTTAGTGAATTCTATATCTCTTATTTTAAACTTTTCATCTTTTTCAGTACAAGTACTGCACGTTTCTATGCATTTCTTGCACTGTTGTTCAGCTTCATTATCAATTTGATAAGAAGTATCAGTTTGAGTAGTTACCTCAGTGATTGGCACTGTGGTTTCCTTAGCTTGTGAACTCTGAACTTCCTTAAACTCCATCTGTTTCTCTTCAACATCTTCCTCAATTTTCTCATCAACTTTCTTCACTTCATTCACCAACTTCTCACTCTCAGTCACAATCTCTTCAACTGTCTTTTTCTTCTCCAAACTAGCAAATATCACCTTTCGAATGCCTTCTTCAACCTGCTCTTTATACCTTGGAATCTCCCTAAGGCCTTTGCACCACACACTTACAGTAGGTATAGCTGCAACTAATGTTTCAAGGTCAACCTTCTTCTGATCAACCGTCGGGTTTCCCTGGGGATCAACATAGCATTCCTTTTCTTTGCTCCACCTACCTGCTAGTGTTGCTTCTTTGTAAGCATCATACACATTGTTGATGCAACAAATACAAGACCAACGATGGTAGCTGGACTGGCTAGGCAGAATGGTTGAAGGGTTCAACCTTGCCTAACGCAGGTCGTGGGGTCCCCCACGTTTGCGAGACGTGGAAGGAGGTTTACTAGTTTATTGTTGTTCTTTGCTATGGATCCTCCTCTGAATAGTATCCAGATTTGGAAGTGGTAGCAAAGGGAATGTGTGTGTTGGATGTGAAAGGGAATGACTTGTGCGAGACAAGCATTCGATGTGAGTGACCAGAGATTGGGGAATCAGAGCTGGTCAGGAGATAATTTCTGAAGTAAATGAAGTGTCATTTTATAAGAGAAGGCATCTCCCGAAGTGGAATGTATTAGACTAGTAACCTCGCTTGCAGTGGAGGGTTTCCCCTTTCGGGGGTTGAAGGCTTTTGACCCCCGGATAATAGTGTGCATTGGCAGACCTGCTTTGCTTTTGCGGCTGCGGGTTGGTGAAGCGATCTCCAGATGTGACCGGCTACTGTTTCCATATTGCTTTTCCCAACTCACAGCTTTTCAACCGTTGAACCGTTTAACCTTTTGAGCGTTTACATATTTAATCATTTTATTTAGTCTTGAGCTACCCCCGTCATCACACATCATCCAATCTAAGACGAGCATGTCTTTCTTCATGAGTTAGTCTTATTTCAGCAACCATTGCTTTACCACTTTCAACATCTTTATCATGTTGACTCCAGTCATATCCTTCATCATGATGGATTATGATTCTGGGTTCTTCTGACTCATCAAAGTATTTATCCCAATCGAAATTTTTAAGGACAGATTGTTTAGATTTTTCATAATCATCATCTGAACTATCTTCACTCTGATTACGCAATGACAAAACAGCTCTCTTCTCTTTAGAAGATCCTTCTTCAATGTGCTTTCTGATTGGCTGTTCGTTATTCTTGTGATAGATAGCCTTTTTGTAATAATCCTCATAAAAAGGATTCATGCTTTCATCGGCCATGTTGTTTGTGCATTCTCTTTTGAAGTGCCCCTTTTGTTTACACTTGAAACAAGTGACTTTGTTCTTGTCAAAACCTAACTTCATTTCTGGACCATCCAAGCATCTTTTGCCAGTAATCTCCATGAATCTTTGAGCTCTTCGAATGACACTCGCCATGCACCAGCGAATATCCTTGAGTTCCATTTCTTCTGGATCCACTTGATCGTAATCCTCTTTTGTCATTTTTGGATTTCCTATCTTACCTGCAATTAAACCTTCATACGATACCATAATAGAAGCTAAAAAGCTCATGTGCTGTTGAGCAAACTCATTGTTCAGAAGTGGAGAATTTTTCCAAACAAAATTTGAATCTGATTTTGACGATCCTGATGCAGATGAGGTGTGATATCCTGGATCATAACTTGAAGACGTATTCTTTGATGAATCACCATTCTTTTCTGCACTAAAACCAGTTTTGATCCTTGGAGATTCAATGTTTTGTAACATCCCTCTGCGATAGTACAAACCATGTTGGGATTGAACCCTACCAGAGGAACAGATAATGTAAAGCCAAAACCAGGTCACAACAGTGGATTCACAATAAGCAGCAGTTTACACTTTGCTCTCCCCTTGAAAGTGATTTATAACAACTGATGGTCTCTATCTGCTGTTCATATTCAACTGCTGCTTTCATTTCAACTGCTGATGAAAACCCTGAAGTATCCAACAACTACTGGTCCTATCTACTGATGATAAAGCACTGCCCAGTCAAGGACTGATCAACCTTGAGGAAAGCACTGACATAAAGAGAAAGCAGCTGTTTAGTGAAATATCTGTTTTATGTATAGTCAGTGGTTAGGTTAGCAGTGTTTGTGTAAGGACAGCAGATACAGGTTGTTAGGCTATTAGACGTCGCTTTCATGGTGACGTCAGCCGAGATACCTCAGTGGTTTGGTTTGCCTATAAATGTAACAGTACCCTGTACTGTTACATTTGATTGACTGAGCGAGTTCTTCTCCTCATGTCTAATCCTTTCATCTTGTGTGCAACCAACCTTGGGGCATCAGGCTGAGGGGGAGTATAGTTTGTAAGCATGACTGTAATCTTTGCTTTGATTTGTAATCTTTTGACTCAATATGAAGCAATTGTTTATCAAACTATTTCCTCTTTTGATTGTGTTTACAAAGTTTGTTTTCTTTTCCGCTGCACCTAACATGTTTTCATATTCATTAATCATTCATTTTAAACAAACAAACACTATCATGAGAGCCTTCGATCCTAACAATTGGTATCAGAGCTTGGACAGTCAAATTTGATCTAACAATCAATTTGACATAACAGTTCGGCTCAAAATTCATTGATACTAAGGTTGGTTGTATTCAGTTGAAAAACAGAGTAACGAGTAAAATCATGATCAAAATGGTTATTCAAAAACTCTGTACATCAACCAAGATGTCATATGACACACAAATTTCACACAGCAAGTGATTTCATGCACAAGTCACTCATAGTTTTCAGATCTGAAAACATATCTGTTAAACTATGGGATTATTTCATGATTTTAAAACTGATTTAAACTGCGGTTATGAAAATTGTGATGTCACCTTATTAAAATGCTAAAGTATAAACCTCAGATTAACAAAACCCATGTTCATAGAAACATCTATGTTTTGCTAACATGAAAAGAGGGAAATTAAAACTTTAGTTATCCAGATCTTATGTGTTGAAAACAGGTTGAGTTCCTCAAAAGGACAAAATCAACTATGTTAAAATACATTAAGAAAATTTACAAAAACTCCGAAGTGTGTTCATCTCAAAAATTCTGATGACAGAAGAAAAGAGGATAAACATAAAACACTAAAGAGTCAAAGTGTAGGGTAATAATGGTCATTAAGCAACTATGTGCATTCACCTGTTCAGAAAAGGGTTTTTGATTCCAGTGAATGAATTACAAAGAGGATCATGTTTGCAATCAATTGACAAAGAAAATGGTATCAAACAGTGGTCAAAATGTGTTCAAAGTTTTCCTACCACTATTGTCAAAACCACTGATCATTTTCAAAAATTTGAGAATGATATGATTGTGTTTTCTTTTGAAAATCCTACCAGATTCTTTTGATGCTGTTTTCAGAAAATCCTTTAATTTTTTTTACAAAGGATTTTCTCGAATAATCAGGATATATTATTCATTTTTTTAATATTTGAAACCGTTGTTTGTTTTTGTTGGCAATCGGTTTCAGCTCCTGTCAGGATGTAATACCTTATTTTTGATGGTATTTGTGTCCTCATAAATGGGTCAAAAGGAAATGGTACATATGTTATGATCATGTCATACTCAGGTTTGTTCCTAATTTTTTTTTATCAAAGGTTGATTGCAAACTGTGCTTAAAATACTAGGGTACTCATGTGTTAATTGGATATTAAACAGAAATGAGTTGCCTTAGCAAAAAGTTTTCATCATCTGGGATACTAAATCACTGTCTTACAAAATTGACATGTGGTGAAACCTTGAATGAAAATTCTAACAACTGTTGCTGGAATACATGTTCTTCAAATCTGTACCATTTACTCTAACCATTGATTTTGTTTAAAAAAAAAAAAAAAAAAAAAAAAAAAAACTCTGATCTCTAAACACTGTCCACTGCTGAAAGTTAACCACTGATCCCTCATTTTCTTGAAAAGCACTGATACTCAAAATCAGTATTCTATCCACTGATATGCTATCCACTGATAGTAAAATAATCCACTGCCCACAATTTTTACCGTTGTAACCACTGATGCTTGATACGTCAGTGGCCCTTAAAACAACTGTTCTCCATCCTTCATCCGTTCCATCAGTGTTTGACACGTGGTCAGTTTTTAGCCTTCAGATCTTAATAACCGCTGCCACATCAGCGATCATTTTTTTTCCAAATAAAACCCTGCCCTAAACCCCAAACAGGGTTTTACACTGTCGAATTGAATTCCAAAATTCTCTTCTCATAGCAGTTTCCAACCCTTCTTCTCAAAATCTCCAAAATCCTCCTTCATTCTTCTCCGCAAAAATGACGAAATCAAAACCTAAAACACCATCACCTTCCAAAGAGGTCGCTCAAACGGCCGAAGAACCCATCGAAATACCATTCAAACAATCTCACAACTATCTGGGTTTACTCACAAAACCTACTGATAATCACACCTTTGACACCATCATTGATACATTATCTGCATCAAAGTACAAAACTTTGTTGACAGCAAATGCTCCCATATATCTGCAAACCCAGAGAGAGTTTTGGAAAAAGGCGTCGCTTGAAAAACAAGACGGAAAAGTCATAGCCATTAACTCCTCAATACAGGGTAAAGCAGTTCAAATAACCCCACAGTCGATCTCCGAAGTCTTTAATCTCAACGATCAGGAAGGTAAACTCTCTTTTGAGAAAGTCGAGATGAAAACTGATTTCGTGAAAAGGGGATATGCAGAAGAATCAAAGGTAGATACCTTACAAAAAGGTTATTTTCCTTCTGCTCCAAGATTTTTGTTTCACACACTTTTGATGTGTGTTTCAAATAAAACAACATCATTTAATGAAATACCATTGAAGATTCAATGCCTGGGGTATGCCATTTTGAATAACAAAGATTACAACTATTCCCAGGAAATCTTCAATGACTTAGTGAAAAATGTTGACAACAAAGCATTTTTACTTTTTCCAAGGTTTTTGAGTTATTACTTTAAACAAAAATTTGTAAAGGAAAATGAAAATTTGCCAAAACAAGGTGTTCATTGTCAAATAAAAGGCTTAACAAAAGAAACATTTTCAAGGATGATGGCACCAATAAAAACAAAAGCAGGGGTAACTGAGCAGATTTTAGCGGTTACAACTGCTCCTCAGGTATCAGCTGCTGAGCCCACTGCTCCAGGTGATCATAGCAGCACTCCCACTGTTTTGAAACCCACACCTGCCACCACTAAAAAGACCAAAAAGAAAACATCCAGAAAACCCACCAATCCCAAAACAAAGGCAACTCTGGAAGATGAGATCCCAGAGGAAATGCCTGTGACAACACAAAAGTCACCACAAACCACTGATGCTACTTCCTCACAGCAGTTGGACGAAAGATCTCAACCCATAACCAAAACTCCTCCTGCATCCTCACAAAAGGATCAGGTTGTAAGCACAGGGACACCACAATATGAAGCTCTGAATCCACTTGGATCCATCTTCCTCAGTCCTGATCCCAAGGACATGTCTCTTTCAACCCCCATCCCCTCACCAATAATAATGCCACAATCCATGCTACCTTTGTTGCATGCAGCTGCTATAGCTCAGACACAAACCAGTTCCTCTCTATCACCTGTCACTGAGAGTATACCCCCACAGGTGACTGGGTCTGATGCTACTACTCCTGCTATCCCAGCAACAGTTGAGGAGGTTACACTGCAGGAGTTACAAGTAACTCTTGTCAGTAGTTCAAGTGGAGCAGCAACTACAAATGTTGGATCAACATGTCTACATTTGGACAGTTGTTTCATCAGTCAGACTCCCTTGAAGGCAATTTCTTCCATAGCACCTCTGGAAATTACTAGTGAGGCTATTTTGTCCACTAGTAACATTAAAGATTTATCAAGTGCTGAAGAGAGAAGTCCCCAGTACCAAGAACAAGGGGCATCATTGGGTGATTTTGGGACTCTGTTCCTAAGTCACACATTGATATAACCACTGCTGGTGGGGATTCAGATGATCCTACTAAAGTAGGTGATGATTCAATATATCAGGAATTGACGGGCAGAGTTGACAAACTTGAAGAATCAGTTGCTGAAATAAAAGAGATGGTGCAAGAGATTTTAAAAGCTCAAAAAACACAAGCCACTGCTGTTCCTGCTCAAGCATCTGCACAACATGCATTTGCTGAAAATGAGCTTTGGAATATTTTTCAACCCATGCTTGAAGCACAGCAACTTATGGCTGACAAAAAGCATGCTATTCAAGTACAAATGCTGACCAACATGGTTGAATCAAGGTTCAAGGACACTCAAGCAGATATCAAGGCTATAAAGGCAAGCATTCAAAGTGTCTCTGGCAAAGCTCTTTCTTCCATATCATTCCTTGATAACCCCCTTACAGATAATGCCAAAAAGGGGGAGAATATCAAGCTGTTGAGAAAAATAAATACGAAGGGAATAGAGCATGGCCTCCATATTGAGCCTGAAAAAGAGAAAGAAAAGCAGGTCTCAAAACCTGTTAGTCAAACAGCTGATACAGCAGCAGTTACAAAAACTGTTGCAGCAGCAGTTACAAAAACTGCTGTCAGTAGCCAAACAACTGCTATGACATCAACACACACACTCTCAACACACACCACTCTACCACACACCACCACAACTACTGCTCTACCACCATCATCCACAATTACACCACCACCACTGCCTCCTGTCATAAAACAGAAGACAACAGATGTTACAACATCTGTTGTAATGACAACAACGGTTGAAACACCAGTTGTTTCAACAGCTGTTAGTCAGTCACTCTCCACCATTCAAACCACTGCTTCACCAACAGCCCCTCCTCAACCAAAAAGGAGAAGGGTTTTCATTCCTTGTGATTCACCACCACCATCACCACCATCTAAAACTACCTCATCACTTTCATCCCCTGCTCAAAAGCAGAAGACAACTGCTGACATATCAGCAGTTGAAATGACAACAGATATTGAGACACCAGTTGTTTCAACATCTGTTAGTCAGTCATCCACCACTGCTCTCACCTCTTCTACTTCACAGCCAAGGCTTTCCAACAGAATAAGAAAACCAATACCTGCTGATGAGGGTACATATGATCCTAATGCTGCACAACATCCACTGGAACTTGAAGCTATCAAAAATGAGATGAGGCAATTCTATACAGAAGAAGATCCTTCAAAAAGGAGATTCTCCTCACTCATAGGCTACATGCCTCCAGAGGATATGGATGATTACCTCAAACTCAAGGCAAGGCAAGCTAAAGCAAGAGCAAAATTTGAAAGTGATCGTGATCATTTAAGCGAAGTTGGCATTGCTAAAAGACTGGAGTTCTACTTAACTAAAGTAAAGCAGATAGAAGAATTTGCACAAGAACTAAACAAAGAAAAGGCTGATCAAAAGAAAGAATTAAGAAAACAATATCTAGCCTACATCATGAAAGAAAAATTTTATCCTGCTGAAGAACAACAGTTCAAAGAATGGCCAGTAGTAGCTCTTAAGCGCGAAGCAGAAAGGATTGAGAAGATTAAGAATGATCCTACGAAGAAGAGGAATGCTCCTAACTGGAGAAAATATGAAAAGCTCATTGCTGACTTAACTGCTGAATATAAGAGAAAGAGAAAGGAGCTGGTGGATGCAAAAATGGGTACTGCTGAAGCCATATCAAAATGGTCAAAACAGCAGACTGATGAAGCCTACGAAAGGCTGAAGAAAAGAAAGATAACTGTTTCAGGCACTTCTAAGAAGCAAGAACAAATGATGAAGCTTGAACAGAAGATGGGAAACCTCGACACACTGTTCCGGTCTACTTTTGTAACAAATCAAGAAGAGGGAGAACAGCTGACTGAAGAAGAGGTAATAGAAAAGGAAGCAGAGTACTTCAAAGATACCATCACAAAAATGGGTCTAAAAGAAGAAACTTCTACAAAGCTTCAAAGCCTTTTTAAGGCATTAAACAAACCTGCATCTCCAAACACTGCTCAAGACAAGACAGAAGCTGAAAGACAAGAACTTATTGAACAAGAAACTGCAGAAGATATAACTGCAGCAGACAAAGTCATTGAAGAAGCTTTCAAAAGAATGTCTGAAAGTCTGCAGGTGTTTTCAAGGCCATCATCCCTCAACTCATCTTCAAATAAATCTCTCCCAAGAAATCCATTGGGTTCGAAAGTACTAAAGTGGATGTCTGACCAAAAGACCCATGTATTGACTATTGTCAGATCCAATGGAAATGTGAAGTACATATCAAGGAAAGAAGCACTAGGCCTTAGTGTTCAAGATTTGCAGGATCTCCTTGAACTTTCACTGTGTAGGGATGAGGATGACCAGAGTGCAAAGGAATTTGAAGCTGAATTCAAAGTACAAGCTAAGGCACTTTTGATGAGTAATAAAGATCCAGAATAATGACAGGTTTTGGCATTATCTGTTCCAGGGGGAGATTGTTGGGATTGAACCCTACCAGAGAAACAGATAATGTAAAGCCAAAACCAGGTCACAACAGTGGATTCACAATAAGCAGCAGTTTACACTTTGCTCTCCCCTTGAAAGTGATTTATAACAACTGATGGTCTCTATCTGCTGATCATATTCAACTGCTGCTGTCATTTCAACTGCTGATGAAAACCCTGAAGTATCCAACAACTGCTGGTCCTATCTACTGATGATAAAGCACTGCCCAGTCAAGGACTGATCAACCTTGAGGAAAGCACTGACATAAAGAGAAAGCAGCTGTTTAGTGAAATATCTGTTTTATGTATAGTCAGTGGTTAGGTTAGCAGTGTTTGTGTAAGGACAGTAGATACAGGTTGTTAGGCTGTTAGACGTCGCTTTCATGGTGACGTCAGCCGAGATACCTCAGTGGTTTGGTTTGCCTATAAATGTAACAGTACCCTGTACTGTTACATTTGATTGACTGAGCGAGTTCTTCTCCTCATGTCTAATCCTTTCATCTTGTGTGCAACCAACCTTGGGGCATCAGGCTGAGGGGGAGTATAGTTTGTAAGCATGACTGTAATCTTTGCTTTGATTTGTAATCTTTTGACTCAATATGAAGCAATTGTTTATCAAACTATTTCCTCTTTTGATTGTGTTTACAAAGTTTGTTTTCTTTTCCGCTGCACCTAACATGTTTTCATATTCATTGATCATTCATTTTAAACAAACAAACACTATCATGAGAGCCTCCGATCCTAACAAACCAACATTATGTTGATAATTCGAACTAGACACCTTATTTTGTTTTTCAATCAATAGATCATGTCCCTCTATTTTTTCAATTAGAGTGTCTAACGTCATCGTATCAAATTTATCATCATTTTTCAACACTATCACATAAGTTTTCCATTCTTCCTCATGTGGTAACGCCTCAACAAGTTTATCCACCATTTCTTCTCTCCCTTTGTGAATTCCAAACCTTTCCATTTCAATCTTCAGAAGACAGAATCGTTCTATCATTTGACGAACTGTTTCATTCTTCATGCAGTTAAACAAGTCAAACTCTTTCTTTAACAGCGATATTTTGTTTTTCTTGATATCTTTCCCACCTTCAGCTTTCAACTTTAACGCTTCCCAAATTGACTTAGAAGTTTCACCATACTGAAGTAATGAGAAAATATCCTCTCTGATTGATTGTTGAAGTAAAGTTTTCATTCTCAGTTCAGCTGAATGTTCCTTTTTATCATCTGCTGTGAAATCTTTAAGTGTAATCAATTCAGCAAAACTCTTCACCAAAATCCGACATCTTTGAAATGCTTCTTGAATATTTCACTTTGATTTAATAACCT
The DNA here is from genome assembly GCA_030545235.1 of Helianthus tuberosus. Taxonomy (NCBI): domain Eukaryota; kingdom Viridiplantae; phylum Streptophyta; class Magnoliopsida; order Asterales; family Asteraceae; genus Helianthus; species Helianthus tuberosus. The sequence goes on from CM060430.1 coordinate 32,457,895, forward strand.
GGAGAAAAACAGTCAAACAAACACAATCAGTACAAACAATATCAAACAACTTGACACAAACGGACACTCGGTTGACGTGAAATGATCTTGACGTAAAAAAGTCCACTTTCAAACGAAATCAGTTTGATGACAACTTCAAACGAAATCAAAACCTCAAGCGGAATTCCATTTTCAAGCGAAATAAAGTGTACTTTCAAACGGAATTACACTTTCATGCGGAATCACTTGATTCAAACGAAATCTTCAAGCGGAATAAGACATTGAAGCGGAATCAACTGAACTTTTCAAGCGGAATTGCAGTTTTCAAGCGGAATCAGATGAAACTCAAACGAAATTAGATGTACTCGTTCAAGCGGAATTAGGTTTTTGGCCTGTTTTTGTCATTTTTAAGCTGAGTTTTGGTCTGATTCTCTCAAGGCTTTGTTAAAACACTGTTTCGCATGTACTGTGAAAAATTCAATCCATTTTGACCATGAAATCTTGTCCAATTTGAAAAAGAAGGTGTAGAAGTCAGAAAAACAATGAAATCAAGTTGAACTCTTCTTCCTGAGCTCTGATACCACTTGTAGGATCATTGTACGACCTGAATGAGTCGATCAGAAGACTTGTTTATCCGAATCAAAGGCGGAATCAATGATACGGACGCTCGATTCAATTTAAATGTCTCTTGTATTGATTATGAGAGTATTACAGCACCTGGAGACAATTCGGCAGCACTTCGTTACCGAACACAAGAAGTAATCCCGTTTCAAATGACACACCAGTACCCCTATATATAGTTATTGTTATTCCGCTTGAAATGGACCAAGACATGTTCAAGCGGAATTAACTTTGTTAATTTCGCTTGAACTTGCCTTTGCCTGTTTCAAGCGGAATTACCAACAAATCCACTAAATCTAGTTTCTAGCACCCGAGCACTGGTTTATCCTATCCTATCCTATTACATGACTCGATACAAGACGAAGTCAATAGACATAGTGCACTAACACTAAACAACCGCATTGATCAAGAACTTAGAAGCTAAGAAGCTGACCGGTAATTTCTAAAAGATGGAGATCACGAAGGAGTCGATAATTTACATCATTATACTCGTCTATTAGTTTATAAACTGTACATGCCAAAAAACCTATTTTCCAACACTTTCATGCATAAAAAAAAGCATAAAAACACCTAAAATACATAAGGCGCGCGCCTCTGACCCGAACACGTTCCGACCTGAACCCGTTTCGACCCGAACCCAGTTTAACCCGAACCAAAACAACCCCTTTTTAATTGACCCATATTGACCCGAATCCGTTTTGACCCGTACCCGACCCGTTTGCCAGGTCTACTATTAAAAAGTCATCAACCATATGAAACTATCAAAATAATAAAAAGGCTTGAATGTTAACTGGTTATGTACAATTATAAACAAATAAAATAACATGTATAGTTGGATATTACCTGAGCACCTCGAAGAACAGCCTCTGCGCATTTACGGCTGGTCCATAAACCGAGTGATTTCTTCAAAACTCCGTTACTACTGACGGGATCTCAAGGAAGATAATGTTTTTGGTTTTACAAACCTATTCACGAAACTCACAGTCTTGCGTCTTCAACAATCGTAACTCGAACTTCTCCGGTGAACACGACTACCTACAACGTACTAATGTCTATTAGACAAACGGGTCGTGCCTTGACTTAGTGTTAGCGTTTCCAAGTTACGTTTCTTTTATGCCTTTGTTATTATTCCAAGTTATATAATTATTGTCAAAATAGTTAATATTTTAACTTAAATTATATTTATTAAATTTTGGAATAATTGTTAAACATATATATTAACTTAATACTTCCCAAGTATTAATACTTGTATTTCCTTCCCAAGGATGGGGGGGGGGTATCTTATACAGGTGTATTCGTATACTTGTATTTGTATATTTTGCCATGCATTGGTGTCGTATTCCGGTGTGTATTTATACGTGTGAGAATACGCATTTTATTGTCTTTGTTAAGTATTCATATACTTAAGTTTATATTATACCTTCCGGATTATTATTTCTAATACAAGTCCACCAATATATATATTTCCAAAATATATATATTTAAGAAATATTACTTAGAAAAATTATTTAGAATTTTTCTCTTAGCAAAATATTTGTAGTTTCAAAATAACTTATGTTCAAGTCTAACTTAGAAAATATTTATAAACTTATTTTTATCCCAAAAATAATGTATTTTAAGTTTACTCAAGAAAATATATATTTTTCCCAAAAATAATATATCTTCTAATAATTCCAAGGAAAATATATATATTTATAATTGTCAAAAATGCTATATTTTTCCCTTGCCAAAATATGATATACTTTTGTGATAATCATAAAAATCATACTTTCGTTTCCTTGTGTCCAAAATATTATTTACCAAAATATACTTGCGAATTAAGTTCCGGAATATTTTGTAAGTTACATTTCTTGTTCGGTTTCGCCAATATTTTGTGTGTAACTTGTATATTTATCCCTTGAGATTTTGGTAATATTTTGGATTGTATTTCTTGGTGTTTTGATGTGTTATATTATTTTAAGTCCTAAAATAACATAACTATTACACAAAGTATGCAAATAATCACACATGTGTGTCTTTATTGTATATATATATATATACTCTAAATATATGTCTAGCCACTTTTATTTATAAAACCAACCTCCAATATTTGTATTTTTGTAACCAAAATCTATGGCAAGGTTTATGTAACAATTTTTGGTTTAAAATACACTTTGTAAATATTTGTTTGAAAATATTTCTCTAAGTGTTTATATTTTTAGAAAATTTTGCCATAGTTTCCCCTAAAAATGGAGGTTTCCATGCTTTCAAGCATATCATTTCTTTTGTAAAAATCATCACAATCAATTTACAATCAACTCTAAACAACTTATACTTACCAATTTTGCCAAAATCATGCTTAATCTACCACTTCATGAACTTGAAAGTTTATGAAAATTTGTAGTAACTTGGTAGTGTGTTTAGTGAGTTTAGTTACCCTTCAAAGTGGGGTTGTTTATTTTAAAAACATCATTCTTGAAAGACTTAGATGTTTACAACTTGTAATCATGTTTTACAAAAATGTTTCTTTATGAAATTTTCTTGTTACACAAGTGTTTCTACACTTGTTTAACCACCAAAAATAGTGTTTGTTCATGTAAGAACCAAGTTTTAACAAAACTTATATTTTAACTTGGTTCCTTTAGAATAACCCATGAAATATTTAGATCTACAAGATTAACAATATACTTTGATCAATACTTTACAAGAAAACATTATTTCCTTCAAGTTCATACTTTAAGTGTGGATGATCCATCATCCTACAACAAATTTCTACTTTCACATCTTGCTAAACTATGTTTTTAATCATGATTTAGCAAGACCTTATGATGATTAACATCATCTCTACAACAATCAAAGATCAACACATAACAACTTATATTCATCAAGATATCTTTACTAAACAAGCTTATGTTTATGTTTACTTCTCATGATCTTTAGTGTTCTTCAAGATTAGTTACTTGTAACATCTTTTAACCTACTAAAATAGAAGTAAAATGGAGTGTTTAAGGATCTTACCACTAGCTCAAGGCTAGGGATGAATCAAGTGAAGAAAATGAGTGGATAAAAGCAATGAGAGAAGGTCTTTTAGCTTCCAAAGCCACCAAGCTTCCTTATACACTCTCTAGCACCTTTGTATGTATGGAAAATGGATGAATGAAGTTGGATGATGATGGTGGTGTTAGTGTGGGTGTTCGGCCAAGAATGAGAGCAAGAGGAGGAAGAAGATCAAGTGTGTGTTGGTGTGTGAAAGATAATGAACTCATAACCTTCCATGTTCTTCTTATAACCAAGTTTAAGCATTAACCTTAGTGTAATGTGTTTAAGGAAGTACTAACAAATCAAATAAAATCTTTAAATCAAATCCCCTTGTGGGACCCTTGTTGGGGCCGAAAATAGGTGGGGGAGGGGGGGGTCTTAGCATAGGTTTTAACCATATAGTTTGTTTAAAGTTCAAATCCAAGTGTTGGTTAAATGTGTTAGTTACTAGATATTTTGTATGGGGTGTTATGATGTTCGGGGATCATAACTAGCTTGGAAATGTTAAAACAGTACTTCTAGTGTAGATTTGGTGTTTCGGGTAGTGTCCGGTTGTTCGGTTGGATACTGGTTCGTTAAAGTGCTAAACTTTCAGTTTAGTGTTCTTTATGTATCATTTTGTGACACTTTTAATTCCCGACAATTAGGAAAGCATTCGGGACCATTTTATCATGTTTCTGCTTAATATTAATGTGTTTAAATGTTGATTTATATTGAATTTTGCTGAATTCAGCACTTTGGGTGAGTTTTAGGCACTTTCCGGCACTTAAACTATCACCTAGAAAAGCAGTTTTGTGATCCTTACTTTCCTACACACTATACTAGTGTAGTACTTGGTTTCTGGCTCATTCTATGTCTCAACACACTGTCTGTCTATGTACTGAACTCTGTCAGCATATTCCTGATTTTTCAGATAACTGTGCTAACTGTACTCAATGCATCATTTAAGGCAATATAGCTTTCATGCAATATTGATATGACATTAAACAATGTATGATGCACATGTTTGTGTATGGCAGTAATCAGAATTCAATTTAATTGTAAACTTTAACACGGTCATTAAGCACAAATCAAGATTAATTAATTGTACGGATACCTGGATTTTTGAAAGTTATCACATGTGAAGTTCATGTTTGTTGCCGTTGATAATTTCACCAAATGGGTGGAGGCCAAGGCACTCGCTTCAACTACTGCAATAATGGTGCACAAGTTCATATGGGAACACATCAATTGCAGGTTTGGCCTCCCACTCAAGATTGTAACCGATAATGGCACCAATTTTACTTCTGAAGACCTTCAAGAATGGATGAAAGAGATGAATATCGAGCACACTTTCTCTTCCATTGCGCACCCTCAGGGCAACGACCAAGTAGAAAGTGTCAACAAAAGTATCGTCGAAGGGATAAAGGCCCGCCTGGGCACTAAGAGAAGAGGCTGGTTAGATGAGCTCCCGAGCATCCAGTGGGCTCATCGAACCATGCCGAAAACGAGCACTGGCGAAACCCCCTTTAGCCTGTCTACGGCTCAGAGGCGGTTATCCCAGCTGAAATTAGCCTCCCCTCGTCGTGCTTGACAGCAGTCAACAAAATTGATAATGAGGCGGAGCGCCGTCTAGACTTGGACCTACTCGAAGAGAGGCGCGAAATAGCGCGGATCAAAGAGGCCAAGTACAAGACACAGTTGATGAGGTACTACAATGCAAGAGTGCGCATTTGTACCTTCACTCCAGCAGAGTACATCTTCAGAGACAATGAAGCCTCCAATGCTGAACGCCCCGGGAAGCTAGCATCCAAGTGGGAAGGCCCATACTTAATACATGAGGTGCTAGGAAAAGGGGCATACAAGCTGCGCACCCTGGATGGATACATCATCCCGCGCACGTGAACGTGCAACAATTACGCAAGTGTTACATGTGACTACTATCGACCATGCGCCTTTATCCAGTTATGTTGGCCACGCGCCTTTTTAATTACTTTGGTTGGCTTTACACCCTTCTATTTCAATTATGTATGTTGGCCTTGTGCCTGTTTCTAAACTACTGAATGAAAGCATTGACTATGCCTTTTGTTTCCAGCATCATGACTTCTACGTTACAAATGCATGTTAAACTTTTGATTAGCAGGAAAACACTTCAGTAAATTACGAGCTCTTGAGTTACGCCTCCAAGGTTCTCCACGATCATAGTGCGAGACCGGGCAATAACACTCATACACGAGCCACACTTACATTTATTCGAGCTAATTTAACCAAAGTTTCCAACAACAATGCAATAATTGTAACTTGATAAACAGAAAGCAACCATAAATGTATTCCAAAAAGCGCGTCCGCGCAATGATAACATAAAAAGTAGCAACATATCACCAGTTCGATTCAAAAAGCGCAAGTGCGCGATAAGTTATATTTTAACATCTAAAAAGAAAAAGTACAAGGCACAATGCCTATCAACACTATCATCTACTCATAACCATCACCGTCATCGCCATCACCATCGCCATCACCACCTGTTGTTTCTTCCTCATCAGATAACTCCACAGTCTGTGGAGGGTCTAAGATAGTATTTAGCCGCGAACACCAGTCGTCATGCTTCAGCGCTTCGGCGACCAAATCCATCACAGGAAATGATAAATGGTCATAAACCCCTTCAGCGCGGGCTAATGCAGCATCAGCCTGATTGGTCACTGAGCAATGACTGAATCAAACTCCTGTCCAAATGCTTCTTCAACATGTTGTGCACACTCTAGATAACCTCCACGATGACCAACCGCGCGTAAGGCATCTATGAGAGCGGCAACAGCCGCATCCAGTTCAGAAGCATTCAGAATGGAGTTAGCTATCTACAAGAAAGGCAATGGATAAGAACCAAGACAACAAGAAATAAAGCCTAAGTTAATAAAGGGGAACCTTACCAGAACTACCCCTCTACCACGCAACCATTCGGATTCGGAAACAAGAGTGTCCACGATTTCTTGAGCTTCGGTATAATTGTTTTGGGCTACATTAAGGGCAGAAGTGCTAATATCCCGCGCCTCGTCGGCTTTCTGTTTGGCCACCTCGGCGGTAGCAGCCCTAACCCTTTCAGCCTCCAAATCAATCTCCAAGGATTCACTCTTGTCAGTTTGCTCACGCAATCTACGCCTTAACTCCGTAATCTCCACATCCTTAGCATGCAAGTCCTTGTCCTTACAGGCCACCTGCGCCTTTAACTCAGCCTGCGATGGGTGAAATAATGACTTGGTAATATTTTGACAAGTAAAAAACAACATAAAGAAGAAAAGGCTAAGGTTGTTGAACCTCAACGCGCTCCTTGTCAGCTTCAACATCCTCAACCTTCTTTGTTAATGTGGAATTTTGAGCCTCAAGGTCGGTAATCTTGAGGCGAGCAGCGTACATGCGCTGATTATCCTTTTTACACATCTCTTTCCAGTCAGCACGCTCTTTTGACAAGAGCTCTTCAGCAGCGCGCAGTTTGCTCCTCAAACCCTCTCGGCCCCATTCCTCAGATTTCTTCTCCGCATCAAAGGCGGCCTTCTCCTCAGCAAACGAGCTCTTCATTTCTCAAAGTCCTTGACCTGTCTTAGCACACGCTCACGGTATTTTTCCCAATCACCCCGCTCTTTAACCATCGTACGCCACTCGCGCACGATTTGGTGGTTAGCGGCACGGGTATTGGCTTCTCCAACAACGTAGGCATGGTATAACCCATCGTGAGTTCACGCCCTTTGCCGGTTAAACTCACCGGGAGGGAATGAATTCAAAAACCAATCGCGACATGGCCCAAACTCCAAGAATGTGTCCTTTTACTTTAAGCCCCATGGAGCTCGGTGTGGAGCATCACCACGAGCCTCCTCGGTGTAGGTTTTGTAATAAATATCGCCTAAGGTATCCTTAGGACCGATAGGAGTCTGTGGCATGGACCATCCAGCACCACGAGCCGCACCTGCACTGCCTGCAGTAGTGGTAGTCTCTTTATGCGCAGCAGCAGCCGATCCCCCAGCAGCAGAAGTTACTTGAACAGTTTGGGTGGGGGCATCAACCGGCACGTGCTCCTTTGGCTTAACAACCTCGGGTCCTTTTTCCCGGGTAGCTTCTTTCTCTTTTTCATGAAGGGGTTGGTCAAGCCCCGTAATGTGAACAACCTCCAGACCCTGCCTTTTCTCCTACGCGGTAGTGGCAGCGTTCTCGGTCTCCTTCGACTTATCAACCACAGGCTTCTCAACCGTCTTCTGCTTCTTCTCTTTTTCCTTCACTTTTTCTTTCTCCTTTTCTTTCTCTCTCTCTCTCTCTCTCTCTCTCTCTCTCTCTCTCTCAGCCTCCAACTCAGCAGACTTAAGAGGCTTGATCACAAACTTGGTTTTCTTCTGCGCTGGCTCCTTTGGATCCTTAAAATCAACACCCTTCTTTTCAGGGGTCTTCTTCTTGGCCTCTGCAGAAGCCAAGTGTTAAAAAGAAATCGCATTAAAGAAAGCATGAAGGAAGTAATAAAACTAACCCGGAGAGAATTTGTAGAGAGAGCGCAGACTGCTCTGTTTGCCTATTACTGGGGCTCCCCCTGTCTTCTGCGCCACCTGCACGCCCACAGCAGTCCCCTATCTGCTTCTCTTTCGGCTTATCAACTTGACAGCAGGTTCTTCTTCTTTTTCTTCGCTGGAAAGATGTTAGACCAGGAACTTAGCTCCCCATTCGAAGACCCTATAGACTCCTCGCTGGAAAGATAAAGAATCTCTTTCCCAGCGGAAATCACAGCTCGCAAGGGCCTGGGATTGGGTAGATGCGCACCTTCGATTGCAGTAGGAGGATTGGCAAAAGCTCCAGCAGGAGGACACAGAAAATGACCTTTGATCCGCTCATACCAGTATTGCTCCCCTGATTCCAACGGGCGCACGCCTATGGATCCACCAAAGGTGGGGAAAGCAGCTTGATAAAGGTGCGCCTCTGCATTCAAAATCAATAATTAGGCGCAACTGAAATACAAAAAGGGGAAGTAACCAAAGAAATAACTAACCTCTATTTTGAAACTTCAAAACTGGCACCTCGTTGCTATCTTCCAGCCATTGGTCGCTCATCTGCGCCGCAACTAAAACGTTCTCACCAAAAATCCGGTTTGGCGTCGCAGTCAGCTTTAAATACCAATCAGCTCCCTTGGGAATCGGCAATTCCTCCTTCTCGATTGTGTCCGACGCCTGGAAGATCATGGCAATCGGAATAACCTCCTCTCTAATGAAGAAAAACTTCTGTTTCCAGTCATGGAAACTCTTCGGAGGGTTAAGAAGAATCTTCTTGGCAGATCCCCGGTTGCCAAAAGAATAGAACCCCATGTTCCTAATTAGCTGATAGAATGCCCTAAACTTCTCCACTGTAGGCTCTATGTCATGGGATCGACACAAGAACTCGAAGTGTCGCACCCTCACCATACCGGGTGGACTCATCTGGGATATATGAAACCCATAGTGATAAAGAATATGGGCCATAAACTCCGTCGCCGGCAACCGAAAGTTGCCCTGTAGAAAGAAATCTTCAAAAAGGGAAATATACCCCGGTGGTGCGTCGGCGGCTGTCTGGTTCTGACCGGGATACTGTGCATCCCAGTCCGGTGGAAACCGGAAACCCCTGGTTATTTGCTCGAACAGTCCCTGATCCCATTTAAGAACAGGGAGGGGACCTTCTTCATGTTGAGACTCTTGTTCAGCCATGAATGCAAAGAAAACAAGAACAAGTTGAATATCTTCGAACTTCGGAGAAAACTTGAAGATCTGCTAGTGTTTCTTTGAAGATTTGAAGATTCAAAGAAGAATAGAGAGAAAATAAGAAGAACAGAAGCAAGGTTTGTGATCTCCTCTCTCCTCTCGTCGACTATATATACTCATCGCATTTAATGCGATGAGTAGACGTGCCGGATTAACCGCGCGCGTATCCAATCAGCAGCTGCCACGTACGTCGAAATTCCTGGAGTGACAGTTACCACGCGCGTGTGGGCCTCACTCGACTGACGGAAAGCCGAACCGTCAGTGACAACATGATGACGGTCGTGTCAGCAGTCAACTCAAACGTCGCCGTCAGTGACATTTTGCACCAACCTGTCAGAATTCAAATTTCAAGGTTTTCCCGCCCAAAGTTACTACAAGCTTCATGCAGAAGTTACAAAGGTCGTGCAACATTCATAATTACCCAATGAACCTGCGCGCTTAAACTCGAAAGCAGAGAATTATCAACAGACAAATCTGGTAGTCGCGCCGTAGTAACTGACAAACAATTACACGCGCGCGGCTTACCAAGATCTAGCAGGCATTTTTCTAACCTAGCACTTCCTTTTTTTTCTAAGTCCAGAGCTCCAACCACTTACTTCGCGCGTGGTGCAGCACTGGACTGGGGGGACTTGAAGGGGTATGGTCCCAAAAAAGCCGCGCAGACCATTCAGGTCGCACGTTGGACCATACTCCTTAAATCACTTTGGTGATCAATCTTTAGACCCGCGCGGGATGCTCAAGCAGAGCCTGACCTCGCGCGAGGTCCAAACAGGAGATAACATCAATTTCTATACTTAGCCTTCTGAATAAGAGCCTTCAGCCCCTGCAACTCTGCGTGAGCTACTTACGTGCTCAGCAAAGGTCGTGCAGGAGTTAAGGCGCAAGGCTACTTCAGAAGGTACACAAGGTACAAGTGGCAGAAGAAAGAACCAATCAGCGTCCACCAGGCTGTGGTCTATCGTGCTCCACGATCGTCTGACGTGCAGGAGACAGTAAGTACACAAGGATGTCTACGTGGCACCAATCAGGGGGCGGCGACACCTGCCTCATGATCTCCACTTACCTTCTATGGCAGAGGGACAACAAGGCCGACAACAGGGACACGTGGGTCCAATCATGGTGCGCCAGCACTGGAGATCTTCTAGAAGGCACTAACGGTTGATACCAGTGAGACAAGAAGGATATTCTCTGTTGTCGCCTTCCGACCCAAGGCCCATCAGCCCATCTCTTCTTACACCTCTCCGGCTATAAATAGAGACCTCCATGCATATGTTAAACATTCCATTCCCTCTACTCTCACTCTTAACACGCTTATTTCCTAAAAGCAGATACTTATTCTCACGCTGGAGTCTGGTTAAGAGGGAAACCCCCATATTCCCCTCTTAACGAGCTAACGGTGTTCTGTTTTGCAGGAAGATCGGATCATTACGGAGCTCAGGGAAGTTAAAGAAGATTAACCCTTATGAAAGGAACATAAACCAAACTAATTAACTCTAAAATTAGTCACGTGTTTCTTCACCGTCTGATCATTGTCATGTATCATCGATGATTAAACCTTTTACTTTTGGAAGACCAGTAAACATTCCACCAACAAATATCATGGACCACTGTCGTGTTCAATTCTACGGCTTTGGCTATGCTTAAGGCACATTGAGTCCGGATGAAATGGAGATATTCAATTCGAGCATGATTCTGAGCTGCTGTCGTACGCCACTGCCAACTGATCAAGTCATCTTCACTTAGATCATTAAATGAAACGAATTTCGTTATTTTTTATTACTATGTAAACGTCAAGATGGCTGCATTGGCATATGCATTTTCAGGGTCATCTATGGCCAAGTGCAGAATGGGCCTGTGCACAGGGCCCAAACCAATATAGGGCCCAAAAATTTCTTTTTTTATATATATTTAAAAAAATTATGATTTATAAAAAAAATTATTAGGCCTGTGTTTAAATGTTACAGGGCCTGTTTATTAAGTTTAAATGGGCCTGTGTTAATGAACTAGTCTTGGATCCACCAAGTCCATCAAACTCTCCTTTTGTTGAAATCAGAATCCAAGTCACCAAGTCCATCAAACTCCCCTTTTTGTTTTAGAGAAACAGCCTTAAGAATAGAAGAAATATAATGATAATAAGATTGTGAGTTAACTGGGATTTGTGGGTAGGATAATATAAAACTATAGTTTCAGTCCAAGCGCTTTTACCCAATCAACAAGACAAATAGATTCTTCAGCTGGCCGATATTTCATATTACTCCCTCCTGAAATGATTTCCAGTGTAAGAACCCCAAAACTATTAGGCCTGTGTTTAAGTGTTACAGGGCCTGTTTATTAAGTTTAAATGAGCCTATGTTTAAATGAACTAGTGTATGGGTGTGTGCACAAGAAATGAATAAACCCAATTGAAATGGGTCTGCCTTAGTATAGCAGTTTAATAGGCCTAGGTTAATAAACAAATATATTTCAAATTAAACCCATTAGAGGGCGCTGGGCATTGTGCGACTGTGCAGGAAAAGAAGACCATCAGACGCTGTGTTCGTTGTGACGCTGTGTGACTAGATCAGGCGATCATCATCATCATCGACGTAAAGGGTTTTGTTTAAGGGCGAAATTGAGGGTTAACCAGGATATCATCATCATCATCATCATCATCGTCATCGTCATCATCATCATCATCGTCATCATCATCATCATCGGTGCAGGAATTTTTTGGAACATCGAATCAAGGGTTTTGCGAATAGGGCCCAAATTTTTATCTCGCACAGGGCCATTTTTTTTTCATTTTCGAAGACGGCCCTGTGCATTTTATTTGGATGTTTAGGAGAAATAAAATTGTTAAAAAAGTTTGAAATTTTAGTTGGCTGATTTTCTTGTTTTAGTTAAAATTTAGTGTGTTTAAATGGTTAGTTACAAGGAATCAACAATTAAAAATAGGGCTTGATTTTAAAGTTAAAAATTATGAAGTCTGGTGATGATTGTTTAAGTGTTTAGTGTTAAAAATTAGTTGTATATGTTATATTGCGAAATACTTGCTTAGAAAAGTAGCTCTAGATGATGTTTGGATAGATTTTAAAAAATAAAAACCTGTAGGGCGACATTTTAAATATGTTTGTAACGACGTTTGTTTGACGTGTTTTTGATAATTATATAAATTTTAGCTTGATGTTCTTTTGTTTTACATAACCAGACCCGAACCGACTAGATATAGCCCGATATGAACCAATTTTTTTTACATAACCAGACCCAAACCAACTTATTTAGCTAAGGGGCTGTTTGTTTACCTCTTAATGGTTCAGACCTCTTACTGGTTCAGCACTTAATGATTCAGAGTGTTTGTTTCACGAGTAGATGTCTGAATGGTTCAGACATTTGCCTCTGAATGGTTAAGATTTATACATAGTCTGAATGGTTAAGACCTCTAATCTGAATTGGTCAGACATTTGCCTATGAACGGTTAAGCATTATACATGCTCTTAATAGTTCAGACCTTTTACTGGTTCAGCACTTAACCATTCAGATGTTGCCAAACAACCTCTAAATAAAAGTTTACAAATTCAACCTGAGAGTAAATTGCCATTTTAGTCCCTGAGTTTTGTCCAAATTTGCCATTTTGATCCAAATAGTTTTTTTTTTGCATCTGGGTCCCTGACTTTTCACTTTTATTGCCATTTTGATCCAAACCACTAAAAATGTTTGGATCAAAATGGCAAATTTGGACAAAACTCAGGGACTAAAATGGCAATTTGGACAAAACTCAGGGACTAAAATGGCAGTAAAGTGAAAAGTCAGGGACCCAGATGCAAAAAAAAAACTATTTGGATCAAAATGACAAATTTGGACAAAACTCAGGGACTAAAATGGCAATTTACTCTCAACCTGAAGTGAAACTGAAATTGACCCAAACTTATTTATGATGACACTAGGCCCATACTAATCTAGGATGGAAGAAGACTTCCGTGAGTAGGTATGCAACCCCATTTGATTTGATTATCAATTTATCTCACCTAACCACTTTTGATTTATCTATATATAAATAATCATCATCACTGGGATAGTTATTTCAGCAATGGCAGAACAGAAGAACCCACAGCTCTTCGAGCTCAACAATGGCACAATGAAGCTCATCGTCTCCAACTATGGCTGCACTATCACCTCCTTATTCATCCCTGATAAACACGGTATCATTCTACTCTACTTTCTCTCTCTCCCTCACGTCCCCTATTTGTTGCTGATTTTATGAAATTATTTTATCTGTTTTTAAGGTAATTTGGGCGATGTTGTTCTTGGATTTGATACTCTTGAACCCTATCTGGTGAGTTTTGTTATACTTCACTGTGAATGATCTGATAAAAAGATGTATGATTTGTTGATTTCTGTTGGTTGGTTTCAAGATTAGGGCTTAAGTAAAGAATGTATGTTTCACGTTGTGAGATAAAAGAGCAAACTTTTGATGGATGTATGTTGGATTATTATTGGTTTTCGGTCTCGAAAAAATGTTGTTTTTTTATAATTGTAAGAAGATCCATGTGGGTTTGGGTTTGAATTTGTTGATTCTGATCAGTGTGTTACCCTGATTTTGATTAGATTTGCTGATTGTTTAGTGTCAAGGTAGTTAGATTGTTGTAAGAAAACTGATTATATCGCGGTTCACTGCTTAAAATCGACTCTATACGCGCTCTATACAAAACCGGTTTTAAGTAACTACTAGAACAACATAAACAATTGTACGTAGCGCATGACATATACGGTGGGAGATAGAAATATAGAGCTATATATCTGCTTTATGTATCATGGTTAACAGTGGCGAAGCTTGAATTTTTCGGCCGGGGGGCGAAAACGTATATACCCAAAAAATTCTATAGAACCGGGGGGGCGAAAACGTATATACCCACACACGAAAACTACATATATAACACTACTGAGCGAAAAATTCGGGGGGGGCGGGCGCCCCTCCCCGCCCCTCTTATCCTTCGCCCCTGATTGGTTAAAGCAATTAGTACAACTTTATACAGTCGTCGTAGTTTTCTACTTATACTAAGTTGTGTATTGAACGACCCTATATAGGTTACTAAAACTTCACGTTACATTAGATCTGGTTACTCAGTTAGTTATCCGATTTATCTTATTAAGATGCTCGTTCTTCACATTGCAATAATCAGTTTGAAAATGCATATCTAAACACACCCTTTATTCCTCTCTTGAATGACTTGTACTCAGTACTCTATATTTTGCATTTTGGTTTCATCAGAATCGTGTGGCACCCTACTTTGGTTGCATTGTTGGAAGGGTTGCAAACAGGACTAAAAAGGGGAAGTTCACACTCAATGGGATCGAGTATACTCTGCCAATTAACAACGGTCCAAACAGTCTTCATGGTATGGCGTAATCGCCTTATTTTTTCTATCTATTCATATATTTGTCGATTCAGGTCGCAATATATGTTTTAGTATTGTTTTAAAACATTAGAAACAGTGAATAAGTACCCAATAAAACAACCATTGTGATTAATAGTAGTTATTTAAAGAGCATAAACGGCAATTCGAGAATCAACCCTTGACTAAAATGTTATTTGGATTTTTGAATATAAATTACAAAGTACTCATTGTCTTGCTTTCCTTTCCTTTCCTTTCCTTTCCTTTCCTTTCCTTTTAGAAGCGAAACAAAGTTGATATTGTTCATATGAAATTTCTTGTACACTTATCATATGTGTGACTGGATGATGGTGGCGTTGTGGTGATCCATTTGGATATAAATTCTAAATCGGCTTTTAGATAATACAAGATTATAACTTTTAAATAAGAGTTAACTGCCATTTTCGTCCCTGTGGTTTGGTGGAAAATGCCACTTGAATCCAAAAATAAAATTTGCGCCAGTTCCGTCAACATTTTTGAAACGTGCCACTTCAGTCCAAAAAGATAACGCCTTGCGCCAGTTCCGTCCTTAACGTTTTTAACGGGTGTTATCTTTTTGGACTGAAGTGGCACGTTTCAAAAATGTTGAGGACGGAACCGGCGCAATTTTTTTTTTGGACTGAAGTGGCATTTCCACCAAACCACAGGGACGAAATTGGCAGTTAACTCTTTAAATAAATTATTATTTGAATTTAGTTCTTTAGCTCTTCTTTGGTTTCTTATTTGTAGGCGGGCTTAAAGGATTTGACAAGGTTGTTTGGGAAGTCGCTGAACATAAACAGGGCGACAATCCATCAATAACCTTCAAATATCGCGCTCGTGATGGGGAAGAAGGTTACCCTGGAGATCTTTCGGTCACTGCAACTTACACTCTCACGTCGAAAACCACATTAAGGCTCGACATGGAAGCGGTTCCAGAGAACAAACCGACCCCGGTTAGTTTAGCTCAACACACCTACTGGAACCTAGCAGGCCACAACTCAGGTACCATTCTCGACCATACAGCACAGATTTTTGCAAAACACATCACGCCCGTTGACCAAACGCAAATCCCAACTGGCGAAATTAAGCCGGTAGAAGGAACTCCGTTCGATTTCACCACCGAGAAGAAAATCGGTACCTCAATCCACGAGGTCGGTATCGGATATGACCACAACTATGTGCTCGACTGTGGTGAAGAAAAATCGGGATTAAAACATGCTGTAAAACTTAAGGACCCGGTTAGCTCACGGGTTCTTAATCTGTGGACCAATGCCCTGGGATTGCAGTTTTACACGGCTAATTATGTGAACGGGATTGTTGGTAAAGGGGGAGCGGTGTATGGAAAGCACAGCGCGGTGTGTTTGGAGACGCAGGGGTTTCCGAACGCGATTAACCAACCGAATTTTCCGTCGGTTGTGGTTCAGCCTGGTGGCAAGTATGAGCATAGTATGGTCTATGAGTTCTCTGTTGAGTAAAAGGTGTTTTATATTTATGTTTTGAAAGTAGATGAGAATAAGTTGGTGAACTTTATGTAATGTTTGACCATCTATGTTTTTGAGTTTTTTTGATAATCGAAGTGTTTGTTTTTGTAAATAGTTACAGCTCAACTATAATTACAATAGTAATCGCTTACAATCCGATGATGACGTGGAAGAACCACCATGATATGTACTAAAAGTGTGTGTAGTAGTTAGTTGGGTTAGTGTGGTTAGTCTAGTCTGTTAGAAGTTGTTAAAGTCAATATTAGTCAATTGGGCTAGTATAAATAGAGAAGTTCACTTGTAATCAAATGCATTCAGAAATTAATAAGAATTTTTTTCCGTCAATCTCTCTTCAACAGAATTAACTAACTTTCGGAAGTCGTTCTTCACTACGATTTCCCCGAGTGTTAATGATGTTCTTCTATTGATTTCAATCAAGAACACGAAACCACATCAATGGTATCAGAGCCAGAACTCGGAGTGGTGGCCTGGAGTTCCCACAACCGATCGTGTGTATTCGTATTTGATCGTTGATTACCGATTGTATCCAACACTAACAACCCGAGTATCTCAGATTATTTGGATCCCAAGCTTAAATTATAATTATATTAAAACTGGTCATTTGAAGCCACACATAATGCATTAGAGGATCCACAAGACATCACAGTTGTACAACAAAAGGAGTGCTTAAATCACAACCCACATGATATCTGAGCCTCAGCAGCACCACTCTTTTCTTTTTTTTGGGTAAAGAGCACCACTCTTTTCTTGTGAAAATACAAAATACACTTCACTTCTTTTTTGCAAAAAACAAGCCCCATCTCTGCTCCCGGAACCAGTCCTCACCAGCTTTGCCTTCCATCCGCCAACAATATCGTTGTAGTCTTCCTACATATATCATGTTCAACATAAACACGTTAGCATATTCACATTTGACACCACCACTCCTGTAAAAAAATGATCGCGTGTAACTTTACAAGTGTCCTAAAGCAATAGGTAAATGTACTCACTTCACTAAAGTCATGGATGAATTCTTCTTTTCCCTTCTCGAACCTTTCCAGTTCCCTCCTAAGGACTTCCTTGAACTGGCAAACCATACAGGTTAGACAGGTTGGGTAACGGGTCAAAACATATAACTTTTTAACATGTTGAAATATAACTTTGATTTGAATTTTTAGTGTGGCAGATAGGATTAGTATATTTAATCTTTTGAATAAATTAACCAATGAGGTTTTATGAAAGAACCTGTTCTGTTCGATCCTCTGCTATCACCTCTCCGAATCCTGCATCTTTAAGCATCTTAGGAATAAAAGTAAAAGAGTCAATACACACATTGCTTACATATAAACTAACAAAAGTATTTTTTTATATATTTGTATTTTTTAGATTCTAGTTCTCTGATTTACCTGACCATAAGTTTCTACGTCATGAAGATCATATCCTCTTTGCTTAATGTATGCTGCAAAATCTTCAGATGGTGTTCCAAATTTTCGGCAGTAATCGCTGATGAGAACTTTGCCACCTGGCTTCAACCATTTGTAGAAGGTTCGGAACAATGCAGGTTTATCCTAAAAAACATAGCAGAAAAGAATAAGATAAACATGGTTATAACTTATAATGCATTTTGAAAGAGATTATGCTATATTGAGTAATTCTATGAAAATAATCGATTATAATTAGAACCTTACTTGAATATGGAGGATAGTGTCACGGCTATAGATGACATCGAACGTATTGTCCGGATAAGATTTCTTGGTACAATCCGCAACCTCAAAGTCAACTGAACATCTGAGACCGATTGCGCGTTCAAGAGCAAAAGCGATCATATTAACAGAAAGATCAATGCCAACAACATCAACACCAAAGTTTTCAGCCATATAGAAATCGCCTCCCCCGATCCCACATCCAACATCTAGAACTTTCTGCCCCGGTTTCAGATCCAGCATTGCCACAAATTCTTTTGTCGTGTCTGCTCACATTACAATTTTAACTCAGAACAACAAACTTTGTGCTCAATAAACCAATTTACAACTTCTACGACTGCCAAATGGGTTGATATTACAAAAAACACGGCCATTATAGCTAAAAATGCGAGATGTTTTGTTGAATGGAGAGTATAAGTTTCTCAAGTATCGTTAAAGGGGTCAAGAGGTAATTCTATTTTACCCTCAGAAACCGGCTTTGTAAGGAGCTTGTATTAAATTGATTAATTGACCCCTAAATATCAAAAGCAAAATCAGTTTGTTCACTAAAAAAGAACTATAAGTTGATATATATACCTATTCCTCCGGTGCTCACAAACCCGGGTCCAAATATGCGTTCGTAGCGTAATATACCAGTGTTTTTATACTGTACATTATCCAAGAATTTCTGGAAGCCCCTATCTTTCTCTGTGTTCACCACCTTCTGCCATATCCACCAGATCTGCGATATAGACCAACATGTGTACATTCCATCATAAAGGTGACGGTTTCGTCCCATCTACTTATGAATTGATCAATTTGGTTTATTTTTAATGTCAGAAGGATCAAATAAAAAGTTTAGCTAAAGGGGAACGGGTCAAACGGGTTGAAGGTATCTTGAAGTATACTTCTATTGCATACATCTCCTAATGGCTTTATTCAAAGATTATGACTATTAGTGTTACAATTAAACTTTTTAAATGAACGGACAAAAAGTGTTTTCAGGTCAACCAGTTGACCTACTCGCTCATCTTGCCATCTCTACATTCCAAGGAGAGTGTTTCAGTAGATCAGAGCAGAAAAACAAGAAAAAAAATATAGTAAATGGAGTACCTGATTGTGATTGTTCTTGTTGCGTACATAAGTTTCGATGCATTTCGACCCAATTAGAGAGAATTCATAGGCATTACCAGATGCCTCGGATGTGTGACATTCCTTAAAGACCTACGCAACCATACCCAAGAAGAAATTAAAACCGTTAAAGATTTGCACATGCAACGGATTAAAAGACCATCAATTATATATGATGTCAATATTTGTAGCAAGAATATTGAACTACTTTTGGAAAAATTACAAACAATGTGACAGCATTCATTTGAGCTTACAAGTCACAACATTTCTTATTTGTCCTATCAAACCTTATTTTTATATTCACCTTGGTGTAGAATCTAGGTTCGCGGTAGTGTGTCGGGTTGTGCTTTCGTTCATGGTCTCCAGATTGATGAAAGCATGACTCTCTAAAGAAAATATAACCTCCCACCTTCACCCATTTCAAAAGTCTTTCAGCAATATCTTCCACCTGCGACCAGATTTAATAAAAAAAAAAAAACAATAAATACTTCATTAACTTGTGTCATGACCCGAAATAACAGTGTCAATCGTGTTGGGTTGGCAAGTTGAATTGTTGAACCCTAACCAGACCCATATGTTCATTTATGTGAAACAAGCCAACTCTAACCCTGGCACGCTTGAAATCATGTAACCCGAATATGACCTATTTAACCCATTTATCTAAACGAGTCAAATGGGTTGTCGGGTTCTGACAAGTTCTAAAAGTGCTAAAGGGACAAACTGGTTGACCACTTTAATTACACACGGATTCAGCATGTCAACCCAAACACGGCCCGTTTAATAAAAGGGTTAGATATGACAAACCCAAAACATGAATGTATAAACTAACGTATAATCATTCGGTCACAAGAACTTCACTAAACATCAATACAAAATTTCAAACTTTTTATAGAAGATACCGAAGAAAAAGGTTCATGACTCAGACTCACCTCTTTATCAGAAAGATACATCAATAACCAGTTTGAGAAAATTAAATCCATTGATTCAGTTGGAAAGTTTAGGTCTGGTGAGGTAATATCAGCACATTTAAATTCTACATTTGCATGCCCATTGATGCTCTCATTCTGCAAATCAATAAATTGAAATGAAAAACAAATAATAATAATAATAAAAATGAAGCATAAATAAATGAAGTTATTTTCCATTGTGAATAATGCAAACCTTTTTGACCACACTTTCAATGAAATCAATGGCTGTTACTTTTCCCGCCTTTTTGGCTAGTTCACCGGTAAAACGACCAATACCAGATCCTAATTCAAGGACATTTTTCCCTTCATAGGGTGGAAGTAGTGACAGTACCTAACAAAAGAGTAGACATAAGACACACGTATGAATAAACCAATGCGTTTGGATTTGTGTTTTGAACCGGTTTGGTCATTGTATGTATTAATAATTTAATACCATAAATAATCCGAATTTGCCAAACACACAAACATGATTATATGAATATAACAACTTCAAGTAACTTAGACACATCTGCATACCATCTTCTGATAAATCCTGTCTTATTACAACTGGTTATTTGGTTTGATGATTCAATTTTAAATAAGTTTAGAGACTTTCGTACACATCAATTTGTCATCTGAATCTGAAAGAATAGTGTAACAGTGTAACTCATCCTACAATTCTATACTTTTGTGGGTAAAAAAAGTTAGAAACTCATTTGCTGTAAGAACATAGTAGAACAAATATACAAAAAAGGAAAAAAAAAGTTTGTCATTATGAATTTATCATATGAGGTCAACTCATGGTCACACACTCGAATCCAAAAGAAAAGGTAGTTCCAAAACAAAGCAAACACCCAATCATACACATAAAAAAGAAAAAAAAAAGTTAAATCCACTACCAATAGTGCCAAATCATTGAAAATGAATTAATAACAAAAAAAAAAAATTAAATAAAAGGTGATCCACTATCAACAGAGCCAAATCATTGAAGAATAAATTAACCAGAAAAAAAGAACATAAAGTTAGGTTATCTACAAGTGCCTCAAAGATTCTTTGACATATACTATAGCCAATCAGAGACCTCAAGATTATTGTAATTAATAACAAACAATGTTCCATACAAAATAATAACAGGAAAAGGATCTGTTAAACCAATCAATTAAAAAAAAAACACACAAAATGGATAGAAAATGTAATAAAAAAAAAAGCTCGCACTTCATTGAAAAAAAAACGAGTCGAGCCTGAGCCAAATTAAACTCACCAGTGCCCAAATTTTAATATGTATAAACCTATAACCCAAATTATAATCTATATATAATTCATAAATTGTGCATTAGGTGTATTTTAGAAATATCAGTTCTTGTTTTTATGATGATGAATATGTGCAAGAAATACATAACTAAAAAAACAAATGCTCTTGCTTGAACTTTCTACAAGATAAGCTCGAGCTTAATATATTTCAGCTCGTTAAGATCATCATCATCATACTCAGTAAATCCCACCAATAGCAAAGTAAAGGTAGGGTCTGAGAAGGGTAAGTAAGATGTAGACAGCCTTACCTCTACCCCGTAGGAATAGAGAGGCTGCTTCCAGTGAGACCCCCGGCTCGATAGTAGTTTTGCATCAAGCCTTGGACATAAGGCACATAACACTCAGCAATCGGGAGAAAGACCGATTAGTGCATGTACCCTTTTGTCTTTCAGCTATCAACGCCACCACATGATGTATGATTAACTGTCCTCAGCTTTTAACGTTATTTTCACGAAATTAGTAAAATAACGTTAAAATTAGTGCACTTTCAGTTTTGCCCTCCCCCCCCCCCCCCCCGATGGCCCACACATATATACATTATATGCGCATACCGCAAGCGGCGCGTTCCAGCTCGTTAAGATAACCGAGCTAACTCGTTCCCCAACCTGGCTCGGCTCTATTACAGCCCAACTATGATCGTACCTCAGGCCTATCTTCTTGGTCAAGATGAGATGCCATAGAATCAAGCATCATGGCTTCAAGAGTGAGTTCCACAGAGTGTTCCATCCAGTAACTCTTCTGAACCCCACGTTCTTCACCTGCATATTCAATCCCATTAAATATCACTGTAGAAACCAACCTGTGTAACAGACTGATCAGAAGAACTAACCACCATTAACTGCAGCAGCCATTGCAGAGATGTTGAAGTTTTGTGAATGATGGTGGTCTACTGTTGAGTGATCTTTTGTTTCTGGTGCTTAGAAGTTGGAACAGGCAATATTGCTTTGTGGGTATGTATATATGGGCACAAGTGAAGTTGTATATTGTAATGGTAGGTGAGGCCAGTCTTGATAAGTGATCCCTTTTTGGACTGTTCTCCTTATTTATTTACATATTCTTGCACGCATTTTGAGGAAGAGAATCAGATTCAACCATTTAGAAGACAAAGGAATATCAACCATAATGTATATCTAAAACATGAAATATTTAGGACGGGTATTTGAGAGCGAGTAGGAGATTAGTTTTGAAAATGTTTGAAAGTGCACTAATTTTAACGTTATTTTACTAATTTCGTGAAAATAACGTTAAAAGAGGGGGACGGTTAATCATGCATCATGTGGTGGCGTTGATAGCCAAAAGACAAGGGGGTGCATGCACTAATCGGCGTTTGTCTCAATTGCTGAGTGTTATGTGCCTTATGTCCAAGGCTTGATGCAAAACCACAATCGAGCTGGGGGTCTCATTGGAAGCAGCCTCTCTATTCCTACGGGGTAGAGGTAAGGCTGTCTACATCTCACCCTCCTCAGACCCTACCTTAGCTTTGCTATTGATGGGATATACTGAGTATGATGATGATGATGATGATGATGTGTGATATGATATTAAAGCCATGTTTGGCTAAGCTTTTCAAAAGAGCTTATGACTTTTTGGACAAGTTAATAAGTCATAATGGAGTGACTTATTGACTTTTCTCCTCACATACATTCTCAAACCCAAACATCATTTAACTTTTCAAAAAATCAATAAGCTAATAAGTCAGTAAAATAAGCAATCCAAAAATCCCGTAAGTGGTATTCGGCTTGATTCCTCAAAACATACATGCTCGATTACCCATGCTCGATTACCCAAAAAAGTCTAGTCTTCCACTAAGGGGCCCTTTGTTTAACTCTTAATGAGGCTCTTAATAGTTTAGACCTCTTACTGGTTCAACACTTAATGGTTCAGACTGTTTGTTTTGCAAGCAGATGTCTTAATAATTCAGACATTTGCCTCTAAATGGTTAAGCATTATACTGAGTCTGAATGGTTAAGACCTCTTATCTGTATTGATCAGACATTTGACTCTGAACGATTAAGCATTATGCTGACTCTTAATGGTTCAGACCTCTTACTGATTCAGCACTTAATGTTTCAGACCTCATACTGCTTTAGCATTTACCCATTCAGAAGTTGCCAAACAGCCCCTAACTATTTTAGAAAAAAGTATAGTCTTCCACTAACTTTCAGTTTTTAAATTTCTAATATTAGGCAACAAAAATTAAAATAATAAGAAATGTGTTAGGAAATCCCAACATGTTATTTATACAAACTAGCTCGATCATTACTAAACCTACCCGTGTGGTTACACGAGTGCTACACCTAGTGTTATTTATACAAACTAGCTGGATACTCGTTACCCAACGAGTAATGAGTAATCTGGTACCTGACATGTATGGGACACGGTTTATAATCGGGTATGAGATTAGGATTACATATAGTTGTATTATTAACATCCCTCGAACTATTATAAAAGAATCGAGAACCGGACTAGGACTAGTGTGAGTGTTTATGTATGATAATACAATTAAGTTTAACAAACACTCATTCTCTTGATCTCTTGTATCTTGAGGATAAGATTGGATTTATATCATCACTCAAGAATTATTAAGAATATTCTGATTTACCCATTCAGAAGTTGCCAAACAGCCCCTAACTATTTTAGAAAAAAGTATAGTCTTCCACTAACTTTCAGTTTTTAAATTTCTAATATTAGGCAACAAAAATTAAAATAATAAGAAATGTGTTAGGAAATCCCAACATGTTATTTATACAAACTAGCTCGATCATTACTAAACCTACCCGTGTGGTTACACGGGTGCTACACCTAGTGTTATTTATACAAACTAGCTGGATACTCGTTACCCAACGAGTAATGAGTAATCTGGTACCTGACATGTATGGGACACGGTTTATAATCGGGTATGAGATTAGGATTACATATAGTTGTATTATTAACATCCCTTGAACTATTATAAAAGAATCGAGAACCGGACTAGGACTAGTGTGAGTGTTTATGTATGATAATACAATTAAGTTTAACAAACACTCATTCTCTTGATCTCTTGTATCTTGAGGATAAGATTGGATTTATATCATCACTCAAGAATTATTAAGAATCTTCTGATTTTGTATGTGTCAAAATGTTGAAGAGTGAGATGCCTGAATACCAAAAGGAAAGAGGATGAGAAAAGTGGATAGAGGATGGTTGATCTACGGTTGAACCATGCAAAACCGTACAACAACCAGTGGCGGACCCAGAAAAAATTTTCAAGGGATGCGGATAAGGGGTTTAACCAAATTTTCAAGGGTTCAAGGGGTGCGGATAAGGGGTTTAACCAAATTTTCAAGGGGTGCGGGGAGAATTTTACCTTATAAAATACACTAAATTTTTTTTTTTAGGGGGTGCGCCCGCCCACCCTGGACTCTTACTAGGTCCGCCCCTTGTTGGGTTAATCGGTTGTTTTACGGGTCACGAGTCGGCACATTATCGGGTCGCGAGTTCGTTTATGGGTCAAACGGGTTAGATGGGCTGTTATAGACTTTGTATATGTTTGACCGAGTTCCATGGAAAGAAACGTTGAGTGGAGATCAACGTGCATGCCAAGAAAATAGGAGTTGATAGTTTAATTGGCATGTGCTTTTATTTGTTTGTTATTATAAATAGGAGTATTATTTCTTTGTTATGTACACCCCATCTTTTAATTATAATACAGAAGCTTTTCTTCTATGCAAGTTTACGAATACATACTTGTGTGAGTGTAGAGTGTGGGACCTGAACCAACACCCCCTGACAACAACCATGGAAGGTGTCCACCTTTCACTTGAAAAAAATTAGTTTTTCGTGAATGATCCAAGAATGAGATTTGCATTGTGATCAAAACTGTATCAATAAAGGAGTAAAAAATTAGATATGATCATCCATGACCAAAAAAAGAGGGAAAGAGAAACAAAAAACACATTTTTTGGAGAAAATCTCATCCAACACTTATAAGTTTTAAACCATTTCTATAAAAGATGTAGAATGATTCATACATTCATGTATGATTTTAAAATTTTATGTTTACATAAGATATTCACATGTGGTTATATTTTACGCCAAATCTATGTTGCATTGATGATCTTTTATGTTTATATAATATATTCACATGTGGTTATTGTAGCTACATAACTGAGTCCGGACCCAGATAACCGAACGAACACTCACAAAACATCTCAACATCGGGGTCACTCCCACGGTCTTTAAACATCGTTCGGTTCGTCCTTTTACTTATACAAAGACGCAGGCCGAATGATGTCATCTATGAAGGCAAGTATAAATACTATCCCTAAGCTATGTTGCACTGGGACGGGTGCGGGAACGGGGTACGAGGACGGGTACGGGAAACGGCAAAACTAAAAAATTCAAGAAGCGGGGACGGGACGGGTACGGGAATAAAAACATATAAAAAAAATAAATATATATTAAAGATAATGTAACACAAAACCCCAAAATAGTTATATATTGATATAAAGTTCAAAAATCTCATATCTTCCACATCTAATCAAACGTTAACAAGCAAATCACTTTCAAGTTCCGGTTCATCTAATGAAAGATCAGCAAACTCCAAAAATCATACATCTTCCATCGAGTCAAAAGCATCTCCACCCACATCCCACGTATTTACAACATCATTAGGGGCCCTAGACAAAAGCCGAAGATTGTTGTGGATGTAAACCAAGTCTTGAGCATGACTTGTAGTCAATCTGTTCCTCCTAAGCGAGTGGATAAATGCATAGGTGCTCCAATTTCGCTCAGCACATGAAGACGAACTAGGTTGTCCAAGTAATTTAAAAGCTAAAGTTTGGAGAAGAGGGGTTTGAGCACCAAAGTTAGCCCACCATGACTTGGGTTCCATAGTATCCATCTTTGTAATACATGTTAAATCTTCAAAAGGACCACCCTTCATTGAAAACAAAGCATACTCATCCAAGACTCTATCATGCTCATCATCATTAGGAAACAATCTCTTAAAACAAGTCTTCCTCTCTTGTGAAATTTCTCCATCCCTATGAGGAGGGAGTCTTTTCTTATCCGCAAGTAACCATGCGTCACTATAATATCTACAACATTTAAAAGTAAAAATATAAATACATAATAGAAACCAAGCATGTAATTTTAAATCATATACCTTGGATTTAAAGAGTGTGCTAAACAATGTAGAGGGGTGTTATTCTTCGTCCACCGAGCCACTAAAACTTGATACACAACATCATAAAAGATACTACGAGTAGATAATGGACGTTTTTCTTTCTTGTAGATCTCGGCCTTCACCTTCTCAATCATTGAATCCCACATCTCATACACCAAATGTAGACATGGTTTGTCGGTATCACAAAATCTAATCATATCATATATCGGTTCAGTAAAACTAAGAATGTATGATACTTTATCCCACCAATCGTCATCCAAAATCTTCTCTTTAACAGAGTTAGCTTTCACCGTGTCATCCTCTCTATAAGAAGCCCATTCATTGCTTATGACCATAGCTTGTAGACCCCGTTTGACAAGTTTGAATCTCTTAAGCATCACAACAATTGAAGCAAAACGAGTATCAGCAACCGAAAGCAATCTAAGAGAAGTAAACTTGCTTAAAATGGAGAGTCTCATGTTATGGTTCATGATAAAGTTTTTTATTGCAACCGCATCCATGTGAACTTCTGTTATCCATTTGCATTCATCATATGTTGTTTGATTGGTTTCCACATTCCTTGGTGAACATATATTCTTCAATGCAAGATTAAGCATATGTACCACGTATGGTGTCCAGTAGATGCGAGGAAACTCACTCGTGACAATCTCTCCAGCCGCCTTACAATTTGATGCATTGTCGGTGATGATTTGCACAACATTTTCATGACCAATCTCGTTGACAACTTCTTTCATTAGATTAGCAATAAAAAACTTATCTTTGACTTCTCCAAAACAATTAACCGTCTTTAGAAATAAAGGACCATTACTTGAGGTAGCCATGAAGTTTATTAAAGGCTTTCTTGTAGGATCTGTCCAACCATCACTGACAATAGACATACCTTTCTCTTCCCATGATAACCTAATCGGTTCCAATAACTTGTGCACATTCTCCTTTTCCTTTTGTAGCATGGTTGTTCTAAGCCTATTATAGTTAGGAGGTACATACCCTTCAATTTTGTTCTCTGCAGCAAACTGAAAAGCCCTATGGTAGTGCGGGTTTCTTGCAAGATTGAAAGGTAAACCTCCAGTATAGAACATCCTTGCTATCTCCTCATCAAGTTGGTCCCTTATTTCCACACCAAAAGCTTTCTGAATAGGATTTGAAGCGGGTTTTCTCCTCTTTAAGGGATTGCCAGCTTCACATGACAACCCAACTTCTTTCGCTTTTGAATTGTTTTTTTTCTCTTCATATGCATCTTCTAACTTTTTCATTGCAACTTTATCACTCTGTGTTGCTTTCTTGCAAATAGCAATCCCGCTACCTTTTATACAAAATAAATATACAATAAAATCAAGTAAGCCATAAATCATGTAAACATGTGCATTCATCATGATGGCCAAAAATCATGTGCATAAATCATAGAGGTAAACATGTAAACATGTGCATTAACAACTAACTGTAATCATGTAAACATGTGCATTAATCATGTGCATAAATCATAGAGGTAAACATGTAAACATGTGCATTAACAACTAACTGTAAACATGTGTAAAGTATGTTGGCTGAATGGTTGTTGCACATTAATTCAACAACAAATGATTAAATCAACTAACTTTAAACCAATTTCCAGCCATAAACAATGATTAAATCAACTAACTTTAAAATGTAAACAAGTCAACAACTAGTAAACATTAAACAATGCTTTTAACTATTAAACAATGCTTTTAACTATTAACTTTAAACCAATTTCCAGCCATAAACAATGATGGCCATAATCCCACAGCCTGTTTTATACCGATTAACTAACTGTCAACAACTTTAAACTATTAACTATTAACTAACTGTAAATCACTTTTAACTAACTATTAACTAACTGTTAACAACTAGTAAACAATGCTTTTATACAGAGCAAAAATCATACCCGCAGCCAGTTTTTTCCACAACCAAAAATTATAAGCTGGTCCAAAATCATACCTTTTATACTGAGCAAGTGTGTCTAACTCTTGAATACGATCCTTGTCGATTTTCACCACAAACTTTGCACTTGAATTTCCAAGTTCCTCCCGAACCTTGCTTTTCTATTTTTTCCACATAATCCCACAATGGAGGTTCATCTATAGATGATGATGATCCTTGTGTTTCTTCATTAGCCATAATTTTGGAGTTTGAATAGGAAAAGAGAAGAAGGAGAAGAGGATCGGCCGAATAGAAGGAGTATAGGGTTTTTTGATCGTCGCTTGGTATGTAAGTTTGAATAGGCGCTATTTTAGGATAGGATTAGATAATATTTAAAAAAAAACATAAAAAATATAAGGAAACTTGCTGGAAACGTTTCTTCCAAGTCCCCATCATCCGTCCCCTGCTGCATCACGATTCCGGGCCGTCCCCAACTTGCTGGAAACGTTTCTTACGCGTCCCCATGCCGTCCCCGTCCCCTAGCAGTCCCCGGGATCCCGTGCTTCCGAGTCCCTAAGTACACCTTCAAAGTACGATATTCTAAACCTTTGTCCTAACTTTCTCTCTCTAATCAAATACTTATCCTCATGCCGGAGGGTGGTCGCAGAGTGGTCCCCCCACCTCTGTGACGAGCCTAACAGTCTGTTACTTGTGCGGGATCTTCTTGCTCACAGGCTTTAGAGATCTAATTGCAGTCGAACCATTGTATAGTCTATTCTTTGGATCTTCAATTGGCGCCATCCGATTTAACGTTCATAGTCTTTCACTAGTTGAATTTTATGCACAAATCACTGATCTATGGTTTCTCCAGGTTCGGTTAACTTGGATTCCTCTGTTATCACGCGAGGTTCAGCTCCAACTAACACCACAATTGTCACACCCCGACCGCGTATAACAACGGACCGCGGCGGAAACGCCGGGGAGTGATCGCGACAGAATTAATTGTTTCATAACCATGGCATACAAAGTTTTATTTATTTATTAAACAAGGGTGTTACATTGTTTCAAACAGGAAAATTAAAGAGTTCAGAACATAATTAAACATAGTCTATCTTCTTTTAAAGTCTCTAAGGCACAGGTCCGCCCTAGTATCATGATCAACATCCTATGGAAAAGCACCTGAAAACACATGTGAAAATAGGTACGTCAGCATAAAAATGCCTGTGAGATACATAGGTTTGTGAAAATAAGATTCATGACTTGTATTTGAGAAAATGTTTAGTCATGAACCTTGTAATTTGCTTTGTCTTGTAAATCATTTGAAAAACGATAAGATCAGTTGATATGTATAAGTAAATGTAAGATTAAATGAATAACCATGTAAAATGAGTTTGTATAAGATAAGTTGATTGTAAAACAATGTCTTATGAAAAGTATGTTATTTGTATAAAATGTTATATGTATCAAACTGAAATGATTCAAATAACGTTATGCTATGTAATATTATACAAACACTTATATATAGGAAGTACCAGCGGCGTATCCACCATGTTTGTATCATATTACACACGTATCGTTACTTAATCACTTAATCAAACCAAACCATAAAGATGTAAAATGTTCATGTACAAACCAATTGTCAAGTGTTATTGTGTAAACCATGTCAAAATGTCTATGTCCAATGTAAACCACCAAATGTGTATATCAATGTCAAAATGTTTATGTTCAATGTAGATCATGTAATGTGTAACCAAAATGTCATGTATGGTAAGTGAAATGTATCAACTAAACCATATGTAAAATGCACAACAACAAGGTATTGAAGTAAAACACAGTTTAAATCAAAGTCATGTTGTGTGTAACAAATGCATGCTATACTGATACAAACATTTATGCGGTATTGTTAATATGCATACATCCAAGCCTTGAGACTGAGGCGATAAACCTTTAAACAAATTAAAGATTTATCTAAGTTATGTATATCGAATTCGGTCATTCCTTTCTGTCCCCTTACCCTGGGATGTCCGGAACGGGAGTTGTCAATTCCTATGGTACCACTACCTACTAACGAATGGCATGATCAATGTTAATGAATGTATTGTCCCATGTTAAACAAACCAAATGTTATACCAAAAATGGAAGCATGTGATGCACTAAGTATGTAATCAAATGAACATACATAGCGTGAAAATGTAATGTAAAACGATGTACTAAGTAATGCACACAATGGGCACACCTAGCATGAAATGTAATGTAAAACAATGTACCAAGTAATGCACACAATGGGCACACCTAACATGAAATGTAATGTAAAACAATGTACTAAGTAATGCACACAATGGGCACACCTAGCATGAAATGTAATGTAAAACAATGTACTAAGTAATGCACACAATGGGCACACCTAGCATGAAATGTCATGTAAAACGATGTACTAAGTAATGCACACAATGGGCACACCTAGCATAAAATGTATTGAAATCATGTACTATAATGTACTAACGAACATAGCAGTATATGATGTGAAAACAGGAAAGCATGAAAATAACAAGTAGGCACATGTGTTCCACCCCAAAATGTTTGGAAAACAGTAAAAGAGGGGTCTATGTACTCACTTGAGATTGCTCAGTTGTCTAAAGATAACCACCGAGTAATGCTATAGATCACGGAATCAAACGGCACCTAATATAGGTAACTATGTTAATAAACCGGACCTATATCGGAAGACTGGGTAGCATTAGGGTTTGTAAACCAAATGAGTGTAGGAACTCATATGATATGGTTTAACAAAGCCTACATGCTAAATGAAACTTGACCTAAGTCTTATCGACCCATTACGATCCGTTTAGGTAGCTTATGCTACTTTAACGCATCGTGCGCGTAAAACGCGTTCGGACCGCCTAACTAGTCCTATGACAAGTATTATATGCCTAAACATGTTACATAATCAGTTATGTGGCAAAAGTTTAGGTTACATATGCTAAATTACCAATTATGCATGAAAAGGGTATTTTGGTAATTTACCTAAGGCATATAAACTACCTATCATACAACTACTTAAACGATGTGACCATAGGGTATAACCTCGGAAGGTTATTCCCTACCTACTATGGTCACCTAATGTATTTGGTCGGATCCTAATGATCGACCAAATGGGTCGAGTTCGAAGGTATAGGCGATTTATCAGATCGCCTACCCTACGACTCTAGACAACGTGGTAATCAGTGGGCATAGTCCCAAAGGACTATGACCAACGTGATTACACTCACGTTGCGAAGTTCAAACGAACTTCGCATTGACCATTACTGGTCAACGCTGAAAGTCAAACAAAGTTTGACTTTCTGACTCGAAAAGCAGTAAAATAAGGAAAAGAACGAAAGAATACTAACCCAGGGTCCCCGAATGCTAAACTCAATTCGAAAATCTCAGGTATGAAACAAATGTTTCAACTTAGAGTTTCTCAAAGTGAGTTTCTTGTGATTTTGAACAAAGGGGGGTGGGTTATTTATAGTGTTTAGGGAACCGTTGAGATCATTTCATGGAAAAACGTGTTTCGATCATAACCGTACAAGTGTCGGCAAGTTGTGGTGACAAAATGCCATCCTTATCAGCTGACTAGACTCTTGGAAATGTGTGGATGACAATTAACCAGCTGCATTCTGCTGTGAAATGCATTGAATCTGGTCTGCAGATAGGCTAGCGCACCGCTACACTAAAAGTGTAGCGCACCGCTAGCCAAAGTTTGGCAGAATTACACATTTGGTCCCTGAACTGTATTTAGGCCATTTTTGACACGTTTAAGGCCCGTTAACCCCATTTCAAAGCTCTAAAATGAAGTTAAAGTATAGGGAACTTAAAATGTGTTCAAAAATATCTCGGATGTCGGTTCGTTTGGCCGTACGGTCGCGATGTTTGGTTAATTACGACGGAATGCGCATAAGCGCGAAAAACGATCCAAATGACGCGACGAATGGATTTTTCTTAAGGCGAACACTAAAATATAATGTAGTCATGCTTACATAAATTTTTGGATGTCCAGATGTATTCAGAACGTAAGTTATCCGCGAAAATGCAAACTTGTGCACTTTTTGACACTTTTAGTCCCTGAATGTTCCAAAAGATTATTTTAGCACACCGAACTCCTCAGAGCCTATTTCTAAGCTATGTAAAGGATATTTAAGGTGTGTTTAACTTATGGTTATGTTCCGGAATGTTCGTTACAGTTCAAATTGACATACTTTCGCAGTTTGTCAAGTTTAATCCCTGTAAGCGAATTAACTTGATTTTGCCATACCAATGCCTTCAAAACTTATTTCTAAGTTATTTAAAGGTTATTTAAGGTATGTTGAGTATATGTTGATGTTCCGGAGTATTTCTCGCATTAAACTGAGTACGTTTACGCACTAGTTTGCGTATAACTCTCCAGAAAGTGATGTAGAGTTTGAAATTACATAAAAGTCAAAACATGAAAAATGTAAAACATAACAAAGCAAACATTGTGATCAAATAACATTGTTTTATTGATAACATAACTGTTCATAGTGATTACAAGCACAGTTGTTACAGTCTCCCCTACTTGTGGAAATTTCGTCCCGAAATTTATTTAGAGGAAACTCGTGGAAAAAGATGTGGATATTTCGCCTTCATTTGATCTTCGCGTTCCCAAGTAAACTCAGGTCCACGCTTAGCTTCCCAGCGAACCTTGACCAAAGGAATGCGCTTGCGTTTAAGCCACTTGACTTCACGTTCCATGATTTCCACTGGTTTCTCAACAAATTTCAGTGTTTTGCCAACACGAATTTCGTCAAGCGGTATGGAGTAGTTCTCATCAGCTGTACACTTCTTGAGATTTGATATGTGAAAAGTTGGATGAACATTTCCCAGTTCAGGAGGTAACTCAAGTCTGTAGGCCACCTTTCCGATTCTTTCGACGATCTTGAATGGTCCAACGTATCTAGGTGCAAGTTTTCCTTTCTTTCCAAATCTGATCACACCTTTCCAAGGTGAGACCTTAAGTAATACACGATCACCGACTTGAAAATCCAAGGGTTTGCGTTTTGGATCCGCGTAAATCTTCTGACGACTTCTAGCTGCCTGAAGGTTATCACGAACTTTCTTGACCTTGTCAGTTGTCTCTAAAATGAGGGCAGGTCCAGTAAGTTGAGCCTCGCCAATCTCATTCCAGCAGACTGGTGAACGACATTTTCGACCATAGAGAGCCTCGAAAGGAGCCATTCCGATGCTAGTGTGATAACTGTTGTTGTAGGAGAATTCAATCAATTTAAGATGTGAATCCCAGCTACCACCAAAATCGATCACACAAGCTCTTAGCATATCCTCCAGTGTCTGGATTGTTCTCTCAGATTGACCATCCGTTTGCGGATGATAAGCTGTGCTCAGATTAAGTTGGGTTCCCATAGCAGATTGCATGGTTCTCCAAAAATGAGAAGTGAAACGAGCATCTCTGTCAGAAATGATGTTCAACGGAACACCATGTCGAGCTACAATTTCATCCACATAGATTTGTGCAAGTCTGTCAGCAGGAAAATCCTCACGGATTGGCAAGAAATGTGCTGACTTTGT
Source organism: Helianthus tuberosus (assembly GCA_030545235.1). Taxonomy (NCBI): domain Eukaryota; kingdom Viridiplantae; phylum Streptophyta; class Magnoliopsida; order Asterales; family Asteraceae; genus Helianthus; species Helianthus tuberosus. The sequence continues at coordinate 32,491,830 of CM060430.1, forward strand.
AAGACGATCAACGACTACCCAGATGGCATCATGACCTTTCTTAGTGCGTGGAAGTTTGGTAACGAGATCCATAGTAATGTTTTCCCATTTCCAAACTGGGATCTCTGGTTGCTCCAATAAACCAGATGGACGCTGATGTTCAGCCTTAACCTTAAGACAAGTAAGGCATTTTGATACGTATAAGGCAATGTCTTTCTTCATACCAGGCCACCAATAGTGAATACGAAGATCCTTATACATCTTATCTGAGCCCGGATGAATAGAATAGCGAGACTTATGGGCTTCATCCATAAGCAAGGTACGAAGATCATCCTGGCTTGGGACCCACAAACGGTCCATGAAGTAATATGATCCATTGTCCTTCAGTTCCAGAGCAGGCGTTATGTGATAAGGAAATTCCTTATCCATTAACCCTTGTGAAACACAAGATTGTTGAGCTAGAGAAATGCGTGCTTGAATATCGGATCGAGCTTGAATAACAGATTGAACACGTACACAATGAAGCTTAGTACGTTCCTTACGACTCAATGCATCAGCTACGACATTCGCCTTACCAGGATGGTAGCGAATTTCGCAGTCGTAGTCGTTTAAAAGCTCAACCCAACGTCGCTGTCTCATGTTGAGTTCTTTCTGGTTGAAGATATGCTGAAGACTTTTGTGGTCAGTGAACACCACACATTTTGTACTGTACAAATAGTGTCTCCAGATCTTGAGAGCAAAGACAACTGCACCCAACTCAAGATCATGAGTGGTGTAGTTTTTCTCATGAATCTTCAACTGCCTCGATGCATAGGCTATGACTTTGTTCCTTTGCATAAGAACACAGCCAAGACCCAATTTCGATGCATCACAATACACAACAAAATCATCATCACCCTCAGGCAATGATAGAACAGGCGCATCACATAGCTTCTGTTTCAGGTGTTGAAAAGCTTCCTCTTGTTTGTATCCCCAGTAAAAGGGCATTTTCTTCTGAGTTAGAGCAGTTAGAGGAACTGCAATCTTAGAGAAGTTTTCAATGAAGCGGCGATAATAACCCGCTAGACCAAGAAATGAACGAACTTCAGTAGGAGTAGTAGGTGTATCCCAATCCTTAATCGCGCTAATCTTGGAGGGATCTACATGGATACCTTGTTCGTTGATAACATGCCCCAAAAATTGAACTTCTTTAAGCCAAAATTCGCACTTGGAGAATTTGGCGAAAAGTTGTTCTTTCTTTAGGAGTTCCAGAGTAAGACGAAGATGCTGCTCGTGATCAGCTCGTGTCTTAGAGTAAATCAAAATGTCATCGATAAAAACAATGACGAACTGATCCAAATAAGGTTTGCAGACCCTATTCATTAAGTCCATGAAAACAGCCGGAGCATTAGTCAAACCGAATGGCATGACTGTGAATTCATAATGCCCATAACGAGTGCGGAATGCTGTTTTCGGAATGTCTTCTTCTTGCACCCGAAGTTGATGATATCCGGAACGTAGATCAATCTTCGAAAAATAAGAAGCACCCTGTAACTGATCAAAGAGATCATCGATGCGAGGTAGAGGATATCGATTTTTGATGGTAAGCTTGTTAAGCTCACGATAATCGATACACATCCTAAAGGATCCATCCTTCTTCTTAACAAAAAGAACGGGAGCACCCCAAGGTGAAAAGCTGGGACGGATAAAACCTTTGTCAGAGAGCTCCTGAAGCTGCTTAGACAACTCTTGCATCTCAGACGGTGCAAGACGATATGGAGCTCTAGCAATGGGGTTTGCACCAGGTACGAGATCAATGCGGAACTCGACTTGGCGTGCTGGAGGTAGACCAGGTAAATCTTCAGGGAACACTTCAGAATAATCCCGAACGACAGGAATATCTGAAATAGACTTACCCTTGCCTTTATCTTCTGTAACATGTGCTAAGAAAGCCACATAGTTCTTCTGCAGATACTTCCGAGCTTTAAAACAAGACATGAGTTTGAGACCAACGGTAGGCTTCTCACCTTGAACCTGCAGGATTTTGCCTGTCGAAAGCGGCACACGAACAATCTTCTTAGAACAAACTATCTCTGCGTGATGCTTGGATAACCAATCCATTCCCACAATAACGTCGAAGCTTCCAAGTTGCATAGGCGTGAGATCGATAGGGAAAAAATGGTCATTTAGGTTCAATTGGCAGTTGCGTAGAACAGAATCAAGAATAATGGGTTCACCACTAGCAACTTCTACTGTCAAAGATTTGCCTAGTTTCGTTCTAGACACTCGAAGCATTGGCTCAAAAGACAAAGACACGAAACTCTTATCGGCACCAGAATCGAAAAGAACAGATGCAGGCTGATTATTAATAAAGAACGTACCGTTCACCACATTCTCATCCGCCTGCGCCTCTTGGGCATTCATGTTAAAGACTCGGCCTCGGGCCGGAGCCTGATTCTGGTTCTGGTTCTGGTTCGCCAGTCTTGGGCACCGATTCCTATAGTGGGTCAGATCCCCACAATTGTAACAAGCACCGGGTGGGTATTGTGGTCGTACAGCTTGACCCTGTTGCGGAGCAGGAGGCTGTGCAACTTGTTGGGCCGGGTTTTGAACTGCGCGATTCTGAGCAAACCGACAAACCTCGGTAGAATGACCTGACTTCCCACAGCTAGTACAGAAACGGCACTGATGTTGCGGCTGATGGTGACTGTTGCATCTATTGCACAAAGGTGCATTCCCTGAATAGGGTTTCTTTGCTGGAAGCTGTGCGGGTTGGTTAGGAGCTGCCTGATTAGCTTGGGCAGTGATAGCAAAATTTTGGGAAGCCTTACGCTTCCTTGACCTCCTCGAAGAACCAGAGTTCTTTCCATTCAAGTTTTGACCTTTCTTGCTATCACCCTTGTCAGCCGACTGTTTCTTGCCTTTGTCACCCTTCCTATGTAACTTGTTCTTTCTGATCTGCGACTCAGTCAGCGTCGCTGATAACTCGATTGCCTGACGGAGTGTGGCAGGGTTACTACCAGTAAGAATGTCTTGGACCGAGTCAGGTAGGCCGTCGATGTATCTCTCGATAGCCTTGTCGAGTGGGGTAACCATAGTCGGGCAAAGCAGACTCAACTCTTCAAACCGATCAGTATAAGCCCTATGCTCACCACTATCCTGCTTCAGATCATCAAATTCCTTCTCCAACGCTCGTTGCTCATGACGAGGACAGAATTCCCTCATCATAAGGGCTCTAAGTTCAGCCCAGGTCTGTGCAAGAGCAACTTCTGCACCTTGGTCCCTCATAACCCCGTTCCACCATGTCAAAGCCCTCTTCTGAAATACACTCGAAGCAAACTCAACTTTGCGATTATCCGGACACTGCACATGGCGAAAAGTATTCTCACTGCTCTCGAACCACTGAAGAAGCCCAGTCGCTCCCTCAGAACCACTAAACTTGAGTGGTTTAGCCTGATTAAAATCCTTGTACTTGCATGGAACATTGTTGTTGTTGTTGGCCTGGTTCCATAGAGCAAAGAGATTCGGAAATTGAGCAGTCATCTGCTGCGCAATAATTTCTGCCAGCTCGGCAGTTTCTATCTGATTGTCGCGTCGAGGAGGCATTCTAAAAGAGGAAAACATGAAAGAAAACGAGTGAGATGATTGGATGAAAAGAATGAGATGAAACAGAATCAACAAAAGCAAAGATGGTGGTCATTCGTCCGTATCACAAAGCAAACAAACGACACACAGTGACTAATCAAAGTAAATGGGTCAAAAATAATGTATAATGAAGACATGCTCGCCTATAAGTGAACACTCACTCCAAGAATTCCCAGGTAAGCACAACTGGTCTCGCGTCTGGTTGAGATGTATACGAAGTGCTTGCCTAGACAGAAAACCCAGAATACAGGCATTCACCCTTCCAGTTTGCACGTGTTCACATTATTTAAAACCCAAAACGTTTGATGAGATTTTTGAAAATTTTGAAGGCACAAGGCCAAAAACCAATACTGAAAAGGGTTCAAAACCATATAACAGAGGGTTCAAAACCTTACAATTGAGGGTTCAAAACCTTGTAATAAATTATTCAAAAACAGATGATTGTTTTTCAAAAATCATTTCGGAAAAATTTTGGCTTTTGTTCTGATAATCACCTAAGGATAGGTGATGTGCATGTTTTAAGATCTAAACACAAATAATTTGTGTTAGGGTCCTAGAAAAGTTATAGTCTAGGTCAAAGCATTACTAATAACCTAATTCCCTATAACCATTGGCTCTGATACCAACTCTTCTGTCACACCCCGACCGCGTATAACAACGGACCGCGGCGGAAACGCCGGGGAGTGATCGCGACAGAATTAATTGTTTCATAACCATGGCATACAAAGTTTTATTTATTTATTAAACAAGGGTGTTACATTGTTTCAAACAGGAAAATTAAAGAGTTCAGAACATAATTAAACATAGTCTATCTTCTTTTAAAGTCTCTAAGGCACAGGTCCGCCCTAGTATCATGATCAACATCCTATGGAAAAGCACCTGAAAACACATGTGAAAATAGGTACGTCAGCATAAAAATGCCTGTGAGATACATAGGTTTGTGAAAATAAGATTCATGACTTGTATTTGAGAAAATGTTTAGTCATGAACCTTGTAATTTGCTTTGTCTTGTAAATCATTTGAAAAACGATAAGATCAGTTGATATGTATAAGTAAATGTAAGATTAAATGAATAACCATGTAAAATGAGTTTGTATAAGATAAGTTGATTGTAAAACAATGTCTTATGAAAAGTATGTTATTTGTATAAAATGTTATATGTATCAAACTGAAATGATTCAAATAACGTTATGCTATGTAATATTATACAAACACTTATATATAGGAAGTACCAGCGGCGTATCCACCATGTTTGTATCATATTACACACGTATCGTTACTTAATCACTTAATCAAACCAAACCATAAAGATGTAAAATGTTCATGTACAAACCAATTGTCAAGTGTTATTGTGTAAACCATGTCAAAATGTCTATGTCCAATGTAAACCACCAAATGTGTATATCAATGTCAAAATGTTTATGTTCAATGTAGATCATGTAATGTGTAACCAAAATGTCATGTATGGTAAGTGAAATGTATCAACTAAACCATATGTAAAATGCACAACAACAAGGTATTGAAGTAAAACACAGTTTAAATCAAAGTCATGTTGTGTGTAACAAATGCATGCTATACTGATACAAACATTTATGCGGTATTGTTAATATGCATACATCCAAGCCTTGAGACTGAGGCGATAAACCTTTAAACAAATTAAAGATTTATCTAAGTTATGTATATCGAATTCGGTCATTCCTTTCTGTCCCCTTACCCTGGGATGTCCGGAACGGGAGTTGTCAATTCCTATGGTACCACTACCTACTAACGAATGGCATGATCAATGTTAATGAATGTATTGTCCCATGTTAAACAAACCAAATGTTATACCAAAAATGGAAGCATGTGATGCACTAAGTATGTAATCAAATGAACATACATAGCGTGAAAATGTAATGTAAAACGATGTACTAAGTAATGCACACAATGGGCACACCTAGCATGAAATGTAATGTAAAACAATGTACCAAGTAATGCACACAATGGGCACACCTAACATGAAATGTAATGTAAAACAATGTACTAAGTAATGCACACAATGGGCACACCTAGCATGAAATGTAATGTAAAACAATGTACTAAGTAATGCACACAATGGGCACACCTAGCATGAAATGTATTGAAATCATGTACTATAATGTACTAACGAACATAGCAGTATATGATGTGAAAACAGGAAAGCATGAAAATAACAAGTAGGCACATGTGTTCCACCCCAAAATGTTTGGAAAACAGTAAAAGAGGGGTCTATGTACTCACTTGAGATTGCTCAGTTGTCTAAAGATAACCACCGAGTAATGCTATAGATCACGGAATCAAACGGCACCTAATATAGGTAACTATGTTAATAAACCGGACCTATATCGGAAGACTGGGTAGCATTAGGGTTTGTAAACCAAATGAGTGTAGGAACTCATATGATATGGTTTAACAAAGCCTACATGCTAAATGAAACTTGACCTAAGTCTTATCGACCCATTACGATCCGTTTAGGTAGCTTATGCTACTTTAACGCATCGTGCGCGTAAAACGCGTTCGGACCGCCTAACTAGTCCTATGACAAGTATTATATGCCTAAACATGTTACATAATCAGTTATGTGGCAAAAGTTTAGGTTACATATGCTAAATTACCAATTATGCATGAAAAGGGTATTTTGGTAATTTACCTAAGGCATATAAACTACCTATCATACAACTACTTAAACGATGTGACCATAGGGTATAACCTCGGAAGGTTATTCCCTACCTACTATGGTCACCTAATGTATTTGGTCGGATCCTAATGATCGACCAAATGGGTCGAGTTCGAAGGTATAGGCGATTTATCAGATCGCCTACCCTACGACTCTAGACAACGTGGTAATCAGTGGGCATAGTCCCAAAGGACTATGACCAACGTGATTACACTCACGTTGCGAAGTTCAAACGAACTTCGCATTGACCATTACTGGTCAACGCTGAAAGTCAAACAAAGTTTGACTTTCTGACTCGAAAAGCAGTAAAATAAGGAAAAGAACGAAAGAATACTAACCCAGGGTCCCCGAATGCTAAACTCAATTCGAAAATCTCAGGTATGAAACAAATGTTTCAACTTAGAGTTTCTCAAAGTGAGTTTCTTGTGATTTTGAACAAAGGGGGGTGGGTTATTTATAGTGTTTAGGGAACCGTTGAGATCATTTCATGGAAAAACGTGTTTCGATCATAACCGTACAAGTGTCGGCAAGTTGTGGTGACAAAATGCCATCCTTATCAGCTGACTAGACTCTTGGAAATGTGTGGATGACAATTAACCAGCTGCATTCTGCTGTGAAATGCATTGAATCTGGTCTGCAGATAGGCTAGCGCACCGCTACACTAAAAGTGTAGCGCACCGCTAGCCAAAGTTTGGCAGAATTACACATTTGGTCCCTGAACTGTATTTAGGCCATTTTTGACACGTTTAAGGCCCGTTAACCCCATTTCAAAGCTCTAAAATGAAGTTAAAGTATAGGGAACTTAAAATGTGTTCAAAAATATCTCGGATGTCGGTTCGTTTGGCCGTACGGTCGCGATGTTTGGTTAATTACGACGGAATGCGCATAAGCGCGAAAAACGATCCAAATGACGCGACGAATGGATTTTTCTTAAGGCGAACACTAAAATATAATGTAGTCATGCTTACATAAATTTTTGGATGTCCAGATGTATTCAGAACGTAAGTTATCCGCGAAAATGCAAACTTGTGCACTTTTTGACACTTTTAGTCCCTGAATGTTCCAAAAGATTATTTTAGCACACCGAACTCCTCAGAGCCTATTTCTAAGCTATGTAAAGGATATTTAAGGTGTGTTTAACTTATGGTTATGTTCCGGAATGTTCGTTACAGTTCAAATTGACATACTTTCGCAGTTTGTCAAGTTTAATCCCTGTAAGCGAATTAACTTGATTTTGCCATACCAATGCCTTCAAAACTTATTTCTAAGTTATTTAAAGGTTATTTAAGGTATGTTGAGTATATGTTGATGTTCCGGAGTATTTCTCGCATTAAACTGAGTACGTTTACGCACTAGTTTGCGTATAACTCTCCAGAAAGTGATGTAGAGTTTGAAATTACATAAAAGTCAAAACATGAAAAATGTAAAACATAACAAAGCAAACATTGTGATCAAATAACATTGTTTTATTGATAACATAACTGTTCATAGTGATTACAAGCACAGTTGTTACAGTAATGATGGTAACGACTCCTTTAAGCTCTGGACCAAATACAACTTTACCCTTCGTAATGGTTCCATCCCCACCTTCAACAGAGTTTGATGCTCATTTTTAGCTAAAAACGGTAGTCTCCTCAAGTGTCACAACCCCCGACCCCACCCTGGGAGCGGGAGTCGCGAACCAGTCAAGTGGTATCAATGTTTATTAATTTGGCAGCGGAAATTAACATCAGGACCGTAGTTAGGAAATAGTTTATCACAGTTAAAACACCACACTTTTATAAATAATAAATACATGGGAAAAACCCAAGTTTTATTTACAATACATTTATATGGATAAACCCTAATTATTGAAAATATAATCTCCTTTTTATTTAGGTAACTTTTATAGCCACTTCTTTAAGCTTTCAGTGCTCTCCAGCTGGCTTCTATTAGCTTTACTTTAAGTTACCTGAAACGCGTTTTAAAAACATTTTGTCAGCAAGAAATACTGGCGAGTGAATCCTAGTTTAATTAAAACAGGTTTTATCGTTTTACAGTATTGAGAGCGATTACAATGTTTATATCTACACAATTACTCATTCAGTACTGTCAATCATGACTGGTGGGTCATATTACTCATTAGCTATCTCGTTGTCCAATAGTAACGTGTTCCACATTTTTTTATACAAAACCCCAACATACCGGCAGTAATTGAAGAATTACAAAGACTCAGTCACTTCTAATTATATTTTAAAACGATTAAGGTTTTGCAAAAAACAGTTTATAAAAAGAGGATTACTCACAGTTGTAGACTTAGATATTAGGCTTCCTGGTAATTTTATGGCTCCCTGTTGCTTCTCATTGTTATTATTTATTAAATTTAGACAAAGCACACGTGTTAGTAAGATAATCCAAATTACATTAGGCATACCCCCGAGACAGAACTCCAACGACTACGTCGGGCAGAGCCTCAACAGGCGTTACAGAGCTCTAGATCAATCGGGCAGAGTAACTAATACGTAACCAGGGTTATAATACTTACAACGAGGCAGAGCTTCGCTAATTAGTGGGTATTATTCCCGATAATATTCGCACTATAGCTTTGAGAGAGAAAAAGAATTGAACGGAAACAAATGAGGGTGATCGTTACCTTTTTTATAGGCTGGACGAGAGGCTGCTCGCGCCCCGCGACGCCCACCCCTTCCTCCTTCACGGCCCGCGAGAGCCGTAGGCTAGGCTATAGGCTTGGCAAGTCATCGAGTATAGCTTAGACACGTGGTAACACGTGGCGCAATGTAGTGTCTGGCAAGCAATGGTCCTCGCGCCCCGCGACAGACCCAGAGAACTGAGTCGCGGCCCGCGAGCGACTCTAATATTCGTTTTTATTTAATTTTTATAAATACAAAGGTATTTTAGGGTCGTTTCTTGTATACATGGTATATTTTAGGACGTGTAGGGGTGTCAGGGGTGTTTTAGGAGGGTTGTTATATCTTGGGTATAACTCTTGAACTATTTAATAAAATATATAATGTACTCGCATTAAGTATGGTAACCCAATTCAGCTTTATCAACATGTCACGAGACAGAATCCCAACGTACTTAGTCGGGCAAAGCCTTGACATGCGTTGGTGGGTTCTAAATCAATCGGACAGGGTATCGACTCAGTGATCAGGGGTTACAATACTTAAAACGGGACCGGGCTTTATTATTATTATGGGGTGAAAATAAAAAGTAGAATTCTTTGAGAGAGAGAGGGAGAGCAAAAGGGATTGGAGCAACTCTTTCTTTGAATGGCTTATTCTATTTATAGTTGATTCTTCTACTTGATGGCCATGTCACCAATTCCACATAAACAGCTTAACATTAATTCATGCATACGTAGACACATATGCATTAAATTCTTTCTACACGTACACATGAATTGATAAGTGTTGATTTTGATTATTATTTTTTTATTTTTTTACATTAATGTTTAGTTGAATTGTTTTAATTTTTTAGTAAACGTAAACAGTAACAATTATTAATATATTGTTAGGTTTTTATTTTATTATTATATATTATAATTAATTCAACTGCTTCACTTATTTGGTGCTTATAACTTCTAAAATATGATATTTTATAAAATAATGAATATGTCTTTAGAACGACAATATTTGTGTCTACATTTTGAACCAAGTTTCATTAAAAACGGGGTAAGGTTAATTATAACGTATGTTTATTATTATAATTAAGGGAAATTGGCGTGTAATAATCCCACCTAGACCTTATTGGCCATTAATAATCCCACCTCAGAATATTCCCCCCACCAGTCCCACCTTTCACCTATTTTTCCTACAATGGTTCACCGTTAAAAAAACTTAACGGAGTTAAGCTTTTTTCCAAATTACAAACAGATTTTTTAGGGCTTTTGATTAGAACGACGATACGAGTCCATTGATGTAAAACTTGCCTCGAAACGGTGCTCCAAACGATGAAAATGGCACTTCAATTCGGCTGTTTAAATTTCCAATTAACGAAAATCAAGTCACTTGGAGCACCATTTCGAAGTAAATTTTATATCAATGGACTCGTATCATCGTTCTGATCAAAAGCCCTAAACATTTGTTTGTAATTTGGAAAAAAAGCTTAACTCCGTTAAGTTTTTTTTAACGGAGGACCATTGTAGGAAAAATAAGTGAAAGGTGAGACTGGTGGGGGGAATATTCTGAGGTGGGATTATTAATGACCAATAAGATCTAGTTGGGATTATTACAGGGCAATTCCCCTATAATTAATAAACGATTCCTACGTTCGCCAAAATACCTCATATTTCTATCGGTCAACTTACCCATGATCTATCCGTTTAATAACATAAGTTTTTATATACTCTATCTTATATTTTATAAATAAATTTTTTCTGAATGTTACATCCTCCTCACCTTGTTTTAAATCTCGTCCTCGAGATTCATTGAAATGTGGAGGAATACCTTTAGTTTGCCACTGATCCTAGTTCCTAAGTATATTTTGGTCCTTGATTTGAATTTCACTTTACTTTGACCATAACTATTCTCTATGTTTTGAGACTCTTATCTTCTCAAGAATTCTTAATGAAGGTAAAAATTACTCTTATTAGCGTAAGTTTTTGATGTTTTGTGTTTTAGCATTTTTTTTGTAGTTACAGGTTTCCTTAATGTGTCAATCATCTAAAGGAACGCAATGGGAATTCTTATACTTTTGATGACGTCCAACTTAAAGAGTTCCTTCCGTTGATCTTGTCATACGAATTACGAAACGGATGATCAAACGGAATAATGTTTAATATCAGAATTATAGATGTTATACGAGAGATTCCTGATAAATAAATCTAAATTTATCATTGACACCCTGTTCGTGATTTATCCCTAATTGTCGATCATTATGGTCTTTGGATTTCCTTATAGATATTATATAATCATATATTTCACATACTGTAATATACATACTATTCGTAATGTCAATGTATTTAACAAATTCATATTTCCAAAAACAGGTCAGCCATCAGGTCGTGGTACTATGTATGGAATTCCATTATATACCCCATCTTACCCGGTCTCACCGGATAGGTACCCCTATCTTACCCGGACAAGCTGGAGAGTCTACAACACCATACCCAGTCTTGCCGGAGAGGTAGTTATCATTGTATTTCCCTTAAATAGAATTTCTCTCAAATCATGATTTTAAAAGTGCATAATTTATTATGGCTTATATCAAGACACAAGGAAATTAGTATTCTCATGATGGATCATATTCTAGAACCGAGTAGTACTAATAAACAAGAAATAACAGTGGCCAGGTGTTATCGTTTATTTATCATACTTGCACTGTTCTAGTCATCATCCTCACGGCATACCAACATCCATCACATTTTATCTGCACAAGTAATTAGCTTATCTTGAAGCTTATACAAAGGTATTTTCCTTAGGTTCAAGTCTAAATACTATCCTGGGTGTTTACCAGTAAATATCAAAATCCTAACTCTTTTCGTTTAAGCATAGGCATTATTATGGTTGTAACTTACCTTTGTTTGGAAAATGGAGTTTTGACAAAAATATCATTGTCTCCATTGACACTATAGCTAGGTTCGATGTGATGAGTATACTTACAACTAACTCTATTTATGCATATAGAACCTTAGATTCTGTTGCAAGGAATATTTTATTGAGACATATGGTATTTTTTAAAACATAACACGTTTCATGATTTATTTTTATATGACTTCATGTTTTTATAAGAGTCACCAGTACTATTTTCTCTTATGTTTATCTTCAGAAGATATTTGATTATTATATTGTGTATACCATCAAGAGATTATGTATATACATGTGTATATTTATTATTTAGAAACAAAATTTTCATATCTCTAGTTTAATATTTAAACTTATGTAATACACACACACACATATATATATATATATATAATACTAAATTATTTTGTAATATCTTTAAATTATAAAAATACAATTATATATCTGATGTTACCAATCGTCAAGCTTATTTTCACAACTTTATTTACCCTTTTATAAAAGTAGTATATTAAAATAAACTTCTGTTAAATTTACTGAATATAATATTTTGGAATTAAAGGATGAATAAATAAAAGTTTAAAGAAATAACTTTCTGGATTTATGGGAACAATTTCATTTTTAATTAGTGGTTTGAACCATATTAGTTTAAAATATTAAAACCTAATTCTTAATTTATTGTGTATTATATTATTTATTCAAAGAAGTATTATAGTAGGTAGTACAAAGGTTGACGTTTTCTAAAATGTATTAGGTAATTAAGTAATATACATTTATTAGAATACGTATATATATCTCAAACAATAGTAATAGTAATTTGTTTAAAGATATTACAGTACTAAAATTGTAATTTGATTTTTAGGTAAAGTTATATAAAGGACAAATATATTAAATGCACATTTGAGTCAATTATTATTTTTACGTGCGGTATCTATTTTAAATTCTAGCTTGAAAATGAAACAATAAATAGAACGTTTAGGGAAATTTTAATTTGCTAGGTAAAATAAATAAACAAGTAAATAGAATACTAAATTATTAATTTAAGTTGAGTATGAAAAGGGGTTTTCATTTTGTAATATCTTTTACTTTTAAAAATTAATTATTTACTCTCTCTTATATATATATACCGATTGTACGAACCATCAGACCCATCTTTTCTCTTCTTTTATAATACATCATATAAAAATTATTACTTCTTTTAAATATAATATTCTAAATGGTAGAGAATAAAAACATGATTATGATTATATTAATATATATAATAATCTTTTGAACATATACTTTCTTTAAATTACGTTATAGGTTTTAATGTATAAAATTTTACAGGTGTCCTAAGTAAAATAAATTTTTAGTAAACCTATAAAGTATATAAGCATTATTTAAATGTATATATATTTTTAAATAAAATAGAAGGAAACTTTATACTAAAAATAAAGCTAATAATCCATTTACATTATTCAAAAGATGTTACCATTTTCCATTCATGTTAAACCAACGTGACTCACGACAACCACCCAATTTCCATTTTCTAAAATTAATTAATTAATTTAATTATTTATTCATTTTATATTTATTGACTGGGAGGTGGTATATTTATATTATAATAAAATATTAAATGTTTAACCCTATGGAATCTATGGGATGAATATAGTGCTAGGTTTTATAATATATAAACTTACGTTAACATAAATCTATACTATAAAACTATAGACCATAAAGTGTAATTCTAAATAGAGAGGTGTCTGCTTAGTTAAAATATAACACACGTGTTATATTTTATTAGTAATATGATACATCTGCCTTAGCCGATGGGTACATTTAATCATAGTGGTCACTCATACTGTGAACTCAAAACATAAAAATCATAGTATAAATATTAATATTTATCTACACAGAATAACACATAAATTGTCACATTAATTTCCTAACATAAGATTTAAGTTTTAGGTATTAAAAGAACACCTAAATGGCTTAAACCAGTGGCTCTGATACCACCTTTTGTCACAGCCCCCGACCCCACCATGGGAGCGGGAATCGTGAACCAGTCAAGTGGTATCGGTGTTTATTAATTTGGTAGCGGAAATTAACATCAGGACCGTAGTTAAGAAATAGTTTATCACAGTTAAAACACCACACTTTTATAAATAATAAATACATGGGAAAAACCTAAGTTTTATTTACAATACATTTATAGGGATAAATCCTAATTATTGAAAATATAATCTCCTTTTTATTTAGGTAACTTTTATAGACACTTCTTTAAGCTTTCAGTGCTCTCCAGCTGGCTTCTATTAGCTTTACTTTAAGTTACCTGAAACGCGTTTTAAAAACATTTTGTTAGCAAGAAATACTGGCGAGTGAATCCCTGTTTAATAAAAACAGGTTTTATCATTTTACAGTATTGAAAGCGAATACAATGTTTATATCTACACAATTACTCATTCAGTACTGTCAATCTTGACTGGTGGGTCATATTACTCATTGGCTATCTCGTTGTCCAATAGTAACGTGTTCCACATTTTGTATACAAAACCTTAACATACCAGCAGTAATTGAAGAATTACAAAGACTCAATCACTGCTAATTATATTTTATAACGATTAAGGTTTTGCAAAAACAGTTTATAAAAAGAGGTATACTCACATTTGTAGACTTAGATATTTCTACAGGCTTCCTGGTAATTTTATGGCTTCCTATTGTTTCTCCTGGTTTTTATTTATTAAATTTAGACAAAGCACATGTGTTAGTAAGATAACCCAAATTACATTAGGCATACCCCCGAGACAGAACTCCAACGACTACGTCGGGCAGAGCCTCGACAGACGTTACAGAGCTCTAGATCAATCGGGCAGAGTAACTAATACGTAACTGGGGTTATAATACTTACAACGAGACAGAGCTTCGCTAATTAGTGGGTATTATTCCCGATAATATTCGCACTATAGCTTTGAGAGAGAAAAAGAATTGAACTGAAACAAATGAGGGTGATCGCTGCCTTTTATAGGCTGGACGAGAGGCGGCTCGCACCCCGCGACGCCCACCCCTTCCTCCTTCGCGGCCCGCGAGAGCCGTAGGCTAGGCTATAGGCTTGGCAAGTCATCAAGTATAGCTTAGACACGTGGTAACACGTGGCACAATGCAGTGGTTTAAAGTATTAAAACCTAATTCTTAATTTATTGTATATTATATTATTTATTCAAAGAAGTATTATAGTAGGTAGTACAAAGTTTGACGTTTTCTAAAATGTATTAGGTAATAAAGTAATACACATTTATTAGAATATGTATATATATCTCAAACAATAGTAATAGTAATTTGTTTAAAGATATTACAGTATTAAAATTGTAATTTGATTTTTAGGTAAAGTTATATAAAGGACAAATGTATTAAATGCACATTTGAGTCAATTATTATTTTTACGTGGGGTATCTATTTTAAATTCTAGCTTGAAAATGAAACAATAACTAGAACGTTTAGGGAAATTTTAATGTGCTAGGTAAAATAAATAAATAAGTAAATAGAATACTAAATTATTAATTTAAGTTGAGTAACAAAATGGGTTTTCATTTTGTAATATCTTTTACTTTTAAAAATTAATTATTTACTCTCTCTTATATATGTACACCGATTGTACAAACCATCAGACCCATCTTTTCTCTTCTTTTATAATAAATCATAAAATAAAAATTATTACTTCTTTTAAATATAATATTCTAAATGGTAGATAATAAAAACATGATTATGATTATATTAATATATATAATAATCTTTTGAACATATACTTTCTTTAAATTACGTTATAGGTTTAAATGTATAAAATTTTACAGGTGTCCTTAGTAAAATAAATTTTTAGTAAACATATAAAGTATATAAGCATTATTTAAATGTATATATATTGTTAAATAAAATAGAAGGCAACTTTATACTTAAAAATAAAGCTAATATTCCATTTACATTATTCAAAAGATGTTACCATTTTCCATTCATTTTAAACCAACGTGACTCACGACAACCACCCAATTTCCATTTTCTAAAATTTATTTATTTATTTTTCATTTTATATTTATTGACTAGTAGGTGGTATATTTATATTATAATAAAATATTAAATGTTTAACCCTATGGAATGAATATAGGGCTAGGTTTTATAATATATAAACTTACGTTAACATAAATCTATACTTTAAAACAATAGACCATAAAGTGTAATTCTAAAATAGAGAAGTGTCTGCCTATGGGTACATTTAATCATAGTGGTCACTCGTACTGTGAACTCAAAACATAAAAATCATAGTATAAATATTAATATTTATCTACACAGAATAACACATAAATTGTCGCATTAATTTCCTAACATAAGGTTTAAGTTTTTGGTGTTAAAAGAACATCTAAATGGCTTAAACCAGTGGCTCTGATACCACATTCTGTCACAGCCCCCGACCCCACCCTGGGAGCGGGAGTCGCGAACCAGGTAAGTGGTATCGGTGTTTATTAATTTGGCAGCGAAAATTAACATCAGGACCACGGTTAGGAAATAGTTTATCACAGTTAAAACACCACACTTTTATAAATAATAAATACATGGGAAAAACCCAAGTTTTATTTACAATACATTTATAGGGACAAAACCCTTATTATTGAAAATATAATCTCCTTTTTATTTAGGTAACTTTTATAGCCACTTCTTTAAGCCTTCAGTGCTCTCCAGCTGGCTTCTATTAGCTTAACTTTAAGTTACCTGAAACGCGTTTTAAAAACATTTTGTCAGCAAGAAATACTGGCGAGTGAATCCTAGTTTAATCAAAACAGGTTTTATCATTTTACAGTATTGAGAGCGATTTTATATCTACACAATTACTCATTCAGTACTGTCAATCCTGACTGGTGGGTCATATTACTCATTGGCTATCTCGTTGTCCAATAGTAACGTGTTCCACATTTTGTATACAAACCCCATCATACCGGCAGTAATTGAAGAATTACAAAGGTTCAATCACTGCTAATTATATTTTAAAACGATTAAGGTTTTGCAAAAACAGTTTATAAAAAGAGGATTACTCACATTTGTAGACTTAGATATTTCTATAGGCTTCCTGGTAATTTTATGGCTTCCTGTTGCTTCTCCTGGTTATTAGTTATTAAATTTAGACAAAGCACATGTGTTAGTAAGATAACCCAAATTACATTAGGCATACCCTCGAGACAGAAGTCCAACGACTACGACGTTACGGAGCTCTAGATCAATCGGGCAGAGTAACTAATACGTAACCGTGGTTATAATACTTACAACGAGGCAGAGCTTCGCTAAGTAGTGGGTATTATTCCGGATAATATTCGCACTATAGCTTTGAGAGAGAAAAAGAATTGAACGTAAACAAATGAGGGTGATCGCTGCCTTTTATAGGCTGGACGAGAGGCGGCTCGCGCCCCGCGACGCCCACCCCTTCCTCCTTAGCGGCCCGCGAGAGCCGTAGGGTAGGCTATAAGCTTGGCAAGTCATCGAGTATAGCTTAGACACGTGGTAACATGTGACGCAATGCAGTGTCTGGCAAGCAAGGGTCCTCGCACCCCGCGACAGACCCAGAGAACTGGGTCGCGGCCCACGAGCGACTCTAATATTTGTTTTTATTTAGTTTTTATAAATACAAAGGTATTTTAGGGTAGTTTCTTGTATACAGGGTATATTTTAGGACGTGTAGGGGTGTCAGGGGTGTTTTAGGAGAGCTGTTATATCTTGGGTATAACTCCTGAACTATTTAATAAAATATATAATGTACTCGCATTAAGTATAGGACGACCACATGTTTGACTTTGATGGTGTCGCACGGGTAGAACAATGATCGATGCCGGCGTGGCGTTTCATGTTTGTGCGGACCCTAACCGGGGTAACCCAGGCGTGGTTTGACGCACTCAATGAAGGAGAGATCAATGATTTCGAGGAACTCTGAAGGTTGTTTCTTTAAAACTTTAGCCAACATCGGCACTACTTAAAAGAAATAACCGAGGTGCACAACATACGTCGAAAGGATGGAGAATCTTTTGATAGCTTCATCGGCCGGTTTAATCGCGAGAGCATGCAGATTAGTGGAGTAGTGGATCAGTTGAGGGTCTCCGGATTTTGTCATGGGGTTAGAAATAATCAGTTAGTGGAGAAATTTCACTAAAATCTACCAAAAACAAAAGAAGTGTTAATGGAGAGAGCCTGCACCTTTGCTAGAGGAAAAAATGCCTTTAACCCGGCCTCTGAGTCAGATCTCAGGGGCTAGTTTTGGAAAAAGAATGGAGGATCAGTTTTCGATAGAAATTCATCCAGACACCGGGGTCGGCTTCATCCTTAAAGCCGGAGCGATCGTACGTCAGGAAGCAGAAGCATTAACCCTAGGTTCCACAATTTGTCTGATCTCACAAAGACCCCCAGCTAGATCTTTAGCACCGATGGGGCAAGTTTCCCCATACCACAAAGCTGCGTTCTACAGGGGATAAAAATTCTAAAAAGTATTGCGCTATCATCAAGCAAAGGGGCACAACACGGACGACTGCTAGTCATTAAAGCAAGAAATCTAGAAGGCAGTAAGGTTCGACAAACTGTCACACCTTTTTAAGGAGGTCAAAGAGGGAAAATCAGCCACAGCTGTCGTCGACAATCCAAATAATCAGACCGGTATATGCATGATCCGTAAAGCAAGCAACCAAGGAATCAAACGGTCAAATCAGCACCTGGCTTCATGGATGCAACAACCTATCTCATTTCCACCCATCACCTCAGGTGATATTAAGGACGGTTCGGTTATAGTATCCGCGGTAATTGCGGGACATAAAGTCCGGAGGATTTATGTCGATAGTGGGAGTGCCTCGGAGATTATGTACCAGTTGTGTTTTCAATAGTTAGCTCCACAAACAAAAGCCAAGTTAATACAGGTTTCCATGCCCCTGATAAGTTTTCTAGGGAAGTCATTCAGCCTATTGGCAAGATCACCTTACCAGTAACGTTAGGTACTGAAACTTTGGTGTGAACGGTACACCTTACTTTCTTGGTAGTAGGAGCATGTTCGGTACACAACGTCATCCTGGGAAGATTGGGAATGTGCGCATTCGACATCATCAGCTCTATAATCCACAACTCTCTTAAGTTCCCAACGAAAGCAGGGGTAGCCACTCTTCATTCAGAGTCCACGATGTATGTTGCAGAAGTAATACAAAACGAGGGAAGTAGCTCCAAACCTCTAACTACCCTAACAGAAGAATGGTCAATTCACCCAGATTTTTCGGAGCAGAAAATCACCATCGGCGCCCAACTTCCGGATTACATTAAGACGCAACTGTGAAAGTTATTGTCAAGTTCGTTGGATGTATTCTCCTGGCAACATTCTAACATGATAGGAGTTCCGAGAGCATTAGCAGAACATAAATTCAAAGTTTCTCATTCCGTCAAACATGTGGCTTAAAAGAAACGCAGCATGGCTCCGGCCAGAAATAAAGCCATTGCCGAAGATGTTAAAAAACTGTTGGATGTGGGAATAATAAGGGAAGTAAGATACCATACGTGGGTTTAAAATCCAGTCATGGTCACAAAAAAGGATAACTCTTGGAGAATGCGCGTAGACTTCTCTGATCTCAATAATGTCTGCCCAAAATATTGCTGTAACATTTCCAAATAAGTGAAGCGGTTGAATTAATTATAATATATAAATAATAAAATAATAAAATAAATCAAATTAACATTAAAATACTAATGTTACGTGTGTGCATGTGAAAGACTCTAGATAAGAAGGATTTTAATACATGTATACGTGTAAGCCTCATTCTTGGAGTTCCTATAAATAGGAACAGAAATGCAACTTCAACTTTGCTCCCATCTCTCTAGCTATCGCCCTCCCCTCTCTAAAATTTCTATTATTTTTATTTTTTTATTTTTACCTATAATGATATTAAAGCCCTTCCCCGTTTTAAGTGTTTTAACCCTTGATCACTACGTCGATACCCTGTTCGATTGATTAAGGACCCACCAACGCATGTTAAGGCTCTGCTCGACTAAGTACGTTGGAGTTTTGTCTCGTGACGTATTGATAGAGTTGAATTTGGGTTATTATAGTTAACGCGAGTGCCTTATATATTTTAATAAATAACTCAGGAGTTATACCCAAGATTATACCAGGAGGCTTTTTAGTTGAACCTTAAAGTTACACAGTGAGTTCATTTCGCTTTTCTCACCGTTTGTGAGTCATTCTTTTTTTATCACCTTTTTGTGATACAGTTATATTCAAAAATGCTTTCTAAAACCCTAAATGTTTATCAATTATACTTACAGTGATTAAGTTTTTGTATTCTGCAATAGCTGCCAGTATGTGGGGGTTTTATACATTACTTGACACTCATTACTATTGGCCAAAGAGTTAGCCAATAGTAGCACAAATATGGTTTAGTGAAGTCATAAACATTCAATGCCATATATTAGTAATAATATATTTAAACCTTTATTTATGACTTGTCATTTAAAAATAGTATTATATTTAATGTTTAAATATGGTTTAAATATTATACTTAATATTTAATATAGTGTATTATGGTTCAAATATTATACTTAATATTTAATATAGTATATTATTATAAACTATAAACTTAAAGTATACCCTAATAAAATTTAACGATATATATTATTTAACTTTTAATATACTAAGATATATACCGTAAGATTTAAATATTATAATTAATATTTAAAATAGTATATTATAAATATAATATATATATCTCAAACGATATATGTCAATTATATATTTAACTTTTAATATATTAAGATATACACCGGGAATTATATTTTAAATCTTAGCCTCGTTAATATATTAAATGATAATATCATAAATATTTAATTAATATATTATATTTAATAAAGTTATATCTACTATTTTGACAGAAAATGATATATTTCATTTTCTGGGCTAATTGATTTTGTGCCATAGAAAATATATTTGACAAAGTAATGTCATGGGACGCTACTAAGTTCCGAGTCATTAGTTGAGAGAATGATCAACAGTGATATGACCAACGTCACTAGTTGAGAGAATGATCAACAGTGATATGACCACAATTCACTAGTTGAGAAAATGATAAACAGTGAAATGACCAGAGTCACTAGTTGAGAGAATGATCAACAGTGACATAACCAAGGGCACTAGTTGAGAGAATGATCAAGAGTGTTATAACCACAGTCACTAGTTGAGAGAATGATCAACAGTGATTTGACTACCGTCACGGGAATCGCCTAGTGACAAATGCCTTTGAATAATAATAAGATATACTATATATCTATTACTTGATAAACTGCACTATTGGATGAAAGTTAGCCAATGAGTGATATGACCACCATCACATCGGAACTGCCACCATGTGACAAATACTGATTGAGTTTTGGGTAAATATAAACAAATATAAAAACTCTTAATGTTGTAAAGTATAACAATATATTTTTATAAAAATGGAATTAACTCACCAGTATTTATTACTGATAAAATGTTTTCAAAACACGTTTTAGGTAACTTGCCGTAAAGATAATAGACGCCAGCTATGGAGCACTGAAGGCTTAAATAAAGTGGCTATAAATACCTGAATAAAAGAAGAAATTTATGTTTTATTTATTTGGATTTATTCCTATGAAAACATTTGAATTGAATATGGGTTTTAGCCCATTTGTTTAATATAAAAAGTTTGGTGTTTTACAAACTCTGAAATTATTTCCTAACTACGATCCTAATGAAAATTTTGTCCGCTGCGTATCTAAAAAACACCGATACCATCTCACTGGTTCACGGCTCCGGCTCCCAGGGTGGGGTCGGGGGTTGTGACAATTGCTATCCGCTTCCGGTGATCGATTTAAAAAATGATTCCCTCACCAGTTTTTGCCTTAAATGTTTTCTTGATGCTTACAAAGGCTATCGTCAGATCTAGATGGCTCTGGAAGATGAAGACAAAATAGCTTTCATCACAAATGAAGGTTTGTTTAGTTACACAAAAATGCCATTCGGATTAAAAAATGTAGGAGCAACATATCAACGCTAAAGGATAAGGCGTTTAAAAGTCATATCAAATTCCAATTCTCTACGAACTTCATATTCCAATACTCTCCGGCACTGGCAATGATAAAACAGCTTCTCTAGATAATCTGGATTATGTATAGTTTTATTACAATCGTCATGATCAACTACTACAGAGTGATCTTCGTGAATTGAAATTGTACCCAAATCTTCGATCTCTTCCAAGATCAAATTTCTTCGTTTCTCACGATTATGAAACCTCGTTTCGTGAGGTGGTCAAACCTTTCTAAAAGTAGAAACATTAACAACTAACAAAGATTGAAGAATAAAAGAAAAAAGTATTCCTCTTTGTTACCAAGCGTGTCATCTGAAATAATTAACAGGACACTATTGTTCAACAGGATTTGCTTCCGGTGATCTCTGTTAAACTTCTTCGGGATTTTCTGTACATTCCTGTGTTGCAGTTTGGAAAGATGACCGAATAGAGATCTGAATAACTGATACAAAATCCGCTTAGTAATTTTAATGAAGCAACAGAGATTGAAGGTGCCAAACAAAAACTATTATTAAATTTAATGAAGCAACGGAGATTGAAGATGCCAAACAGAAACTAAATGAATTATGCAACGTTTCCGCATTTTTTGCACTGGCAGAACTCCTCTAGTTGAACTATATTCCATCCAACATATTGTCACACCCTGCTAGTAGCGGAAGCGTATTGTGTGTGACGTAAGAAAGGTAATCATTGCATCCAAATGAGTAAACATAATAAACCACAACGATGCCATAGATATATTGTTTTCAAACAAAGTTTTCAAGTTTACAACATAGTTTTCTAGTTTCCATAACGTTTACAAACATTAACCAAAATATAGTTATATTCACGACACAAAAGATAGTTTTTGACATAAAACATAGTGAGGTTTTATCCCCTATATACCCATATGAACTTGGGATATAAAAGATAAACCCTCCAAAAGCGGCTATCGTTGTCATAGACTTTCCCGTTCCCCATAGTGTATCACCGGCTCAAGACTTGTTTCCTGAAATACATGTAGTTTTAAAAGTCAACAAAATTTGAGCGAGTTCATGCAGTTATTGTTATCATATGAAATCTTTGTATTCTTGTAATGAAATCCCGGTATGTTAATAGCATATATGGAGTTTAAGGATTTATCAGTGGGTAGCAAGCCCCCTGACTATATGTAACACCCCGAAAACGGGTTTGGTAACTAAATCCCGTTAATACAAAAAGACGGGTAAAAGTAACCAGGTAAATATTAGGATCTAAATAAATAATCCTAATATTAAATACAAGTGAATAAAAACTTTTAAGGAAATAAGTTTATAAGAGGCCCGAGTTAACGGGACTTAAAATAAACTTAGTCATAAATTCCCCGAACCCACTAAGTTAACTCGGAACATTTAACCTAGTTAATTAGTGGGAATATTGTTAAAAATAATTAGGTTGTGACCTAGTTAATAATGAACCAAATAATAGATGGGGGATCAAAGTTGTTAAGTTTGAAACTAATAACAATTAAAACAATAAAAATTAAAACCAGACTGGTCCGATAAAACACAAGGGGGCGACATCAGGATTCCTCCTCAAACCCTAAACACAAAAAATCTCACAAATTGAAGGCACAAATCGGTTCCAAAACAAAATCTGAGCATAGATTGGTGATCTCCTCTGAAAAGGGATCATAAGGTATGTAAATTTTGTAGAAAATTTCCATCTAAATTTCTGGATGAACTTAGAGAATTCGAAAATTGATGTTGCATGTATGTTTTATTGATGGAATCGGAACAATATTGTGTCTAGGAGTGAACCCTAGACAATTATGTGTTGAAATTATGCTCAATGCTTGAGAATTCCACAATCACCATTGAAGGTGTTAAGTGGGTTTTGTAGAAACATGTTAAACATTAGGATTTTGATAGTTATTCTAGTGTAATTTGAATCCCATGAAGTAAACTCAGATTTGTTGATGCTAAATTCGTGTATGTGATGTTTTTAGGGTTTTTGATTGCTAAAAATAGTGTTATAATGTCATAAACATGTTTTAATTGAAAGCTGAATTCAAACAGCTTCTGATCAGAATTTACAGCCGACTTGTATTGGCTGTAACGTGGACAAAACGTGACAAAAACATGGGTTTCTTGAGTTTAAAATGTAATTCCAGGAAATGTCTTTAAAACCCCACTGGAATTGCATTTTTTCGATGAAAATTGAATGTTTTATGAATTTTTCGGTATCGAAGGTTCAGGCTGCGTTTTCTGGCAGAATTTGCAGCCCATTACGAATGTCATAACTTAATTTAAGAACTGATTTATGATCTCAAATTTTTACTGTAGGTAGCTTCAGGTAATTCCAAAAATGTCCAACTGGAATTTCGTCAATCGGATAAACGAGGAATTTTAAATGAATTTTCTCGTAAGCTACAGTCAGAAGTGACGAATCTGATAACAGCTTAGGAAATGAATTTTTACGAATTTTTGGTAAAGAGTTAAATCTTGAAATTTTACACAAGGCCTAACCCTCCGGGAGGTACGTCACATAAAAAAATCATAATTTTTGAAGACTTGTAAACAGGTTAAACAGGTCACCAAAAATAGCCTAATTTCAGTGATACGAACTTGCCTAATTGATGTTAATCTTGGCTAAATGACTAGTTATGAACTTGATTGTACATATGTAAAAATTATGCCCATTAGGTGTTTGTTAAATGCCTGAATGAAATCGTGATCTACTTGGTTGTGTGTAAAACGTGATTATATTAGGTGTTCGGATGAATGCTAGTGATAATGTGTAAGGTGGAAAATCGTATTAAATTATGGTTAATCTAACCACCTTGTGAATATTGAATAATAGTTTGGCGCTTAACAAGCTAGGTGGAAGCTTATGGATGAAGCGGGTCAAACGGAGCGAGTATGGAAAGAAAAGCGTGGCATGGATGTAAGGTAAGTGAAACTTACACCTTTTGTAGAATACGTATTTATTTTATAAGTTGTAAATACGATAAAGACGATATTCGGAATATGGTCTCCGACGCTAAATGGTAGGGGTCGGGACAAATAAAGTTGATAAAACCATGATTAATGATATAAAAAGGTGAATTGGAAATTTAGTCATGAAAAGACTAAGATATAACGAGTTTCCGAGCGGCTACTTTATAACTAGGCCTAAAGAATTAAAAAGAAGAAAAACGGTGATTTGGTCAAGTGAAAATGGATTAAAATTGAAGTTTAAAACGATGCCAAGTGGCATAAGACAAATTGAGTAAACGCGTAAGAAACGGATGTAAGAGACCTAACTAATTGGTGAAAAATCCGAAATAGTTACTAAACGAAATGGTAAATAGATGCCATTCAATCTAAGCGCAAATGGTTGGTCGTTTAGACCAAACGGGTCAAATGGCGATGTAGACACCATTTGACAATTTACGACTAATAAATGTTTGTCGAGTCTTATGCTTACAAGACAAAACGGCTTACGATTTATCAATGCTATGATATAACAATTTAGTGAGACAAGGTATTAAAAACAGGTCATTGTGTTGATCCGAGCCAGGTACGTATAAATAAGATTATGGTTAAATAAGCGAATTGGGTCAAAAGTGTTAAACAGGAATTTCAAGCCGAGAGCTTGAAATTCTGAATTTTTAAGAAGTTTTATATCAGGTTTTAACTCCATAGGATGAAGAATTAAATTACGATCGCGTGAGAAAAAGAATCACGCGAATCGGATAAGTAGAACAAAAGTTATGCACGTTTTTGTGAATTATAAGTTTGAGTTTTTGAGCTGGGAATTTGCAGTTCAGCAACAAACAATTTTGGACAAAACAGGGCGTCGCGACGCGACGGGTTCTATAAATAAAAAAAAAAGTTTATTTTAATAGTATACGCATTGCGAACCCATTTAAATACGTTTTAAGCTACGTGTGACTAATCTAACTCATGTTTTATGAGTTGTAGGTAAATTTCTAGTACCAGAGGACGATCAAGCTCAATGAAGAACCGAACACGATCAAGAAACAAGCTTCCGCACGACGTTTCGTTGTTACTTTTAAATGACGAACTTAATTACATTATGTTGTAAACTTTTAAATTGTAAAAGGTTTTAATAAGCCCGTATTTCCGATGTATATGTAATCTTAATTACATGATTAATTTTTTCGTAAACTATATGTTAAACCGTGATTTAATTGAAAGGGTCTTACAAGTTGGTAATCAGAGCTCATGGTTATAGAGTAAACTGTGTTCGGTTCGAGGCTTGATAGCAAATCCGGTAAGTACATGTATATTAATGGTTAAGCATGATTAAAGTGTTGTGAACAACACATAGAGTTATCGTGTAATATACGTTACCTCAATTAAATGATAGATATAGCTAACAAAATTACGTGCGTTGACACATATAGTAGAAAAGCCTTGTATTATGATACAGGCGTTTAGTAAAGTTGACATTACTAACTTTTGTGAATGTCTTAATTGAAGGACACTTGCATTTAAAGATGACAGGGGTTGAACATGTATCAACTAAACCATTGCACAAGAACATAGTATTGAAGTAAAACTTGGTTTAAATCAAAGTTAAGTTTTGTGTAGTAAATGCATGCTATACTGATATAGACATTTATGCGGTATTGTGAAAATTCATACATCCAAGCCTTGCGACAGTCGGATAACCCTTTCAGTCAAGGTTATCAAAATATGTATTCGGATTCGGTCATTCCTTCCATCCAAACAAACCCGAGATTACAGGAATGGGATTTGTCAAGTCCTATGGTACCACTACCTACTACCGAGCGGCATGATCGGTGTTAATGAATGTATAGTATAGTTTAAACAAACCAAATTTCATACCAAAATGTAAGCATATGATGAATAAGAAATGTACTAAGTATGCTAAGTTAACATACAAAGCAGAAAAGTCATGTAAATCAATGTGCTAGCATGCTATCAGTCAACATACATAGCAGAAATGTAATGTAAAAACAATGTACTAAGTACGCACACAATGGACATACATAGCATGAAATGTAATGTAAAACGATGTACTAAGTACACACACAATGGGCATACATAGCATGAACACAATGAAATCATGTACTATAAATGTACTAATGAACATAGCAAGTATATGATGTGAAAACATGGAAAGCATGAAAGTAACAAGTAGGCACATGTGTTCCACCCCAAAACGTTTGGAAAACAGTAAAAGAGGGGTCTATGTACTCACTTGAGATTGCTCAGTAGTCCTTGAGTAACAACCAAACAATGCTAGAGATCGCGGATATCAAACGGCACCTAATATAGGTAACTATGTTAATAAACCGGACCTAAATCGGAAGATCTGATAGAATGAGGGTTCGTAAACCAAACGAGTATAGAGACTCATGTTATATGGTTTAACAAAGCCTACATACTAAATGAAACCTTAATCTAAATGCTTTCGACCCATTACGACCCGTTTAGGTAGCTTATGCTACTTTAACGCGTCGTTCGCGTGAAACGCGTTCGGGACGTCTAACTAGTCCTATGACAAGTGTTATATGCCTAAACATGTTACATAATCAGTTATGTGACAAAATTTTAGGTTACATATGCTTAATTACCGATTACACATGAAAAGGGTAATTTGGTAATTTACCTAAGGCATATATACTACCTATCATACAACTACTTAACGAAGCGACCATAAGGTATAACCTCGGAAGGTTATTCCCTATATACTATGGTCACCTAATGTATTGGTCGGATCCTAATGATCGACCAAATGGGTCGGGTTCGAAGGTATAAGCGATTTATTAGATCGCTTACCCTTACGACCCTAGACAACGTGGTAATCAGTAGGCATAGTCACAAGGGACTATAACCATCGTGATTACAATCACGTTGCGAAGTTCAAACGAACTTCGTGTTGACCATTGACTGGTCAACGCCGAAAGTCAAACATAGTTTGACTTTCGGACTCGAAAAGCAATAAAAGAACGAAGGAATACTTACAAAGGGTCCCCGCAAGCAAATCGTGATCGAATAGCTCAGGTATGAAGCAAAGGCCTCAACTTAGAGCTTTACAATCAGATTTGGTGGGTTTTTGCAAGTGATGGGGGTGGGTATTTATAGTAAAAGGTCCACCGTTAGGATCGTTTCATGGAAACCGTGCTTGAATCTCATGCGTACACTTGTCGGAACCTTATGGTACCCAAATTGGCCACTCACCATAAGAGATCAACATGTGGCAAGGGGTTAGGAAGTGGTTTACAGCTGGAAACAGGCTGTTCAGAAGCTTCTGATATTCTGAAGACCCCTTGAGCATCGTAACAATTATTTGTTGCGGTGCGCAAGGACCTAGTTTGGCAGAAATGTCAGATTTGGTCCCTGCAGCCCGTTTAAGCTATTTTCGATGCGTTTAAGGCCCGTTAACCCCATTTCAAAGCTCTAAAATGAAGTTAAAGTATAGGGAACTTAAAATGTGTTAAAAAAATATCTCGGATGTCGGTTCGTTTGGCCGTACGATCGCGATGTTCGGTTAAATACGACGGAATGCGCATAAGCGCGAAAAACGATCCAAATGACGTGACGAATGGATTTTTCTCATGCCAAACACTAAAATAAAATATTTTAGTGCTTACATAATTTTTTCGATGTCCGGATGTATTCAGAACGTAAGTTATGCGCGAAAGTGCAAACTTGTGCACTTTTTGACACTTTTAGTCCCTGAATGACCCAAAAGTTTATTTTAGCACACCGAACCCATCAAAGCCTATTTCTAAGCTATGTAAAGGATATTTATGGTATGTTTAACTTATGGCCATGTTCCGGAATGTCTATTACAGTTCAAATTGGCATACTTTCATAGTTTGTCAAATTTAGTCCCTGTAAGCGAATTAACTTGTTTTTGCCATACCAAAGCCTTCAAAACTTATTTCTAAGTTATGTAAAGGTTATTTAAGGTATGTTAAGCCAATGTCACTATTACGGAGTGTTTGTTGCATTAAACTGGTTATATTTACGCATCGGTGCGCATATAACCTTCCAGAAAGCGATTTAGAGTTTGAAATTGAACAAAATTTGATATGTGCAAATGATACACATATTTTTACAAATCCCAAGTATGAAATACAATATTTCATTGGTTTGGTATTTGTTTGATGGTCGCAGTGACCCAGGTGTCACAATTCACATCTATTCTAATTTGCATAATTATTTCCTCCAACATCAATTTATCTAGCATTCAAGTATTACAAACAAGATCATCTATCAAGATAACATACAATCATAATCATTATGATCTTTCTAATCATAACACAATTTCACAAAGTGGGTTTTCACTACAATCTTTCATACAACTAAAGTCAAGCATGATTCTTGTTCTAGAGTGCAATTCTAACTTAAATTTCTCACATTTGATACAAGAAATTGAGATTGGGTTGAACCCTCTTTCTACAAATCATAATTTCAGAAAATAAAACTTACCACTTCACTAACTAGGGTTAGATTTTCGAAAAGAGGGCTCATGCACTGGATTATCTTATGATTTTAGGCTTCAATTGCTTGATTTCTTGAGTTTAGGGTTTTCCCCCTCTTGCCTGTTCTTGATCGATCGCTCCCCAGACACACTCACTGTGTTTGGGGTTTAATTTGTTTTTAATAATTTAAGATTAATCACTTTTGCACTTTACCCCCCTTTACTTAGTTTCTAATTACAACTCTAATCTTTAAACCACATTTAACTACCATCTTGCCATAAATCCTAAATTATGTTAAGTTTATTATTTATTCTCACTTATTTTATTGTGTTTTCATTTTTGGGGCGTTACAAGAGAGATTGAAGGATGCTTACAATGTCAGACACTTTGGAAAGAGTGAAAAGACAGATCAAGAAAGAAGATGTTCTGAAGACGTGCTGAAGACTTCGTCGACATCCAAGGGGGAGTCTGTTGGTGCATATGTCTGTCGACTTCATCTTGTTTCGAGTCTTGTATTTTGAATGATAGTTTAGGGCACGTTTGTTGGTGCATATTCTGTGACAACAGCTTAATAGTTTAAGTATTTAGTCTTTGGATATTTTGTAATGGGCTTAGCTTATTGGTTAGTGAGTTTATTATTGTAATGGGCTTGGAAAATGGCCTAGCCCAGTAGGAAGCCTAGTTCATAAACATGTGGTATATAAACATGTTTTGTGATTAGGGTTTTAGTTGTTGGAGTAGTATGAGAATTCTAGAGAGAGAAAGTCTAGAGAGAGAGTAACTTTGAAATTGAGAGTAGCAAGATCACAGAGAGAGGCTGTGAGGTTGTGAGGTCTTGAATTGATTGTAAAACTGATAGTTTGGATAATTAATAGAAGACCCGTTTGATTGTGAATTCTGTTTCTACTCGTTTCTATGCAAATCTGATCTAGAGGATTCCGCACTCTAGGTTAGATATACAATTTTGTAACGATCCATACGAAAAGGGACCTATAATTGGTATCAGAGCATTAGGCTCTTGAAGAAGCTCGGTTCAGAATTGTTCAAACTGTTCTTTATAGACTTTTGATCGAGTGACGATTCGATCGGATGGCAATCCGATCGGATGGCCATCAGATCCAATGAACATATATATGACATGTTTGATACTTGAAATTTTTCTAAGTGTTTGCCTCGATATCTATGCCTTATCTGTTAGATAGATAGGATGGCAATTCGATCGGATGGCCATCTGATCCAAAACACTATCCGATCCAAAACACATTCTTATTTTCATATGGTCTCAACTGTTTGTCATTTGGATAGAATGGCAATTCGATCGGATGGCAATCTGATCGGATGGCCATTCGATCCAAATCATACTATGTTATATATACTTATCATCATGCTACTTTGACAATTGATCGAGTGGCAATCGGATCGAGTGGCCACTCGATCGGATGACCATCCGATCCACTTCACTCACTCACACTGTTGACTTGTCGAGAGCACTGATCCGGTTTTTCACATGGATCGATTGGTAATACGATCGGATGGCCATCCGATCCAAATGCACAAGTAATGTTCTTAAATGATTGATGGTTCACCTGATTGGATGGCAATCCGAACCGATCACCATCCGATCCTTAGTGCTGCATAGAGTGAACTTTTCAGTGTTAGAAAAGTTTTGAGGTTTTTCAAAATTCTTAACACTTGTCTCAAACTTTGTGCAAGTGATAATGTCATGTATTCTTACAGGCAAGAGCATCAGACTGGGATAAATCTCATAACATCTATTGTCTACTCAACGCACATTATACAGATACAACTCCGTATAAGGATATGGCAGAGTTTCTGAGAAAGAGTAGGGTTGCAAAGGTTTTGACGAACCAAACAATAATGTATGAATCGCATGTTAGACGATTTTGGAGTACAGCTAGATATGAGGAAAGTGAGAAAACCATTTACTCTGCAGTTAGGAAGAAGAATGAGAACAATGAGGATACAAACGTTGAAATTAAGTTTGACGTAGGAGACTTGAGACGTGTGTTAGAGTTGGGAGATAGTGATAATGATCCAACGATTGTTCCTAGGCGTTTATGTAAAGGATTATGGCTTAGGATGGGCTTCTTAGGGCACATAAACAGCAAACTTCTAAAGTCAATGTTTAGCCGTCCATATAAGTTCTTAGTCCACTGCATCATTCATGCTTTGTCGCATAGAAAGGGAGCGTATGATGAACCTTCAGACTACATATGAACATAATCACTTGCTTGGTACTCAATAGGCCATACAATGTTTCACAAGTGATATTCGTTCATTTGGTAGACAAAATTAGGGGTGAGAAGTATATAATGTACTGCAGATTCGTGCAAATGATGATCGACGATCAAGTGCAAGGTTTAGAGAAGGATTCTGGAGATGTTTTAGGGCTACGTCATATAACAGCTGAAACGTTGAGCAGATTAGGGCAATACAAGAAAGATCCTGAGCCGAGAGCTAAGCGAATGATTTGCAAGATTGCAAATCCAGAGTATGCTGCACCAGAGAATGATGCATGGAGACATGATAACAGCAACTCTGAGAATGAAGAAGATAGGTTAAGAGATATGGTTGAAAAGAAATTGCGTTACTAGTTCGTGAAGGATGGTAAAAGAAAGAGAACACCAAAGACCTCTCCAGCTGTATCTATTCCTAAAGTGTCAACACTGAAGATAGTTGTTAAGGGTTTAGTTGATAGGGGGAGTCTTAAGAGAAGCTAGATCATTATCTGTTATATAATTCTAATGAATGTTTTAATGTCTGTGTTTGCAGGGCCTTCAAAAGAACCAACACCAAGATTGATTGATGAAACAGTGATACCTCCTGGAGGTGTTGATTTGTTGAAAGATACGTTTGAAAGTTACTTAAAGAAGAATGAAGAAGCTGATGCTGCGAAAGTTGGATCTTCATCAAAGGATGTTCAAGCTGAAGGTGTTAAAGAGAAAGATGTTGAAGTTGTTGATGATCCTAATGACGCTGATGACGAATCAACTGAAACAGATTCTGATTTCGATATGTCGAGCTTGGGGTTGGAAGGGTTACTAAAAAGAAGAAACCACAAAAGAAGAAAGGATCGGACGATGAAGACGAATCTTATGTTCCAACGCCACAAGCTGAGAAGAAGAAAATCAAAAAGCGTAAGGCTGTACAGACTTGATTCATTCCTAGAAGTGTTCGTGCAAGAAAGGAGACTGCTGCAGCTCAAAGAACTCAAAGCACTAAAGAGCCTGAAGTTGAAAAGATTCGAACTCCAGAAGTTGAAATTGCGAGTCTTGTAGCTCCTAAAGATCAAACGACTGAAACTCCAGAGATTGAGATTGTTAGTGTTCAA
Source organism: Helianthus tuberosus (assembly GCA_030545235.1). Taxonomy (NCBI): domain Eukaryota; kingdom Viridiplantae; phylum Streptophyta; class Magnoliopsida; order Asterales; family Asteraceae; genus Helianthus; species Helianthus tuberosus. The sequence goes on from CM060430.1 coordinate 32,524,507, forward strand.
GCTCCAGAAGTCCAAACGACGGAAATTCCAGAGGTTGAAGTTAATGTGGAGAAAGAAAAAGAAAAGAATGATGATGATGTTATTTTTACTGAAGAAAGGGTTTCTACATCACCACCACCACCACCAGTTGATCCAGAATCATCTAAGCCAAAGAAAACTACTCTTCCTCCTTTGTTTGAAGGCCTTCCAAATGTTCAAGGCAAATTCACTGATGATATTCTTCCTGATGATGATTATGATATGTTTCATGATGAAACAGTCAAAGATTTGAAGAAGAAAATGAGTATTCTTGAGAAAGAAAAGGGAAAGGCAGAGGCTGAGCGTGATGCATTAAAGAAACAGCTTGAAGAGTTGAATAAAGTAAATGAAGAGATAAAGTCTGTGATGATCAAACATGCAAAGAAGATAAAGGATTTGGAAGGAGATGTTGAGGATAATGCAAAGCTATTTGAGCTTCTATCAATAAAGATTTCTGATCTGCATGTGAAGAACAAGAAGTTGAATAATATAAATAAGATGCTACATCAATTGTTAAGTGAAATTCATGAAGCGACCTCAAATGAAATGAAAGCGATGAAGCTAGAGATGGAAGCCATTAAAGCTGACAAGACAGTGAAAAATGAGCAGCTCAATGTGTTATATACTGTTATGGAACATCATTTGGGCATCGACGTTCAATCCATCTACAACAACCTTGAAATCAAGAAGGTAGAGGAACGGAGAACTGAACGTGAAAAGCTTCTAGCAGAGGATGCTAAGCAGAAACTGAAAGGAAAGTTATATGATGTTGGACGTTCTTCGGGTCAAACTGGTGATGTTGATGAGGAGATGGTATGTCACACCCCGACCACGTAAAACAACAAAACGTGGCGGAAACGTCGGGGAGTGTTGTAACAGAATTATTGTTTCACAACCATGGCATACAAAGTTATATTTTATTCATCAAACAAAGAGTTACATTGTCTTAAAATAACTGAAACAAAGAGTACATCACATAATTAAACTAGTTCTATCTTTATTTTAAGTCTCTAAGGCACAGGTCCGCCCTAGTATGTCACGAACATCCTAAGCAACAGCTCCTGAAACACATGTGAAAATAGGTACGTCAGCATAAAAATGCCTGCGAGATACATAGGTTTTATGAAAATAGGATTCATGACTTATGTTTTAGAAAATGTTTAATAAAATTCAGTCATGAACCTTGTAAATTGTTTTGTTTTGTAAATCATTTGAAAAGTAATAAAATCAGATGATACGTATAAACAAAAGAATAATGTATGGTTAAATGAATAACCAAGTAAAATAAGTTGTATAAAACAAACTGTTTTGTAAAACAAAGTCTTGTGAAAAATATGTTATTTCTGTAAAATGTATAAGTTCAAATTGAATGATTTAAATAACGCTACGACATGTAATATGATACAAACACTTATATATAGGAAGTACCAGCGGCGTATCCACCATGCTCGTATCACATTACACAGGCCTCGTTGCTTAAATCACTTACCCTAACAAACCACCAATGTAAATTGCCCATGTCTAAACCATTTGTCAAATGTCTTTGTGTAAACCATATCAAAATGTTTTTGTCAAAATGTAGTCCATGAAATGTGCATATCAATATCAAAATGTCTATGTCAAATGTCAATCATGTAATGTGTAAACAAAATGTCATGTATGGTAAGTGAAATATATATATATATATATATATATATATATATATAGGGGAAGGTTCAAATGAAAACCACTAGTTATTGTGAAAACTCGAAAACTAATTAAAAAAAGCCAAAAAAACATACAAATTTTTTTTTTTTTTGCAAACCAATTTTCGCAGGTTTTATTATATAAAAAAAATAATTTTCAAAATTTTTTTTTTTGTGTAGTGCACATGTGTAATACTACACATGTGTATGTGTACTACACATGTGCAGTACACAAATTTTTTTTTTTTTTTTTTTGAAAAAAAGTTTTTTTTATACATAAAAAGCAGCGATTTTTATTAAAAAATTTTGAAAAAAATTTTTTTGTGTGTTTTTTAGGCTTTTTTTAGTTGGTTTTCGAGTTTTCACAATAAAAGTGGTTTTCATTTGAACCATCCCCTATATATATATATATATATATATCAACCGAACCATAGGTAAAAATGCACAAAACAATGTATTGAAGTAAAACGTGGTTTAAATCAACGTTATGTCTTGTGGAAAATGCATGCTATACTGATACAAACATTTATGCGGTATTGTGAAAATGCATACATCCAAGCCTTGTGACTTTGGTGATAAACCCTTAAAAAAATTAAAGGTCTATCTGTGTTATGTTTTATCGAATTCGGTCATTCCTTCCATCTAAACATACCTAGGATGTCAGGAACGAGAGTTGTCAATTCCTATGGTACCACTACCTACTAACGAGCGGTGTGATCAAAGTTAATGAATGTATATGGTCCCACTTAAACAAACCAAATGTCATACCCAAAATGTAAGCATGTGATGAAATGAAAATGTACTAAGTATGCGGCAAATGAACATACATAGCATGTGATGTAAAACAAATGCACTAAGTATGATGAACATACATAGCATGAAAAAGGTAATGTAAAACAATGCACTAAGTATGCGCTAAATGAACATACATAGCATAAAATGTCATGTAAGACGATGTACTAAGTGTGCAACAAAGGACATACATAGCAAAAACACAATGAAATCATGTACTATAAGTGTACTAATGAACATAACAAGCATGTGATATGAAAACATGGAAAGCACGAAAGTAACAAGTAGGCACATGTGTTTCACCCCAAAATGTTTGAAAAATAGTAAAAGAGGGGTCTATGTACTCACTTGAGATTGCTCAATAGACTTTAGATATCCACCAAGCAAAGCTAGAAGATCACGGATTCAAACGGCACCAAATATAGGTATCTACATTAATAAACGGACCTAATCGGAGGATTGGGTAGCATGACGGTTCGTAAACCAAATGAGTGGAGGAACTCATGTAATATGGTTTAGCAAAGCCTACATACTAAAACAAAACTTATCCTAAGTGCTTTTGACCCGTTACGACCCGTTTAGGTAGCTTATGCTACTTTAACGCGTCGTTCGCGTAAAACGCGTTCGGAACGCCTAACTAGCCCTATGACAAGTAAGATATGCCTTAATATGTTTAATATTGTTGCTAAATTAGTTTAGATGTCAAAAATTAAGTTACATAGGCTTAAAATAAATTTTAGCGTAAAAATGGCATTTTGGTAATTTTCCTAAGGCATAGGAACTACTTATCATACAACTACTTAAACGACGTGACCATAAGGTATATCCTTGAAAGGTTATTCTCTATACAACTATGGTCACCTAAAGTGTTTGGTCGGATCCTAATGATCGAACAAATGGGTCGGGTTCGAAAGTATAAGCGATTGATTAGATCGCTTACCTTTATGACCCTAGATAAGCACAAATCTAAAAGTGACGAGCTAAACTTGCTAGAACATGTTTAGTTAAGTTAGAAAACAGGTTTGGAATCAAAACAAACGGTTTTGATACCCTAGAGTAGTTTGGTTACAAAATACGTGAGAAAACGCATTTTGGCCGAAACTACGACTCGTCACTGAGCCTAGATAACGTGGTAATCAGTAGGTATAGTCAGTAGGGACTATAACCATCGTGATTACGCTCACGTTATGAAGTTCAAACGAACTTCGCATTGACCATAAACTGGTCAATGTAGAAAGTCAAATGCAGTTTGACTTTAACGCTAAAACGAATGAAAAGAACGAAGGAATACTTACAGAAGGTCCCCGGAAGATTTGATCCGATTTTCTCTCAGGTAGGAAGCATATACTTCCACTTAGAGAGCATAAATCAGATTGAAATTGTGGGTTTTGCAAATTGAGAATGGAGGGGTATTTATAGATATGGTAGAGCCGTTAAGATCGTTCCTCGTTAACCGAGATTCAATCCTAGTCGTACACATCGAGCCCATAGATTTACAAAACCAGGGGAGCCCCTAGAAATGCTCCAAAACCATGTGCAAAGGTGGGTAACAGCTGGATCAAGCTGGAAAACACTTACTGCTGATCTGGGGATGCTTTACGGACCGTATGGTTCTCCCCTTACGGACCGTATGCTGGTCTGCAGACCAGTAACTTTCAAAGTTGGCAGTTTTGGTCCCTGTGCGCGTATGGTCGTGTTTTGGCACTTCTAACACCCGTCAAACCCATTTTTAAGCTCCACAAGGATATTTAAATCATAGGGAACATGAAACATGCTCAAAAATATGTCGAAGTCGTAACGGTTGCGTTGTTCGGTTAATTACGACGGAAGTCGTAACGGACGCGTGTACGATCCAAATCACGCGACGAATGGGTTTTTCTTATGCCAAACACTAAAACAAAATATTTTAATGCTTGCATAAATTTTTGGATGTCCGGATGTATTCAGAACGTAAGTTATGCGCGAAAATGCAAATTTATGCACTTTTTGACGCTTTTAGTCCCTGAATGGGCATAAAGTTTATTTTAGCACACCGAACCCCCTCAAAGCCTTTTTTTAAGCTATGTAAAGGATATTTAGGGTGTTTTTAACTTATGATCATGTTCTGGAATGTCTGTTACAGATCAAATTGGCGTACTTTCGCAGTTTGTCAGTTTTAGTCCCTGTAAGCGAATAAACTTGATTTTGCCATACCAAAGCCTTCAAAACTTATTTCTAAGTTAAGTAAAGGTTATTTAAGGTATGATAAGCATAAATTGATGTTCTAGGGTATTTGTCGCATTAAACTGATTACGTTTACGCACCAGTTTGCGTATAATTCTCCAGAAAGCGATATAGAGTTTGAAATTGAATAAAAACCAAAACATGAAAAATGTCAAACATAAACAAACAAACATTGGGATCAAATAACTTTATTTCATTGATAACTGAACTGTTTACAATGATTACAGGCACAGATGTCATAGTCTCCCCTACTTGTGGAAATTTCGTCCCGAAATTTGTTTAGAGTAAACTCGTGAGAATAGATGTGGATACTTCGCCTTCATTTGATCTTCACATTCCCAAGTAAACAAAATGTAGCGTTTTTGTAGGACCAGTTTTGACACCGTATGATTGCGTAACGAACGTTCGACGTGTGGAATCCGTGAACGTGGTTTTGACACCGTACGATCGTGTAACGAACGTTCGACGTGCGGAATCCGTGAACGTGCGTGACCGAACATACAAGAACGTACAAATGACGTGATTCTATTGAATAATATATCGTGTACAAAGCCGTGAATCACGTGGAGAGACTTTCTCTCTCTAGACTTTCTCTCTCTAAGTTCTAAGCTTCTAAATCTCCAAATGAGCAAAGTCTTAAACTTTACAACTAAAGCTCCTATTTATAGGCACAAGGTTATAATGAGAAATCTCATTATTTACAAAATTTCCACCTTGCCTTTACTAACTAGTAACATCATCAAGTCTTGAATTCTTTGGTTTCTACTACGATTTTTATTGACGGAGGCGATAGACACTTAATGCACTAACAGACTCCCCCTTGGATATTGCCGTAGTCAATCTCGTAGCATCCTGTCTTTCTCTCTTTCGAACAGAATCCCCGTGGATCTGTCTACGAGCTTCCGTTGCTCCCCCTCTCGGTAGACTCTTTCTTCAGACTCCCCCTTTCGTCAAGCTTCCGTGCTTTTGGGATCAACACCTGGATTTCCGTATACAAGCTTCTCCAAAATATTTATCTGGCTTTTTGAATCCACGATTCCTCTTGCGTTGAGCTTGTCTTCAGACTCCCCTTTAGACTCAGCTGTCGGGATCGTAGTCTGGCTTTCACATGTTCACAAGTTCAGGATCAATTCCTGGCTCTATTCTGCATATGCTCAGGATTTGAAACCTGGTTAACCTGCACATCCTCTACCTCAACATAAGTTTTACAAATTTATAACAGTTAGATTTAAGAAACTTACTTGTAGAAATCATTAATTCAACAAACATACTAGTTACATCAAGTTCAAATGAATGACCTTGATTAACTAAACACACAATCTTTCAAAACATTTGTATATGACATTCAAAGTTTTCAACATATACTCCCAACCCTCTAGTTCATCAAGTTTAGCACTTGGAATTTTGAAAATCCGCTTTCCAACATTAGTTGTCGAAAATCTTTTTGTATTTTACAAAATTTAAGCTAAAACACAATATTTTTGGGTTTTTGATTTTAAAGAAATGCAGCAAAGAAATATATACAGACAATATTTTTGTGAGTTTGTGTAAGAGGATCATATCAGTTTATGAGACAAATCACTAGCACCGTTAAGCTTTTGACATTTTAAGTTCTAAACGATTCACATAGATTGTCAGTATACTGGTCCACTTAAATTTTCACACAAATTTCAACTGCTTCGAGATATGAGTTTAATGTCTTAGATACTTAAACTTAATTGCGTGTCCCACCTTAGAATATACTCCCGTATCCAGATCCCAATATTCAGTCTTACAGGTAAGTATAACACCAATGATATCTGTAAGGGGTTAATAATTTATGAAGAATCATGAGAGCTCAGGTCAGAACTACCGTTCAGCAGAGAGATCATGACTCAACTTGTGGGTGTGTCCCCTTTAGAGGATCTTTTTTACAACAGCATTGCTAAGCAATTTTATTGTCTTATCATATATGCTGAAGGTGGTGCTATGTTTCAAGCATTTGCAGAAAGTATTATTCGAGGACTAGGTCAGAACTACCGTTCAGCAGAAGTCCTGGAATAATACCCCAGATATCACTGAGTATAAAGCCTAGTATATCAGAAAAAGGAATCCTTCAAACAAGATTTCGGGGGTTACCCATATATCCGAGAGATGTTACCCACGATATAAGCAAGTTTGAATTTAGGTTTATATCTCGTCACAATCTACTAAATGTGCAAAAACCTACTGGCATATCATCAGTGAGACTGTTTATCACTTTTTAACTTTCCATATCTTTAGCATGCTGTGATCGTCTACTGATGTACTATCATTTCCTCTTTTAAACACCAAAACTCATTTTTGCTTTTTCAAATGTTTTTGGCATTTTCAATTTTTTTTTTTTAAATTTTCTCCCCCTAAAATCAAAATATGTTTCAATTTTGATTTTCAAGGAAAATTTGAAAACAAACTATACAAGAAACGTGACAAACTGATATCGAATCGCTTCAATTCGCCATTCATTCGGCTTAACAATCAGAACTCCCCCTGACAACAAACTATTTTCCCATTTAGATTTCAAAACACTTAAGTTTATTTTAATCAAAATGGTTTTTCCGGAAAATTAGTTTTGTTTGTCTTTTCACAAATTCGGGGTTCTTTCATCACATTGTTTTCCTTTAATCACTTTGTCGAAAAGATAAATCAAGTACAACTTAATGTCCTTGATTAGTCTTTTGTGATTCGAAATATCACAGTTACCAACCTGTGAATTTCTCAAGAAATATGCCGATTCCTGTTCCACACTTACCAACCTGGGAACTCCGGCAAGTCAGGTTTTTCTATTTGAAAAGATTTACCCAAGCCTGACCAGCCTTGGGTGATTTTGAATTCTTGTTCAACAATGATGGAAAATTTGCATCATCCATTGTTAAACCTGAATTCTCAGATTTTACCTCAACAACGGGCTCTTCTGGCTTTGACGAACCGGAATCATTGCCTGAATGTGGCTTGTCTGACTTTGACACATCAGATTCATCGCCGACCATTTTCTTCTTCTTCTTTTCTTCTTTCGTCCTCAGATTTGTATCCGATGAATTCGTCTTGCTTGTCTTTGCAATCGAATTAGTTGATTCATCAGAACTCTTATTCAATCTGTCCGGTGAACCTGAAGACAAAATTTTCTCCAGATATTCTCTTGCCTTCTTCCTCAGTCTGTCTTTCTGCCCCTGAGAAAGCTTCACTTTCTTTTCTTGAACTTTAGATTCTTGAACCTTCTGTTCTTTGGGCTTGACGTTGACTGGTTTCTTTTCCATTCTTTGAGATTCAACCCTCGATCTTCCCATTGATCTCCTTGGGCAATCTCTGGCAATATGTCCTCTGATATGACAATTATAGCATCTTCTTGTTTCATAATTCCAATTCTGACAGTTAACAGCAATGTGTCCTCTCACACCACAGGTGTAGCACACTCTGTTATCGTACCATCTACTTCTGTCAGTCCAAACCTTCAGATCATAACATTGTTTGGCTTGGTTATAGTCATTTCTCCTCTTCAATGCTGGATTTGGCTTTTGAGCACTGTGGTCAAACCTGCACCACTTATTACCAACATTTTGTGAGTTTTCATTTTTAAATTTTTGTGATTTTTGATAATGATTGGATGACTTATCTGATGAGCTTTTATTTTCAATTTTGAAGTCTTTCAAATTTTTAACTTTTTGTTTCTGTTCTGCATTTTTCTTAACAGGTTTTTGCTTCGAGCATTCACCTATTTCAGTAGATTGCAAAACAGTATTTTGAAATTTTTCTTGTAAATCTAAAAATATTTTTCTTTTCTTTTCTTTTTCTTTTTCATCGTCAGATATTTCATCACAATCTTCAATTTTGACTTTATCAAAATTTGTGACATTGTCACTTATTGGAACAGAATTGATTGGTTTTGGACATAATTGATCAAACTTTGCTGAAGTGGTCACAAAACCTTTCAATTTCTTTTCAAAATCATCAATCTTATTTCTAGCATTCTCAACTTCTTTTTCAAGTTGAGAAATTTTCTCAAGATGAGAATTTATTACCTTTTCATTTGCAATTTTATTTTCTTCAAAAACAGATTTTTCATTTTCTAAAACTTTTATTTGATTTTGAAAATCTGTTTCTTTTTCTTTTAAAACTTCATTTTCTAATTTTATCCAAGAAACATCTTTATTTTCAATTTTAATCTTTTCAAAATCTTTTTCTTTTTCTTTAAAATTTTTGTTTTCTAATGACAAACTCTCAAGATTCTTCAAAAGTTTGTCATTTTCAGATCTCAGTTTTTCACAATTCAAGCGCAACTCCAAAATCTGTTCATTATCAGCTTTCTTCTCGTCTTTCAAAGCTTTGTTTTCCAATGTCAAATTCTCTGCATCACTCAAGAGTTTGGCATTGTCTGCTCCAAATTTATCACAATTTGAGCATTTTTCATTCATCTTTTCAACAGCATCTTCTTTCTTTGTTTCCATCTTGTATGTTCCTGCATAGAAAATTTTAACAAAATCAAGAGGATTCATATTTTCATCAATATAACAACCCCTCTTAATATCGTATCTCATAACATTTTTTGCTGCAAGACACACAGTGATTCGTTTTCTCATTTCAATGATTACATCCAAGTCTATCCTTTTTGATTCTTCTTTTATTTCATCCAATAACTCCCTTTTTCTTGAATCTTTATGAATCCTATGATTTGTAATTGTATTGATAAAACTTCTTAAATCATAGTGTGACAAACTAGAATTCCGTTTTTCGTTATTCACAAATTTATCCCATTCCAAACGTAAAGCATCAACAAATTTTGAAATTCTTTCATCATTTGAATGATATATCTTATGTTTTTCTAACTTGATGATTAGCTCATAAAACCTTTCTTTCAACTCCTCCACTGATTCATTCTTCTTACATAAAAAATTTTCGAATCTTTTAACATAAACATTCTTATCACTTAATCTCCCACACCAAGATTCACAAGACCAATCATTTAAATTTTCAAGATTCTTGTTTTCCTTTTCGTCAAACATTTTGATTTCTTGGAATTTGTGCCTTGTAAAACACCTCAAATCTCCTGCAAACAAACAAATAACTAAGTATTAGGCCTTAATTTGTATTGGAAGTGCAAATTACTTGGACAATTAAATGGGCTGACAACACTTTTGTTTTAAACTATGATTGGACCGCTCAATTTTGATTTTTTAAATGTTCAACTAAAAACAATTTGACCTTCACTTGCACTATACCGACAACTCTTAAATGAATATAAAACTGATTGGGCCTCTTGTTAAGACTTGTCACCTATATCCGACACATTTATATCACAACATAATTTCATTGGGCCACAATATATTTGATTCACAGTTGCCGACACAATTAATACCCAACACAAGTATGATTGGGCCGATACGTATTAGTCAGTCAAAAACACACTGTTCTATGATATGTATCACGTGAAATCAGCACAGTCACACAGAATTAAACCACGTTCAAGCAGAATCAAATAGTCACTTGATCGGAATCACTGATTGGTTCACATGAGCGGAATCAGAAAATGTCTTATGAGCGGAATCACATTAAGTACATAAGAGTGAAACCACAGTGTTACACCTATGAGCGGAACCTCAACCACAAGAGCGAAACCCTATTGGACCATATGAGCGAAATCAGGGTGTCATACGAGCGAAATCAACTTTGAAACCACAAGAGCGAAATCACTGGAACACAATGAGCGAAACCTAGTCCACAAAAGCGAAACCCCTGATTTTGCTTTTACCGTATGAGAGAAATCAGTTAGTTGACACAAAATCGGACCTAAAACCTTCAATATCTCCTAAACGGCTAGGAATTTGGAACTGAAACTTGGTAGGGTTATAGATCAGGTGTTTTCACACAACATATCAAAAAATCAGCCGATTCGGACCCTAAAATCCCGTTCAATTTGACGAATTTCAGCGAAAAACATGATAAAAGTGAAAAAGATGAAAAATTAGATGAAATTCAGATCTGAAAACGATGAAATCCGGTACGAATCTTGTTGTTTGATCAGTGCAATCGAGCTCCTGCTCTGATACCGCTTGTTGGACCGGTTTGCGACCCTATACAGTCAGTTGAGAACGTTCATCTTCACATACGAAGGCGGAATCAACGTAAATGAAGTTACACAACTTTTCCTTTTCAATTCCTTCTCTTTTATTGCTTTCTGATTCAAATTTGACAGAGTTTCGTTACACAAGCAATGACCAGGTTCCGCTCTAATGTCTAAATGAAGTCACACATGTGTGGTATTTATAGATGGACTGATTTCGCTTATATGGACAGTCCATATAAGCGAAACCTCATGTGACTAATAAGCGAAATCACCCTAATAACCATAAGAGCGAAATCCCTAATGACAAATAAGCGAAACCTATACATAATAACCTAATTTTGACTTTCAAGACCCTATGTTGACCTATCTTGACCTAAGACATAATGTAGACGTAGTCAACAGACATCTAGTGCACCAACAAGTACCGTTAAGCTTCAATTACATACACAGAATTAAACAATTCGCGTAGATTGTCGATATACTGATATGATTCCCTAACACGCTCAGCCAAAAATAAGTTTGTAAATAGTTTACTTTGTTTACTTTCTGCAATTTAAGTTTTCTGTATTTCATTTCTTAGTTTAGAACACTTTATTAAAAATCCAAAAAGATTTTATTTCTGCTTTATTTTCCGACAAACCAAAGTGGAGAGTTGATTGTTGGATTCTCAGATGATTGAAGCAGATGCAGGAGATTCTGGACTGAAGAATGAGGAGAGCTTATTTTGATAGAGTTTGATTTATTGAAAAGTCAAAAACAAGTTCATTAACTTGATACTTGTTATTTTCAGAAAATGTGTAAATTGTTGTTTTTAAAATCAGTTTGATTCGTCAAATGATCAACCAAGGTCATTAAATTGAACTTGGTAGATTAATCGAGTGATCAGGGTCATTAACTTGGACCTGAATACTTGAGTGGATTTCTAAAACTGATTGAGTTTGTGATTTATTGTTGAAAAGATAGTTTGTAATGATTGATGTTTGAGACACAGGTTTTGGACTTCATCATTCCCAAGGGAGCTATTTGTCAAAGCTTGAACCAGATCAAGACCTCAGATTCTAGCATACTGAGAGGGGGAGTCTGTGAAAGGGGGAGTCTGGATCAACAGTCAAAGGGGAGTTTGAAGATGGAGCTAGGTTGTGATTCTAAACCTGTGAAGATAGAATGCTTATGATGTGAAGACAGAGATGGAGAAAAGACCAAGACTGAAGACTCGGAGCTGAAGACTTCGTCAACATCAAATGGGGAGTCTGTTGGTGCACTAGATGTCTGTTGACTACGTCTACATTATGTCTTAGGTCAAGATAGGTCAACATTGGGTCTTGAAAGTCAAAATTAGGTTATTATGTATAGGTTTCACTTATTTGTCATTAGGGATTTCGCTCTTATGGTTATTAGGGTTATTTCGCTTATTAGTCACATGAGGTTTCGCTTATATGGACTGTCCATATAAGCGAAATCAATCCATCTATAAATACCACACATGTGTGACTTCATTTAGACATTAGAGCGAAACCTGGTCATTGCTTGTGTAACGAAACTCTGTCAAATTTGAATCAGAAAGCAATAAAAGAGAAGGAATTGAAAAGGAAAAGCTGTGTAACTTCATTTACGTTGATTCCGCCTTCGTATGTGAAGATGAACGTTCTCAACTGACTGTATAGGGTCGCAAACCGGTCCAACAGTTTTATCAACACGAATTTTGTCAAGCCGTATGTGGAGGTTCTCATCAGCTAGACACTTTTTGAGATTGGATACGTGGAAGGTTGGATGAACATTCCCAAGTTCAGGAGGTAATTCAAGTCTGTAGGCTACCTTACCGATTCTTTCGACGATCTTGAATGGTCCAACGTATCTAGGTGCAAGTTTTCCTATCTTTCCAAATCTGATCACACCTTTCCAAGGTGAGACCTTAAGGAATACACGATCACCAACTTGAAATTCCAAGGGCTTGCATCGTCGGTCCGCGTAACTCTTTTGACGGCTTCGAGCTGTCTGTAGTTTATCATGAACTTTCTTAACCTTGTCAGTTATCTCTAGAATGAGGTCAGGTCTAGTAAGCTGAGCCTCACCTATCTCATTCCAGCAGACTGGTGAATGACATTTTCGACCATAGAGAGCCTCGAAAGGAGCCATGTTGATGCTGGAGTGATAACTGTTGTTGTAGGAGAATTCAATCAATGCAAGATGTGAATACCAACTACCACCAAAATCGATCACACAAGCTCTAAGCATATCCTCCAAAGTCTGGATTGTTCTTTCAGTTTGGCCATCAGTTTATGGATGATAAGCTGTGCTCAGATTAAGTTGGGTTCCCATAGCAGATTGCATGGTTCTCCAAAAACGAGAAGAGAAGCGAGCATCTCTGTCAGAAATAATGTTCAAGGGAACACCATGTCGAGATACGATTTCATCCACATAGATTTTAGCCAGATCTTCAGCAGATAGATCCTCACGGATCGGCAGGAAATCTGATGACTTAGTAAGACGATCAACAACTCCCCAGATGGCATCATGACCTTTCTTAGTGTGCGGAAGTTTGGTAATGAGATCCATACCGATGTTTTCCCATTTCCAAACTGGGATCTCTGGTTGCTCCAAAAGACCAGAAGGATGTTGGTGTTCAGCCTTAACCTTGAGACAAGTAAGGCATTTTGAAACGTACAAGGCAATATCCTTCTTCATACCAGGCCACCAATACCGAGTACGAAGATCCTTATACATTTTATCTGAGCCAGGATGGATAGAGTAACGAGACTTATGGGCTTCATCCATAAGCAAAGTGCGAAGATTTTCTTGGCTCGGGACCCACAAACAGTCCATGAAATAATACGATCCATCTTCCTTCAGTACAAGATCAGGCTTAATGTGACAGGGTAATTTCTTACCCATCAAGTCTTGTGAAACACAAACATACTGAGCTTGAGAAATGCGTGCTTGGATATCGGATCGAGCTTGAATATCAGATTGAACACGAACAAAATGAAGCTTAGTACGTTCCTTACGACTCAATGCATCAGCCACAACATTCGCTTTACCAGGATGGTAGCGAATTTCGCAATCATAGTCATTTAGAAGTTCAACCCAACGTCGTTGCCTCATGTTGAGTTCTTTCTGATTGAAGATATGGTGATGACTTTTGTGGTAAGTGAAAACCACACATTTTGTGCCATACAAATAGTGTCTCCAGATTTTGAGAGCGAAGATAACTGCACCCAACTCAAGATCATGAGTGGTGTAGTTTTTCTCATGCACCTTTAATTGCCTTGATGCGTAGGCTATGACTTTGTTCCTTTGCATCAGAACACAGCCAAGTCCCAATTTCGATGCATCACAATAAACGACGAAATCATCATTGCCCTCAGGCAAAGATAGAATAGGCGCATCACAAAGCTTCTGCTTCATGGTTTGAAACGCTTCTTCTTGCTTAGAACCCCATTCAAAGGGTTTATTCTTCTGAGTTAGAGCTGTTAGAGGAACTGCAATCTTCGAGAAGTTCTCTATGAAGCGGCAGTAATAACCCGCAAGACCAAGAAAAGAACAAACCTCAGTAGGAGTAGTAGGCGTATCCCAATCCTTAATCGCACTGATCTTGGAGGGATCTACATGGATTCCTTGTTCGTTGACAATATGTCCTAAAAATTGAACTTCCTTAAGCCAAAATTCGCACTTGGAGAATTTGGCAAAAAGTTACTCTTTCTTTAGGAGTTCCAGAGTAAGACGAAGATGTTGTCATGATCAGCTTGCGTCTTAGAATAAATCAAGATGTCATCAATAAAAACGATGATGAACTTATCCAAATAAGGCTTGCAAACCCTATTCATTAAGTCTATGAAAACAGCAGGAGCATTGGTCAAACCGAATGGCATGATTGTGAACTCATAGTGCCCATAGCGAGTGTGGAATGCTGTCTTGGGAATATCCTCTTCATGCACACGAAGTTGATGATACCCCGAACGAAGGTCGATCTTTAAAAAGCAAGTAGCACCCTGTAACTGGTCAAAGAGATCATCAATGCGAGGTAGGGGATATCGATTCTTGATGGTAAGCTTGTTCAGCTCACGATAATCGATACACATTCTAAAGGATCCATCCCTTTTCTTGACAAAAAGAACGGGAGCACCCCAAGGTGAAAAGCTAGGACGGATAAAACCTTTGTCAGAAAGCTCTTGAAGTTGCTTAGACAGTTCTTGCATCTCAGATGGTGCAAGGCAATATGGAGCTCTGGCAATAGGATTTGCACCAGGTACGAGATCAATACGGAACTCGACTTGGCGTGCTGGAGGTAGACC
Organism: Helianthus tuberosus; assembly: GCA_030545235.1. Lineage (NCBI taxonomy): Eukaryota > Viridiplantae > Streptophyta > Magnoliopsida > Asterales > Asteraceae > Helianthus > Helianthus tuberosus. The sequence goes on from CM060430.1 coordinate 32,539,596, forward strand.
AGGTAACTCTTCAGGAAATAGCTCCGGATAATCCCGAACAACAGGAATATCTTGAATAGATTTACCTTTGCCCTTATCCGCTGTAACATGTGCCAAGAAGGCCACATAGTTCTTTCGCAGATACTTCCGAGCTTGAAAACAAGACATAAGCTTGAGGCTACTAGCAGGTTTTTCACCACGAACCTGTAGGATCTCACCTGACGAAAGTGGCACCCGAACGATCTTCTCAAAATAAACTACCTATGCGCGATGCTTGGCTAGCCAATCCATACCCACTATAATGTCGAAGCTTCCCAGTTGCATAGGTGTGAGGTCAATAGGAAAGAGATGGTCGTTAAGGTTCAACTGGCAGTTGCGAAGAACAGAATCAAGAACAACGGGTTCTCCAGTAGCAACTTCTACTGTCAAAGGCTTACCTAGTTTCGTTCTAGACACGCGAAGCAATGGCTCGAAAGATAAAGACACAAAACTCTTATCGGCCCTTGAATCAAATAGAATAGATACAGGTTGGTTATTAACAAAGAACGTACCGTTCACCACTTCATTGTCTGCTTATGCCTCTTGTGTATTCATGTTAAAAGCTCGACCTCGAGCTGGAGCCTGATTCGGATTCGCATTAATCAACCTTGGACATTGGTTACGATAGTGGGTCAGATCTCCACAATTAAAGCACGAGCCAGGAGGATAGTGAGGTCGTGTAACTTATGCTTGCTGTTGAACAGGTGGTTGAGCTACCTGTTGAGCTGGATTTCGAGCGACCTGATTTCGAGCAAAACGACAAACCTCTTCAAGATGACCTGACTTTCCACAGTTGGTACAGAAACCGCACGGAAGTTGTTGTTGATGGTGACTATTGCACCTATTGCACAAAAGTGCATTCCCTTCATACCGCTTCTTTGCTGGAGGTTGTGCTGGCTGATTGGGAGCTGCCTAGTTCTGTTGGGCAGTGATGGAAAATTTTGGGAAGCTTTACGCTTCCTTGAACCCTTTACAGAACCCGCATCCTTACCTTTCTTGTTTTTACCTTTCTTGCTATCCCCTTTGTCAGATGCCTGTTTCTTACCTTTCTCGCCCTTCTTGTGCAGCTTACCCTTTCGAATCTGTGACTCAGTCAACGTCGCAGATAGCTCGATTGCCTGACGAACTGTGGTAGGATTACTACCAGTAACAATGTCTTGTACGGAGTCAGGTAGGCCATCGATATACCTCTCGATAGCCTTTTCGAGTGGGGTAACCATTGTTGGGCAAAGTGAGCTTAACTCCTCATACCTGTCAGTGTAAGCCCGGTGCTCACCACTATCCTGTTTTAGATCATCAAACTCTCTCTCCAAAGCTCTTAGTTCATGACGAGGACAAAACTCCCTCATCATAAGAGTCCTCAGTTCTGCCCATGTTTGCGCTAAAGCAATTTCAGCACCACGATCTCTCATAACCCCGTTCCACCATGTAAGCGCCCTCTTCTGAAACACGCTTGAAGCAAACTCGACCTTCCGATTCTCAGGACACAGAACGTGACGGAATGTACTCTCAATGCTCTTGAACCATTGAAGGAGCCTAGTTGCCCCTTCAGAACCACTGAACTTGAGTGGTTTAGCCCAGTTAAAACTCTTGAAATTGCAGGGAGCATTCTGATTGTTATTGGCTTGGTTCACCTGAGCTATAATCTTTGGGAGTGCGGCAGCCATGTGCTGTGCCAGAATATCTACCATTTTGGCATTAGATAACGGGTTTTCACGTCGAGGAGGCATGCTAAAAAGAGGAAACATGAGAGGAAACGAGTGAGATGATTTGATGAAAAGAACGAGATGAAACAAAATCAACAAAAGCAAAGATGGTGGTCATTTGTCCGTATCACAAAGCAAACAAACGACACACAGTGACTAATCAAAGTAAATGGGTAAAAAATAATGCTTAGCGAAGACATGCTCGCCTATAAGTGAACACTCACCCCAAGAGTTCCCAGGTAAGAGTGACTGGTTCGATTATGTGGATTTGTATGAACACTTTAGCCTTAGACAGAAAACCCAGGGTACATGCATTCACCCTTCCAGTTTACATGTGTTCACACTATTTAGAACCCAAAACTTTTGACGAGATTTTGAAAACTTGGAAGGCACAAGGCCAAAAGAATCATTCAAAAACAAATGATAAATTTTCAAAATCAATTTGAAAAATCAAAGAGTTCAAAACCATATAATAAATCATTCAAAAACAGAAGATTGTTTTTCAAAAATCGTTTTAGAAAAATTGGGTTCTTGTTTTGGTGATCACCTAAGGATAGGTGGAGTTCATGTTTTAAGATCTAAACACAAGACAACTTGTGTTGGGGTCCTAGATAGGTTATAGTCTAGGTCAAAGCATTACTAATAACCTAATTCCCTATAACCATTGTCACACCCCGACCACGTAAAACAACAAAACGTGGCGGAAACGTCGGGGAGTGGTGTAACAGAATTATTGTTTCACAACCATGGCATACAAAGTTATATTTTATTCATCAAACAAAAAGTTACATTATCTTAAAATAACTGAAACAAAGAGTACATCACATAATTAAACTAGTTCTATCTTCATTTTAAGTCTCTAAGGCACAGGTCCGCCCTAGTATGTCACGAACATCCTAAGCAACAACTCCTGAAACACATGTGAAAATAGGTACGTCAGCATAAAAATGCCTGTGAGATACATAAGTTTTTTGAAAATAGGATTCATGACATATGTTTTAGAAAATGTTTAATAAAATTCAGTCATGAACCTTGTAAATTGTTTTGTTTTGTAAATCATTTGAAAAGTAATAAAATCAGATGATACGTATAAACAAAAGAATAATGTATGGTTAAATGAATAACCAAGTAAAATAAGTTGTATAAAACAAACTGTTTTGTAAAACAAAGTCTTGTGAAAAATATGTTATTTGTGTAAAATGTATAAGTTCAAATTGAATGATTTAAATAACGCTATGACATGTAATATGATACAAACACTTATATATAGGAAGTACCAGCGGCGTATCCACCATGCTCGTATCACATTACACATGCCTTGTTGCTAAAATCACTTACCCAAACAAACCACCAATGTAAATTGCCCATGTCTAAACCATTTGTCAAATGTCTTTGTGTAAACCATGTCAAAATGTTTATGTCAAAATGTAGTCCATGAAATGTGTATATCAATATCAAAATGTCTATGTCAAATGTCAATCATGTAATGTGTAAACAAAATGTCATGTATGGTAAGTGAAATATATATATATATATATATATCAACCGAACCATAGGTAAAAATGCACAAAACAATGTATTGAAGTAAAACGTGGTTTAAATAAACGTTATGTCTTGTGGAAAATGCATGCTATACTGATATAAACATTTATGCGGTATTGTGAAAATGCATACATCCAAGCCTTGTGACTGTGGTGATAAACCCTTAAACAAATTAAAGGTCTATCTGTGTTACGTTTTATCGAATTCGGTCATTCTTCCATCCAAACATACCTAGGATGTCAGGAACGGGAGTTGTCAATTCCTATGGTACCACTACCTACTAACGAGCGGCGTGATCAAAGTTAATGAATGTATATGGTCCCACTTAAACAAACCAAATGTCATACCCAAAATGTAAGCATGTGATGAAATGAAAATGTACTAAGTATGCGGCAAATGAACATACATAGCATGTGATGTAAAACAAATACACTATGTATGATGAACATACATAGCATGAAAAAGGTAATGTAAAAAAATGCACTAAGTATGCGCTAAATGAACATACATAGCATAAAATGTCATGTAAGACGATGTACTAAGTATGCAACAAAGGACATACATAGCAAAAACACAATGAAATCATGTACTATAAGTGTACTAATGAACATAACAAGCATATGATATGAAAACATGGAAAGCACGAAAGTAACAAGTAGGCACATGTGTTTCACCCCAAAATGTTTGAAAAATAGTAAAAGAGGGGTCTATGTACTCACTTGAGATTGCTCAATAGACTTTAGATATCCACCAAGCAAAGCTAGAAGATCACGGATTCAAACGACACCTAATATAGGTATCTACATTAATAAATGGACCTAATCAGAGGATCGGGTAGCATGAGGGTTCGTAAACCAAATGAGTGTAGGAACTCATGTAATATGGTTTAGCAAAGCCTACATACTAAAACCAAACTTATCCTAAGTGCTTTTGACCCGTTACGACCCGTTTAGGTAGCTGATGCTACTTTAACGCGTCGTTCGCGTAAAACGCGTTCGGAACGCCTAACTAGCCCTATGACAAGTAAGATATGCCTTAACATGTTTAATATTGTTGCTAAATCAGTTTAGATGTCAAAAATTAAGTTACATAGGCTTAAAATAAATTTTAGCGTAAAAAGGGCATTTTGGTAATTTTCCTAAGGCATAGGAACTACTTATCATACAACTACTTAAACGACGTGACCATAAGGTATATCCTTGAAAGGTTATTCCCTATACAACTATGGTCACCTAAAGTGTTTGGTCGGATCCTAATGATCGACCAAATGGGTCGGGTTCGAAAGTATAAGCGATTGATTAGATCGCTTACCTTTATGCCCCTAGATAAGCACAAATCTAAAAGTGACGAGCTAAACACGCTAGAACATGTTTAGTTAAGTTAGAAAACAGGTTTGGTATCAAAACAAATGGTTTTGATACCCTAGAGTAGTTTGGTTACAAAATACGCGAGAAAACACATTTTGGCCGAAACTACGACTCGTTACTGAGCCTAGATGACGTGGTAATCAGTAGGTATAGTCACTAGGGACTATAACCATCGTGATTACACTCACGTTATGAAGTTCAAATGAACTTCGCATTGACCATAAACTGGTCAATGCAGAAAGTCAAACGAAGTTTGACTTTAACGCTAAAACGAATGAAAAGAACGAAGGAATACTTACAGAAGGTCCCCGCAAGATTTGATCCGATTTTCTCTCAGGTAGGAAGCATATACTTCCACTTAGAGAGCATAAATCAGATTCAAATTGTGGGTTTTGCAAATGAGAATGGAGGGGTATTTATAGATATGGTAGAGCCGTTAAGATCGTTCCTCGTTAACCGAGATTCAATCCTAGCCGCACACATCGAGCCCATAGATTTACAAAACCAGGGGAGCCCCTAGAAATACCCCAAAACCATGTGCAAAGGTGGGTAACAGCTGGATCAAGCTGGAAAACACTTACTGCTGATCTGGGGATGCTTTACGGACCGTATGGTCCTCCCCTTACGGACCGTATGCTGGTCTGCAGACCAGCAACTTTCAAAGTTGGCAGTTTTGGTCCCTGTACGCGTATGGTAGTGTTTTGGCACTTCTAACACCCGTCAACCCCATTTTTAAGCTCCACGTGGATATTTAAAGCATAGGGAACATGAAACATGGTCAAAAATATGTCAGATGTCGGTTCGTTTGGCCGTTCGGCTGCGTTGTTCGGTTAATTACGACGGAAGTCGTAACGGACGCGTGTACGATCCAAATCACGCGACGAATGGATTTTTCTTATGCCAAACACTAAAACAAAATATTTTAATGCTTGCATAAATTTTTGGATGTCCGGATGTATTCAGAACGTTAGTTATGCGCGAAAATGCAAATTTATGCACTTTTTGACGCTTTTAGTCCCTGAATGAGCATAAAGTTTATTTTAGCACACTGAACCCCTCAAAGCCTATTTCTAAGCTATATAAAGGATATTTAGGGTGTGTTTAACTTATGATCATGTTCTGGAATGTCTGTTACCGTTCAAATTGGCGTACTTTTGTAGTTTGTCAATTTTAGTCCCTGTAAGCGAATAAACTTGATTTTGCCATACCAAAGCCTTCAAAACTTATTTATAAGTTAAGTAAAGGTTATTTAAGGTATGTTAAGCATAAATTGATGTTCCGGAGTATTTGTCACGTTAAAATGATTACGTTTACGCACCAGTTTGCGTATAATTCTCCAGAAAGCGATATAGAGTTTGAAATTGAATAAAAACCAAAACATGAAAAATGTCAAACATAAACAAACAAACATTGGGATCAAATAACTTTATTTCATTGATAACTAAACTGTTTACAATGATTACAAGCACAGATGTCACATGGTAGATGCTGAAGAAGTTAAGAAGATGATAAGGGTTGGCGAGAAGAAAGGGTTGGTGAAAGAAACTCCTCTGCTTCTAAAAAATCATGCTGATGAGGAAGATTACTACAGTTATGAAGAATGGTATGATATCATAGATTATAATTGTGGATTAGGTGAGAAAGATAAGGTTGATAAGAAAGATTATGATGATGATGATCAAGGGTCGTTAGGTGTTTTTACAAATTTAATGAAAAATATTATTATTGATGATTATCTGAACGACCAACTAAATGAACTACCTGAGGATAAGGGCAATGAAGGATCTTCTTCTGGAACAAAACAAGCTGATCAGGTACTTCTTACTCAACCAAAGGTGATTTATTTACATCTTGTTTTTGAGGGGGAGTTAGAGGTTCCGAAATCTAGAGAAGAGATACTGGAAGAATTGGGATTGGAAGATGGAAATCTCGAGTTTGATATTGAAGATGAGATTCCATCATCACTGGAGAAAGAATATGAGTTTAGATGAAGCCGACAACTTTGATCACGTTGAAGTCGAAAATGGATCTGATTCTTCTGAAGAAGATACTCCTTTTCAATATTCTGGAGTTGATGATTCGTTTCCAACACTTGCTGAATTTTTCAAAGAACAAAATGAAGAGGAGATTAGAAGGAAAGTCGTAGAAAAGATAAGTACAGAAGGTATTCCAAGAACAATTCCACGAGAAACGTTAGTAGAAGAAAGAAACAAATGGTTCAAGGTTATGCCCAAAGAGAGGAAGTTCAGGAGATCTCTGCAATACTTCACTCATAACGCTGATAAATCTCTTAGAGATATTCTTTCTTGGGGTTATCTTGAAGACTTAAATGTATATGCTATTCGTCATGAGCTGAGAGTTCAATACTTCGAGTTTCTAAAAGATATTCAAACTCTCCCATGGTGGGATGTTGAAGAATTAGTTCAGACGAAGAATATCAAGTAGTTTTATTACGGGTCAGATGTGAAACTTCATGATGAGAAGCTGTGGAAATACATCAAGTATCAAGCAAAGAAAAATTTTCCAAACTGGAAGCCACAGTATCCAAAGAAAATTGTCAAAATTTTGGAGTCTGGTGAAAAGATATTACTTTGATTGTGAAACCGCCAAGATGTTTGAAGAACATGCCGCTGCGTGCGATGGAACCAGATTTCTACAAAGACTTTGAAGGTTGGATGTATAATCAAAGCACAACGGAAGCGGTAATTTCTCTATTTGACAAGAAAAAGGGAGAGTCGAGAAGGATCTGCGTGTTAGATCCTATGTGGTTGGTTAACTACTCGAAGAAGGATATCGACTGTTTATTCTATGTCAAGATCGTGTACGAGAAACCAGATAAAGTTTAAGCGCAACAGTATTAGAAGCTGGTGAATCTTTGTTATGCGAAAGATATCAATTCAGTAAGATATTGGGAGTCAAAGTTCAGAGACTTAGAGATTGATGAATTCTTGAAAAAGGAAAAGCGAGCTGAACGATTTAAGAAGATAGCTGAAAGAGCTGCTGAACTTGGACGAAGAAAGTTGATGAGACCTCCACTTACAGACCAAACGCCGATAGAAAAGGAAGAAAACAAGCTTCCAAGATGGGAAAAGTCAAAGGCGGGTATTCCAGAGTATGATCATTGGTGGAAGACAGTGGGCAGGGTCAAGAGAGAGCATATGATTGCAGAGCGCGCAGAGAAGAGACGAGAGAAAGCTCGTCAGAGAAGACGCAGCAGGAAGACGAAATGAAGACTATGCAGGAAGGAACTACAGCTACATCCAAGGGGGAGTCTGTTAGTACATATGTTTGTAGCTTCCGTCTGCATTGAGTCTTATTTTGTGATGTGTATGTAATTTCGTATATGTATGTACTTGTATGTATGTGTGTGTCAAGGTTAATCAGGGAACGACTTTTAACTTTTAAAGTGTAATCCGTCGAAAGAAAACTGTCATCCGAACGGATGGCCATCTGATCGGATGACCATCCGATCGGATGGTGATCCGGACGGATGACACTCCTCATCCCTGGTTGCCTATAAATACTAGGCATTTGTCATTTTGTCCAGACCTTTGGCTGAAACTTGTAGCAAAGCTCGGCTTGTCTGAAGTTCTATCGGATCCTCGGTACTTTCATACATCCTTGAATAGAATTCAGACGGATTAAATGTTGAACTTGTTTTTGTTGATTCTGTGACATTATCAAGGGATTCCGCACCTTGATTCTGATCGATCCAGCCAAGTTCTACTCGAACAGATCCTGATCAAACGGCCAAACAATTAGCATTCATATTAAATACTCGACCACGAGCCTGCGCCTGATTTGCATTTGCCAACCTTGGACACTGATTTCTGTAGTGGGTCAAATCCCCGCAATTGTAGCATGAACCAGGAGGATAGTGAGGTCGTGCAGCTTGTGCCGGTTATTGAGCAGGCGGTTGTGCAGGTTGCTGAGCAGGGTTTTTAGCTGCTTGATTCTGGTTAGCAGGAAGATGACATGTGTTGGCAAGATGACCAGATCTCCCACAGTTGGTACAGTAATGACACTAAATGTGTGGTTGATGGTGGCTGTTACACCTGTTGCACAACGATGCATTACCAGCATACTGTTTCTTGGCAGGTGGTTGCACAGGCTGATTTGGAGCAGCTTGGTGTGCCTGCGTTGTAACAACGAAATTCTAGGAAGCCTTGCGCTTCTTAGACGTCCTTGAAGATCCAGCTTTCTTACCCTTCTTATTCTCTCTCTTGTCGGATTGATTCTGTTTCTTGTCACCCTTCCTGTGGAGTTTACCTTTCCTGATTTGGGACTCAGTCAAAGTCGCAGCTAACTCGATGGCCTGGCGAACAGTGGTAGGGTTGCTACCAGTAACGACATCTTGCATAAGGTCAGTCAGATCATCGACATACCTTTCAATGGCTTTGTCCAGTGGGGTAACCATTGTGGGACAAAGTAAACTCAACTCCTCATATCTGTCCGTATAGGCCCGATGTTCACCACTGTCTTATTTCAAATCATCAAATTCCCTTTCTAATGCCCTTTGTTCATGACGAGGAAAGAATTCCCTCATCATTAAAGCCCTAAGCTCTACCCAGGTATGTGCTAAAGCAACATTAGTGTCACACCCTGGCTTTGCGGAAGCGTGGGTTTATTTGGTGTGACTTCTTAATACCATAGCTTAATCATAACCAAGCTATATGAAGGTAAAACCATGAAGATCATCCATTGATTAAAGTTTTAAAACATAATACCACAACATTGTTTTCAAACGTCGACACATGCAACGAAATTACAACACAACAAATAAAATCAGTTTCTTGGAAAACTTATCTTTAAAGAAAATGTAACTTTACGTCTTCTTAGTTATAAATTACGAAAATATTTCTTTGTTAAAACCTTTTGTCACCCAAGTGTTTACACACTTGTTTGTTCACAAAAATGCTTTTGGTCATGAAAGATCCGACTTTTAAACATGATTTGTGTCATACACTTGGTTCATCGAAAATACCACTTGTAGATCTTTAGATCTACTAGTTTAGAACTCCATTTTACAAGAAAAACTATTTTTACACAAGTTCATGTTTATGTATGAAAGGGTTCGTCATCTAGTAACTTTCCTACTTAACATAATGCTAGTTCATGTTCCATGTACATGATCTAGCGTGGTTAGATGACGATCCGTTCCACTACTAGCCACCAACAACATAAAATAATCACAACAAAACAAGATTCATGAGTTTTACACCATTATTTACTCTTTAACCACCATGTTTATCATTCTTGTAAGACTTTTAGTTTTGTTTTCGCATGTTCTTGATTTTTATCCGTTAAACTTCTTATTAACCACTTTAGACAAGATCAAGAGGGTGTTTAGAATCACTTACAACTAGCTCAAGGCTAGGGAAGAATCAAAGCAAAAACTAGGTGGATAAAAGCGATGTAGAGAGGTCCTTGTGATTCCGTAAGCACCGAGCCTCCTTGTATGAACTTTAGCACACTTGTATGTAGATGGTTTGCATGAGAAAGATCAAATGATGGTGGTGGTGGTGCTTCTTGGTCTCGGCCGAGAATATCAAAGGGAGGGAGAGAGAGATCAATTTTGTTTAAGTGTTATGTAAATGAAGTGGTTAACCTCTAAGTCTTCTTATAAACCATCCAAGTCCTTTATCCACTATACAAAGTGTCCCCATGATATTAGACAATCTCAATTAAAATAATCAAAATCTTGTGGTGTGTGTTCCCTAGGGGAACCGATCGGTTGGGGGAGGGGGGTAATATGGTTGGATTTCAATGACAAGGTTAAGCACTAGTTAGATTAGTTAGGGACTTTAAACAAGTTATTAGTGTGTTATGAAATATAACGGGTGTTAGGGTGTTCGGGGACCCTAACTTGCTCAGAAAAGGAAAAACAATATCATTGACAATATTTTTATGTTCCGGGTAAAGTCCGGTTGTTTGGTTGGATATTAATCCGTTAAAGTTCTAAATAAGCATTTAAAGTGTCTTTAATATTAATTTTAGTGACACAATGAATTCCCGACACTTTGGAAAGTGTCTAGTATTATTTTCCCATGTTTTTGCACTTTACTAGTTAGCTTAAATGCTGAATTTTGGTAATAAAGTGCAGAATTTTGTAGTTAAAGTATGTTTTAGGCACATCCGGTCACTATAAATATCACCTAGTGACGCAGTCTTATAATCCTCACCTCCCTACACTCCCTACTAGTGTAGTAATCTATTCCTAGCTCATACTGGCCTCAGAGACAGTGCCTGTCTGATGCTGGCTATGTCAGCATGTTTACTGGGTTATCCGTATAGTGTGCTATTGTGCTTTTGTGCATCAAGTTTGTCACTTATAGTTCTGTGTAAATAATGGAGTGACAGCAATAAAGTATGATGCATGTATATGTATGTACCAGAAATCAAGAAGCAGTTTAACCACAGTTGTAAGCAAGCACAGTAATTAAGCGTTAATTAAATATTAATTAATTCGTATGGATACCTGGTTTGGTGAGGGTTGTCACAATTAGCACCACGATCTCTCATGACTCCATTCCACCAAGTAAAAACCCTTTTTTGAAATACACTAGAAGCAAACTCAACTTTATGATTATCAGGACACCGAACATGACGAAAAGTACTCTCAATACTCTCGAACCACTGTAGGAGCCCAGTTGCTACTTCAGAACCACAAAACTTGAGCGGCTTAGCCGAATTAAACTGTTTGAAGTTGCGCAGAGCAGGTGCATTATTGTTATTGTTGGCTTAGTTGATTTGAGCAATGAGATTTGGGAGTGCAGCAGCCATTTGCTACGCTATGATAGCCGCCAGTTCGGTGTTAGGTTGAGGTTGTAGATCACGTCGATGAGGCATTCTAAAAGAGGAAAATGAGAGAAAACGAGTGAGATGATTATGATGAAAATGAAATGTTACAAATATCAACAAAAAGTAAGGATGGTGGTCATTCGTTCGTTACCACAAAGCTAACAAACGACACACAGTGACTAATCAAAGTAAATGGGTCACAAAAAATGTATCGCGAAGACATGCTTTAGCCTATAAGTATACACTCACCCCAAGAGTTCCCAGGTAAGAGTGACTGGTCCGATTATGTGGAATTGTACGAGCACTCTAGCCTAGACAGAAAAATCAAGGTACAGGCATCCACCCTTCGAGATTGCAGGTGTTCACATTATTTAGACCCAAACTTTGACGAGATTTTGAAAATTTAGAAGGCATTAAGCCAAAAACGAATCGTCCAATGGTGGGTGATTATTTAAAAAATCGTTTTGGAATCTTGGAGGGTTCAAAAGCTTATAACAAATCATCTAAGAATATATGATTGATTTTTAAAAATTGAATTTGGAAAATTTGTGTTCTTGTTGTGGTTGTCACCTAAAGATAGGCGACGGTAATGTTTTAAGATCTAATCACAAGATAACTTGTGTTGGGGTCCTAGAAAGGTTATAGTCTAGGTCAAAACATTACTAATAACCTAATTCCCTATAACCATGAGCTCTGATACCAACTCTTCTGTCACACCCCGACCGTGTAAAACAACAAACCGCGGCGGAAACATCGGGGAGTGGAGCGACAGAATTATTGTTTCACAACCATGGTATTTAAAGTTTCATTTTATTTATTAACTTTGAATACATTGTCTTAAAACAAGGAACGCATAACATAAATTAAACTAGTCTTGCATCTTTTATTGTCACTAAGGCCTGTTTCCGCCTGAGTGTATCCTGATCAACCCTATGCATCAGCTCCTGAAAACACATGTGAAAATAGGTACGTCAGCATAAAAATGCCTGTGAGATATATAGGTTTTGTTTATGCAGGATTCATGACTTGTAAGTTAAAAGAAAATGTTTAACAAAAAGTTAGTCATGAATCTTGTAAAATGTTTCCCTTTGCAAATCATACGAAAATCGATATGAAATTCAAATGATATTAAAGAAAAGTGTAAGGTTAACTGAATACCCAGGTAAAATGAGTTTGTATACAATATGTCATTTGTAAATCAATGTCTTTTGAAAATATGTCATTTTTATAAATGTAACATGTTCTTGTTGAAATGGTTTAGTTAACACTACGATATGTAATATCATAAAAGCACTTATATATAGGAAGTACCAGTGGCGTATCCACCATGCTTTTATCATATTACACACGCCTCGTTATTTAAATCACTCACCAAATAACCACCCAAAATGTCTTGTTTAAACCAACATAAAAAAATGTTTATGTATAAGCAATGTCTAATGTCAAATGTCAATCATGTCTTCTATAATCAAATGTTATGTATGGCAAGTAAAAAGTATTTACTGAACCCCATAGATAAAATGTACAAAACAAAGTCTTTTTAAATCAAAAAGTATGTTTTGCAAAATAATTGCTTTATTGATACAGACATTTATACAGTAACGTTTATCGTATATATTCAAGCCTTGAGATTGAAGGATAAACCTTCAAACAAATTAAAGGTTTATCAAAAATGTTTTCAGATTCTGTCATTCCTTACGTCCAAACAAACCTAGGATTCCTGGAATGGGAGTTGTCAATTCCTATGGTACCACTACATATTACCGAGCGGCATGATCAGTGTTAATGAACGTATTTTAGTTTCGTTAAACAAACCAAATGTCATACCAACTGTAAGCATGTTATGTGAAAATAATGTACTAAGTATGCTAAGTAAACATACATAGTAGAAATTTTTATGAGATCAATGTGCTAGCATGCTAAGTAAACACACATAGCAGAAATGAAATGTATATCAATGTGCTAGAATTCTCAGTAAACATACATAGCAGAAATGTTATGTAAATCAATGTGTTCATATGCTAAGAAAACATATGTAACAAAAATGTTTATGAAATCAATAAGCTAGCATGCTAAGTAAACATACATAGCAAAGCATGAATGAAATCATGTACTATATGCGTACTAATAAACATAGCAAGTATATGTCATGAAAACATGAAAAACACGAAAGTAACAAGTAGGCACATGTGTATCACCCCAAAATATTTTAAAGCGGTAAAAGAGGGGACTATGTACTCACTTAATAATGCTTAACAGTCTTGAAATAGCAATCAAATAACGCTTGAAGGATCACGGAATCAAACGGCACCTAATATAGGTAACTATGTTAATAAACCGGACCAAAGTCGGAAGATCGGATAAAATGAGGTTTCGTAAACCAAATAAGTATTGGAACTCATGTGATATGGTTTAACAAAACCTACATTCTAAGTCGGAACCTATCCTAAGTGCTTATGACCCCTTATGACCCATTTAGATAGCTTACGCTACTTTAACGCGTCATTTGCGCAAAAGCGCAAACGAGTGGCCTAACTAGTCCTATGACAAGTATTATATGCCCTAACATGTTTAATAATCAGTTTATGTGGCAAAATTTAAGTTACATATGCTTAAAATAGAATTATACGCAAAAAGAGCATTTTGGTCATTTTCCTAAGGCATATAAACTACCTATCATACAACTAAGTAAACTAAGTGGCCATAAGGTATAACCTCGGAAGGTTATTCCCTATACAACTATGGTCACAAAATATGTTTGGTCGGATCCTAATGATCGACCAAACGGGTCGGGTTCGGAAAGTCTAAGCGGTTGTTTAGACCGCTTAACTTATGACCCTATATAAGCACTAGACTAAAAGTGACGAGTTAAACATGTTAAAACATATTTAACTAAGTTAGAAAAATAGTTTGATATCAAAACAAAGTGTTTTGAAAACCGAAAATAGTTTCGTCGCAAAATGCACATAATCGGCATTTTGACCGAAACTATGACTCGTCAATACGCCTAATCGACGTGGTAATCAGTAGGTATAGTCACAAGGGACTATAACCATCGTGATTACGCTCACGTTGCAAAGTTCAAACGAACTTTGTGTTGACCAATCATGGTCAAAGCAGAAAGTCAAACACTGTTTGACTTTCATGCTTGAAATGGATAAATAAGCATGAAGGAAGCTTACAAAAGGTCCAAGCTTGGAATAAGAACAAAGAAAACTAAAGAAGACGCACTAGAACTCAGGTGGGTGGCTTCCAAACATGGCAACCTCCACTTAGAGTTCAAAAGATGGAATGAGCAATGAAATGGATAGAAATTGGGGGGTATTTAAAGTGAATTTGAAGCTACAAGATGATGCCAAGTGGTTTGTGCATTGCCCAAGGCATTATCTCAACCATACAAGTGTGTAGATAGAATTAAAACCACTCAAAATGCCCACAATTTGCAAAACAATGGCCAAAACTAGCTTAGAATTACATGTGCAGTAGCTGGAATGAAGATTCTGTTGTTATTGACGTGTCGCGTGCCGCCACGGGTACCCCCCTTTGCTGTGGCCCGACGCTAGCACCTATCTGGGGCAGGAATATTTTAAAAATTGGCAAGAATGGTCCCTACAGCATGTTTAAGCCATTTTTGATGCGTTTAACCCCCGTTAACCCATTTTCAAGGCTTAATAATGAAGTTTACGTATAGGGGACATGAAATATGCTTGAAAATATCTTGGATGTCGGTTCGTTTGGTCGTACGGTCACGTTATTCGGTTAATTACGACGAAACACAAATGAACGCGAAAAACGATCCAAATTATGCGACGAATGGTATTTTAGCATTCCAATTACTAAAATAAAATATTTTAATGATTACAAAAAATTTTGGACCTTCGGATATGTTCAGAACGTAAGATATGCTCGTAAATGCAAACTTATGCACTTTTTAACGCTTTTCGTCCCTGTTTGATCAAATAAGTTTATTTTCGCATACCGAACCCCTCAAAGCCTATTTCTAAGCTATGTAAAGGATATTTATTGTATGTTTAACTTATGATCATGTTCTGGAGTGTACGTTTCTATACGAATCAGCAGACTTTCACAGTTTGTCGTAAATAGTCCATGTGAGCGAATAAACTTGATTTTTCCATACCAAACCCTTTAAAACTTATTTCTAAGTTATTTAAAGGTTATTTAAGGTATGTTAAGAATATGTTGATGTTCCAGAGTGTTTGTCACATTAAACTGATTACGTTTACGCATCAGTTTGCGTATAACTTTCCAAAAAGCGATATATAGTTTGAAATTGAAGAAAAATCAAAACGTGCAAAATGTCAAACATAAATAAACAAATATTGGGATCAAATCACATTGTTTTATTTATAATTGAACTGTTCAGAGTTTGTACAATGATTACAAGCACATATGTCACATTAGACATTATACACCAACATTGTGATTACAATCAATGAATCCAATTTTTATGTCTAGCTATGCAAGGACTAATCCCCCATTACAACGTTGCACATAAATTAGTACAATAATGCATTTAACTTAACCATTTTTTTCGTAAATAAACATGTGTAGTTAAATTGATGGAAATAGCCTTCCCGGTAGGCTTCACCACATTTATCCTTGTTGTATGTTAAATCTTTCTACACATACTATATTCAGGCGCACTTGTATTTCTGCTAAGAAAGAGGCACCTATTAATTTCTTAACTGACTTGTTGAAATGGAGATCTACCCTTAGACCAGCCAACATTTTGGTATTTGGATGGATAGGAGGAAAACATGCATGTGTGGAGATCTAACAGGGGTTTCCCCTCTTGTGGGCTTAGGAGTAGTGCATTCACGGTAGGTCAGGCTGCTATAAAGGCTGCTTTGGGCAAAGTGATCAAACACGAGAAAGCATGCCTTGACAACCAGCACGTGTTTATCCCATTTGCTTTTCGTACTTTTGGTTTCCTTGCGCCAGAGGCGGTGGACCTACTTAGTTGACTTCAAAGGGTCATGCATAGTAATGTTATGACCCCGAGATCTATTGACGTAGTTTTTAAAAGAATTAGTTTTGCTATTCAAAAAGAGGTAGCGACGCAGCTTGTTGCCTGTTTACCATCTATCTCGGTGTAAATTCATAACAAATGGATGATTATGATTTGGAGTATATTATAAGAGAATATCATTTGTGTATTGTCAAATAACTATATATTGATTAAATATGTATTATTTTCTTTATTGCAGGATGAGTCTATGATCATAATAGCAATAATATTTATTTGTGGACACAACACATATTTAATGTTGGACAATCTTTATTACATAACGCTTCATTCGGGATGCAGCAGGAAGCGTCTTCTATCCCAGCACAACAATACTTGAGTACATAACTGGTTTTAACACAACGCGGAATGCATTATTTTGGTGACGGAACCCCAAATGGTTTGATGTTAATGGATTCATGTTTACAACCTTAAAATTTGACATCAAGGATATGGATTAGGAAGTTAGTTTAAAAATTGTGACATGCGGAAATATTTTCGTAAAGAGAACTTACCCTGGTACCAAATCATCAATACAAGAACTACCAGAAACTGTAATTTCATAAGTCTCATCATTGTGCCTCGTGACTTTGAGATTGTATTAGTTCTTCCAATTATAAAGTTGAGGATGGTTATAATGGAGAAACAATTGGTATTTATATGCACATTTTAGTAGTGGGCCAATGGTTTATTTTACTCATTTGAACATTGTATATGATACTTTGGCAAACTCTTAACAAACTCCTAACAAACTATTAGATGTTTATTACGTGCGTCAAGCATGTACCATATAATTACAAATATATACATGTTCTATGATGTGTATATGCTTTCTATGAGTTGTGCACGCATATGGGTGTTCAATATCTTTTACGTATTTATTTATACCACATGTATATCATGCTTATTTAGAATGGACAAACGTTGTACATGCTACAAGTGTTATAAAGTACAATAGGTGAATAATCTTTAATCATTGTAAATCATACCAGTTAAGTTGGTACTTAATAATGGATGGAGGTAAATATGATTGTTGCAAATTTTGTTTTTAAAGAATTAAAATGTGGTTGTATTATTTTAACATATCTTGTAACAAGAAAGTATAATAAAAATATTCTACAATATTTTGTAGCTTCTTTTTTTTCTTTTTCTTTTTCTTTTTCAGATATAAAATCATTTTTTGCATTTAAGAAAAAAAAAGATCATGCACGTCTATGTAAAACCATTTGCTTCGACGGAATTGTTAGTAGATATCAAAACACATATCTATGTGTTCTAAAAACGCATAAATAATCTTAATTAGATAAAATATTTATCTAATTAAGATTATGAGGGTAACTAAATAATATTTATTCGGAGTGGTTTGAGTAAATAAACTTTTGGTTCATGACAATATACTTACTATTTGGTGGGTAATTTTATGGTTTGGTAGCCATACGTTGTTTGATTAGGGGGGGGGGGGCAGTGGCTTCTGTTTTTTGTTAGGAGCGAATTTAAAAGAGTAGAAGATAAATTACAAACTTGGTACATATGATAAGATTTGTTTATTTGATTTTTTTGTATAAGGTCACTAGCATTTTAGTTTTATAACATTTAGAGGTTGAAGTAGATTTTATTTTTATAAAACTGATGTATATAAAAAAATTGGAAATTAATTTTGTCTTACTTTATAAAATTTAAAAGATCCTTCACCTTAATAGAAAAAATAACTGAGTTAGTGGTTAGATGAAAATTTATAAAACTTACGTAACAAAACTATTAATTTTTTATAAGAACTGCGTGTATATTCTGTTTTATATATATGTGTGACAAAATTAATTAAATAAAAGAAATTAAAAAGAATTTAAGTAAATTGTCAAAATCGTCCCTGAGGTTTCATATTTGCCATTTTCATCTAAATATCCTTCAACTTAACAAAAAAAAAAAACTAAGTTAATGGTTTAGATGAAAATGGCAAAAAAAATACGAGAGGTAAAGGGCTATTTGGCACAAAAAAAAGTCATTTTGAATGAAACTGGCAAACAAGCTTAAACCTCAGGGACTATTGTGGCAATTTACTCTTTATTTTATATTCGTTATTAATGTTTTTTTATTAAATATTTAAAATTAGTATGCGGACATAAAATAATATATGTACGTATATTTATTATTTAGTTATTTTTATATTAATTTTATAAATAAAAATTATATTTATATAAATTTATAGTTTATATATTAAATGGAATAACTAATAGGCTTGTTTAGGCTCAGGCTGGTTACTAAACAATGTATTTTTAGGCTATGGCTCGGGCTTAAGATCGATTTAGCTCGGCTCGTTTGAGCTTTTTCGAGCCGATCTAGAGAAGCTTGCTAGTTCTTCGCCTCGTTTACACCCTTAAGTGAAGCCACTAAGTCTTCGGAGGGATAACAAACTTTTCACCAAGTGAAAATAAGTCATGTTTGCACTTTCAAGTTTCATAAAAAAAATGCTTTATTTGGTACAAAATGTTCAAGTTCGTTATTTACTTTATTGCATTTACAACTCCGTGATTATGGAACATACTTTTTATACTTACCTTGATGAAACGAACCCTCATAAGGATGTCGATTGCTTGAAGTTATATAAATTTTAAATTAGCTTTGTCGTAACCTTAGAAATTGTAACATCCCGACCGAGTAAAAAAACAAACGGTGGCGGAAACGTTGGGGAGTCACGTTACAGAACTATTGTTTCACATAAAGTTTTGTATTATTGAATTGTTAAATTACATTGTATTGGAAATAAACACAAACAAAGTACAATACTTGTCTTTCAAGTTTTAAAGTAACTAAGGCCCGAGTCCGCCCTATGTGTAGCATGCTCAAAATCAAACATTAGCTCCTGAAACATATATGAAAAAATAAACGTCAGCATAAAAATGCCTCTGAGTAACATATGTTTTGTGATGAAGTCTCATGGCTTTGAATGTTAAAAGAAAATGTTTAACTATTTCAAAAGTAGCCCTGAACCTTTAACAAAAGTGTTCCTTTATGAAATCATATTTAGATCATTTGATTTAAAAGAAATGATGCATGATTAACTTAATAATCAAGTATGTTTTAGAAAAAACCAAATAAAATGTCTTGTCTTGTCATTTTTTGAAGTGATTTGGATAACGCTACGATATGTAATACAATAAAAGCACTTATATATAGGAAGTACCAGCGGCTTATCCACCATGCTTTTATCATATTACACACGTCTCATTATCTAAATTACTTACTATAAACCAATAATTTGTCTTGTCTTGTATGGTATGGTATGAACCACAATTGTCTTGTATGGTAAACAAAAGGTCTTGTTTAAACCATAAAATAATGTCTTGTATAAACAACCAAAATGTATTCTCGTGTCATGTGTAATCAAAATGTCTTGTATAAAACAAGTGTTTAAAATAAACAAAGGTCTTGTTTAATCAAAAAGTTTTGTTTTATAAAAAAATTACTCTTATTGTGTAAACATATATATGGATTGTTGGCGAATACATTCAAGCCTTGTCGATTGTCGGATAAACCCTTATAAAGACAAACGTTTATCAAAATGTTCATCGGATTCTTTCATTCCCTAAGATCACTTCCAAACAAACCTAAGAAGCGTGAATGGGGTTATCAATCCTATGGTATCATAACATACTACCGGTCAGTGTGATCAATGTTAATGAATGTATCAGGGTACATTCAACGCACCTATATGTAGTACAATGTAATCATGTCATGTAATGTTTTGAAACCATGTATAATGTCTTTGAAACCATGTACTTGGTATATTAGATAAATATACCATGTAAAATGTCTTCGAAAACAAGTGCTAGGTATATTAAGTCAATATACCATGTATAATGTCTTTGAAACCAAGTGCTAGGTATATTAAGTCAATATATCATGTTTAATGTCTTTGAAATCATGTACTATGTATACTGGGTAATTAAACCATGTGTAAAGTCATGAAAAGCATGAAAATAGTGATAGGCACATATGAATCACCCCAAAACATTTAAAAAAGTGTAAAAGAGGGGACTAGTACTCACTTGGGATTGGGTATATGTCTTGTTCAATGTTCAAACAAAGCTCAAATGTTTAATTGTTCAATTGTTTCCTAGTGTATCAGAATACTATGTTAGTGTATCGAGACTTTAATCAGAGGATTGGATAGAATGAAGTCTATGAACCAATCAAGAGTTAGGTCTCGTATAATATGGTTCAATAAGCCTTACATTCTGATTAGAAAAGATTTCTAAGTGCTTTTGACCCGTTATGACTCGTTAATGTGGTTTACGCCACTTTAACGAGTCGTGAGCGTAACTACGGGTTTGAATGTTTAAACAAGTCCTATGATGAGTCTTATATGCCAAAACAGGTTTGATTATGTTATAATATCAGTTTAGATGTCAAAATTATGGTCTCCTATGAATTAAACCATTTTATGCGCAAAAAGGGCGTTTTCGGCATTTTAAAGTACATAAAAATCGACCTATATGACCATAAGGTATAACCTTAGAGGGTTATTCCCTATATTATTATGGTCATAAAAATGCGCTTGGTCGAATCCTAAGATTGACCAAACGGGTCAGATTCGAAACTCAAAGTGGTAATCAAACCGTTCGACTTACGACTAAATAAAAGCACTAAACTTGAAATGACAAGTTTGACATGTTTGAACATGTTTCGTCGTAAAATTCACTTTTGCACATTTTTTTTACTTTTAATTCATAAAACTTTGACTCGTCATCTCGCCTACTAAATGTGGTAATCATAAGGTGGAATCGCAAGGGATTAATACCTTCGCGATTACGATCACGTTGTAAAGTTCAATTGAACTTTGACTTGACCAAAAATGGTCATAACCGAAAGTCTAAAAAAGTCAATTTGTTTGACTTTTCGCTCAAAATAGCTAAAATAATGAAAGAGATTATGATAGAGCACTTACTTGTGTTGAAGAACACTAGAAGAGCTGAGTATGAGGCTTCCAAAAAGCTGGAAACAAGCTCCAAGAGAGTCGGAGAAGAAAATGTGAAAATGAGCAAGTTGGGATGATGAAACTCTTGGCTATTTATAGTGAGTTTGAGCTCACAAGATCAAGCCAAGTGTCCTTCCAGGTGTTAACATATGCTTAGTGTCATAACACATGTCCAAAGGAGGGAAAAAGCTGGAAATTTTGTGACTTGGGGGCCAAGGCTTGCAGCTGGAAGCTGCCAGGCAATCTGCTGTGCTGGGCACTCCATACGGACCGTATGGAGTTCCCCTTTTCGGTCCGTAAGCCCTTTGCTGCACAAAATTTTTAACTTTTGGCAGATTTAGCCCATGGACTAGTATAATCACGTTTTGCCCCTTTTAACTGCTTTTAACCTAAAGTGTAGGTTATATAAAGGTGTTATGGCATGTGTAACTTGGATTTTGTCCGGAAATGTCGTGGATATCGTTTCGTTCGATCGTTCGGTTACGTGTTTCTCAAAATAAAATATAACATTTTATTGAACACCATAATGATCGAAATTGTGCAATGATTGACAATATGCATTTTGTAAATAAAATACAAGATTTTATTGAATACGAAAATGTTCAGAATTGTACAAAGATTGAAAATGTGCATGTCACATAAATATATCCTTATGTTTATGTTGAAGATGTATTAAATTTGATTGATTGCTATTGCTATTGCTGCTCGTGAAACAATAATCATAACCTAAATCCACACACAAATATAGAACATCATAATAGATCTTAAATCTAAACACTAGTATACAACTACGAACACAATCGAATACAACGTAATAGATAAAGATCTCCCTACACATTGCCAATTAAATACAAGATGCATGTCTTAAAGTTTGAATAATTTAACTAGTTTTTAGTAATTGTACTAAAAGGTTCAAATAAAATCTCTAATACATTGTCATGTGCCAACTATAGTTTCATAAAAAATTCAATATAATGTTAACTAAATCGACAATATGAACAAAAATTTGATGCCAGAAAAAGTTTTTATGGTTTTGATTAAATTTCGATAATTGTTATCTTTATAGAAACTCTTATATTATAAATTACGCAGAAAAAAGGTCTTTTATCTATTTAGTTGGCTTTTGCTTTTTGTGCTTTCAAATAATGGAGTGTTCAAACAATAAGACAACATTTATAATAATAGGAAGAATAAACTTTTAAACCAATAGAAATGATTCATTAAATACCCTTTTTTTCAAAACAACTTAATTTATTGTGAAGGGCAATTTTCGATGTGTATAGGGTAAAGTTAACGATACATTTTGATATAAGTAGCATATATGTGGAATCAATTTCGATATGTGGATGATAAATTTTCAAATGTTTAGAATAAAGTGTATTTGCATATATAATTAGATAAAAAATATTTAATTGCAGAAACTACAAATTATTTATTGGTTTTCCCATTATTTCATTTGTTCTTTTTCTTCTCACATTAAGTTTATTTTCCCTTATTAATATTTGTATATTCATCACCAACTAGGTTAGAGTGGAGGTATTACACCGGTTATATAAATACAATATTATATACATTATAATAAAAATGTTAATGCTTTAAAAAAACTGATGTATTGCACGAGTTGAATACGAGTTGAGTAAAACATAATGCAATATGTTAACACAAACAATTGTTAACATATGCATTTAAAGAAAATGAACTTTGACGTAACGTTATGAATTATTTTAGGTTTATTAAATATTTTTTTTTTGTTCAACTGGGGATTAATTTTTTAATGAAAAATGTTAATTCAGTTAAAGTGTACTTAGTCTTTTAAGTGTTATCTTAGTATAATTAAGTTAACTTAAATTGCAATTATAAATATATATATAAGTATATTAATAAATATAAAAATTATGAACTAAAATTTATTTTTAATATCACTTTTTTATTTGACATTGTATTTTTACCATTAAACACCTTAAGTTTTTTAATTTCTTTATAGATATCACTCATAAAGAATTATTATCATTGTTCTTCGCTTTTTAATATTTTAACAAACATAAATTGAAACTTGGTGATATTCGTAGACTTATATAAAAGCTTTTAAGTAAAAAGAACAACTTTATTAAACAAATATTAAGATGTAAAATTTTATCTATATTAAATAACAACTATCCAGAATTATATTATAAGTATTTATAGCTAAAATTATATTAAATATGTAAAATATATAATTTAAATATCACTGTTATTTAATAAGAGAGAGAAACGGGGAAACAAAAATTTAGGTGGTCTAAGATTGTATCATGCGTTCCCAAAAATTTTTGTTTATTAGGTAGTCTGGCGATAAAGTAGTGTATTCTTAACCAAGTGATTGGGTGTTCAAATGCTACAAATAACATGTGTGGTGATTTTTGCGGTTAAAAAAGTAGTAATTATATTGACTAGGTAGTATAGGAGTATTGAGTACCACCAAACATTCATTGGTAACATGGCTTTTGAAGTTTGCCAAATTTTTATTATATACTTAGTGCATCATCTTGATGTTTTACATCTTTACATCCCAGGAGAGATTTTAGCTAATATATGTTACTAGTGTTGGAACTCGATCTATCTGGATCTGCCATATACAATGAAAATCATGATTTATATTTTTTTTCTTTAGATTACATTTTGTAACTTTGATTGCTAATTGTCTATTGAACGATTTCATGTATAAAAAACCGTGACAAATACCTGAATTCGTTATCAAGCATGAAACATTGAGTTCTATGATCTTTTAGATGAAGATTGATGTTTCACGACTTTGTACTCGCTTTAGTTTGTTTCAAAGTGGTTGTGTTTCTCCATCAAACATATTTTATCTTTCAACAAGACCTTACTATATATTACAAAATATTAAATATTTCTCAGTGAGAGATGCCACAATAAAACATCGAGGAGAGATGCCACGATAAAACATCGAGGTTCAAATACTTCAACGTAAGATATCAATAAAATTGCTCATAGTTTTACTTATAGCTTCTGAATATTTATTACCCTTAAAGTATTGAATACACATATGTACTGGGCACATATACATAAAGGTTAATGCTATTTTCTATATATTTGTAATTACACGTACCCGTAAAAACTCAATCACACGCAACCAAACTCCATTATGATATAAAATATATAATACTAAACCATCCTCTAAGCTATTCTAAAGATTCATTTACATATAGGTTATTGTTTAGGTTATAATATATTAAACTAATCGGTGGTGGTCCATTGGCAAAGGTAAAGCTTTTAAACACCTTTAGGAGGGGGAGGTCTTGGATTCAAGTCTCACAAACCATATGAATTAAAAAAAGGTCATTACATTAAAGTATTAAACCCTTCACTCCTACTTCCATTTTAGACCAGCAAAACAATCTTAAAGACACGTCGCAGTGGTCTTTTGTTTATGTTTCCGGTTTTTGTTGGTTTGTCATAAGTTCAATATTTTACCATGATGCCGTGTATTTCTTCTCACATTTTTTTGATACACTGTGGGCCAATTTTTTTCATATCATATTTGTTGTGATGTAAAAGCATTTGGAGTTCCACCAATTTTATGTCAACATTGTTGCAAAACCAAGGATGTTAATTTTTTTAAGATAGAGTAAATTGCCAAAATCGTACCTAAGGTTTGGGCATGTTTATCATTTTTATCCAAAACAACTTTTTTTACAATACAGTCCTTCACTTTTGAGATTTTTTTGTCATTTTCATCCGAACATCTAATTTGCTTTATTTTTTCTATCAAACATTTGGATGAAAACAAAGCAAATTAGATGTTTGATAGAAATAATAAAGCAAATTAGATGTTTGGATGAATATGGCAAAAAATCCCAAAAATGAAGGACTATATGGTACAAAAAAGTTGTTTTAGATGAAAACCCAATTTGTTATCCGGCCCACCAACACATTCACGACCTGTAATCTCCATAAACCTTTGTGCACGTTGAATGACACTGGCCATGCACCAGCGTATGTCGATTAGTTCCATCTCTTCAGGATCAGTTTGATCGTAATCCTCTTTTGTCATCATTGGATTACCGATCTTGCCAGCGTATGTCGATTAGTTCCATTTGCTGTTTAGCCGCTTCTGTACTTAGACTCTGTG
Source organism: Helianthus tuberosus (assembly GCA_030545235.1). NCBI lineage: Eukaryota > Viridiplantae > Streptophyta > Magnoliopsida > Asterales > Asteraceae > Helianthus > Helianthus tuberosus. Next base: position 32,565,160 of record CM060430.1, read on the forward strand.
CATTGCTAAGATTTACGGCTATGTTACACTGAACCACATTGGTGTTGGTGTTACTTTGATTTTGTTGAACATTTGGTGTAGGTTGTGTGTTAGGATCTGAGTTTCTTAGATTGTGTTATTTAACAGAAATGGAAGATGAAACAGAGATTAATGTGCAGCGGAAATGGAAATAAACTTTAGCACAAAATCAAAGAAGAATAGTTTTCAGCAAACATGATTTTCATTAGTCGAAAGATTGTATCAATTAAAACTTCAACTATGCATGCATGCAACTAACCCCCCCCCCCAGCCTGAGCTCACTAATTTGTTCGTACAAGATGACTTGATGCAAAGAGCTAATAGAACAGTACAGGTACTGTTCGATTTATAGTACAAACCTAACCACTGAGCATCTAAGCTGACGTCACCTTGAAAGTGACATCTAACAAACTAACAAACTCTAACAACTGATACAATCTAAACACTGATTACAATAAACACTGATTATATATAAACACTGATGCAGCTTCCCACTGTTGTTGCCTAAACACTGATGTTGAGGAACAGTGCTTTCTTCAAAGGATGATGAGGCCTTGAGTCAGCAATGCTTTAATCTTCATCAGTACTTGAGAGACAGCAGTAGTTAGGGCTTCAGTCTTTATACCTCAGCAGTTCTTAGACCAGCAGTTGTTGTGAAGATCAGTACTTAGAAATCATTAGCTGATAGATAACCACTGTCATGGGGAGAGTCTAGGACATGCACTACTTATTGTGATCAACTGCTGAAAACCAGTTTTGGCTTTTCATATCATTCTTCTGGCTTGATTCCATGGACCAACAATCTCCCCCTAGAACAGATGATGCCAAAACACTTCCTTATTCATGATCTTTATACTCTCATCAGTTTTTCCTTAACTCGGCCTTTGAATTGCGGCTCAAAATTGAGGGAATCTTCATCATCTTCATCCCTGAAGAGTTGAAGGTCTAAAAGATCTAGGAGGTCAGCTGCATTCAGATCTAATGCATCCTCCCTTGAAATGTGTTCAACTCTTCCATTGGACTTGAGCAAAGTCATTACATGGGTCTTTTTATCAGACTTCCACTTTAGTATTTTTGAGTTCAATGGATTTCTTGGGAGAGATTTTATTGGATGATAGTTTGGTAATGGAGGCCTGCTCATAAATCTTTTGGCAATTTCTTGTAACTTTGATGAGTCAGGATTCTCTTCAATCATTTGCTTTTAATGGCCACTTTCATGATATCAGCTTCTCTCTGTGCATCTTCCTCATCTATCTGCGTTTGCCTTTTTCTTTGATTTAAGGCAATGGTGGACAAGTCAGATGATGTGTGTTGGGATTGAACCCTACAAAGGAACAGTTGATTAAAGCCAAAACTGGATCAAATCAGTGGATTCGGAATAAGAAGATGTTTGTATTCACCCTTTCCCCTTGGAAGTGGCCCTAATAACTGATGACATCCATCCACTGTTCCTCTACAACAATTGTTGTCCTTTAACATCCGCTAAAGACTGTTGAAGACAAACACTGATGCTCAATCTACTGTCATGATTCAAGCACTGCTGAAGAAACAAAGTACTGCTGGAGTCACAACAGTGGAAGGAGAAGCAGTAGTTAGTTTATTTCTTTGTAATTAATTGTAATCAGTAGTTAGACATCAGTGCTTCTAATAGATCAGTGGTTGTAGGTTGTTAGGAAGTTAGATGTCACTTTCATGGTGACGTCAGCAAAGATGCCACAGTGGTTTGCTTCGTACTATAAATAGAACAGTACCATGTACTGTTCTATTAGCTCTTTCATCACTTGTCTTCCTGTACGAACAAACTAGTGTGAGCTCAATGTCACACCCCCAAATTCCACACGTGGGGTATCACCGCCGGAGGCGTGACATGACCAGGATCAAGCCACCAATCATATTGAACAATGTATTAAAGTAAATATAAAACCAGCCAACAATATAATTGGTGTCCAAAACAAATTAACTAAGTTCAAGTTATCAGTGGAAGCATAAAGTTTAAAACCAAAACATAAGTTATAAGTTCATAAGTTTAACATGGAACTCAACAGTCCATGTCCCACAACGACCTCGTCCTCCTGTGCAAGCTCCACCTAAACACCTAACGACCTGCAAGGCATATAGTAACGAATCAACAACAAAGTTGAGCGAGTTCACAGTTGGGTGTTCGTTTTAAGTTGTTTCAAAAGCATAAGTTTCCTTTAGCTGGCTTACTTGTCGTGGGGGTTACCCCATAGTTTAAAAACATGATTAATCCTTTCCTTTTACTCTGGCTAACAGCCGTGGGGGCTACCCCATGAAAATCCCACTAGACCCGTTACCATATCGACCACTGACTGAAGTAAGTTGGTGCCCTAGCGTCAATGTCTATCATCATTGACGTGCCCAGATCCATTAGTTCACGCCAGTCCTCTGCGGCACGGTGTGAGGCTTGTCAAACCTAAATAGCGCTATCTAACTAATCACCCGCTCGCCATTGGCCCGGTGATTAAGTCGATATAAAAATGAGGGACTTCATGATAGAGTTTTTGGTCTAGTATCAATGTTATCACCCTTCAATAAAGAGGATGTGGTACGTGTCCCCAAACCAGGAAATCACGCAAGTTCCGATTAAATCCTTAGTACATGTTATCACCTTTCAATAAAGAGAATGTGGTACGTGTTCCAAACCAAGAGGTCACGCAGTTTCTGATTAAATCCTTTACCCATTCCCAACCACCGGGAATCCCATGCCTTGTAGAAAGTGTGAACTCACCTTTGATTAGCTCGGCATATTAAGTTATGGAAAGAAATACGTGAAGTGGAACCGGTCAATCACGTCCTAACATGATTACCGTTTAAGGGTTAGTGGGTGTGCTCATGCGAAAACACAAATCCTACACGTAGAACATTACATCATACAATACATTTATCATGACATAGCTTAGCAACAAGACAAGTGTCACAAACGACTTAAAATACTCTTCAATAAACATTCAGCCATATAGTGCATTTTCGGCAGTTTTCGGATTGTTATCCGGAATAATTCGTGTACAACAAAATTCCCAAAAAATTACAGAATGTGTTAAATGATCCAAATATTATTGTATCAAAATCTCGGGTTCCAATTCATCACCAATTATTTGATAAAATTCATTTAATGGGCTGTAATCAGATTCGTCACTTTCTGACTGCAGTCCACGGAAAAATTCATCGTAAGTCCGATTGACGAAATTCTAGTTAGAGAATTACAACGACATCAGTGGCCATCTACAGTAAAAATTTCATAGCAAAACTCCAGTTACGCAACAAGTTATGACCCAAAACATATGATCCATTTACTGCAGATTTTCGCAGCTTCAGTGTTTGTTCGTAAATAATCCGTTAAACATATCAAACGGTGTCGAAAAATTATTATTCCAGTGCCATATGATTCGTATTTCAAAATAACACGTTATAGACTCAAGAAACTCCGATTTTCGTTAAGTTGTGACCCGGTTACAGCAAACTGAAGTCGGCTGTAACTGATGGACAGCTTGTTGTTTTCGTTACCCGATCTTCCCAACCGAATAATTTATACACCCAACGCCCCACAACATTTATTCACATCAGATTAACAAGTCGTGTACATCAGATCTTATCATGCTCAAACATCAAGATCATTATGAATATAAAACCTAATCCACATATATTCAGCCCATACAAACATAATCGATAACGCTAAGCACCATACTTGATTTTTTTCTTTCATGAACATTAGATTACAAGTTATCATCATAAACATATAACATCATTATCTAATCAGAAACACAACCAAGGTAATTCAGTTCTAATCGCACAAGAACATAAAAAACTATCATAAAACATATGAAATAGATACCTAGTAGCAAGCAGTGTATGATCAAGCCTTGGATCTAATTAGGTAGAGAGTTCTTGGGCTTGTTTTCACATCGGCAGGGGAGGAGGAACAAAAGCACAGTGTAGCCGTTTTGGGGAGTATTGGTAGTTAGGGTTATGTGATATAATAAATGTTGAATATGGTTCATGCAATTTACGTAAATGGAGGGGTTTGAGAAGAGGTGGGCCGATGCTATCCAAGTAAAAAGGAAAAGGGAAAAGTGGGTTGGGCTGCACACAAAGAAACGCAAAGAAAGGAGAAAAGAATTGGGGTGGCAGCCTTTAACATCATATTTGAATACTAAATATTTTTATTTTTTTTACATAATATAATACATGCATATGTAATTGTCCTCACAATTATCATTATTATTTCTATTAATTACTAATGTATAAAGTTTATGCCATGATTCGAACCTTAAGAGTTTCGAGTTACGCGGGTTATGTCATGGTTCAAATGGTTCGGGTCGGTTCAACACGATATAGGTTTGGCTCGAATACTCGTTTACACACTATAAATAGGATAATTGTGTAAAATTTGGTCTCGTAGAAAAGTAACGCATAACATAAAATGATTTAAAAGAAAAGTGAAGCGAACGATGCTACCTCTCGAGCACGGGTTGTCACATCATCCCCAAGTTGAAAGAAATTTCGTCCCGAAATTTGTAAACAGTCGCTGTAGAAACTAGTACGACTGTGCGTTTTCGTGGGTGTTACATCATCTCCCAGTTGATTTAGAATTTCGTCATGAAATTCAGTAGCAACTTCAGCGTTAGATGCGCCGTTTTTGAACAACTGGGGATACTTACCGATCATCTGATATACCCGTTCCTAGGTAAACTCTTGGCCATGACGTGAGTTCCAATGAACTTGAACTATAGGTATCCTGCTATGCTTAAGAGTTTTGATTTCCCGGCCCATAATTTCCACCGGTTCCTCGACGAAGCGCAACTGGTCGTCCATAGTGAGTTCCTTGAAAGGAACAATGAGGGTCTCGTCTGATAAACATTTCTTCAGATTCGACACGTAGAAGACGTTGTGAACACCACTGAGTTCTTCAGGAAAATTCAGTCTATAAGCTACTTTGCTGATTTTCTCAGTGATTTCGAAGGGTCCGACATAACGCGGATTAAGCTTGCCCCGTTTGCCAAAACGCACCACACCTTTCCAAGGTGAGACTTTTAGTGGAACCCGGTCCTCGACCTGGAATTCTAGAGGTTTCCTACGCTTATCAACGTAGCTTTTCTGACGGTCACGAGCTACCGCCATCCGTTGTCTGATTTGGGTAATCTTTTCCGTCGTGTCGAGTACGAGTTCTGGGCCAGTGATTTAACTGTCACCAACTTCTGCCCAGCATAAGGGTGATCGGCATTTCCGTCCATACAAAGCCTCGAACGGAGCAGCCTGGATGCTGGTGTGGTAACTGTTGTTGACGAAAACTCCACCAAAGGTAGATGCCTTTCCCAGCCATTACCAAAGTCGATTACACACGCTCGAAGCATGTCTTCAAGAGTTTGAATGGTGCGTTCAGACTGCCCATCCGTCTATGGATGATATGTCGTGCTCATGTCTAGACGCGAGCCAAAGTATTTGTGCATCGCCTGCCACAAATCAGAGGTAAAACACGGATCTCGATTAGAAATGATGGAAGTTGGCACCCCGTGCCTTGAAACTACTTCCTTCAGGTAGATGTATGCTTGAGTAGAGAACTTATCCTTTCCTTTGATAGCCAGGGAGTGTGTAGATTTGATTAGTCAATCCACTATCACCCAAATGGTATCATTTCCTCGTTGAGATCTAGGTAAGCCAGTAACGAAGTCCATGGAAATTTGCTCCCATTTCCATGTCGGGATCTCTGGTTGTTGAAGTAGGCCTGATGGTTTCTAGTATTCAACCTTGACCCTAGCACATGTTAAACATTTACTAACATAGTTCGCTATTTTAACCTTCATGTGGGGTCATCAGTAGAGAGTTCTGAGGTCTTGGTTCATCTTGCCAGAACCAGGATGCACCGAGTAGTGAGAATTGTGTGCTTCGCCCATCACAAGTTCTCGTAAGTTTCCAAAGAATGGAATCCAGTCACGTTCTAGGAAGTAGTGGGTACCATTTTCCTTGGGTTTAAGTCGCTTTTCCATGCCCCGCATGAACTCAGCTAAGAGGTTCCCTTCTTCCAATGCTTCAACCTGAGCATTATGGATTTGGGCGGGAAGACTGGAGTGAATAGTAAGCTATAACACACGTACACGCTTAGGTTTAGTTTCCTTACGACTGAGGGCGTCCGTCACAACATTGGCTTTGCCTGGATGGTACTTGATCGCACACTCGTAGTCGTTGAGGGGTTCGACCCATCGACGCTGTCACATGTTCGACTCCTTCTGATGAAAGATATGCTGGAGACACTTGTGATCAGTGTAGATGGTGCACTTGGTACCGTACAAGTAATGTCTCCATATCTTGAGTGCGAACACTACTGCTCCTAACTCCAAGTCATGGGTAGTGTAGTTCTTTTCATGAACCTTGAGTTGGCGTGAGGCGTAAGCAAAGTCTTTCTCACGTTGCATCAACACATAACCAAGTCCTTGGATAAACGCATCACAATAACCAACGAATTGGCCTGAGCCTTCAAGTAACGAGAGAATGGGAGCGCTACAGATCTTTGCCTTCAACTGTAGAAACGCGGATTCCTGAGCAATCCTTGTGAGGGTTTGAGCATACAATCAAGAAAACGGGCTTCGTGACATCAAAAGTCGTACGTTGGAGACTTAACGTGGGGTTGTTTGTGTCGTAGGTGTTCCATGGTAAAGTGTGGGTGTTGCTCGGATCCATACTAGTTCTTCAAGTGGATTCGGGTGTCGTCACAGGAAAAAAGGGACATATCTGTCGTGTCTGAGGATCCATATCGGCTGCATTAAGATCAAGGAAAAGTACCTGGGGTATCATCATGTTTATGGTCCATTGCTCACTGAGTAACGTTCATAGAGCGTAACTTGTCCAAGCGAGTGTCCGCGGGGAACACTTTTAAGTTCCTAGGGTTCAAAAGTATAACGTGTATGGGTGGGGAAACATGAGGAAGGGTAGCCGCAATCAATGAATAAGCGTTTAAGAATCCGTAGCAGGGGTTTACCTGTTGTCGAGGGTTTAGCTGGTCGTACACAAATTGCATAAGGTTAAAATGAAGAATGCCGTTTACCGAATAGAAGTGCCACGCTGGTATATTAACCATAACAAGAATTAACCCGAGAAGAATGGTTGTCGCACAAGTTAGTAGTGTTAAGGTTCGCTGAATCTTCCGTCAAAGTTGTTGGACTCGCCCACATGCGAAGGAGGAATAATTCATCATGATCCATGATCTTAGATGAGTTTGCGATTTATCGAGTCGGTAAGCAATCAAGTTCGGAGGAGTTTCCTTAGGTTGTGAATGGATCTGAAATATGCGTGTGTAGTCAAGAGGTTTCAAAAGGAAGGACGCGAAAATATGCTCAAGGGGGGGGGGGTATGATCGTATCAATAACACATCACCATCCTCGGGTTCCGAGACGTGATCACCAATGATCAAGGGTCGAGCCTTGGGAATTCTCTAAACTAGAGTGAGTTCGTCTTAGTATCTTAGCATGGAGAAGCGAGGGCGTAGTGTCACTATGGTAAAGGAATGATGGTTTGGTCTAAGTCAATAGTAGAAATTAGGCATTGCATTAACCAACAAACACAGGTTGGTACAAAGGCTAGCGAAAAGGTTTCACATAATTAAGATAACGATCGTAGAGTCAAAATGCGACTCTTTTAGTGTAAGGGGAAAATGGGTAAGGTGAATGTGTAGTTCATCGTGTCCGTCTGTAGGTTGAGCAATCCGTATCTCCGTCCTCGAATGTCCTGAAGACTATCCCATCATTAGGAGGCATCCACTTGCTAAGTTGGGTATACAAAGGTGTAAATCAAATTAGAATAAGAATTAACCACCCAACAGGGCAATGGGGGGGGGGGTAATCTTGTGATCGGTGGAAATCGTGGTATGGTTGTTAGCGTTTCGTTATATCGGTTGCGGATCGAAGAAACAGGAGGTGGGTGATGTTCATACGAAGAATTGAGCGAAAACAAAATTCCAACACATAACCGAAGAATTTCGCCGACTATTCCGTTCTCTAAAGACAGTTCCAGTAATGGTAGATGGCGGCAACGACACGAAAGGAAAGTTCGTTGCATCATGGTCACGTAAGTATACCATTGGTCCAAAAGAGAGTTTGGATGATAGGGTTTCGAGTTGTACAATGCCAAACGCATGTAACTGTGACTGCTTCGCTTCTGGTGACGATGACTAGTGGAGATGATGGGGTTCGTCAACGTGGACGCGTGGGTGTATTGTTCTTCCTGAATCCGAGTTCGTTTGGGCCGGTTCTGGTCTACATGAATGTAGACGTGCAAGCCGAATGTATGGAGGGTCCGATCTGAATTCTAGTTGTAACGGCGACGTTATGTCGAGGAAATCGTACAAATAAGTAGAACGCATAAAATAGTTGTTGTAGTGGGGTGAGGAGAAAACAGGAAAAGAATTTGATCACCACACGTCAAATTTCAAGTAAATAGTTGGGTGTCATAAAGAACACATTCGGGCTAATAGATAACGCGTTATTACTATAACTGGGCACACCATGTGCAACACACAATGTAAATGTAAACTAGCAAGTAGGCAATACAAACATAAATCATACCACCTAGAGTGTTGAGTCTTGCACGTGGAGTGAAGCGTCGTTGTGGATCGTTGAGCACTGTACATGTTATAGTTTGGTTTTATCAAAAGGTTTTTCCCCTTTTTAAAACCAAGTTCACTATAACCAATGGCTCTGATACCAATCTGTCACATCCCCAAATTCCACACGCAGGGTATCACCGCTGGAGGCGTGACATGACCAGGATCAAGCCACCAATCATATTTAACAATGTATTAAAGTAAATATAAAACCAGCCAACAATATAATTGGGGTCCAAAACAAATTAACTAAGTTCAAGTTATCAGCGGAAGCATAAAGTTTAAAACCAAAACATAAGTTATAAGTTCATAAGTTTATCATGGAACTCAACAGTACATGTCCCACAACGACCTCGTCCTCCTGTGCAAGCTCCACCTAAACACCTAACGACCTGCAAGGCTTATAGTAACGAATCAACAACAAAGTCGAGCGAGTTCACAGTTGGGTGTTCGTTTTAAGTTGTTTCAAAAGCATAAGTTTCCTTTAGCTGGCTTACTTGCCGTGGGGGTTACCCCATAGTTTAAAAACATGATTAATCCTTTCCTTTTACTCTGGCTCCCAGTCGTGGGGGTTACCCCATGAAAATCCCACTAGACCCGTTACCATATCAAACACTGACTGAAGTAAGTTGGTGCCCTAACGTTAAATGTCTATCATCATTGACGTGCCCAGATCCATTAGTTCACGCCCGTCCTCTGCGGCACGGTGTGTGGCTTGTCAAACCTAAATAGCGCTATCTAACTAATGACCCGCTCACCATTGGCCCGGTGATTAAGTCGATATAAAAATGAGGGACTTCATGATAGAGTTTTTGGTCTAGTATCAATGTTATCACCCTTCAATAAAGAGGATGTGGTACGTGTCCCCAAACCAGGAAATCACGCAGGTTCCGATTAAATCCTTAGTACATGTTATCACCCTTCAATAAAGAGGATGTGGTACGTGTTCCAAACTAGGAGGTCACGCAGTTTCCGATTAAATCCTTTAGAAAGTGTGAACTCACCTTTGATTAGCTCGGCAGATTAAGTTATGGAAAGAAATACGTGAAGTGGAATCGGTCAATCACGTCCTAACATGATTACCGTTTAAGGGTTAGTTGGTGTGCTCATACGAAAACACAAATCCTACACGTATCTAGCACGTAGCACATTACATGATACAATACATTTATCACGACATTTCTTAGCGACAAGACAAGTGTCACAAAAGACTTAAAATACTCTTCATTAAACATTCAGCCATATAGTGCATTTTCGGCAGTTTTCGGATTGTTATCCGGAATAATTCGTGTACAACAAAATTCCCAAAAAATTACAGAATGTGTTAAACGATCCAAATATTATTGTGTCAAAAGCTCGGGTTCCAATTCATCACCAATTATTTTATAAAATTCATTTACCGGGCAGCAATCAGATTCGTCACTTTCTTACTGCAGTCCACGGAAAAAATCATTTAAAATTCATAGTAAGTCGGATTGACGAAATTCTAATTGGAGAATTACAACGACATCAGTGGCAATCTACAGTACAAATTTCATAGCAAAACTCCAATTACGCAACAAGTTATGACCCAAAACATATGACCCATTTACTGCAGATTTTCACAGCTTCAGTGTTTGTTCGTAAATAATTCGTTAAACATATCAAACGGTGTCGAAAAATTATGATTCCAGTTCCATATGATTCGTATTTCAAAATAACATGTTATAGACTCATGAAACTCCTATTTTCGTTAAGTTGTGACCCGGTTACAGCCAACTGAAGTCGGCTATAACTGATGGACAGAATATGTCAAAAACTCGGTCCATTTTGCCCGTGGCAATGTCCAGAAATCCAAAAAATGTAGTAAAAAAAAACTTTGATTCAGGTATTTTAGCTCATAACTGGCTCTGATACCAATTGTAGGATCGATTTGACCGATCTAGTGAGTCAATCAGAACCAAAATACCACTGTTTATGTGGCGGAATCACGCAAACAGTTTGAATCAAAGAGAATGGGGTAGAAATAGACAGAATATCACTTTAAACACTGTTTCTTATTAATTGATCACAGAAAAATCTAGTAGCAGTTCGGCTTACAACTTGACAAATCGATACCAAATGAGAAACAACTACACATATATATAGGGGGCCTGATTCCGCTCTAAATGACACATTGTCATTTCGGGCGGAATCACCACTTCTGATTTCGCTCCAAATGACAATATGTCATTTCAAGCGGAATCACCACATTTAAACGTAACATTTACAATTCAGCCCCTATACATTACATACTTGACATATTTGACCCCTAAACCATATACAAGCTTGACTAAGACTAAGACGTAGGCTTTAGACATTCGTGCATCAACAGCGTGTCGGCTGAGAACGACCCCGTGTCTGGTAAAAATCTGCAGAATTTTGACAAACAGCAGGTCTGGGGCAATGGGCACAGGGGCGTGTCGGCTAGACACGACCCCGTGTGGACAATCTGCAATGGTGAAAAATAGGTTTCTGGCTTCAGTTTTCCTGTCCCGGCTTTAGCAGCACTAATGTTAAGTGCTCAAAGCCTTGTATGTACCTGTTTTATCAATAAACACTACACCAAACCCTGACAAGCATCCTAAATTACCATCGTTCAAACATCCATGTCACAAAGTTAAAATAAAGAAAACGCAGAAAAGTAAAAAGTGTTAGAGGAAAGTAAATTGTTCAACACACGGCACGCAGGCCGGAAATTGTTCATGAGAATAAAGGGTTAACCTGTGGACTTCCAACCAGCAGATCCTACCTCCACTCCTCCCGCCTTGTCCATGTCCTCGTCTTCATCATCATCACCTCCTCCATGCCCCGCCATGTACTCCCGGATGTTCCCAATGTCGTCCTGTAAGTCGGATATGTTTCTCTCTATTGCTCCGACCCGGGTGTACGTGTTGCTGGCCATATTGTAGGTGTTCCTGGTGCACATGAGGTTTTCCTGCAATAAATCATGTAAAGTTTGGAAGTTAGGAAAACCGCCTCCTTGTGAGGAGGATTGACCCGGATCACCCTGTGGCCGATAATGGTACTGAGGAGGAGGTTGGAAGTGTGGTGCATGTAAGACGAGTGCCTCTTGCGGGTTCCATGCTTGCCCCTAGACTCTTTGGAAGCTGACCTTCCCGTCTTCTGCTTCATAAATTAGGTTCATTGAGCGGTAGATGACCATGTCCACTCTTCCCGACCATGGGCCCTTTTCGAAAGACCTCGACATGTTCATGTAATGCTTGAAGAGATGGTATATCCACCCCCCAAAGAAGATAGGAGTTAGGGGAGTAGCTAGCTGGTTCCAATGCATGTTTCAGAGCAGGAGGTACGAAACATCAAGGTTGGTGCGGGTGTGGATGCAATGGAGGACTAGCAAATCTCGTAACCTAACAACACCGCTGCCGTCGTGCCTCTGACTAAGAGAGTAAGTGAGGACCCTATGGATATAACGGTAAAGAGGGTCCCTCAATTTAGTGCTCTTAGTGCTGCTTGGATTGTAGTTTCCTTCTCCTATTTGTGCCCATGCAGCCTGGCGTTGGTTTTCTAGTATTTCACGCAAACCTCCGGTGTTTTGTTCATCACCCGCATCTTCCTTCGCATATAACACAACTATCGACCCAAACTGTGCTATCGAAATTGAGTACCTAGTCCCTCCACACCGGAATTCTACCCCATCATTATCGAATGGATCGGCTCTTGTTTTGAAAGCGAATGTGCTGTAGAATTCCAGGTTATATTCATGTACTGAACGAAGTCGAGTGCACAGTGCGGCTCTCAGGGGGCCGGTGACTAGGTTGTTGAATCGGTCAAGCTGGTTCATTGCTCCTAGAAGATCCATGCATACTGTTCGTGGGTATTCCTCCGGCCTGGTTCGAAGCACGTCGTATCTTGCCTTAGCATCCAACTCATTTGCATTGAACCGCGTGAACTTCTTGGGCATCTGAAAGGAAACACCAAACAATTAGCATGAAACGGTGAAATTTTCGGAGAAAAACTGAAAACAGTCGGCTGAACACGGCCCCGTGTTCAGCGGACACGCCCCATGTTGGCCTGAAATTGGCTGGACACGCCCCCCCGTGTTCAGCGGGCACGACCATGTGTTAAGACGACTGTTTGCCAAAAATCCCATTTTTCGACCCGGTCCCGAAAACTTGAAAATTTTTGGTCCAGTAGGGGCGGTTTTCACCGAAAATGAAACCCCAAATGCCGTTTTTCCCAAAACAAACCGTTTACCCTTTCTATTTTATCTTTTTCGATTCAAAAACAAGGGTTTGGGGTTTTTGTGAGAAATCGGGCAAATCTGTGAACAATACAAGTTGATTTACTTCCTATAACACTTATCTAAACTAATGCTAACAGATCCAAGCAAAAATTTGAGGTTTGATCCGGATGAAGTTCAAGAACCCTAGATTTCCCCCAAAATTTTGGTGTTTTAACTACATGCAAATGCTTAATATAACTACTAAAGATGATATAATCATACCTTGATGTTGTTAGAAGTAGAGGAGACATTGAAATCTTGAAGAAAATCGCCTGAACCAGAGAGTTTTCGGGGAAACGGGGCGTGTGGAAATGAAGAAACTGTTTGGAAAAGGGGTTTTATCCCGACAGTTGCGCGGACACGGCCCCGTGGGCGGGCAAGTTTTAAAAATATATTCTTTTTTTAAGTGTGAGTGCCCTGTTTCCTGAAAACTTGGTTAGAAGACTTACCGATTTAGATGTCACCCTGCTTACTTGTAACTTACCAGGTATGATGTTGATGCTTTCATTCTTCGATCGTTTGAAACGAGATTTCTTCCTCCTCATCCTCAATGAATCCTTGATAGAGCTTCAGCCATTGGCCTTTGACTTTGAATGGATTTCTATTTCGAGATTTAATTTCTACTGCACCGTGTGGGAAAATATGGGTGATGGAAAAAGTTCCTGACCACCTAGACTTTAATTTACCAGGAAACAGTCGAAGTCGTGAATTAAACAACAGAACTCGATCTCCTACTCAAAATTCATTAGGTTTAATATGTTTATCATGCAAGTTCTTCACTCTTTCCTTATAAATTTCGGAGTTAGAGTATGCATAATTCCTAAGTTCGTCTAATTCATTTAATTGACAAAATCGATTTTTACCGGCAAATTCTAAATCTAAGTTTACATTTTTAATTGCCCAGTAGGCTTTGTGTGCAATTTTTACTGGCAAGTGACAGCTTTTTCCATAGACGAGCTTATATGGGGTTGTACCTATTGTTGTTTTATAAGCAGTTCGAAAAGCCCATAAAGCATCATCTAATTTATCGGCCCATTCTTTTTTATTTAACCCTACGGTTTTTTCAAGTATTCGTTTTAAACCTCTATTAGTCACTTCGGCTTGTCCGTTTGTTTGATGGTGATATGTCGTTGAAACCCGGTGATAGACCCCATATCTTGTTAAGATTTTTTCAAGTTGATGATTACAAAAATGGGTATCTCTATCACCTATTAAAGCTTTTGGTGTTCCAAAACGAGAGAATAATCTTTTCAGAAATCTTACCATGACTCTTCCATCATTTGTTGGAAGTGCCTCGGTCTTGGCCCATTTATACAAGTAATCAACTGCCACAAGTATATATTTGTTTCCTTTTGAAGGTGGGAAAGGTCCCATAAAGTCGAGTCCCCACTCATCAAAAATTTCACAAACAAGAATGCCATTTTGAGGCATTTCGTTTTTGGAAGAAATATTACCTGTTCTTTAGCAAGCGTCACATGTTTTGACAAGACTTTGGGCGTCTTTGTAAATGGTTGGCCAGTAAAATCCTGAATCGAATACCTTTCGTGCGGTACTAGCGGCACCATGATGTCCTCCGTAAGGACCTTCATGACAATGGCAAAGAATTCTTCGTGCTTCACTACCATGTACGCATTGTCGGATGAGTTGGTCGGCACACATTTTGAGAAGATAAGGGTCTTCCCAAAAGTAATGCTTTACATCAGCAAATAACTTTTTTCTTTGATGATGTGGCCAACCTTTTGCGACTATACCGCTAGCTAGGTAGTTAGCATAGTCGGCGTACCATGGTTCTTCTCGGTATTCCACCATTTCCAAGGACTCTGTTGGAAATTTTTCATTGATTTGTTCATCCCTGGTTGCCTCCAAAGTTGGGTCTTCTAGGCACGAAAGATGATCTGTTGCGGTGTTTTCTGCTCCTCTTTTGTCTTTGATTTCAATATCAAATTCTTGGAGGAGTAGAATCCACCGAATCAAACGTGGTTTAGCATCCTGCTTCTTGAAGAGATATCGAATGGCTGCATGATCTGTATAGACTATTGTTTTAGAAAGAACAAGGTAAGAACGGAATTTATCAAAAGCAAATACCACAGCTAGCAATTCTTTTTCTGTTGTTGTGTAATTTTCTTGCGCATCGTTAAGTGTTTTACTAGCATAATAAATTGGGTGAAAATGATTTTCTTTTCTTTGTCCCAAGACGGCTCCAACTGCAAAGTCACTTGCATCACACATGATTTTGAAAGGTAATTTCCAATCAGGCGCTATCATGATTGGTGCATTGACTAGCATTTCCTTAAGGGATATAAATGCTTGATTGCAATCCTTGTCAAAGATGAAAGGAGCATCTTTTTCAAGTAATTTTGTTAGAGGTCTTGATATTTTAGAAAAGTCTTTGATAAACCGCCTATAGAATCCAGCATGCCCTAGGAAACTTCTGATAGCTCTGACGGAGGATGGGGGTGGTAATCGAGAAATAGTGTCTATTTTGGCTCGATCAACCTCCATTCCTTCGCTCGAGATCTTATGACCGAGTACTATTCCCTCCGTTACCATGAAATGCCATTTTTTTCAATTAAGGGTGAGGATGGTTTCCTCACATCGGGATAGCATTCGTTCAAGGTTATCGAGGCATTGGTCGTATGAATCTCCAAAGATAGAAAAGTCGTCCATGAAGACTTCCATTGTCTTTTTTCTATCATATCATGGAAGATGGCCACCATGCAATGTTGAAAGGTTGCAGGGGCATTACATAGAGCAAAGGGCATGCGTCGATAAGCAAAAGTTCCATAGGGACAGGTGAAAGTTGTCTTTTCTTGGTCTTCGGGTGCTATCGGGATTTGAAAGTAACCTGAAAAACCATCCGAGAAACAGTAAAATTTATGACCGGATAATCTTTCTAACATTTGATCAATGAAGGGTAAAGGAAAGTGATCTTTCCTTGTTGCTTCATTTAACCGCCTATAATCTATAGATACCCTCTGTTGGTCCCTTGTATAGGATCTGTTCGTCAGGAACTTAGATGAATCGACTTTGACTAATGTGCGGAATCCATATAATCAAATCACAGATGTACGACAGAGTATTCAACGATTAAACGCAATCTGATATTTCTATTCAACTGTTATGAAAGTACAAAAGCGCATGTAGAAGTCATACAATGACAGAGTTCTCTCCAGAGTCAAAAGTTCTAAATGAGATACCCGGACGGGGTATTTATAGGCAACTCAGGAACATGGTTAGTGTTGACCGCACGGATGACATGCTGTCCGAACGGATGGCATGTTATCCGAACGGATGACATGTTGTCAGAGCGGATGAGTGTTGTCCGATCGGATGGCCCATCCGATCGGGTGACACTGGTCAACAAAGTCAACACTTTACAATCCAGTCCCGTTTCCTGAGTTGTCGTTCTATCTAACATACATACATTACATAATTGTTTACAAAGGACACAAATATACAAAATATGACTAAATGCTGACGGAAGCTACAGACGTATACACTAACAGACTCCCCCTCGGATGTAGCTGCAGTTCCTTCCAGCATAGTCTTCAATTCTTCCTGTTGCGCCTTCGTTCTCACGCTCTCTGTCTTCTCAATTCAGCCTTTTCGTCTAACATTCTTTTCCTTATATGCCTTCCTTCCTCGATCCACCATTTTCTATAAACTGGATCACCATCACGCTTCCGATCCCATTTGAGAATCTTGTTCTCCTCTTTCTCGATCGGTGTTTGATCCGTTGGTGGCACTATACCCATCTTGCGTCTGCCAAGCTCTGCTGCCCTTTCAGAAATAGCTTTTGATCTTTGTTCTCGTTTATACTTTTTCAGAAACTCATCAATCTCAAGATCTCTCCATCTCGTCTTCCAATATCTTCCTGAGTTGATGTCTTGGGCAAAGCACACATCCACTATTGTTTGATACTGCAACGCTTGTTCTTTGTCTCTCTTTTCATAAACTATCTTGTTGTAGAACAAGCAGTCGATATCCTTCTTTGAACAGTTTACTAGCCACATCGGGTCTAGTATGCAGATTCTCCTCCACTCTCCCTTTGACTTGTCAAACAAAGAAATTACCGCTTCAGCTGTCGTTTCGTTGTAAAGCTATCCTTCGAATAGATCATAAAAGTCTTGCTCAATAGCTCTGAGAGGCATATTCTTCAAACATCTCGGAGGCTTGACATCTAACGTTATATCTTTCTTTCCGTTCTCCAGTATTGTGACAATTTGCTTTGGTCTTTGAGGCTCCCAGTCAGGATATCCAGCCTTGGCTTGCTGTTTTATGTAATCCCACAAATGTTGGTCATGTACTTTCACATCCAAACCATGATAAAATTGCTTTATATTCTTTGTCTTCACCAGCTCATCTACATCCCACCACGGAAGAGTTTTGATATCTGCCAAAAACTCGAAGTACTGTACCCCATGTTCCCGTCTGATGGCGTAGACCTGTAAATCTTCCAGATAACCCCATGACAAAATATCACCCCATGAGAGATCATTGTTGTGAGTGAAGTACTGAAGAGCCCTAAGAGTTTTCCTCTCTTTTGGCATTACTTTGAACCATTTTTTCCGTTCTTCAGCTAATCTTTCTGTTGGTGCATGTTTGTGACAACAGCTTAGATTTGGTCTTTGGATATCTTGTAATTAGTTAAACGATAAACGGTTAGCGGGTTTAGCTTTGTAATAGTTAGTTATAAGGTTTGGGCTAACCAAACCCATACTTATGGGGATGTGGGACGAATTGGGCCTTGCCCAAATTCGCAGCTCATGAGGTTTAATCTAGCCTAAGTAGCAACCTTGTGTTATATAAACAAGGCTTTGCTATAGGGTTTAGGTTGATCAGCCAAAACAGTTGTTAAGTGAGATTTTCGTGAGAGCTTTACTGCTTGGACGAAATTGAGAGAGTTAGGGTTTAGATTGATTGTAATTCAGTTTGATTGATAATCAATAGAAACCCAGTTTGAAAGTGAATTGCTGATTTCTGTTCCTACACGTTTTCTGCTATATTCTGATCAAGAGGATTCCGCACTCTTGATTAGATTGACAATTCTGTGAAAGATCCATACATCTAGGGGACCAACAATTGGTATTTTCGATAGAAAGGCACGGTTCAGAATTGTGATTGGCAGAAACAGGGAGTATTTTCGAAATTTTTGAAACCTGAGAAGATTAGGGTTTCGAAATTTCTTGTTGGCTTGATAAAAGTTTTCGAATTTTTTGGATGTTTTGATCTTCTGCTTTGTTTGTTTATGTTTTGTAGGTTTGCAGGACAGTTCTTAGTTGATTGTTTGAAGGATTTTGGCTAGAAACGCTTGAAGATTCGAAGATTGTTCTTCGTGTTCTTCACGTTCTTCATTCTGTTTCTTACTGGTTTTCGAAAACTACTGATATTTTGCTATTTCGATTCTGCAGGAAAGTGTTAGGAGAATCAGAAAAATCTTCAGAATTTTTGATCAGATTGAGTTTCTGATTTTACAAGCACCAGAGAATTTGACTATTGACGAATTTACCAAATTCGCAGACTATCAGCGAAATTAGCGAAATTGTTTGACTCGGCGAACCTAAAATCCAAAGGCGACTTTGGTAACCGTATAATTTTCCTCAGCGAAATTATTACGGTTTTCGGCGACTTTACCAGTTGTCGTAATTGCGAAATTAAGCAGCGAAATTGCCAGCGAATTTGAGCGAATTTAACTGAACTTTGATCAGCGAAATTGAACAAGTATCAGACCAGCGAATTTCAGTGATTAACTAGCGAAATTAGCAGCAAATTTAAAAGGGTGGAATATTTTCTGGCAAGCGTAACAAAAAATTCGCGTTTTCGAAAATAGAAATTGACCCGTAGCTCGTTTGACAGAACCGTTTGCACCGTTAAATTCCTCGTATTTTTAGGAAAAAAAAACTCTGGAAAATCCCCCGCATCTCCACCACCAATTGTTGGTCCCCTAGATGTATGGATCTTTCACATAATTGTCAATCTAATCAAGAGTGTGGAATCCTCTTGATCAGAATATAGCAGAAAACGTGTAGGAACAGAAATCAGCAATTCACTTTCAAACTGGGTTTCTATTGATTATCAATCAAACTGAATTACAATCAATCTAAACCCTAACTCTCTCAATTTCATCCAAGCAGTAAAGCTCTAACGAAAATCTCACTTAACAACTGTTTTGGCTGATCAACCTAAACCCTATAGCAAAGCCTTGTTTATATAACACAAGGTTGCTACTTGGGCTAGATTAAACCTCCTGAGCTGCGAATTTGGGCAAGGCCCAATTCGTCCCACATCCCCATAAGTATGGGTTTGGTTAGCCCAAACATTATAACTAACTATTACAAAGCTAAACCCGCTAACCGTTTATCGTTTAACTAATTACAAGATATCCAAAGACCAAATCTAAGCTGTTGTAACAAACATGCACCAACAAACTCCCCCTTAACAATAGCTTCATAAAATAACTTTGTCTTCAGTCATCTTGCAATCTTCATGTCATCTTGCACTGTCCTTTGGTCTTTGGATAGCTTCAGCTTCAATAGCTTCTGTCAGCAACATACTCCCCCTAAGCTGATGCATCCAATCACCAAATCTTCAAAAACTTTAGCGTTTGAGTAAACTCCAGTTCAGCATTTGAATAGCAATCTTCAAACTCTTCAACTTTGTCTGCAATATAGAAAGGAGGTTCTACCATGCATCCAATCAAACTCTTATCTTCACCGCAACTCATCACTTTAACTTCTCAGCAACACACTGCTTCAATCTGTATACTATAAAACAAACAACTCGAGAAACCATAAGAATTTTTCAAAAAAGTTAAATAAATTATTATTTTTCAAGAGATAGTTAAACTGTATCACAGATTAAGCATTTTCAACTTATCACCAACACACAAAACTTTTTAATTGCACACCCTATAACCCGCATGATTTAAAATTTTCAGCTCACTTTCCAACACCGTCTCCCCCTATCAGTAACAATTCCTACAAGAATAACAGTTTTCCGTACGTTAAGAATTTTAAACAGAAAAAGACACTATTTTTGTATTTTTTATATTTTTCTGAAAGCAAATAAATAACAAAAGCAATAAACACTCTATTTTTGTGAGAATCACTGGTAAGAAGATCATATCAGCACAATCAAACCGTTTTCACACTAATAGATAATTCTTTATTTAATTTTTCGTGAAAAGCAGTCCAAGACGATTACAAGTATGTTTGTCCACTTAAACAAAATGCATGAACATTTCAAGTACCATTACCGTATGATACGTTAAGGTAATTTTATTACTGATATATTAGCGTGTCCCACTTCAGGATATACCCCCGCGATCAAGGTATGCACAAAGATTCATCGTAGTAGGTGAGTATACTGAATTCATCCGTTTTGTTTTTCAACGTTTAGATAATTGGTGATCAGGTCAGTACTTCCGTACAGCAAAGAGACCAAAATATCTAACGAGGGCTAAGACAAATACCATTTTTGGTACGAATTATGCTTTTTGCACATTTGAATGACTCTCTTTGAGAGCTTCTTCATTTATGGGATTTGGCATTTTTTGCTCTTTTAAGATATCCTGGTTGTGCCTAGGTCAGCATGTATCTGGATGTAGCAGAAGGACAACCCTGATATCCCCAGATGAAATAATAGTATAAAGACCCAAAACTTCAGATTTTGGCAATCTATCAACGCAAGATTTAAGGTCATTAAACCATACACCACTGATGTGTTCCCCACTCATACACAGTTCGTTTAGGTTTATATCACATTGGTAAGTTGATTATTTCATGCTTTTGCCTACTGGTACATCATATGATGAAGCTGCTATCACACTTATGCAATTTTAATTACATTTTCAGTGTGACAGTCTAACTTGCTGATGTACTATCATTTCTTCTTTTTCACACAATGAAATCTCTTTTTTCAATTTTCTATTTTTTATGTTTTTGATTTTTCAATGTTTTTGTATTTTTGATTTTTAAGAAAGCAGTAAACTATTTACAAAATTCTTATGAAAAACCAGTTATTCAGGATTCCTCATCCCGTTGAGTTCGACTAAATGTTCAAAGCGAGCCCTGTCAAAAGCTTTAGTATAAAGATATGCCAGGTTATCTAGTGTGTCGACTCAGCACTTTGAACTTCAATTTAAATCAATTAATATATATATATATATATATATATATATATATATATCAACAATCTCACATCCCCTGTCATGTGCCTGCAGCCACTATCAACATAAGTTGATAATCCTCCTTAGCAGCTCCTGCACACACCAACTAAGAAATTAGTTAGATTGGGGGACCCAAGCCTTAATGGTCTTGGGTCGTCCAAATTCACCAACTACTTGAACATCCATCCAATATCCATTACTCCTAACTGGAGTCTTGGATCTCAGACCTGTTGATGGAATTTGATTTTGATTTCCACTAGGTATTTGGTCCTGAGGATTCCTATATGTGTTTGGACTATTTGACCTTTGAAAATTTTGATTTTGAAACCTTGAGTTTTGATTCCAAGAAGCATTATTGTTGTAATTTCTAAAGCCATTGTTATAAAAAGTTCTGTCACACCCCCAAAATCCATTAGCGGAATACCACCGCTTGGAGGCGTGACTGACCAGGATCCAGCCACCAATCATATTGAACAAGCATGTAAGTGATTATAAAAATCCAACCAATACAATTGGTGTCCAAACAAAAACATAGTTTAAGTTGCAAGCGGAAGCATAACGTTTAAAACCAAAACATAAGTTTAATTGTTTCAAAGTTTAACATGGCACACAGCTGTCCATGTCCCACAATGACTCTCTTCCATGCAAGCTCCAGCTAAGTACCTATTGACCTGCAAAGCATGTAGTAACGAGTCAACAATAATGTTGAGCGAGTTCACAGTTGGGTGTTTGTTTTAAGTTGTTCTGAAAACAGTTTCCTTTATCTGGCATCCTACCGTGGGGGTTACCCCATAGTTGAAAACGTGATTTGTTTAACCCAATTACTCTGGCTATCCAGCCGTGGGGGCTACCCCATGTTTAATTATCTGGCTCTACGGCCGTGGGGGCTACCCCATGTTTGTTACTAGACTCGTTACTATATCGATTGCTGACTGTAGTCATGTTTATGTGCCCTGAACTGTCAATGTCTATCATCATTGACGTGCCCAGATCCATTAGTTCACGCCCGTCCTCTGCGGCACGGTGTGAGGTTTGCCAAACCTAAATAGCGCTATCTAACTAATGACCCGCTCGCCATTGGCCCGACGATTAAGTCGATATAAAAAGGAGGGACTTCGTGATAGAGTTTTGGTCTAGTGAAAGTTATCTGTCCAAGAGGACGAGGAATTATATTCCTGAACCAGCACTGTCCTACCAAATAAAGGACGAGGAATCCATGTTCCTTAACCCCATTCCCAACCCCTGGGAATCCCATGCTTTGTAGAGAGTGTGAACTCACCTTGGGTTACTCGGTAGTTTAGTTTATTTGGTCAAGTATGCTGGTCACCCCGTCCTAATATGGTTACCAGTATAGGTCAGGTTTAGATGTAAAGAAGTCACGTATATCCTACACGTATCTAACACATAGCATGCATATCATACGATTATTCTTTTAAGTTATTGGGCCTGCTCTAAATCTTAAACAGTCAATCAACACGTAGCATAGCAGCACAGATACAAGCCCAAAACACATCGTCACACTTGGTGGCCCAAAGATCCGAGTCGAACAGCCCAATCGAGGCTAGGTGGTCTCGACTCGAGAACATGTAGTCTCGAGTCGCAACCAGGAGTTCTCGAGTCATGGGCATCTGGTCTCGACTAGTGCATGCATGAGTCGCAACCTCAAAGGTCTCGAGTCCAGTCTCGAGTCGAGGTCATGAGGTCTCGAGTCGAGACCTTGCTGGTTTCGAGTCCTTGAAGCTTGTCTCGAGTTGTCATGGGTTGGTCTCGAGTCGCAATCACTGCGGTTTCGAGTTGTGGCCTAATGGTCTCGAGTCGAGACCGGGGGTCTCGACTGGCACACCTGCTGATTGCCAGCACTTGTACTAGCCAATAGAATTTCATTTTCATGATTTGGTGTACTATCCAATTAAATCACACAAACATGTTTTCTTGTCTAATACTTAATCACAACAGATCAAACACACAATTTTTCAAATATTCATGTTATATTCAAACCTTTCATCATATGCTCATATCATATTCAGCACATATTCATAGTGTTCTTCATGAGATCATTCAAACATGAAATCTTGTGATCAAGGATTATGTGGACATATATTCTTACTATCAAGACAATCTTTTTGAACCATCATAACACAAATGTTCCATAATATCTAGCATGAATCGGATGCTCATAAACAATCCCAACTATCATCCTTCTACCATTTAACACATTTTACCAACATATTATCCTACAAGGATTCACACTTTTTACAAAGGAAATCATGTTCATCATAGAATCAAGAACCCATTAATTCACACAAACACATTCATCATACTTGAATAATAGTCACAATGCACATTATCACTCAATCAACATTACTTAAATGCATATACATTACAAACAACTAAGAGGAGGCACTAACCGAAACCGATTGGGTGTAAGTGTGTGTCCGAGATGGAATGATGGTCGAGCTACACGTCTTCTTCTTCCAAACCGGCTCCAAGAATGTAAGGTGTGGTGATGTTTAGTGGTTTCTAAAGAGAGGAAACTAGAGAGAGAATGTTTGGGGTATGATGAGGGGATGATTGTGTATCAAATCCTCCCATAAGTCGGCTAAGGCAAAGATTTTATACTATCCCAAGTGAGTGCTCCCTAAGGCATTTCGAGTGGGCTATAGGGGGTTGCGGCCCAACTGTTGTGGGTCACTCGAGACCAAGGGGTCTCGAGTCGGGCTTTTGTGGTTTCGGTTCCTAACACCAACACGTTCCTAATTATATATCTATCATACGTACGTATAACTTAATGCACGGATCACATAACACGTCAAGATAATTCACAACTTTCATTTACTAATATATAAACACATAACGTTCAAGCATGTTATATCAAGATACAATGAAGGATTCTAAATTCCGAGTTGTCACATTATCCCCAAGTTCCGTCCCAAAATTTGGTAAGCACTCACTGAGGAAGTTAGTTAAGTTGTATGGTTTTCCCGATTTTCCTGGGGTGTCACATCCTCCCCCCGTTGATCTGGAATTTCGTCCCAAAATTCCGTAGCTTCAGCCTCAGTAGCGGTTGTACTGTTTGCGAATAGTTGGGGATACTTTTGTTTCATCTGATCTTCGCGTTCCCAGGTGAACTCTGGGCCGCGACATGAGTTCCAACGAACTCGGACGAGAGGTATTCTGGTGTTCTTGAGGACCTTAACATCCCGGTCCGTGATTTCTGTTCCTCGACGAATCGTAACTGCTCGTCGATGGTCTCATCTGACAGGCACTTCTTCAGATTCGACACATGGAAAACGTTGTGAACTGTACTGAGTTCTACTGGTAAGTTCAGTTTGTAGGCCACCTTGCCTATTTGTCGATGATTTCAAAAGGTCCGACGTATCGTGGGTTAAGTTTGCCTCGTTTACCAAAACTAACCGCACCCTTCCAGTGTGAAACTTTGAGTAGCACACGCTCCACAACCTGGAGCTCAAGTGGTTTCCTGTCCTTATCGGCGTAGCTTTTCTGACGGTCACGAGCCGCCGCCATGCGTTGTCGTATTTGAGCAATTCGTTCGGTTGTGTCTACCACAAGTTCTGGACCAGTGATCTGACTATCCCCCACCTCTGCCCAACAAAGAGGTGACCGGCATTTACGCCCGTACAATGCCTCAAACGGAGCAGCTTTAATGCTGGTGTGGTAGCTGTTATTGTACGAGAATTCCACAAGTGGCAGATGCTTTTCCCAGCTGTTGCCAAAGTCGATTACACATGCACGAAGCATGTCTTCTAAGGTTTGAATAGTGCGCTTAGACTGCCCGTCCGACTGAGGGTGATACGCTGTGCTCATGTCTAATCGTGAGCCAAAGGATTTATGCATTGCTTGCCACAGCTCTGAAGTAAAACGTGCATCACGATCCGAGATAATAGAGGTGGGCACCCCGTGCCTCAAGACAACTTCCTTAAGGTATACGTCTGCTAGAGTGGAGAACTTATCCATTTCCTTGATAGCTAAGAAGTGTGCCGACTTTGTGAGTCGATCCACGATCACCCAGATAGTGTCATTTCCGCGCTGAGATCTAGGCAGGCCGGTAACGAAATCCATGGAAATCTGCTCCCATTTTCATTGTGGTATTTCTGGCTGTTGGAGTAGGCCTGAGGGTTTCTGGTATTCCGTCCTGACTCTCGCATAAGTCAAACACTTGCTGACGTAAGTTGCTATGTGGGCCTTCATGCTAGGCCACCAATACGTAGTTTTGATATCGTGGTACATCTTATCCGAGCCAGGATGTACCGAGTAGCGAGACTTGTGTGTTTCATCCATCACAAGCTCTCGTAAGTTGCCACAAAGTGGGACCCAAATGCGTCCTGTTACGTAGTATGCACCGTCTTCCTTTCGTTCCAATCGTTGCCTTAAGCCGCGTAGGGCTTCAGCCTT
The DNA here is from genome assembly GCA_030545235.1 of Helianthus tuberosus. Classification (NCBI taxonomy): domain Eukaryota; kingdom Viridiplantae; phylum Streptophyta; class Magnoliopsida; order Asterales; family Asteraceae; genus Helianthus; species Helianthus tuberosus. Next base: position 32,590,636 of record CM060430.1, read on the forward strand.
GACGTTTTCTGGTTTCAATGCTTCTACCTGAGCGTCTCGTATTTGGGAAGGAAGACTAGAATGTATAGTGAGTTGCAAAGCTCGCACGCGCTTAGGCGCGGTGTCCTTTCGACTAAGGGCGTCAGCCACAACATTGGCCTTGCCTGGGTGATACCTGATCGTGCACTCGTAGTCATTCAGTAGCTTGACCCATCGTCGTTGTCGCATATTCAGTTCCTTCTGTTTGAAGATATGCTCGAGGCTCCTGTGGTCGGTGTAGATGGCGCACTTGGTACCGTACAGGTAATGTCGCCATATCTTAAGTGAAAAAACAACAGCTCCCAGTTCTAGGTCGTGCGTAGTGTAGTTTCTTTCATGAACTTTGAGTTGGCGTGAGGCGTAGGCTATAACCTTATCCCGTTGCATCAGTACACAACCAAGACCCTGAATTGATGCGTCGCAGTAGACCACGAAGTCGTCTGTCCCCTCTGGCAAGGAAAGGATAGGTGCGCTGCAAAGTCTATCCTTTAGATGCAGAAATGCTAATTCCTGTGCATTTCCCCATCGATAAACAACACCTTTCTGCGTTAGTGAGGTGAGAGACTGTGCAATCTTGGAAAAATCCTTAATGAACCTCCTGTAGTATCCTGCCAAACCCAAGAATTGGTGAATTTCCGTTGGCGTGCGAGGTGCAGGCCAGTTCTTAATTGAGTCTACCTTGGATGGATCAACGTGAATCCCATCCTTGTTCACCACATGGCCTAAGAAATGGACTTCTCGAAGCCAGAAGTCGCATTTTGAAAACTTGGCGTATAGCTGTTCTGCTCGTAGAAGTTCCAAAATAAGTCGTAGATGTTGCTCGTGTTCCTCCTGACTCTTCGAATAGATCAGGATGTCGTCGATGAAAACTATGACGAACTTGTCCAGGTAAGGCTTGCACACTCTATTCATCAAATCCATGAAGACCGCAGGTGCGTTTGTCAGCCCAAAAGGCATAACCAAAAACTCATAGTGGCCATATCGAGTTCTAAAGGCTGTTTTGGAGACGTCCTCTTCTCGGACTCTCAGCTGGTGATATCCTGATCTCAGATCAATCTTTGAATAGTAGCTCGACCCCTGCAATTGGTCGAACAAGTCGTCAACGCGTGGAAGAGGATAGCGATTCTTCACGGTCACCTTGTTGAGTTCCCGGTAGTCGATGCACATTCTGAAGGTACCGTCTTTCTTCTTCACAAATAGCACTGGAGCTCCCTAGGGCGATGAGCTAGGCCGAATAAAACCCTTATCCAAGAGTTCTTGTAGTTGCGTAGAGAGTTCTTCCAACTCTGATGGAGCTAAACGCTAAGGTGCACGAGCTATAGGCGCAGCTCCAGGAGATAGTTCAATCTGAAACTCGACCTGGCGATGAGGCGGAAGGCCAGGTAATTCCTCAGGAAATACCTCAGGATAGTCGCGTACAATTGGAAAATCTTCTATCTTCTTCTCTTTCTCCGAGGTGTCAGTAACGAGAGCCAGAATAGCGGTGTGCCCCTTTCTCAAACACTTCTGGGCCTTAAGGAAAGAGATGATGTTCTCGACAGCACCCCTCTTGTCGCCACAAATCATGAGAGGTTCGTCACCGGAACCAGGAATACGGACAATCTTCTCGTTACAAAGAATCTCTGCTCGGTGTTGGGATAACCAATCCATCCCAATGACAACGTCGAAACCACCCAAGACAATAGGAATGAGGTCGATAGAGAAGGTCCGGTTAGCAAGAATAAGTTTACAACCCTTGACTACGTGTGCGACCTCTAAACTCTTACCATTTTCCAGCTCTACGGTGTGCTTGTTATTCAAAGGTGTTGGAATACGCTTAAGCATTCGACTAACTACTAGTGACACATAGCTAGTATCGGCACCCGAATCGAATAAAACTGTAACATAAAAGTCGTCGAGAAGGAACTTACCCGTCACAACATTGGGGTCATTCCTTGCTTCACCTTGACCAAGCACGAACACCCGCCCCTGGCTCCATTGTTGTTGTTGTTGTTGTTGTTGTTCCCATTGTTACCATTCCCCTGATTATTGTTCTTGTTATTGTTGTTCTGGTTCTTGTTCAGTTGGGGGAAATCTTTCTTGAAATGGCCTTCAGCTCCACAATGAAAGCACCCTTTGTTGATACCTTGCTGCTGCTGCTGCTGTCGCTGGTTCTGAGGGGCTTGTTGTTGACGATTCTGGTTTGCGGGGTACAAGCTTCTGCAGTCCTTGGCGGCGTGACCTGGCTTGTTGTACCGATGACAGTTACCCATGGTGCATGGCCCGCTGTGGTGTAGGTTGCAGCGATTGCATTTGGGGTGATTCCCCTTGTACCCCCCATGACTTTGACCACCAGATGATTGCTGACTGGGGCTCTTGTAGTCATCAGTCTTTCTCTGCTGAGACTGAGATTGCACAGAAGTTGAACCTTTGCTTGAAGCTCCATCCCATTTTCTCTTGTTGTCACTAGGAGCATCCGAAGTAGCTGTAGCACTTATACGCTTTGGTAACCTGTTCTGCTCCACCGCCTGATCTGTGAGACGGTGAGCCAACTGAACAACCTGCTGGATGGTGGCGAGGTTTGCTGAAGTCACATGACTTTGGATTTCTGGCACTAAGCCCTTGAGAAAGAGTTCAATACGCTTAATTGGAGGGTCCACCATAGTAGGACACAATAATGCAAGCTCATTCGATCTCTTAGTATACGCCTCAATTTCTGACCCCGTCATCTTGAGGTTGTAGAACTCGACTTCCAGCTTATGAATGTCGTCACGACTGCAGTATTCCTCCTTGATCATTTCTTTAAAACTGTTCCATGGGGTGGCGTTAGCAGCAACCAACCCCAGCATTTGGACCTGAGCATTCCACCATGTGAGAGCTAAACCCTCGAGAGTACCGGTAGCATACTTCACCCTGCGCGCCTCAGGGCATTCACACATTTCGAAAACTGACTCGAGCTTCTCAAACCAGTGGAGGAGACCTACAGCTCCTTCAGTGACGCTAAAAGTAGTGGGTCGGCAGTCCATAAAAGTTTTAAAGGTGCACACAGGTGGCTGAGCATGTTGACCTCCTGCGTGTGCAGCTACAAGTGCCGCAGCAACTCGTTCGTTAATCAGAGCCGTCAACTGGGCTTGAGTCATGTTAACGCGTCCACTCATGATCTTCATATAAGAGGGAAACATGAGTGAGAGAGGTTCGTGAAAGTGCGATGACGGAAGAGAGTAAGCACACATGTGTTCTCATACTATAGTTGCTACGTTTATCTAAGCATACCATGAGCATATTTCTATGAAATCTAGCAAGTAGGTAACAGAACATAAACCATATCACCTAGAATGTTGAGCTTTGCATGTGGAGTGAAGCGTCATTGTGGACCGTTGAGCACTGTACAGGTTATAGTCTGGTTTTAACAAAAACGTTTTCCCTTTATTAAAACCAAGTTCTCTATAACCAATGGCTCTGATACCAATCTGTCACACCCCCAAAATCCATTAGCGGAATACCACCGCTTGGAGGCGTGACTGACCAGGATCCAGCCACCAATCATATTGAACAAGCATGTAAGTGATTATAAAAATCCAACCAATACAATTGGTGTCCAAACAAAAACATAGTTTAAGTTGCAAGCGGAAGCATAACGATTAAAACCAAAACATAAGTTTAATTGTTCCAAAGTTTAACATGGCACACAGCTGTCCATGTCCCACAACGACTCTCTTCCATGCAAGCTCCAGCTAAGTACCTATTGACCTGCAAAGCATGTAGTAACGAGTCAACAATAATGTTGAGCGAGTTCACAGTTGGGTGTTTGTTTTAAGTTGTTCTGAAAACAGTTTCCTTTATCTGGCATCCTGCCGTGGGGGTTACCCCATAGTTGAAAACGTGATTTGTTTAACCCAATTACTCTGGCTATCCAGCCGTGGGGGCTACCCCATGTTTAATTATCTGGCTCTACGGCCGTGGGGGCTACCCCATGTTTGTTACTAGACTCGTTACCATATCGACTGCTGACTGTAGTCATGTTTATGTGCCCTGAACTGTCAATGTCTATCATCATTGACGTGCCCAGATCCATTAGTTCACGCCCGTCCTCTGCGGCACGGTGTGAGGTTTGCCAAACCTAAATAGCGCTATCTAACTAATGACCCGCTCGCCATTGGCCCGGCGATTAAGTCGATATAAAAAGGAGGGACTTCGTGATAGAGTTTTGGTCTAGTGAAAGTTATCTGTCCAAGAGGACGAGGAATTATATTCCTGAACCAGCACTGTCCTACCAAATAAAGGACGAGGAATCCATGTTCCTTAACCCCATTCCCAACCCCTGGGAATCCCATGCTTTGTAGAGAGTGTGAACTCACCTTGGGTTACTCGGTAGTTTAGTTTATTTGGTCAAGTATGCTGGTCACCCCGTCCTAATATGGTTACCAGTATAGGTCAGGTTTAGATGTAAAGAAGTCACGTATATCCTACACGTATCTAACACATAGCATGCATATCATACGATTATTCTTTTAAGTTATTGGGCCTGCTCTAAATCTTAAACAGTCAATCAACACGTAGCATAGCAGCACAGATACAAGCCCAAAACACATCGTCACACTTGGTGGCCCAAAGATCCGAGTCGAACAGCCCAATCGAGGCTAGGTGGTCTCGACTCGAGAACATGTAGTCTCGAGTCGCAACCAGGAGTTCTCGAGTCATGGGCATCTGGTCTCGACTAGTGCATGCATGAGTCGCAACCTCAAAGGTCTCGAGTCCAGTCTCGAGTCGAGGTCATGAGGTCTCGAGTCGAGACCTTGCTGGTTTCGAGTCCTTGAAGCTTGTCTCGAGTTGTCATGGGTTGGTCTCGAGTCACAATCACTGCGGTTTCGAGTTGTGGCCTAATGGTCTCGAGTTGAGACCGAGGGTCTCGACTGGCACACCTGCTGATCGCCAGCACTTGTAGTAGCCAATAGAATTTCCTTTTCATGATTTGGTGTACTATCCAATTAAATCACACAAACATGTTTTCTTGTCTAATACTTAATCACAACAGATCAAACACACAATTTTTCAAATATTCATGTTATATTCAAACGATTCATCATATGCTCATATCATATTCAGCACATATTCATAGTGTTCTTCATGAGATCATTCAAACGTGAAATCTTGTAATCAAGGATTATGTGGACATATATTCTTATTATCAAGACAATCTTTTTAAACCATCATAACACAAATGTTCCATAATATCTAGCATGAATCGGATGCTCATAAACAATCCCAACTATCATCCTTCTACCATTTAACACATTTTACCAACATATTATCCTACAAGGATTCACACTTTTTACAAAGGAAATCATGTTCATCATAGAATCAAGAACCCATTAATTCACACAAACACATTCATCATACTTGAATAATAGTCACAATGCACATTATCACTCAATCAACATTACTTAAATGCATATACATTACAAACAACTAAGAGGAGGCACTAACCGAAACCGATTGGGTGTAAGTGTGTGTCCGAGATGGAATGATGGTCGAGCTACACGTCTTCTTCTTCCAAACCGGCTCCAAGAATGTAAGGTGTGGTGATGTTTAGTGGTTTCTAAAGAGAGGAAGCTAGAGAGAGGGAGAGAGAATGTTTGGGGTATGATGAGGGGATGATTGTGTATCAAATCCTCCCATAAGTCGGCTAAGGCAAAGATTTTATACTATCCCAAGTGAGTGCTCCCTAAGGCATTTCGAGTGGGCTATAGGGGGTTGCGGCCCAACTGTTGTGGGTCACTCGAGACCAAGGGGTCTCGAGTTGGGCTTTTGTGGTTTCGGTTCCTAACACCAACACGTTCCTAATTATATATCTATCATACGTACGTATAACTTAATGCACGGATCACATAACACGTCAAGATAATTCACAATTTTCATTTACTAATATATAAACACATAACGTTCAAGCATGTTATATCAAGATACAATGAAGGGTTCTAAATTCCGAGTTGTCACAAGTTCGTCCACTATTATTTTGGTATCGATTTTGATATTGACCTTGACTTCTGAAATTACTTGTATTTCCATTAAAATTGTTCATTCTAGGTGAACTGCTTCTAGGTCTCTCATACCTGCCTGGTGGAGATCTAGGCTGAAATCTTGGTTGATTTCTTTGAAAACGAGGAACTTCTGAAGTTCCTTTTTCAGCCTTATCTACACCAACAGCAACATTCTCTGGTTGCTTAGGAGCAGATTTCTTTGGAGAATTTGCAACTTTCTCCTCCTTATCACCATTCTTCTCTGGTGATTTCCCTCTCTGTTTTTCACTAATTTGTGCTTCACTCTTTTTGTTAGGACAGCAGCTAGCTACATGTCCCTTTGTGTGACACTTGAAGCATGATCTCCTTTTCAAAGACTTCTTAGCTGGAGTCTCTGAGGTAGATCCCTTATCAGATGGTGATGATCCCTTGGATGAACCTTGTTTAGTTTGCTTGGATTCAGATTTTTCTTTGTTTTTATTTTTAGCAAACTCTACATTTGATTCATTTTCAATAACAATTGTTTCATTTTTCATATCACTACCTTGAACAAAATTAATCTTTTTAACAAAAGCTTGATTTTTATTCTTAGGAGGTGAATTTTTCCTTTTCAAAGGTTCCCTGTTATTGTTCTTCTTAGCATCATCACTCTCAGATCCATCACCTTGACTTGATGTGGATGCGAAACTACTTGGTGCAGATGCCATAAAGTCTGCTAGCTCATCTTCACTAGGCAGAAATGAATAGTCATGACTAAGAGGAGGTGGAACTTCATTAAAGCCCTGGAAGCCCACACTGGTCTTGTCATTACTCTTCTTTAACCCACCCATCATGTGTTTCATTACAAAAGACGAATCTCTGAATTGACTTAATTTCTTTTCAAGTTCAACAATTTTGAGTTGTGCATCTGACAACTCTTTGCATTTTTCAGAAATCTCTTTTGTTTTCTTAGCCATCATGTCATGAGCTAAGTCTATGACTTGAAGTTTTTCATTTAATTTGCAAGTTAAAGCTTCAATTTCAGCTTCATAACCTTTTATCTTCTTCAAGTATGACGATTCATTTCTTTTAGCAAAAAAATTTGACTCTTTAATGTTAGACATCTCGCTTATCAAACTTTGGTTTTGTGTTGACAACCTGTCAACCTCACCCTGTAGTTCACGACATCTCAAACATACATAATTAGATTGTACCTCTTTCTCATGAACTTCTGAGGTTTCATCAGCAACAACCTATTCAGCTTCACTCTCTTTCTCTACTTCAGCATCCAATTTTGCTTCAGCATTTTTCACTTCAGATTCAGCATCACTCACAGTAGTTTCAGCCTCATCAACTGGCACTATCTCTGCCATGAATGCCTGAGTGACACTCTCATTTCCCTGATATCGCTTTTGTAATGCATCCCACATATCCTTTGAATTTGTGTACCTTTTGAAGGTATGCTTGATGCTATCAGGTAAGGACATCTTTATCGTAGCCAAGGCTCTCTTTTCAGCCTCATACATCTTTTTATCATCCTCTTGCATGTTCACATAGTCTGTTCTACGTGGTCTGACCTCATAATCATGTGTTGGGTTTGTGTACCCATCTTCAATACAGATCCACATGCGTGCATCCTGAGATTCAATGAATGATTTGAAGCTATCCTTCCATGTAAGATAATTCTCCACCTTCATCATCTTAGGTGCATTGAAATTCGTCATGTTTGACATTTTAACGCAACAGACTGGTAAAACCGTACAAAATATCTCCGAAAACAATGGTTACCAAATTACACCCTTAGAATCGTCTCGAAAAGACGAATCCAATGATATATAATATCGAAAACTGAAATCGGGATTTTCCAGTTAGATTGACAATTCTGTGAAAGATCCATACATCTAGTGAAGTACTGAAGAGCCCTAAGAGTTTTCCTCTCTTTTGGCATTACTTTGAACCACTTTTTCCATTCTTTAGCTAATCTTTCTCTTGGAATGGTTTCTGGAACACCTTCACTTGAGACTTTTTCCACAATCTTTCTCCTAATTTCATCTTCATTACGATCTTTGAACATTTTCGCAAAAGAAGGAAATGTCTCATCAATTCCAGAATAGTGAAAGTCAGTTTCTTCATCCGATGAATCTGAAGTGTCTTCAACAATTACTTCATCGTAGTGATCAGCTTCATGAGCATATCTAGGCTCAAATACATCTTCAGATGACTGAGGTATCTCATCTTCAATATCAAACTTGAATTTTCCATCATTCAAACCCAGTTCTTTCAACATTTCTGCCCTTGATCTTTGAATCTGTATCTCTCCCTCATTTTGAGCATTCAGATAAATCACAGTAGGGTTTGTGAGGAATACCTGATCAACATGTTGTTTTCCAGATGTGGAGGCTTCTTGTTGATCATCATCTTCTTGTTCGTTGATTTGATCATTCAGAAAGTCTTCAATTTTCTGTTCAACTTTGGGATTCTCAACCAGCAATCCCAATGCACCTTGATCATCATCATCATTCTTCTTATCATCATCATCATCTTTCTTATCATCTTTCTGATCAGACTTGTCTTCATCGTCATTTTTATCTTTGTCTTCTTCTTCATCACCAAGAAGCTCAAGATCAGAATCACTATCAACAACTTCTCCACGAGCCTTATTTGCCTCCTTTTGCCTTTCTTCAATTTTGACTTGGCGAACAATCTCTTTTAAGCTGTAAGGCACTGTGGATGGTTTACCAACAAGAACAAACTGCTGTGTCTTCCATTCTAACAACATTTCTTTTGCCTTCTTTTTCTTCTGAATAGCTCTAACTCAGAGAATGATTTGATAAGGATCAAATGATTCAGAAGAATTACCAATAAGCACGAATCCCAGAGGATCTGCTTCAGCTTCAGTCATTTCCACGTCGACTTGGCTTGAAGACCCACCAGCTTCTTGAGTCTCCTCAATAACACTTTTGTTCTTTTGTGTGGCTTCTTCAGCTAGTTTCCTTTCTCTTTCGATTCTTCTTTCCTCAACTCTTTTAACTTCAAGATCATTGAAAGCAACATGAACATCAATCTTCAAGTGACTTTCCATTACTGCATATAACATGCTGAGCTGATTGTCTTTCATCACTTTATCAGCTTTCATTGCTTCCATTTCTAACTTCATCACCTTCATTTCATTCGATGAAGCTTCACTCATTTTATTGAGAAGCTGGTTTAGAGTTTGATTCACATCTTGCAGATTATGTATCTTCACATTCAATGTACCAATCTCTGCTGTCAAGATTTCGAACACTTTAGAGTTATTATGAACATCCTCCTTCATTTTCTTTATCGTCTCCTCTTGATCTATCAAAACCATTCTAGCTTCATCATGAGCTTTCATCAGCATTTCACGTTCTGCTTCAGCTTTAGCTTTTTCAAGATCAGCAACTTTCTTCAGCAATTCTTTCACAGCTTCATTGTTGAACATGTCATAATCTTCTTTTGGAATATCTTCGCTATATACTCCAGTTGCCGGTGGAAGACTTCCAAACAGATTATCAAAAGCTTCAATCTTGGTTTGAGAGGACCCAGGTTGATCTTGTGGAGGTGGTGGTGGAGGTGTAGCAGCTTTATACCCCGTGATTTCAATGTAATCATCATCACCTTTCTTCTTTTGAACCACAACTTCAGGTACTTTAACACTTTGCACCTCTGGTTCCTGAACCTTTGATGTTTCAATGTGCTTTTCTTTCTTTCCATCTTTGTCTTTTGGTAATTCAGCACTTGATTTCTTTGCCCGTACTCTCCTCGGAATTACTCCAGCTTGAACAGCTTTACGCTTCGCCCTTTGTTTCTTTGGCTCATCAGGTAAATAGGTAGAGTATTCTTCATCCGATGCTTTCTGTTTCTTTGTAGGATTTTTCTTCAGTTGAGCTTTACCTCTTCCCAGCGTTGTTAGATCAAGCTCTGATTCTGACTCAGTAGCCTCAGAATCATCTTCACTTGAATCATCAACAGCAACACCCTCAGGCTCTGTAACTTTGATACTTTCAACTTGAACACTTGAGCTTTGTTCTTTCTGTGCAGCAGCTTCCTCATTCCTTTTCAGATAGCTTTCAAGTGAATGCTTCAGCAAATCAGATCCTTGTTGAACAATCTCAGATGGATCTAGTACTGTTTCATCCACCAATCTTTGCTGTGGCTCTACAGAAGGCCCTACAAAACAAAACAAAACATTTTCAAATTCATTATGTGACAACTGTGTTCTGTAATCCTCGTATAATGTAAAACAATGTTGCTTATCAATAAAACAATGTGCTTTGGTGTTATTATGTGTGTTATTGTGTTTAATGGATTTACAATTTGATTCAATTCCGATTTTAAGCTTTAAGTCACTTTCTGGAAGGTTATACATAAACTGGTGCATAAACGCAGTCAGTTTAACACGACGTACACTCCGGAACTGTGACGTAAGCCAAACATACCCTAAATGTCCTTTACATAACTTAGAAATAAGTTTCGAAGGATTCGGTATGGCAAAACGATGTTTATTTGGACTAAAGAACTAATTACGACAAAACTGCGGAACGAACGTTGGTGACCGCCTGGATAATATTTAAAGGAATAATTGCATATTTCCCCTTAAAATCACCCTTAATTGCATATTTACCCAAACATAAATAAAAATTGCATATTTCCCCTTCTATGTTAAAATGTCAAAACTACCCTTCTCAAAACCCTTCTCAAAATTAAAATATCAAATTAGAGAATCAGATCATTCGACGTTTGGGTTTTCTTTCTTCATCAAAAGCGATACAGCAGAGAGGACACAGCAGGGGCGAAAAGCGATTCTGCCGGCGAGTCACAGCGATTCCGGCCGGCTATTCTTCTGCCGGCGACACAGTGATTCCGGCCGGCTATTCTTCTACCGGCGACACAGCAATTCCGGCCGTCGATTCTTCTGCCTGCGACATTCTTCGGCCTCCTTTTGTTCAGGTTAGTTATGGTTTTATGGGTACTTTCAAGATTGTTTGAGAACAGTGTCATTAAACATTGGTGGAAATAGTTCTAACCTTCATGACACAGCAGCGGTTCGACTTGACACTGATTTGTTTGAGAACATGTTTTTAGGAAACTTGAAATTGCATATGTAGGTTAAACTTGACAGTGGCTTTGTTTTTCTTATTGTTTTGTTTTGTTTTGTTCTTAATAGTGAATGACAAATGATTGTTAATAAAATATTTTTATTACTGTAACTTTGTTTTTCTTATTGTTTTGTTTTGTTCTTCTATTTTTTTGTTAGATTGATTTGATTCAAGATAGAAGATGATAATATAGATGCACCAACATGGGAGAACATGTCTCTATTTAGATGATTGTCAATTGTATTTTTTTGATTGTTACTCTAGTTCGTGAGGAAAAATAATGAAAAAAAAAAAACTTCATGAAAAAATGCAAGTAGTGAAAAAAGACAAAAACTAGTAAAAAAGGGTAAATATGCAATTTTCTAAAGTTTAGTAAAATGAAGGGTAAAATGGTCTTTCTATAATTTAATTTTAATAAATTAAATCAAAATGGGTAAATTTGCAATTTTACTAGTTAATAGAGGGGAAATATGCAATTGAATTTTTGGCTTGGGTATATATGCAATTTCAAAGTTTTTTAAGGGGAAATATGCAAAAAACCCATATTTAAATCCCAAAAATATTCTATTATGATTAAAATTCTATTTTTAATCAGGTTTGTGTTGAAAAATAAATTAAAACGCTTAAAAACGTTATTTTTCAAGTTTAAGCGGGTACCGCGTGTTTCTGCGCGACACAATGCTTCTACTGCAAAACACAGACAACGCAGCCAGTCTCGGCAACTGAAATTTATTTCAGTAATATTTTGGCGAGTTTATTTTTATAGAATAATAAAAAATAATTTACAACGCCATAAACCGGGATTTAAACACTAGATAAAATACCCGGTACCCAGTTAAACACCTGTTTTATCTAATTTACCATCAAAATTACATTTGGACCCCCTCCCCCTTCCATTTTTACGGTCACGATATAGGTGGCCCCACCAAAAATATTGCAAGATCTCAAAATATCACATATGATATTTGTTGGTACAAGAAATCTCTAGTAAATCTTATTAATATCTTCCAAAAATCTTACATGATCCATCCATATCCTTCTTGGATTTGTTTTGATCTTCCTAGATTTATTTTGGATTTCCCTTAGATATTATGTGCTCCTACAAAATCCATTTTATTTATTTTTCTTGGATAACTCAAGATATGATAAGATCTTGTGATCTTGAAAGACATGATCTAGAATTTGGCCTATTTATATGCATCACAATCTACACTTCACACAACACTCAAACTCATCACTCTCTCTCCCTCCCAAACCGTCCACCTCTCTTTCTCTCTATCTTCAAATCTTCAAGTCTTGTTCTTCACATTCAAACTCCCTTTCTAGCAACCTTCAAGTTAGTGTGAAGATCTAAAGGTGATTCCAAGGTGTTCTCAAGTGATTCAAGATTCCTATCATCAAAATCTCATCCTACAACCTACTTGAATCTTGAAGGTATAACTCTTATGTTTAAATCATACTTTGATTCTTGGTTATTCTTGATGATTTGAATTTTCTCTTGAATCTTGGGATTTTCACTAAACTTGAAATCTAAAATAAAAAGGGTCTTGTTACAAAATAAAAAAAAAGAATATGTATATATATATGTGTGTGACCGTACATATATATATATATATATATATATATGTGTATTTGAGTCTTGAAGTTTGATTTCTTGTTAAGCACTTGTTTAAGTTGTTACATGTTCTTGAATGGTGGTAAAAATGAAAGTATTTGGTGATTTATGTATGATATGTTAAATGTAAATTACATCAGAAAATAAATCTGAATATATCACATATTTTATGCATTTAGATTAACATAAAATGATGATGTTATGATGGTATGCTTAGGGTACTTGTACATAAGGATACATGTTGATTTAAAGCTCAAGAAGTGATGAAAAATGGCTAGATGACAAAAATAATTTTTGAACAGGTTATGAACACAAAAATAACATTTATTTGGTATATTATAAGGGCATGAAACTTTGACATAGGTTTGATGACCTTGCATGTTGTACATATAGCTTAAAAAGTGGTAAATTATGTGAAATTTGCATGATTTATATGCTTTGTTTAAGACCTGCACTATCATGAGTATAACCATTATTTTATTCAGTAAATAACATGGGTTGTGTTAAAATTTCAAGTCATTTTGATTTGGGATGGTTCGGGTAACGTTTGATGCAAAACTATGCGGTAAAACGGTCAAAAATCGCCTTTTCGGAGGATTTTTACAAAACTGTTTTAGATCAGTAACCAAACTGATATTTTTGATATAAAAATAAGTATTTTAACTTATATTAAGTTCACTTGGTGTTTGGTTAGTCATACGTGACTTCCGACGCCCAAAAATGTTACCGAAACGCTAAAATAAGTGTTTTACAACATACACTAGAATGGGTTTTTCATGGGTTATTTTATGTGTTACAATGTGCTATGTGTTTTACAATATGTGTATGATCATGTGTTATTGTTGACAAGATTATGTGTGTTACGCTTGAGTACATATATACGAATACACCGAGATAATCAAAAAATAATAACTTTTCGAGAAATCTCAAAGTTATGTGAAAATTCTAAGTATCGGAGAAACTTCGGTATTTTTGTGGGTTTTTGATTATTAAATCATTCTTATTTATTTTAGGACGAAGAAACAATTTGAGGGATTGTGTTAACTTATAAAAAAACGCACCCGAAGGTGAGTACATAGATCCCCTCTTTTACTGTTTTCGATTGTTTTGGGGTGATTCATATGTATCAAAACGATTTCAATATTCTAACGATGGTTTCAAAACGATTGAGATGGTTTATACAAAACTAATAACGATTTCGATAATGTGAACGAACTTCTTGGTGGTAGTTACATAACGAATGACATTCATTAGCATTGATCAAGCCGACCAGTATTAGGTTATGGTACCATAGGATCTGACAAATCCCGTTATCAGACCGCACCCATGGTTATGTGTGGGTTAGGTGGGTAATGACTGAATCTGATGATTGTTAACTTACCCTTTGGAGGTTTGTTAATGCAAGAACGAGTTGAACGATGGACGAGTCACAAAGGTTTGAATGTTATTAGCGAGACAACCAAAAGTAGTTTTCACAATTAAAACGAGAACGATTTGAACGAGTGAACGATTTGGAATGATTTAAACGATTTAAACAAATGAACGATGAACTATAACGAAAACGATTTTAAACGATGTCACACAACGACGTTTACGAAACTATATAAATCATACGAGTTTTATTACGAGAACAATTTATGATTTGGTTTACATAAACAAATGTTTTGGGTTAAGATTCATGGCAACGCGATTTATAAATTATGACCAATCTTTTTTTGACTTGGTTATTCTTTTTACAATACCAATATTTTATAAAACAAGGTTTTCTAATAACAATTAACGAGGTTGTACGGGTTATTTCAACGTATAAACGAGCCATGAATCTGACACTCTCACAAAACCAATGTACTCGCCAGCATTTCTTTGCTGACTTTGTTTTTACATATGTTTCAGGTGAAGTTGCTTAATGTTGATTGCAAATAGGATGCATGCTCACTTAGGACTGGACGAGGCCTTAGTGATTTAATAACAATGATAGACTATGTTTGATTTGCTTGTTTAACTTTAAGACAATGTTAATGAATAAATAAAACGAGACACTTTTGTATCCATGGTTTCGAAACAATAATTCTGTTACAGCACTCCCCGACGTTTCTGCCACGATTTGTTGTTTTACGTGGTCGGGGTGTGACAGAAAAGTTGGTATCAGAGTCAATGGTTATAGGGAATTAGGTTATTAGTAATAATTTTGACCTAGACTATAACTTTCTAGGACCCCAACGCAAGTTGATTTGCGTTTAGATTTTTTTTTTAAACAAAATCCGAATCTGCTTCGAAAATTAATCATTCGTGCTAGGATGATTGATTACTAGGTTTTGAACCCTCAGTTGTAAGGTTTTGAACCCTTCCAGTTTGACTCATTTTTGGCTTAGTGCCTTCTGAGTTTTCAAAATCTCGTCAAAGTTTGGGTCTAAATAATGTGAACACGTGCAAACTGGAAGAGGTGAATGCCTGTACCCTGAGTTTTATGTCTAAGGCTAGAGTGTTCGTACAAATCCACATAATCAGACCAGTCACTCTTACCTGGGAACTCTTGGGGTGAGTGTTCACTTATAGGCGAGCATGTCTTCGTGATACATTATTTTGATTCATTACTTTGATTAGGCACTGCGTGCCGTTTTTTGTTCGAGGTAACGAACAAATGATCCTTATGTTTTGTCGATGCCTCTTGTGTTTTTCCAATTGTCGATCCCGCTCGTGGAGGAGCATTCAATCTGAATGCAAACGAGGCTCGAGCTGACCACCTCGTTGTCAATGGTACCTTTCTGATTAATGGTACGTTTCTTGTTAACAATCGACCTGCATCTATTCTTTTTTATTCTGGTGCCGATAGAAGTTTTGTTTCATTATCTTTCGAACCTTTGCTTGCTATACCTAGAACTAAACTGAGGAAACCCTTATCTGTCGAAGTTACTACTGGTAAACCTCTTGTTCTCAGTTCTGTTATTCGTGATTGTCAGTTAAACCTTGATAACCATCTTTTTCCC
Organism: Helianthus tuberosus; assembly: GCA_030545235.1. Lineage (NCBI taxonomy): Eukaryota > Viridiplantae > Streptophyta > Magnoliopsida > Asterales > Asteraceae > Helianthus > Helianthus tuberosus. Next base: position 32,606,354 of record CM060430.1, read on the forward strand.
ATTGACCTCACGCCGATGCAACTTGGGAGTTTCGATATTATCGTGGGGATGGATTGGTAAACTAAACATCATGCTGAGGTGATTTGTTTCGACAAGATTGTTCGTATTCCTCTTCCATCTGGTGATGTTCTGGAAGTTCGTGGCGAGAAGCCATCTGGTGATTCGAAGCTTATGTCATGTACAAAGGCCCAAAGTTATTTGCGAAAAGGATATGTTGCTTTCCTGGCACATGTCACCGAGGAGAAAGGCAAGAGCAAAAGTATTCAAGATATTCCGATTGTTCGGGATTATCCAGAGGTGTTTCCCGATGAACTTCCTGGTTTGCCTCTAGTTCGTCAAGTCGAGTTTCATATTGACCTTGTACCCAATGCCAACCCGATTGTGAAAGCACCTTATCGTCTTGCACCGTCGGAGATGCAAGAGTTAGCGAAACAGCTTCAAGAGTTGTCCGATAAAGGATTCATCCATCCGAGCTTTTCTCCTTGGGGGGCTCCTGTCCTCTTTGTGAAAAAGAAAGATGGATCTTTTCAAATGTGTATCGATTATCGTGAGCTTAATAAGCTTACCATCAAGAATCGATATCCCCTACCTAGAATTGATGATCTCTTCGACCAGCTGCAAGGTGCTTCATGCTTTTCCAAGATCAATCTGCGTTCTGGGTATCATCAACTTCGTGTTCTCGAAGAAGATATTCCCAAAACTGCTTTCCGTACAAGATATGGGCATTACGAGTTCACTGTCATGCCTTTTGGTTTGACAAATGCCCCAGCTATCTTCATTGACTTAATGAATAGGGTTTGTAAAACTTATTTAGATAAGTTCATCATTGTGTTTATCAACGATATTCTCATTTATTCAAAGTCTCAAGCAGAGCACGTGTGACACCTGTGTCACTTCAACCATCCAACAAATGCCAAACCAATGAAATATTGTATTTCATGCTTTGGACTTGTATAAAAATGTGTATCTTTTGCACATATCAGCTCTTGTTCGATTTCAAGCTCTAAATCGCTTTCTGGAAGGTTATACGCGCACTGATGCGTAAATATAACCAGTTTAATGCAACGAACACTCCGGAATAGTGAAATAGGCTTAACATACCTTAAATAGCCTTTACATAACTTAGAAATAAGTTTCGAAGGCTTTGGTATAGCAAAAATAAGTTAATTCGCTTACAGGGACTAAACTTGACAAACTACGAAAGTATGCCACTTTGAACTGTAACAGACATTCCGGAACATGACCATAAGTTAAACATACCATAAATATCCTTTAAATAGCTTAGAAATAGGCTTTGAGGGGTTCGATGTGTTAAAATAAACTTTTGGGTCATTCAGGGACTAAAAGCGTCAAAAAGTGCACAAGTTTGCACTTTTGCGCATAACTCACGTTCTGACTACATCTGGACATCCAAAAATTTATGTAAGCACTAAAATATTTTATTTTAGTGTTTGACATAAGAAAAATCCATTCGTCGAGTCATTTGGATCGTTTTTCGCGCTTATGCGCATTCCGTCGTAATTAACCGAACATCGCGATCGTACGGCAAAACGAACCGACATCCGTGATGTTTCCAAGCATATTTCATGTTCCCTATGACTTAACATCATTGTGAAGCTTGAAATTGGGTTTGACGGGTGTTAGAAGTGCCGTTACGCAACGAAACAAGGTGCAGGGGCCTGTTCTGCCACTTTTGAAAACTTCAGACCTGCAAGGCCCTTCCGCACCGTAACAAATATTTTGTTACGGTGCGCAAGCAGTGTCCAGATGCAGCAAATCATTTTTGGCTGCTGTTATCTGCCCCTAAACATTCTCCAAAGGTCAAGTGCCACTTGTTAAACTCTTATGGTGGCCAAAAATCAGTCACCACAACATTGCAACAAGTGTACGGGCTAGATCATTCCCTCTTTTCCAAGAAACGATCCTAATGGTGGACCGAAAGCTATAAATACCTAACCCATTTCACTTCATTTCTCACAAGAATCTGATCAATTGTGCTCTAAGTTGAAACCTTTGTTTCATACCTGAGCTATTTTGATCTAGATTAGCATTCGGGGACCCTACGTAAGTGTTCCTTCGTTCTTTTATTGCTTTTCGAGTCCGAAAGTCAAACTTTGTTTGACTTTCTGCATTGACCAGTTTATGGTCGATGCGAAGTTCGTTTGAACTTCATAACGTGAGCGTGATCACGATGGTTATAGTCCCTAGTGACTATACCTACTGATTACCACGTTATCTAGGCTCAGTGACGAGCCGTAGTTTCGGTCAGAATACGTATTCTTGCGAATTTTGCAACCAAACTACTTAAGGGTATCAAAACCGTTTGTTTTGATACCAAAACTGTTTTCTAAACTTAGTTAAGCATGTTTTAGCATGCTTAGCTCGTCACTTTTAGTTTTGTGCTTGTCTAGGGTCGTAAAGGTAAGCGATCTAATCAATCGCTTATACTTTCGAACCCGACCCGTTTGGTCGATCATTAGGATCCGACCAAGCACATTAGGTGGCCATAGTATATAGGGAATAACCTTCCGAGGTTATACCTTATGGTCGCTTCGTTTAAGTAGTTGTATGATAGGTAGTTTATATGCCTTAGGTAAATTACCAAAATACCCCTTTGATGCCAAAATTCGTTTTAATCATATGTAACATAACTTTTGACATCTAAACTGATTTGACAACCATATTAGACATGTTAATGCATATATTACTTGTCATGGGACTAGTTAGGCGGTCCGAACGCGTCTCACGCGAACGACGCGTTAAAGTAGCATAAGCTACCTAAACGGGTCGTAATGGGTCGTAAGCACTTATGTTAGGTTTCATTTAGTATGTAGGCTTTGTTAAACCATATTACATGAGTTCCCATACTCACTTGGTCTACAAGCCCTCATCCTATCCGATCTCCCGATTTAAGTCCGATTTATTTATATAGTTTTAGATTGCCGACTGATTCCGTGCTCCCTCTAGCTTTGTTTGGTTGTTGTTCAAGACCTCTAAGCATCCTCAGGCGAGTACATTATTCCCCTCTTTTACTGTTTTCAACTGTTTTGGGGTGACTCATATGTGCTAAATATCTTAACAATGATTTCAATAACGATTACAATGGTTTCAAAAACAATTACAATGTGGTTTCAAGAACGATAACAATGGTTTCAAGAACGATTACAATGGTTTCAAAAACAATTACAATGGTTTCAAAAACAATTACAATGGTTTCAAGAACGATTTCAATAAAGTGAACAAATTTGTTGGTTGTAGTTACATAACCAATGACATTCATTAGCAATGATCAAGCCGACCAGTATTAGGTTATGGTACCATAGGATCTGACAAATCCCGTTATTCTCTATACCCATGGTTATGTGTGGGTATTTTGAGTAACGACTGAATCTGTAATTATTAATTTACCCTTTGGTAAGGGTTTGTTAAGAACGAGAACGAGAACGAGTTGGAACGATGAACGAGTCAAGAAGGTTTGAATGTTATTAGAAAATCGACCATAAAGTAGTTTCACAATTAAAACAAGAACGATTTGAACGATTAAAACAACAAGAACGATTTGAACGATTTCACAAAAGGTTTTAACGATTGGGTAAACATTTGGACATGATTTACATTTGATTATGCATTTCCACGAAACATAGTATTGATTTAAACCAAGTTTTACATCAATACTTTGTTTTGTGCATTTCACCTATGGTTTAGTTGATGCATTTCACTAGCCATACATATCATTTTGGTTACACCTTACATGGTTTACATTTGACACAAACACTTTTGACATTGGTTATACATAACATGATTTACATCTTAACATAAACATTTTGGTATATTATTCAATACATTTGACAATTGGTTTAAACGTAGACATCTTACATTGGTGGTTTGGTTTGATTAAGTGATTAAGTAACGATGCGTGTGTATTATGATACAAGCATGGTGGATACGCCGCTGGTACTTCCTATATATAAGTGTTTGTATGGTATTACATAGCGTAGCGTTATTTGAATCATTTCAGTTTGAGATATATAACATTTTATACAAATAACATACTTTTCACAAGACATTGATTTACAAACAACTTATCTTATACAAACTCATTTTACAATGGTTATTCATTTAACTATACATTATTCTCTTATTTATACATATCATCTGAACTTATTATTTTTCAAATGATTTACAAAAACAAAGCAAATTACAAGGTTCATGACTAAACATTTTCTTAAACAGAAGTCATGAATCTTATTTTCACAAAACCTATGTACTCGCCAGCATTTCTTTGCTGACCTCATTTTCACATGTGTTTCAGGTATTGTTGAAAGATATCGATTGATAGGATGCATGCTCACATAGGACTGGACAAGGCCTTAGTGACTCAATAACAATGATAGACTATGTTTAATTTGTGTATTTAGATTTCCAGACGATGTAATTATTCAATGTTTAATAAAACGAAACACTTTTTGGTATCCATGGTTATGAAACATTAATTCTGTTACAACACTCCCCGACGTTTCCGCCACGTTTGTATGTTACACGTGGTCGGGGTGTGACAGAAAAGATGGTATCAGAGCCAATGGTTATAGGGAATTAGGTTATTAGTAATGCTTTGACCTAGTCTATAACCTTTCTAGGACCCTAACGCGAGTTTACTTGCGTTTAGTCATAAAACAATACCGTCACCTATCCTTAGGCGACGACCACAACAAGAACATAAATTTCAAAACCGCTTTGAAAACTAATCATCTGTTCAAGGATGATTGATTACAAGGTTTTGAACCCTCTATTGTAAGGTTTTGAACCCTCTGTTATATGGTTTTGAACCCCTTTGAATTTTCAAAATCCCGGCAAGGTTTTGGGTTTTAAATAATGTGAACACGTGCAAACTGGAAGGGTGAATGCCTGTATTCTGGGTTTTCTGTCTAGGCAAGCACTTCGTATACATCTCATCAGACGCGAGACCAGTTGTGCTTACCTGGGAATTCTTGGGATGAGTGTTCACTTATAGGCGAGCATGTCTTCGCGATACATTATTTTTTACTCATTTACTTTGATTAGTCACTGTGTGTCGGTTGTTGCTTTGTAGTAACAAACAAATGACCACTATCCTTGCTTTCATCAGATTTGTTTCATCTCATTCTTTTCGTCTAATTCTCTCACTCGTTTCCTTTCATGTTTCCTCTTTTAGAATGCCTCCTCGACGCGAAAGCCAGATAGCGACTGCCGAATTGGCAGAAATCATTGCGCAGCAAATGGCTGCTCAATTCCCAAACCTCTTTGCTCAATGGAACCAAGCCAACAACAACAACAATGTTACATGCAAATACAAGGATTTTAACCAGGCTAAACCACTCAAGTTTAGTGGTTCTGAAGGAGCGACTGGGCTTCTTCAATGGTTCGAGAGCATTGAGAATACTTTCCGCCACGTGCAGTGTCCTGACAATCGCAAGGTCGAGTTTTCTTCGAGTGTGTTTCAGAAGAGGGCTCTCACATGGTGGAACGGGGTTATGAGGGATCGTGGTGCAGAAGTTGCCCTAGCACAGACATGGGCTGAACTTAGGGCCCTTATGATGAGGGAATTATGTCCTCGTCATGAGCAGCGAGCTTTGGAGAAGGAATTTGATGAGTTGAAGCAAGATAGTGGTGAGCACAGGGCGTATACTGATAGGTTTGAGGAATTGAGTCTGCTTTGCCCGACAATGGTTACCCCACTCGACAAGGCTATCGAAAGGTACATCGACGGCCTACCTGACTCGGTACAAGACATCCTTCCTGGTAGTAGCCCTACCACACTCCGTCAGGCGATCGAGTTAGCTGCGACATTGACTGAGTCGCAGATTCGGAAGAATAAGTTACACAGAAAGGGTGACAAGGGTAAGAAGCAGGGGTCTGACAAGGAGGATAGCAAGAAAGGTCAAAACAAGAAGGGTAAGGAAGGTGAGACGTCAAAGAAATCAAGAAAGCGAAAGGGTGTTCAGAACTTTGCTGTTACAGCACAGACTGCTCAGAACCCGCGGAACCCACCAGCTCAGCCACCTGCAAAGAAAGCATATGCCGGTACCGCACCTCATTGTGCACGCTGCAACGGTCATCACGCGGTACAACAAGCTTGCGGGCAATGCACGACGTGTGGTAAACTTGGGCATTTGGCCAATGTTTGTCGTTTGGGACAAAATCAGGCTGCTCAAGTTCAAGCTCCGGTTCAAGGGAATGCTGCGAGATTCCCACCGGGGTCATGTTTCAACTGCGGAGAGATTGGTCACTTTCGCCACAACTGCCCGAGACTGGTGAATGCAAATGCTAACGCAAACCCAAATGCGAACGTCAACGTCAATGTGAATCCAGCACGTGGTCGAGTGTTTAACATCAATGAGGCACTCGATGATGAAGGAGTGAACAATTAGCATTTTGTATTTCCTCTGGTTGTTATCTTATAACATTTAAAGATAATGCGGTTGTTATATAAATAAAAATTTGTGGTTTTATTTTTAACTAATGCAATTGTATGAATGTTTGATCCAACCTTATGATGTCAACACAAAGACAAAACTACTCGTGTGGTTCTGTCATTTTTATGATCACTTGTGATCTCCCTAAGAACCTCAAACACTTGTTTCTTTTAAATCTAAAGTATCTTATCGTCTTGCACCGTTCGAGATGCAAGAATTATCAAAACAGCTTCAAGAGTTGTCTGATAAAGGATTCATCAGTCCGAACTTTTCACCTTGGAGAAACTCCTGTCCTCTTTGTGAAAAGAAAAAAAATGGATCTTTTCGAATGTATATCGATTAACGTAAGCCTAGTAAGCTTACCATCAAGAATCAATATCCCCTACCTTAAATCAACGATTACTCTGATCAACTGCATAGCGTTTCATGCTTTTCCAAGATCGATTTGCGTTTTGGGTATCATCAACTTTGTATTCTCGAAGAAGATATTCCCAAAACGGCTTTCTGCACGAAGTATGGCCATTACGAGTTTACAGTCATGCCTTTTGGATTGACAAATGCTCCAGCCATCTACATGGACTTAATAAATAGAGTCTGCAAGTCTTATTTGGATCAGTTCGTCATTGTTGTTATTGATGACATCTTGATCTATTCATGTCCCGAGCCGATAACGATCAACACCTTCATTGACACTGGAACCCTTAAAGAAGGAACAAACTTTTCGCTAAATCCTCCAAGAGGAAATTTTGGCTTTAAGAAGTTCAGTTTTTGGGTCATGTAGTCAACAAGCAGGGTATTCATATGGATTCATCCAAATTGCTGCAATTAAGGATTTGATTCCTTGTATGCTTTAAATACCCGTGTCCAGAGATAACAAATTTAAAGGTCAATTTAAACAATAATGCGAGTGTGCGATTATGCGATTATGTGATATGTGTTTATGTGTTCTCCTCTATGTTTTTGTGTGATCCGATTTTCAAATCCTCATAGAATCTTTCATATCTTCATATGAGGGATTCATAGTAGGATATTTAAAAGGTACTACCTTAATCCTTATGGGCTTCTACGTGGTAGTTAAGACCCTTGGGTTATATAGTACCATTCCATGATTCGATGAGAGACCCTTGAGTGGTCTAGTTAAAGATTGATTCAAGATCTGGTTAAGAATGGCATGTGATGATACAGCTGAAAGGACCCTATGGTGGTCCAGTCATACTCATCACAGGTTTGTTCATTTGGTTGTACCCTACACATTATAAAATAGACTGTGTGAACTGTGCAAGGAATTGTCTAACTATGGACGCGTACATAATTATGAAATTTAGTGCACAGAAACCCAGTAAGGTTTATTATGTGTAAGAACCGATAGTGATAACAATAACAAAATGAGAACAATGTAATGGAGGCACGGTGGACGCACCAATGACACTTCATATACTTGTATATAAGTGTCCCTCTTACATTGCAAGCATAATGTTATTAAGGTTACTAGAAGTTCAGAACCCTAACCAATGTTGTTCGATCTTTTCAACTTCATGTTTTAAACTCTCACAAGTTTCCTCTAAATAAATTTCGGGACGAAATTTCCTAAAGTAGGGGAGACTGTGACACATGTGTCACTTCAACCATCCAACAAATGCCAAACCAATGAAATATTGTATTTCATGCTTTGGACTTGTATAAATATGTGTATCTTTTGCACATATCAGCTCTTGTTCGATTTCAAGCTCTAAATCGCTTTCTGGAAGGTTATACGCGCACTGATGCGTAAATATAACCAGTTTAATGCAACGAACACTCCGGAATAGTGAAATAGGCTTAACATACCTTAAATATCCTTTACATAACTTAGAAATAAGTTTCGAAGGCTTTGGTATGGCAAAAATAAGTTAATTCGCTTACAGGGACTAAACTTGACAAACTACGAAAGTATGCCAATTTGAACTGTAACAGACATTCCGGAACATGACCATAAGTTAAACATACCATAAATATCCTTTAAATAGCTTAGAAATAGGCTTTGAGGGGTTCGGTGTGCTAAAATAAACTTTTGGGTCATTCAGGGACTAAAAGCGTCAAAAAGTGCACAAGTTTGCACTTTCGCGCATAACTCACGTTCTGACTACATCTGGACATCCAAAAATTTATGTAAGCACTAAAATATTTTATTTTAGTGTTTGACATAAGAAAAATCCATTCGTCGCGTCATTTGGATCGTTTTTCGCGCTTATGCGCATTCCGTCGTAATTAACCGAACATCGCGATCGTACGGCTAAACGAACCGACATCCGTGATGTTTCCAAGCATATTTCATGTTCCCTATGCCTTAACATCATTGTGAAGCTTGAAATTGGGTTTGACGGGTGTTAGAAGTGCCGTTACGCAACGAAACAAGGTGCAGGGGCCTGTTCTGCCACTTTTGAAAACTTCAGACCTGCAAGGCCCTTGCGCACCGTAACAAATATTTTGTTACGGTGCGCAAGCAGTGTCCAGATGCAGCAAATCCTTTTGTTCGTTTGAACTTCATAACGTGAGCGTGATCACGATGGTTATAGTCCCTAGTGACTATACCTACTGATTACCACGTTATCTAGGCTCAGTGACGAGCCGTAGTTTCGGTCAGAATACGTATTCTTGCGTATTTTGCAACCAAACTACTTAAGGGTATCAAAACCGTTTGTTTTGATACCAAACCTGTTTTCTAAACTTAGTTAAGCATGTTTTAGCATGCTTAGCTCGTCACTTTTAGTTTTGTGCTTGTCTAGGGTCGTAAAGGTAAGCGATCTAATCAATCGCTTATACGTTCGAACCCGACCCGTTTGGTCGATCATTAGGATCCGACCAAGCACATTAGGTGGCCATAGTATATAGGGAACAACCTTCCGAGGTTATACCTTATGGTCGCTTCGTTTAAGTAGTTATATGATAGGTAGTTTATATGCCTTAGGTAAATTACCAAAATACCCCTTTGATGCCAAAATTCGTTTTAATCATATGTAACATAACTTTTGACATCTAAACTGATTTGACAACCATATTAGACATGTTAAGGCATATATTACTTGTCATGGGACTAGTTAGGCGGTCCGAACGCGTCTCACGCCAACGACGCGTTAAAGTAGCATAAGCTACCTAAACGGGTCGTAATGGGTCGTAAGCACTTATGTTAGGTTTCATTTAGTATGTAGGCTTTGTTAAACCATATTACATGAGTTCCCATACTCACTTGGTCTACAAGCCCTCATCCTATCCGATCTCCCGATTTAAGTCTGATTTATTTATATAGTTTTAGATTGCCGACTGATTCCGTGCTCCCTCTAGCTTTGTTTGGTTGTTGTTCAAGACCTCTAAGCATCCTCAGGCGAGTACATTATTCCCCTCTTTTACTGTTTTCAACTGTTTTGGGGTGACTCATATGTGCTAAATATCTTAACAATGATTTCAAGAACGATTACAATGGTTTCAAAAACAATTACAATGTGGTTTCAAGAACGATAACAATGGTTTCAAGAACGATTACAATGGTTTCAAAAACAATTACAATGGTTTCAAAAACAATTACAATGGTTTCAAGAACGATTTCAATAAAGTGAACAAATTTGTTGGTTGTAGTTACATAACCAATGACATTCATTAGCAATGATCAAGCCGACCAGTATTAGGTTATGGTACCATAGGATCTGACAAATCCCGTTATTCTCTATACCCATGGTTATGTGTGGGTATTTTGAGTAACGACTGAATCTGTAATTATTAATTTACCCTTTGGTAAGGGTTTGTTAAGAACGAGAACGAGTTGGAATGATGAACGAGTCAAGAAGGTTTGAATGTTATTAGAAAATCGACCATAAAGTAGTTTCACAATTAAAACAAGAACGATTTGAACGATTAAAACAACAAGAACGATTTGAACGATTTCACAAAAGGTTTTAACGATTGGGTAAACATTTTGACATGATTTACATTTGATTATGCATTTCCACGAAACATAGTATTGATTTAAACCAAGTTTTACATCAATACTTTGTTTTGTGCATTTCACCTATGGTTTAGTTGATGCATTTCACTAGCCATACATATCATTTTGGTTACACATTACATGGTTTACATTTGACACAAACACTTTTGACATTGGTTATACATAACATGATTTACATCTTAACATAAACATTTTGGTATATTATTCAATACATTTGACAATTGGTTTAAACATAGACATCTTACATTGGTGGTTTGGTTTGATTAAGTGATTAAGTAACGATGTGTGTATATTATGATACAAGCATGGTGGATACGCCGCTGGTACTTTCTATATATAGGTGTTTGTATGGTATTACATATCGTAGCGTTATTTGAATCATTTCAGTTTGAGATATATAACATTTTATACAAATAACATACTTTTCACAAGACATTGATTTACAAACAACTTATCTTATACAAACTCATTTTACAATGGTTATTCATTTAACTATACATTATTCTCTTATTTATACATATCATCTGAACTTATTATTTTTCAAATGATTTACAAAAACAAAGCAAATTACAAGGTTCATGACTAAACATTTTCTTAAACAGAAGTCATGAATCTTATTTTCACAAAACCTATGTACTCGCCAGCATTTCTTTGCTGACCTCGTTTTCACATGTGTTTCAGGTATTGTTGAAAGATATCGATTGATAGGATGCATGCTCACATAGGACTGGACAAGGCCTTAATGACTTAATAACAATGATAGACTATGTTTAATTTGTGTATTTAGATTTCCAGACGATGTAATTATTCAATGTTTAATAAAACGAAACACTTTTTGGTATCCATGGTTATGAAACATTAATTCTGTTACAACACTCCCCGACGTTTCCGCCACGTTTGTATGTTACACGTGGTTGGGGTGTGACAGCACGAGCAACACCTTCGTTTGACATTGGAACTCCTAAAGAAGGAACAACTTTTTGCTAAATTCTCCAAGTGTGAATTCTGGCTTAAAGAAGTTTAGTTCTTGGGTCATATTGTCAATAAGCAGGGTATTCATGTAGATCCATCCAAGATTGTTGCAATTAAGGATTGGAATACACCGACGACACCTACAGAGATTCGATCATTTCTTGGTCTTGCTAGTTATTATCGTCGATTCATTTCTAATTTCTCAAAGATCGCGGTTCCACTCACTACTTTGAGTCAGAAAAATAAGCCTTTTGAGTGGGGACCTAAGCAAGAAGAAGCGTTACAAACACTGAAACGGAAGCTCTGTGATGCTCCTGTTTTATCTCTACCTCAGGGAAACAATGATTTTGTTGTCTATTGTGACGCGTCGAATCTAGGACTTGGTTGTGTTCTTATGCAATGAGGTAAAGCCATAGCTTATGCATCTAGACAACTGAAAATCCATGAGAAGAACTATACGACTCATGATCTTGAATTAGGAGCTGTGGTTTTCGCTCTTAAAATCGGGAGACACTACCTCTATGGAACGAAGTGTGTGGTTTTCACAGACCACAAAAGTCTCCAGCATATTCTCAATCAGAAGGAGCTGAACATGAGGCAACGACGTTGGGTTGAACTCTTAAACGATTATGATTGCGAGATCCGCTACCATCCTGGCAAGACGAATGTCGTAGCCGATGCGCTTAGTCGAAAGGAACGAGTCAAGCTTCATTCTGTTCGAACTCTAACTGATATTCAATCTCGTGTCCTTCAAACTCAACGATCTTGTGTGATCAAAGGCTTATTGAAATATGAGCTACCGCTTCAACTCGAAAGGAAAGACGATGGTTTACTCTATTTCAAGGATCGTTTGTGGATTCCGAAACAAGACAATCTTCGCACCTTGGTAATGGACGAATCTCACAAGTCTCGATATTCTATCCATCCTGGTACTGATAAAATGTACAAGGATCTTCGTTCTCAGTTCTGGTGGCCGGGTATGAAGAAGGATGTTGCCTTGTATGTATCGAAATGCCTCACTTGTCTCAAAGTCAAGGCTGAACATCAACGACCTTCTGGTTTGCTTGTACAACCAGAGATACTGGTTTGGAAGTGGGAGAACATCGCAATGGATCTCATCACTAAGTTACCGCGTACGTCTAAAGGTCACAATGCTATTTGGTTTGTCATCGATCGATTAACGAAATCAGCTCATTTTATTCCGATTCGCGAGGATCTATCTACTGATAAACTTGCGAAAATTTATGTTGATGAGATTGTATCACGACATGGTGTTCCTTTGGATATCATTTCCGATCGTGATGCTCGGTTTTCATCTCATTTCTGGAAGACTATGCAATCTGCTTTGGGAACTCAACTAAATCTAAGCACTGCTTATCATCCCCAAACCAATGGATAATCGGAGAGAACGATTCAAACTTTGGAGGATATGCTTAGAGCATGCGTGATAGACTTTGGTGGAAGTTGGGATTCTCATCTTCCACTAATCGATTTCTCTTACAACAACAGTTATCATGCTAGTATTAATATGGCACCATTCGAAGCTCTCTACGGTCGAAAATGTCGTTCACCTGTATGTTGGGATGAGATCGGTGAAGCTCAGCTTACTGGACCTGAGCTCATTCTGGAAACAACAGACAAAATCAAGAAAATTTGCGATAATCTTGTGACAGCTAGAAGCCGTCAAAAGTGTTATGCGGATTTGCGAGGTAAGCCCTTAGAATTTCAAATCGGATACCGTGTCATACTCAAGGTGTCACCTTGGAAGCGAGTGGTGAGATTTGGGAAGAAAGGAAAACTTGCACCACGATATGTTGGACCATTTAAGATTGTTGAAAGAATTGGAAAGGTTGCCTATCGACTAGAGCTACCAACAGAGCTTGGGAATATTCATCCGACTTTTCACGTGTCCAATCTGCGAAAGTGTTTAGCTGATGTTGATCTTCACATTCCTCTCGACGAGATTCAAATCGATGAAACTTTGCACTTTATCGAGAAACCTGTGGAGATAGTGGAACGTACATACAAACAATTGAAGAACAAACGGATTCGATTGGTCAAAGTTCGCTGGGAATCCAAACGTGGCCCTGAGTTTACTTGGGAACGTGAGGACCAGATGAAGTAGAAATATCCGTATTTGTTTCGCAAGCTTCCTCTAAATAAAATTTCGGGACGAAATTTCCTAAAGTAGGGGAGACTGTGACAACTGTGTTCTGTAATCCTCGTATAATGCAAAACAATGTTGCTTATCAATAAAACAATGTGCTTTGGTGTTATTATGTGTGTTATTGTGCTTAATGGATTTACAATTTGATTCGATTCCGATTTTAAGCTTTAAGTCACTTTCTGGAAGGTTATACGCAAACTGGTGCATAAATGCAGTCAGTTTAACATGACGTACACTCCGGAACTGTGACGTAAGCCAAACATACCCTAAATGTCCTTTACATAACTTAGAAATAAGTTTCGAAGGATTCGGTATGGCAAAAACATGTTTATTTGGACTAAAGAACTAATTACGACAAAACTGCGGAACGAACGTTGGTGACCGCCTGGATAATCTTTAAATCCCAAAAATATTCTGTTATGATTAAAATTCTATTTTTAATCAGGTTCGTGTTGAAAAATAAATTAAAACGTTTAAAAACGTTATTTTTCAAGTTTAAGCTCGTACCGCGTGTTTCTGCGCGACACAGTCCTTCTACTGCAAAACGCAGACAACGCAGCCAGTCTCGGCAACTGAAATTTATTTCAGTAATATTTTGGCGAGTTTATTTTTATAGAATAATAAAAAATAATTTAGAACGCCATAAACCGGGATTTAAACACTACATAAATTATGTGAAATTTGCATGATTTATGTGCTTTGTTTAAGACCTGCACTATCATGAGTATAACCATTATTTTATTTAGTAAATAACATGGGTTGTGTTAAAATTTCAAGTCATTTCGATTAGGGATGGTTCGGGTAACGTTTGATGCAAAACTATGCGGTAAAACGGTCAAAAATCGCCTTTTCGGAGGATTTTTACAAAACTGTTTTAGATCAGTAACCAAACTAATATTTTGATATAAAAATAAGTATTTTAACTTATATTAAGTTCACTTGGTTTTTGGTTAGTCATACGTGACTTCCGACGTCCAAAAATGTTACCGAAACGCTAAAATAAGTGTTTTACAACATACACTAGAATGGGTTGTTCATGGGTTATTTTATGTGTTACAATGTGCTATGTGTTTTACAATATGTGTATGATTATGTGTTAGTGTTGAAAAGATTATGTATGTTACGCTTGAGTATATATATACGAATACACCAAGATAATAAAAAAATAATAACTTTTCGAGAAATCTCAAAGTTATGTGAAAATTCTAAGTATCGGAGAAACTTCGGTATTTTTGTGGGTTTTTGATTATTAAATCATTCTTATTTAATTTAGGATGAATAAACAATTTGAGGGATTGTGTTAACTTACAAAAAAACGCACCCGAAGGTGAGTACATAGATCCCCTCTTTTTACTGTTTTCGATTGTTTTGGGGTGATTCATATGTATCAAAACGATTTCAATATTCTAACGATGGTTTCAAAACGATTGAGATGGTTTATACAAAACTAATAATGATTTCGATAATGTGAACGAACTTGTTGGTGGTAGTTACATAACGAATGACATTCATTAGCATTGATCAAGCCGACCAGTATTAGGTTATGGTACCATAGGATCTGACAAATCCCGTTATCAGACCGCACCCATGGTTATGTGTGGGTTAGGTGGGTAACGACTGAATCTGATGATTGTTAACTTACCCTTTGGAGGTTTGTTAATGCAAGAACGAGTTGAACGATGGACGAGTCACAAAGGTTTGAATGTTATTAGCAAGACGACCAAAAGTAGTTTTCACAATTAAAACGAGAACAATTTGGAACGATTTAAACGATTTAAACAAATGAACGATGAACTATAACGAAACGATTTTAAATGATGTCACACAACGACGTTTACGAAACTATATAAATCATACGAGTTTTATTACGAGAACAATTTATGATTTGGTTTACATAAACAATTGTTTTGGGTTAAGATTCATGGCAACGCGATTTATAAATTATGACCAATCTTTTTTTTTACTTGGTTATTCTTTTTACAATACCAATATTTTATAAAACAAGGTTTTCTAATAACAATTAACGAGGTTGTACAGGTTATTTCAACATATAAACGAGCCATGAATCTGACACTCTCACAAAACCTATGTACTCGCCAGCATTTCTTTGCTGACTTTGTTTTTACATATGTTTCAGGTGAAGTTGCTTAATGTTGATTGCGAATAGGATGCATGCTCACTTAGGACTGGACGAGGCCTTAGTGATTTAATAACAATGATAGACTATGTTTGATTTGCTTGTTTAACTTTAAGATAATGTTATTGAATAAATAAAACGAGACTCTTTTGTATCCATGGTTTCGAAACAATAATTCTGTTACAGCACTCCCCGATGTTTCTGCCACGATTTGTTGTTTTACATAGTTGGGGTGTGACACATTAGAAACTTTTAACTGATTAAAGATCTAACAACGTTAGGACTCCCCCTTTCACTATACCCTTTACTACAATCTTCGGAATAGAAACTGCAGGGGTGTCTTGGGAGTTCTCTTTCCCTTCCCATCTCTAACAAACCACCATCTGGTTTTCTTCTCAACCATCTCACTCATCTTTACGTCTTCATTGTCAGAATCACTATTTTGGTGTCTCCAAGCATCGTTCTCTGGAGCAATATATGATGGGTTGTTAATCCTGCATATTTTTCCTTTCGCTCCTGGATTAGGACCCTTAATAAGTCTGCTTATGGTATCTGGTGTCATGTGCCTCAGATCTAAAATATCATCATTACTCTTCTCAAGGTCCTTGAACTTATCATTAATCAACATTTGTACAAAGCGAGGATACATGATGTACTTCTTATTTCCAGCTTTTGCATTCTTAGCCATGTAGTCAAATATCACTTGAGAAACATTATATGGCCAGTTCAAAACAAGGCAAGTGATAATGTTCATGATGTAGTCTGATGTTTCATCATATGCACTCTTCCTGTGCGATAATGCATGGACAACACAATGTACCAAAAACTTGTAAGCATGACTGAAACTTGTTTTTAAGATTTTTCCATTTATGTGCCCTCTTAATCCCATTTTGCACCATAATCCTTTTGCTAGACGTTCGGGGATAATGGTTGGTTCATTATCAGAATCACCTAAATCTAACACACGTCTCACATCTCCAACATTTATCATAATCTCCAAATCCACATTCTGTCCATTCTCATCTCTCTTTGTTACTGCAGAGTAGATCGTCTTATCTTTTTCTTCGTATCTTGCAGTGTTCCAAAAACGTCTAACATGCGTTTCATAAACTCTAGTTTTATCAGTTAGCGCCTTAGCAATTCTGCTTTCCCTCAAGAATTTTGCAATATCTTCAATTACAGTTTTTTCTGTATATTCCTTTTCTAACAGACAGTAGATGTTATGCGTTTTCTCCCAGTTCTGCAGAAAAATTTGACCGATAAGGAAAATCTTGAAATTTCTCAAAAATTTTCTAACTCTGAAGATCTCACTTATACATAGTACAGTGACTCTGATGGCTATCCGACCGGATTGTCATCCGACCGGATTACCTTTTGAAAAATTAAGTCCACACAAGTCATCAGTCAGATGGCTGTCCGACCGGATTGTCATCCGACCGGATTGCCTTTTGAAATGTGAATGACTTTGTTGTCCGGTCGGATTATGTGAATGAATTGGTTGTCCGGCCGGATTGTCATCCGAGTCATGACAAGAGATGAACAGTTGAAGGAGTAATTTTGAAATGAGTTTCAACTCGGTCGGATTGCCATCCGACCGACTTGCCAAACATTTCAATCCACTTAGTGAAAGCACAGATACCTAGGCAAACTTTATGAAAAGCTATGAATCGGATTGCCATCCGACCGGATTGCCAAACTATTCAAAACATTTTGACAGCTAAAAGGCACAGTTTTCAAGAACAAGCTATGGGTCGGATGGTCACTCAGTCGGATTGCTATCCGAACGGGTTGCCATTCTATCAAGAACACATGAATAACAGTTAATAACATTCATGAACATCAAAATTTTCTAAGTCTAAACTTCAAATTGAGCACAGATTTACGTAGAAAATTTCAGTGCGATCAAAACCCTATGTTCATAATTGTCTAACTCGTCCTTATCAGGGTTTAATTTGGCAAAAACCTATTCGACTACCGTAACATTCAATCCTTAGATGTATACATTTAAGCATGTTATTTCACAAATTGAACCGGTGAATCTATAGATCTGAACATTGCGAACAAAACCCTATGCTTGAATCTCATCAAAACTTACTAAATCTTCCTAGATCTAACCTAGAAGCTCCGACAGTGACATCATCGGTCAAGAACAAACAACAAACATCAATTTTTATCAGATTTGAGCAAGAAAAACATACCTTTGCTATTGTAAAAGTTGTGCTAACCAACGATCCAATGTCTTGTGTAAAGAAAGATTTGAATAAATCAGAATAAAAGTGAGAGTGTGTGAGAGAGAGTAGGATGGCCGGTCGGTCGAGTAACCCTTTAACTGAACCATTGACCCTCTATATATAGTGACACATGAGAAGGATGGCTGTCCGACCGGATTGCCATCCGGTCGGATTGTCATCCGAGCGAGACACATAATTGACTTTCAAGCTTTTGACCTTTTTACATTTTCTCAGATTTTATCAGTTTTTAGAAATCCACTTAAGTATCTAGGTCCAGGTTAATGACCCTAGGCACTTAATTTGCCGACCAAGTCCAACTTAATGACCTTGGTTGACCCGAAACAAAGCACACTGACGTTTTGTTCATTCTTTTTCAAACATTTTTCTGAAAATTACAAGTTTCAACTTAATGAACTTGTTTTTACTTTTCATTTTCACAGGTTTAACATGATAAGCTCCCAACTCAACTGTCCAGCTCAGAAACCTCCTGCATCTGCTTCAAACTGCGAGTCTAAAGATCAGCTTTCCGCTTTGGATTGTCGTTAAAACAAAACAGAAGTGTAAAATCTTTTTGGATTTAAAGAAGTTTCTAGACTAGAAAGCTATGAAATCTTTTTGGGTTTTGAAATGTTAAACAGGAATGAAATGCAGTAAATCTAAACTATTTACAAACATATTTTTGGTGAGCGTGTTAGGGGAATCATATCAGCTACCGACAAGCTACAAGTACCGTTAAGCTTTGATTTCATACTCAGAATTAAACAATTCGCTTAGATTGTCGATATACTGATCCTCTTAAGTTTTTACACAAATTTCATTCTGTTCAGGATACGAATTTAGTGTTTTAAGATCATAACTTTTACGAGTGTACCACCTCAGAATATACTCCAGTATCCAGACCACTATATTCAGTCTTACAGGTGAGTGCACACTAGTGATATCTGTAAGGGGTTAAATGTTGAGGCCATGAGAGCTCAGGCTATTGCTTCCGCAAAATCAGAGAGATGATGGCTCAACTTTAGGTGGGTCCCCTTTGGGGATCTTCTTTTACAACAGCACATGATTGGCATTTTTCAATGTTTCATCATTTTTTATGCTGAGGGCGAGCTTTACGAATAAAGCAATGCAAAGTATTATACGAGGACTGGGCTATTGCTCCCGCAAAATCAGAAGTCCAGGTATAATACCCCAGATATCACCACGTACAAAGACCTAGTATGTCAGAAATAGAGCCTTTCAAACAGGATTTCAGGGGTTACCTATATATCCGAGAGATGTTCCCCACGTAAAAGCAAGTTGTGATTTAGGTTTATATCCCGAACAAACTTACTAAATGTGTAAAAACCTACCGGCATATCATCAGCGAGACTGCTTAACACTTTTAGACTTTTACATTTCTTTAGCATACTGCAACTGTCTAGCTGATGTACTATCATTTTCCCTTTTTACACAAGCTCTTTTTTGGTTTTCTATTGTTTTTATATTTTGAAATTTCTCATGTTTTTGGGTTTTTGAAAATTTTTATTGTTTTTGTATTTTCTGAAAAAATATAACCTATCTCCCCCTAAATACCAAAACAAGTAAAAAATCGACAAACCATTGCAGATTGCTTTTCAACATCATCTACAGTGGTACCTTCATCTACGCCAAGAATCCCCTCCGCAACCGATAGCAACTTTATACCATTAAGTTTCAAAAGATATTGAAAACGAGTTTTGTCAAATGCTTTGGTATGTAAGTCAACTTTTTGTTCATCGGTGTGGATTTTTCTATTCGTATCAACTTCTTCTCGAAACAGACTCGGATGAAGTGATGACGAATTTCAATGTGTTTCGTTTTAGCGTGATGAACAGGATTTTTTGTTATGTTTACAACTGCCTCGTTATCAACAAAGATAGGGGAGTTAAGAAATTGCAAACCGTAGTCTCGCATTTGTTGCTGGATCCACAAGATCTGAGAGCAGCAGCTACTAGCAGATACATATTCGGCTTCACATATGGATAAAGCGATAGAGGTCTGCTTCTTACATTGCCAGGTGACCAAACGTGGTCCAAAAAACTGGCACCCTGCTGTTGTTGACTTAACGTTCACTTTGCAGCATCCGAAATCGGAATCAGAATATCCCTCAAGCGTGAAATCCCCTTCTTTTTGATACCACAACCCTAGTGATGGAGTTCCTTTCAGGTAGTGTAATATCCTTTTCACAATTACCATATGCGAGGCTCTGGGGCCTGACTGAAACCGTGCTGCGAGGCATGTTAGATACATAATATCCGGTCTTGATGCCGTCAAATACATCAGCGATCTGATCATAGAACGATACAACGTTTCATCTACCTTCTCTCCGGTGAGATCAGGGTTTATCCCATGGTTCTTCGCTAACGGGGTGGACATTGGTGACATTCCTGACATCCCGAATTTCTCCAGAACATCATGAACATACTTTGTTTGATGTATGAACGTTCCCTCGGGTAGTTGATCAACCTGAAGCCCCAAGAACTTCATCTCACCCATTGATGACATTTCAAACTTCTGCTTCATAACATTTTCAAAATCTTTGCAGAGTTATTCATTTGTTGACCCGAAAATTATGTCATCCACATAAATCTGGACTATCAAAAGATGGACGTCGACTTCTTTTGTGAACAGAGTGGCGTCTACCTTTCCTCGGATGAAGTTGTTGGCTAACAGATATTGAGACAGGGTCTCATACCAGGCTCTCGGGGCCTGATGTAAGCCGTATAACGCCTTATCCAAGAGATAAACTTTATCTTTGTGGATTGGGCCGGTGAAGCCCGGTGGCTGTCCGACATATACCTCCTCTTTCACCTTGCCATAGAGAAATGCCGACTTCACATCTAGCTGAAAAACTTTAAATCCTTTCCAAGATGCAAATGCTAGGAAGTTCTGATCGCTTCAAGTCTAGCAACCGGAGCATACACTTAAGTGAAATCTATCCCTTCCTGCTGACTGAAACCTTGGACAACGAGTCGAGCTTTATTGCGAATAATAACCCCTCGATCATCCCTTTTGCACTTGAACACCCACTTGGTGTTAATCTTCCTATGACCATCAGGCAAATCCACCAGTTTCCAGATACCCAACTTCTCAAACTGACTTAGCTCCTCTTGCATAGCGTTAACCCAGGAATCTTCAGTTAGTGCTTCCTTGTACGTTCGCGGCTCAATCTGCTAAATGAAACAACTAAGTGAAAACTCTGTTTGTAAAGGAGCAACTGTAGAATAAAAACAAGTAAGGCCTTGGTCAATTTGTCGTCTATTACAGACGCCTGATTGCAACTCTCCAATGATTAGCTCTTCTGGATGATATGAAAGAGTTCTTGGCATCACCTCACCTGGAGCATCTACCTCACTTTCTAAATTCGTAATGTTCTGGTTTGCGACTTGTTCACTAACTGGAATAGTTTGATCTTGAGACTGGATTTGCTCCCCCTTAGATTCTGAATCACCATGATCGAATGTTGGCCTTTCATCAGAATCTGAATTATCATTGATTCCTGTCTGATTAATAGGAGCTTGTTCTTGTTCTAAAGATATCGGAGATTGCATAACATCATCATTCTCTCCAGCATTGCTTGGACCAGCTTCATCATCGTTCGAAGCTTTTTGTTGACGACTATAAGGTTCTGCTGGGAATCTTTCTTGTGATTCTTCATAATCTCTCAGAATATCCAACTCGTCATAGAAATCTGGTTCTTCTTCTATATCGAATGAATCCCACAGAGTATCGTAATTGAAATGCCATAAGTCACCGGGATTCTAAGGTGGCATCTTATAACCTTGACACTCAACATTTTGAGCTTCGATGATCCGCTTCATGCTTGGAACAAAGACTCTTTTCAATGGGCTTGCATATCCCACAAATATACCTTCAATGCACTTTGGACCAAATTTACCAAAAGGTTCTAGAACTGTGCAGGGAGACCCGAACGGTTCCAAATACTTCAGGTTAGGTTTGCGGAGATTAATGAGCTCGAAACATGTCTTGTTGAACTTTTTCACCGTAAGAACCCGGTTGAGCGTATAGCATGCGGCTAACACTTCTTCTGACCAGAAATTGACAGGTAATTTTGAACCAGCAAGCATTGTCCTAGCCATTTCAATCAGCGTCCTATTATTTCTTTCTGCTGCTCCATTTTGCTGCGGAGTGTATGGCGCGCTAAATTCATGCAGTATACCTCTTTCATTACAATATTCTTTCATCTTACTGTTCTTAAACTATGTACCGTTGTCACTTCTTATTCTTCTAATACGAGTTTGGTACAGGTTTTCAATCTTTTTGAACAATGTTATCAAACTCCAATATGTTTCATCTTTTGTCATCAGAAACGTTACCCACGAAAATCTCGAAGAGTCGTCTGTGACAACTAAGCAGTAGAGATCACCAGTTATGCTTTTAACATTCACTGGACCAAAGAGATCCATGTGAAGTCTCTCTAACGGCCTTGAGACTGAATTCATCTTCTTTCCAGGGTGAGATTTCTTTCGCTGCTTACCTTTGATACAACTAATGCACTCCCCCTCAAGATGAAAACCTTTCAGATGAACTCCATCTACTAATTCGTTGTGTACCAGGTAGTTCATTTTTCGCAGATGAATATGGCCCATCTTTCTATGCCATAATTGTGACTCCTTCTCAGTGGCTCTTGACATGAAGCAGTGAGCCTGACCCGTGGTAGTAGTTACTACGCTCATATCCAACACGTACAGATCGTCGACTCTAGGTGCTCTCATGATAACCCACTCTTCGGGGACAACAAACCTTGGCTTCAATATCAAACATTCTTTTTCTGTGAAGTGCATCGAATACATACGATCACAAATCTGGGAGATGCTCAGAAGATTGTTTCCAGCTCGACGATATAATTCACTCTTTCAAACGTGACAATTCCATTCGATAAAGTACCCTCACCAACTATACGACCACCTTGATTGCCTGCAAATCCCACATATCCTCCATTAAACCCTCAAACATCATACAGTAGGGTTTTCATTCCCGTCATGTGCCGAGAAGCTCCATTATCCATTATCCAACTTGAGATGGATCTCGGAAGCTCCTGCATATTTAAAAAACATTTAGTGAGATTTTGAAGCAACCCAAGCCTCTTTTGACTCAGGTAGCATGACGTTCAGAATCGTGGTTTTGGTGTATAATGGAGGGAAATTTTGTCATTCATCTTTAAACTTTCTTCAGTCCCAACCTCAACCTCTTTGTGTAAGAAAGATTCGTCTTTTTGAGGTTAACCAGATGGTTGGTCTTTCTTCGGAACATACTTCTTCCCTGGTGGGGTAGAAGTTTCTTTCACCAGTTTCTCATAATGATCCAAAGGAACATTCATCTTTACCGGTGTGTAGAAGATGATTGTTTTGCGGACTATGAAACCTTTGGTTTTGGAGAACTTGCTTTCTTTTCAACAGATTTTGGCTTCCAGGCTTGTTGAGATGACGCAACCCGCTTGTAGAAATTGTCATTTTTAGTTACCAACTTCTTTACGGGTTCGGTTTTCATAACTGACTCTTTTACAGATTTAGTTTCAACTTTGGCATTTTCCTTCTTTAAAAACTTTTTCTCAACAAACATTGGAGCTTTTCCCTTTACATCGTCTTTTCTTTTTGGATTCTTGACAACCATAGACTTAGGCTTCGAGTTGGTGCACTTTAGTGCAATATGTACAACTTGATTACATTTTAAGCATGTTCGGGTGTCAACTACCCGACTTGTTCCTTCGGTCTGAGGTTGCGAGGCTTTCTTCTCAAAGAATTCTTCATTGGTTTTCGAAAAAATCTCAGATTCTTGCTCGTAGTGTGAACTCGAGCTTTTCACAAACACCCTTTTCTCAACAAATTTCTTGTTTTGAAAGTTCTTTCTTTGATTTTTCTTACCACCCTGATAACCACCCGACCATTTGTTTTGGTTGTTGTTAGAAAAACGTGGCGGTGCAACAGGTTTTGTTGTAGTAAGATTTATCTTTTTCAGACCTTCGATTTCACAAACATCAATCTCAACCAGTTTAAAAACATTTTTCAATTTGTCAACATTCACATTCTCTAACGGAAACTCAAGATCCGAATACAACTTATCCGAACCCGACATCTTGTACATCACAAGAGTAGGTTTTTCACTTAAGTTGTTTTTGGAAGTTAATTTAGGAATGTAATTGTTAAAAAAACATTCCTCGTCTTCAGTTGAATCACTGTCAGATTTCAAAACATTTTCAACTACCTTTTTAACAACTTCAGACTGAACGTTGTCTTCATCAGATGATGAAGTGAATGTGATGTCAATTGTTTCTGGAAGTTTGATTTCATTTGTTTCATTATTGTTAACCAACCCAGATTTCCTTTTTGAAAAATTATTTAACACTGGCGGTGGAACTTGATGATACCCAACCCCTGTTCCATCAACATATACATCTTCGCCAGCTTTGTTCTTCCCAATGGGTTTGGGAACTATGTGTTGAAGAACAAAACTTGCGGAGTTGTAACTGTTGAGTTTCAGATTGATGCGTTCATTTTCTATCTTAGCTTTCTGAAACTGAAGCTTCAGATTAGCAATCTCATCCAACTGTTCGTTTATTTGCTTTTCTTTGGACTGAAGGACTCCTGACAATTGAAAGTTTTCTTTGATTGTTTTACTGTTTCTCTCATGATTTTCAAAAACGTTGACGGTTTTCATGAATTAACTTTTCGTTTTTCTCTTCTAATTCGTTCTACGTCAATTTTATCTTTTTCAATTTTATCAGTTAATTCTTTGATTCGATCATTTGAAGCTTTTACCAATTTGTCACGACTTAAGATTTGATTTTCAACTTCTCTGACTCTTTCAGTCAGTTCTTCAGTCTTTTTGGTATTGAGATAAGCATGTGTACTACAAATCTTGTAGTCTTTCATGCAATTTTTGCAGTCACTGTCAATCTTGGCTTTATCAGTCTTACCTGACCCATTTGTTGAATCATTAGAACTGACCTTGCTCTTTGACTCAGTTCCGGATTTAGAATCTACCTCTAATTCCTTCGCTGTAAGAACTTTATCAGCCATTTTCTTCAGGTTATCTGTAGTGAACTCTTTGGTCGTGTCAATAATCCCATCATCGACCTTCTTTGACTGTAGCTTTTTCTCCTCAGCTTCTCTTTCTTCAGCTTCTCTGGCCCACATTCTCTGTCTTGCTTCCTCTTCTTCTGCTATTTGTTCTATTAGGGTTTCAACATTGATTGATGAAGGTTCAACAACTATGTTTCCTTTAGGATCCAAATAGCATTCCTGAGTTGCATCCCATTTTTTTGCGCTTTTTGCCTCTTTCCATGTTTGATAGATTTTATCTTTCATGTTTTGGGCTAACATCTTCCTATTAACATATTTTTCTTCTTCAGTTCTGGTATCCTTGAAAGGAATAATCTTTGCCATGAATGCAAAACCCACAGCATCCTCTTCTGGTAGCACATCACTCCAGTCATAGCCCTCATCATCATGCATGACGGCTAATGCTCTCGACTTTTCTTTGGGAGCATCTTCTAACTGCTTCATTCTTGGAGACTCTACTTTGTTTTGATGATAGATGGCCCGTTTATAATAGTCCTCATAGAAAGGATTGGCCATTTCATCAGCAGGAGCATTTCGACATTCTCGTTTAAAGTGCCCCTTTTGTTTGCACTTAAAACATGTAACCTTTGATTTGTCAAACCCTAATTTAGTTGAAGGTCCACCAATGGAGTGTCTGCCTGTTATCTCCATGAACCTCTGAGCCCTTCTAACCGTACTCGCCATGCACCATCTAATGTCAATCAATTCCATTTCCTCTGGGTCAATTTGATCATAGTCCTCCTTGGTGAGGTTTGTGTTTCTGATTTTTCCTGCTACGAGACTTTCGTAAGATTCCAAGATGGATGCTAGAAATACCATCTACTGTTTGGCTGCTTCTTCGCTGAAATTTTGTGCGTTGTTGAGATTTACAGCAATGTTGCACTGGAAAATGCTTTTCGGAACAGATTGTTGTTGCTGTTGACTTGGAGTCGATGAAGACGATCCTCCATGATATCCGCTGCATGGAGCAGGACTGCTGTTTTGATTCTCTTGATTTGGCACACTTAGATTTTCTGCTGAGAACGCAGTCTTTGGTGATACCATTTTTGGAATCATACTTCCTCGATAATACAAATCAACGTTCTGCTAATAATGAGTACTGTTGACTTTGTTTGTTTTCCTGATTTCCAACTCGTGACTTTCAAGCCTCCCGATCAGAAAATCAACTGTCAGATCCTTCTTCTCCATAGTGTTTTTTAACAACAGAGCAAAGTACATCCAATCTTTTTCATCAGGTAGTGAATCCATCAGCTTATCAACTAATTCTTCTTCTGTGAACGTGAACGTGAACCCATGTCTAGTCAGCTCGATCTTCAAATGACAAAACCTTTCTATCATCTTTGAAACCGATTCATTTTTCATACATCCAAATAAATCAAATTCCTTTTTCAACAATTTTTTCTTGTTTTTAACAATTTCTGCTCCACCCACGCACTTTTTCTCTAATTTTGCCCATAAATCTTTGGAATCTTTGTAATCGATTAGAGATATGATACCATCCCTTACTGATTGATGTAGCAATGCGATACATTTTTGCTCAGCGATAAAACTTTCTTGTTCATTTTCAACTAAGTTCTCATAGTCACTTCTACCAATGTTAAACCCGCTCTTCAAGCATTTCCAACTCGGGTAGGCGAAAGCCTTCAACCAGTCTTCAAACCTAGTTGCCCATCTACTGTATTCCTCGATAGCCATTAGCTTGGGCGGTTTGTTGTATGTGCCATATGCATTATCCACGCTCAATGAGTCGATAATAGCTTTCTTTAGATTCGGGTTAGGAGCAGTAGTGTTTGTGTTGCTTGACGTAGCGTCTCCTGTGTTGCTGGTGTAAGCAAAGATGTCACTAAAAGGATTGAGAAAATCGTCCCCCATTGTAGTGTGCCTGAAACAATTTACAAACACTTAGATAAATTTTCACAAATTTCAAAGATTTCAAACAAAAGCACCTGGATCGGATGGTGATCCGGTCGAGTCACAATCCGAATGAGTGACACAAGTAATCAACTGTACTGTTGTGAAAAGGTGATCCGACCGGATGGTGATCCGATCGGATGGTCGTTCATTTGAGTGACTCACTTAAACTTTGAAAAGTTTGACTTTCAACCTTTCACCGCTCGGATGGTAATCCGACCGGATGACAGGTTAATTTTTTGTAACTGAAAACAAGAACTTTCAAATCCTATCCGATCGGATTGCTGTCTGACCGGGTGGGATGTTGAAGTAGACAAATAAACCTGATCAATCAAAATCACACCACTCGGATGGTAATCCGAGCGAGTAACACTGATGATGTCAGCAAGCAACTAACAGGTACTGTCTAGTCCAATCCGTTCGGACAGCTGTCCGAGCGAGTGGATGACGTCAGCAAACATGAACAGTTCAACATGGTTTTTGATGAATTTGATCTAGTTTTTTATTGAATTTGATTATGAAACTTGGTAGGATTATACTTTGATTGATTGCGAATCGATTTATATCAGTTTTATCAAATTTTAACCGTAGATTCACGTCCAATTTTGTGTTTTTCTGATTTTATGGTGACAAACTGAAAAACAATGTAAGAAATGAGTAGAAAGTGAGAGAAAATGTCAAATTTCCGGTGAAATTTGACTCTGATCAGCGAGAAAAGCTCGAATTCTGGTGAATTCGTTGTCTTAGATCACGATTCAGCTCTCTGGAAGCTCTGATACCACTTGTTGGTCCCTTGTATAGGATCTGTTCGTCAGGAACTTAGATGAATCGACTTTGACTAATGTGCGGAATCCATATAATCAAATCACGGATGTACGACAGAGTATTCAACGATTAAATGCAGTCTGGTCTTTCTATTCAACTATTATGAAAGTACAAAAGCGCATGTAGAAGTCAGACAATGACTGAGTTCTCTCCAGAGTCAAAAGTTCTAAATGAGATACCCGGACGGGGTATTTATAGGCAACTCAGGAACATGGTTAGTGTTGACCGCATGGATGACATGTTGTCCGAACGGATGGCATGCTGTCCGAACGGATGACATGTTGTCCGAGTGGATGAGTGATGTCCGATCGGATGGCCCATCCGATCGGGTGACACTGGTCAACAAAGTCAACACTTTACAATCCAGTCCCGTTTCCTGAGTTGTCATAATTGTTTACAAAGGACACAAATATACAAAATATGACTAAATGCTGACGGAAGCTACAGACGTATACACTAACACCCTCCATCATGTGACGGTTCTCATTGGTATTAATTCATTCTTTTCATTAATTATTACCGTCATACCTCCTTTCTTTGGAACTACTTGGATGGGACTTACCCACGGATTATCGGAGATAGGGTAAATAAGTCCGGTGTCAAGCAATTTGATGACTTCGTTTTTAACCACTTCTTGGACATTTAGATTTACTCTACGTTGTGGTTGTATTACCGATTTGTTGTCATCATTCATTAAAATTTTGTGCATGCACATGGAAGGACTTATACCTTTAATATCTACAAGCTTCCAAGCGATCGCATTTTTGTGTTTTTTCAAAAGTGTAATTAATTTTTTTTCTAAGCTAGTTAATTTTGACGAAATAATTACAGGTAATTTACCATCTTTGTCGAGAAAAGCATATTCCAAACCTTTTGGGAGTTCTTTGAGCTCAAGAGGTGGGTCTTTAGGAGACTCCTTGTTTGGTTGCTCATTTCGATCAAGAACCACAAAAGTTTGTTCTATGGCGACCTCTTCTTCAACAAAGTGGTCAGTTTCTTCTTTTGTATCGGGTGGTTCATCTTCATCTTCAATTAGGGGGTCATTATTTCCGAATGGATATTTCATTGAATGCTCAAGATCGACACTCTTTTTAAATGCCCCTAATTGAATAGATAGATTGTTACGCTTCCGGTTTTTCAAAGCTTCGTGGGTTTTTACAAAAGGTCGTCCCAACACTAGAGGAGCGTCATCAAGGATGACAAAGTCGGTTGGGATTACCATTTGATTTGTTTGAACCAAGATATCCTCAACTACACCGATTGATTTTATTACTTTCCGATTGGATAGAAAAAGGGGTATTTGAAGTGGAAAAAAATCACCAATACTTAATTTTTCGAAAATGTAGTTTGGCATTATGTTTACACAAAGATCCTTATCAATCGTGATATTACTAATAAATGAATTTTGAAAAAAAAACATGGAACCGGTGTAATGTTAATTTCAAATAGATCTTCTTTTATTAGCGAAGTTTGATCATTAGTTAACTTAATGCTTACCGTTTCGTCAATTTTAGTGTTAGTGTTTAACTCTTTTAAAAACTTAGCATGAGTGGGAACTAAACAATGATTTTCGAAAGAAGGTGACAAGAGATTAATTTCTTCAAAATTAGACTCTTCTTGAATTTTAATGTTAACGGACTCACCCTTTTCGTTGTTTAACTCATGTGTTGGTTTTTCACTTATTTGTTCTTCTATTTTTACATTTTCAACTATCTCTTCTTTGTTACAAGTTAATTCTTCTTTTGCGCGGGACTCCACTTCCCTTGCTCGAGATTCTAATATGCAACGTTCGATAGTTTTAATGTGTTCTATTATCCTATCGGCTATGTCGGTGATAGAGTAAGGATCGGGATCCTCAAAGCTTGAATCCGGTTGTTCGATCCTTTGTTCCTCATAATACTCATAGGAAGTAGATGGTTCACACCATTGTCCTTCGTTGTAAGTGTATGATGGATAAGAGTCATAATTTTGTTCTTCATAATACTCATACAAGGTGGGTTTTTCACGCCATGGTTCGTCATAATAAGCATATGAAGGTGGTGGCTCATATTGTGGTTCCTCAAAGTATGAGTATGAAGGCTCATACCTTGGTTCTTCAAAATATGAGTATGAGGGAGGAGGTTCATACCTTGGGTCTTCATAGGATGTGTATGAAGTTGATGGCTCGTACCTGGGCTCCTCATAGTAGGGGTATGAAGTGGATGGTTGAAATAAGTCAAAATATTGTACCGAGTGCGGGTCACCACAGTTAGTGCAATAGTCTTCCCTATAATCATCCTCCTCATAGGTGTAGTTGTAACCTCCTGAGTATTGATCCATAAGAATCACTCAGCAGACCACAACAGAGTCTCGAGACCAGAAACCAAAAATTAAAAACGGAAACAGAGGCTGGACACGGCCCCGTGTACAGAATCTGTATCTGGGCGTTTGAATTAAAGTTACTGATTTCGTTGAGCACGGGGCGTGTTCAGTGAGCACGGCCCTGTGTTCAGGCTACTGTAAATGCAAAATCTAACTAAAATGCAGAAAAATGTGTGCATTTTAAAAAGGTTTTGAAAAACTTATTAGGCCATCGATTTTAAGCTTTCTTAAAATCCTTGTGTCCCCGGCAGCGCCGCCAAAAACTTGATGTGTGTGAAGTGTCGTATATTTTTAATGTATATTTTAAGCCCTTTAACACTTTTTAGCCAAGTTTTAAATTTATAAAGCACGATATTTACTAACACTAAACACACATATGGGCAAGTGCACCCATCGTGAGCGTAGTATAGTGTTGGTAAGATACCGAGTTCGTCCATGGACACAAGAGCTTTTAGTACCGGTTTATCCTCAACGTCTAATCAAATCAAAAGTTTAGAAAAATGTTTAAACTAATAAAAATAAAACAAACTAAAATGCTGAAAAATAAAATAAAAATAAAAACAGATAGACAAGATGAATCACTTGGATCCGACTCGTGTTTAGTGTAACCTTTGATTATTTCCGCACTTTTGCACTTTTTAAGAGATTATCTTAGTTATTGTAGTAGGCCCCTCTTCTGAAGGTGACGTTACCCTCAACCCAGTAGTTTGAGTCAGCAAGGATACAATCCTAAAGGGTTGGATTATTGAAACATAATTAATTAAGTTATTAATGCATATTATGGTAGGCCCCACTTCTGGAGGTGGCGTTACCCTCGGCTAAGTAGTCTGAGTCAGCAGGGATACAGTCCTAAGTAGCTGGGTTAAAGTATTAATAGTAGTTTACATATGAGGGGATCAAGGAGTTCGGACCCCCGCCATCCAATACCAGTGGGTATTGAAGGAAGTCCTACTAAAGTTGACCCATGTCCTTGCAGGATCTATACACTGAACAAGGCAAGACTCTTACCAAACCGTTCCCTTAACCCCCGACCAGGTAGCCAACATACCTCCATATAGACCGTGGAGATATGAATGGTGAAAATCTTTTATTTTATATAGACAGTAAAATAATGCCAAGACACCACGGGCAAACGATAAGGAAGACTCACCTTCAACATAAGAAACTAGTTATTAAAGTCATTAATACAGAACCAAATAAAAAGTGCGAAAAGATTAAAAATAAAAAGTATTACACTAGACACTTGTCTTCACCAAGTGATGTAAGAGACTTAGGCAAACATGGCCTTTAATTGTTAAGAACTCTTACGATAAATCTTGGATCTTGAGACTACTCACACACTCTATGATGGATGATGGATGATGGTGGTGGATGATGGTGTGTGGTGGTGGTGGAATGTGGGTGAAGTGTGAGAGAGGTGGTTTGCCAATGGATGGTTTGCAAATGAGCCAAGCACCCCTATTTATAGCCTGCACAGAAGCCCGGACACGGCCCCGTGTCCACCCGTCTTCTCTTTCTTTATTAATTACAGTTTGTCTGCATTAGTTGACCACGCCCCCGTGTCCGCTAGGAACGACCCCGTGTGCAGAAGCGTATCTGTATTATCAAGATTTCCTCAGATTCTGCGAATCTTAGAGTTGACCACGACCCCGTGGCCGCTGGGCACGCCCCCGTGGTAGGTGATAGAAGCTTCTACAGCTTTGTCTTTTTTTCCAGACACTTGGGCACGCCCCCGTGCTCATTGAGCACGGTGCGTGTTCAGCCTTCTGTTCTCTTGTTTTGCTTGGGAATGTGTTGTCGAGGGGTTGGGCATGCCACGTTTATCTCTTTTCTTGTATTTAAGTTAGATTTAGCTGTCATTTTGATTCTTTTGTTCATTTGAGCTCTTTTAATCCTGAAAATACAAATGGAAGACAAAAACGCACTTTTTCCAACATTAGTACTAAAAAAGGTTAGTTTAATGCCACATTTGATGTAATTTATATGTTGCATTTTGTGCACATCATTACAGTTCCAATTTCATCAAAACAAGGCTAGATTTGAATATAAGCTCATTCGATTGGTCCGATAGCCGAACATGCTTTTCTTTAAATTAAGGACAAGTTAGAGTATTTTGATAGAAATTGAACATAGGGTTTTGTTAATCGACAAAAGGTTTAAGAGAAATTTTGTTCAATTTTACAACAACACGATAAAAATTTTATTTGATATGTTTGATTGTTCTTGTTGTTCAACTGTTCTTCACTTGAATGACCATCCAATCAGATGACCATCCGAACCATATTACTTGTTGAATGATGTTGTGTAGTTAATGTTTTTCACTCGAATGAACATTCAATCGGATGACCATCCAATTGGATGACCATCCTAGTCATAACACAATCTTATTCATTCTTCCATTCGGTCGAATGAACATCCGGATCATATTGCATTTATGCTTTCTTTCCATCCGGTTGAATGGTCATTCGGACCATTTCACATTCAAACGATTTGCCTGTCAATCAATACCCATCCAAACGGATGACCATCCGATCGGATGGCCATTTGACAATATGCTCATTCGAGTGATATATATAGTGTAAAAGTGTTAGAAATTGTTTCAAGTGTTAGAAACTTTTCACTATATACTAAGTGTCTCGATAAGCGTGAACATTTTGATAATGATATCTTGCAGGCAAGGGCTACTGATTTTAGCAAAAAAAAACAATATATGTTGTATATTGGATGAGAACCATCCTAATATGATCCTTTCAAAGACGTAGTACCATTCTTGAGAGAGAGTAGGATTTATAATGTTCTTATAGATAGGCATAAGTGCTACGAGTCTCATGTTAGATTCTTTTGGAATGCGGCACACTATGCAGATGAAGAGAAGGCGGTACACTCTACTATTATGATCAAAGATGAAAATGATCAAGATGTTGATTTGCTGGTGAAGATAACAGTAGGAGATTTTAGAAGAGTGTTGAACTTGCAGGATAACGATGAAGATCCCATTATAGGTTCTGAGAGATTGTGCAAGGGATTCTGGTTGAGAATGGGATACAAAGGATTCGTTAGTGATAAAAGTTACACGAAGTTGAAGTTCTACTGGCCCTACAAGTTTCTTATTCACTGTGTTATACATGCATTAGCACACCGAAAAGGTGCATATGACGAAGCCTCAGACTACATCAAGAACATCATTGCAAGCTTGGTGCTCAATCGACCATACAATATTCTAGAAGTGATTTTCAATCACATGCTGGATAGTATTAAAGAAGAAAAATTTGCCCAGTATCCGAGGTTTGTGCAGATGCTATTAGATGATCAGATTCCAAATCTGCCAAAGGATCCTAGTGATGAGTTACTGTTAGATCACATGGATAGTGAGACGTTGAAAATGTTAGATGTGTATAGAGGTGTGAAACTAGAAGCTGAGCCAAAGTATAGACCGAAGTTTGGTAAGATAAAGAAGTCAGATTATGTTGCACCAGAGGGTGACAATTGGAGACATGAAGATAGTAATTTGGATAATGAGACAGATGGAATGAAGTTATATGTTCCTAAGAAGCTCAGATGGTGGTTCGTGAAATATGAGAAAATGAAGAGAACTCCAAAAGTTTCTACTCCGAAAGTTGTGATTAAGGGTAAAATTGAGAAGCAGAAATCATTAGAAAGGTTGGTAGATAATTCATTTAAATACTTTACTAAATTGTTAATGTTTGTGTTGCAGAAACAAAGAAGAAGAAATCACCACCATGCCTGGTCGATGAACCTGTGATAGCTCCAACAGACATGATAAATCAAGGCATTGATTTGCTCAAAATGTCTTTTACTGATTTCGAGAAGTTGTCAACTGCTCAAGGTACAAAAGATGCAGAAAAGATGGATGAGAATGTTGAAGTTGGAGCTGCTGGAGAAACTTTGAAAGAAACAATTGTTGAAGGCGAAGTTCAAAGTGATTCAAGCGAAACAGAACCAGAAGTTGATGTGTCAAAGTTGGTGAGTGGAAAGATAAAGCTGAAACTTCTAAAGAAAAAGAAAGCATCTGATGAGGAGGACGCTACTTATGTTACAACTCCAGTAGAGAAAAAAAGATCAAAAAGAAAGGTTTGAAGAAAAGAAAAGCATGACCAACTGGAGATTTGCCGAGAAGAATCAAAGCTAGAAAAGATACAACATCCATTCCTCAACAAGATCCGGAACTCGAAAGGGTTGAAGATGTAGAAGTGGAGTTTCTTGGAGTTAGAAAGTCAACACCTCCACTGTCAACAGTGAATAAAACAATTCATATATCTATAGATCGAGAGAAGACTCCAGAACAACAAACAAAGACAGTGGAAGAGCCAACGTCAGCTACAAAGAAACCACAAACTTCACAGAGCTCAAGCCATGGTTTTCCAAAGATTCCTCATGATATTTCGTATGATCATCCTTCTGATAGTTATGACATGTTTAATGATGGAAAGATTAATGTGTTGACGAAGAAAGTCAGTATTCTGGAGAAAGCTAAAGCTAGACTCGAAGCAGAACTCAAAGCTACTAAAGAAAAACTTCAAGCTGTTGAAACAGAGAACGTTGCTCTAAGAGAAGAGGTTGAAGAAATGTCAGGCGGATTGGAGCAGATGGCTGAAAAGCTTATGAAAGTCAATACACTATACACATCAATGGATGAATACAACACAACAATAATGGATATGTTAGGTGATGTGAATACAACTTCTTCAGCTGCTATTGAGATTCTGAAGAAAGACGTTGAAGCGTTGAAAGCAGAGAAAGAAGTTAAAGATGAGCAAATAAAGATGCTTTATGTTGTGATTGAGAACAAGCTGGGTATAAATGTTCAAGCAGCTTTCGATGAAATAGAAATCCAAAGAGCTGAGTGTAGGTCCCCTTGATGTGTATGGATCTTCACAGAATTGTCTTTCTAATCAAGAGTGCGGAATCCTCTTGATCATAATAAGCAGAAAACGTGTAGGAAACAAAAACAGCAATTCACTTTCAAACCGGTCTTTATTGATTATCAATCTTAACGAATTACAATCAACCAAGACCACAAATTCGTCCAAACCCTAGAGCCTTCACGAATTCTCTCACACAAATTGTTTTGGCTGATTAACCTAAACCCTAAAGCCTAACCTTGTTTATATAACACAAGGTTTGCTACTTGGGCCAAGGTTTCCAACATGGACTGCGAATTGGACAGGCCCAATTCGCCCCCCCCCCCATACACCCAATTCGTTGGGTTTGGTTAGCGCAAACATTACAACTAACTATTACAAAGCTAAACCCACTAACTGTTTATCGTTTAACTAATTACAAGATATCCAAAGACCAAATCTAAGCTGTTGTCACAAACATGCACCAACAAACTCCCCCTTGACAATAGCTTCATAAAATAACTTTGTCTTTAGTCATCTTGCAATCTTCATGTATTCTTGCACTGTCTTTGGTCTTTGGATAGCTTCAGCTTCAATAGCTTCTGTCAGCAACAGACTCCCCCTAAGCTGATGCATCCAATCACCAAATCTTCAAAAACTTTAGCGTTTGAGTAAACTCCAGTTCAGCATATGTATAGCAATCTTCAAACTCTTCACTTTGTCTGCAATGTAGAAAGGAGGTTCTACCATGCATCCAAACAAACTCTCATCTTCACAGCAACTTCTCAGCAACATACTGCTTCAATCTGTTTACTATAAAACAAACATCTCGAGAAACCATAAGAATTTTTCAACATAAGTTAAACAAATTATTATTAGTCAAGAGATAGTTAAACCGTATCACAGATTAAGCATTTTCAACTTTATCACCAACACGCAAAACTTTTAATCGCACACTCTATAACCCGCATGATTTAAAATTTTGAACTCACTTTCTAACACCGTCTCCCCCTATCAGTAACAATTCCTCCAAGAATAACAGTTTTCCATACGTTAAGAATTTTTTAACAGAAAAAGACACTATTTTTGTATTTTTTATATTTTCTGAAAGCAAGTAAATACAAAAGCAATAAACACTCTATTTTTGTGAGAATCACTGGTAAGAAGATCATATCAACAAAATCAAACTGTTTCACACTATTAGATAATTCTTTATTTAATTTTTCGTGAAAAGCAGTCCAAGACGATTACTAGTATGTTTGTCCTTTTAAACAAAATGCATGAACATTTCAAGTACCATTACCGTATGATACATTAAGGTAATATTAATTACTGAAATATTAGTGTATTCCACTTCAGGATATACCCCCGCGATCAAGGTATGCACAAAGATTCATCGTAGTAGGTGAGTATACTGATGTCATCCTTTAAGATATCCTGACAGTGTCTAGGTCTGCATATCATCTGTTTTATCATGTTTTAATTGCTTAACAATGAACACCCAAATAAATACTAATCAAATCCTGGAAATATAAACAACACTCTCTATCATGCAAGTATCTTCCCTACCACATATTTCACAAGTCCAATCCAGATTTCTGAAATCTTAACTGGGAATAGGTTGAGAAGAGAACAGAATAGATCTTTAGGAGAGATGGTATAATATACAGATCAAATGAGTTTTTCTCAATTTGATATATGTTTCTTGGGTTTCATTTGGGCACTTGAGGGCCTCTTTCGGGTGTATTAGATCTATAGCGCGACAACGTACAGCTAGGTCAGCATGTATCTGGATGCAGCAGAAGCTGTCGTTGCCTAGCACCTCCAGGTCAGCATATATCTGGATGCAGCAGAGGAGGTACACGACTTTTTTCAGAGAAGATTTCAGAATCAGATCAAAATTGTGTGTATCGGGACAACATACAGACATTCAAATAGAAATGAGCTAATTCCAAGTGACTTTCTTTCCTGGGGTCATGTACAATTTTAGTTCTAAACAGAAAGACAGCCAAGATATCCCCAGATGAAATATCAGTATAAAGACCCAAAACTTCAGATTTTGGCAATCTATCAACGCAAGATTTAAGGTTATTAAACAATACACCACTGATGTGTTCCCCACTCATACTCAGTTTATTTAAGTTTATATCACATTGGTAAGTTGATTATTTCATGCTTTTTGCCTACTGGTACATCATATGATGAAGCTGCTATCACACTTAAGCAATTTAATTTCAGTTTCAGTGTGACAGTCTAACTTGCTGATGTACTATCATTTCTTCTTTTTCACACAGTGATAACTCATTTTTAATTTTCTATTTTTTTTATGTTTTTGTTTTTTTTCAATGTTTTTGTATTTTTGATTTTTAAGAAAAGCAGTAAACTATTTACAAAAATTCTTATGAAAAACCAGTTATTCAGGATTCCTCATCCCATTGAGTTCGACTAAATGTTCAAAGCGAGCCCTGACAAAAGCTTTAGTATAAAGATCTGCCAGGTTATCTAGTGTGTCGACTCAGCACTTTGAACTTCAATTTAAATCAATATAAATATATCAACAATCTCACATCCCCCTTCATGTGCCTAGAGCAGCCACTATCAACATAAGTTGATAATCCTCCTTAGCAGCTCCTGCACACACCAACCAAGAAATTAGTTAGATTGGGGGACCCAAGCCTTAATGGTCTTGGGTCGTCCAAATTCACCAACTACTGGAACATCCATCCAATATCCATTACTCCTAACTGGAGTCTTGGATCTCAGACCTGTTGATGGAAATGGGGTTTGATTTCCATAAGGTCTTTGGTCCTGAGGGTTCCTATATGTGTTTGACCTTTGGAAAGTTTGATTTGGGTATCTTGAATTTTGATTCCAAGAAGCATTATTGTTGTAATTTCTAAAGCCACTGTTATAAAAATTTCGACCACCATTATTCTGGTATCGATTTTGATATTGACCTTGACTTCTGAAATTATTAGATTTAAAATTGTTCATTCTTGGTGAACTGCTTCTAGGTCTCTCAAATCTGCCTGGTGGAGATCTAGGCTGAAATCTTGGTTGAGTTCTTTGAAAATGAGGAACTTGTGGAGTTCCTTTTTCAGCCTTATCTACACCAACAGCAACATTTTCTGGTTGCTTAGGAGCAGATTTCTTTGGAGAATTTGAGCCTTTCTCCTCACTTTCACCTTCCTTCACTGGTAATTTCCCTTTCTGTTTTTCACTAAGTTGTGCTTCACTCTTTTTGTTAGGACAGCAGCTTGCTACATGTCCCTTGACGTGACATTTGAAGCACGATCTCTTTTTCGAAGACTTCTTAGCTGGAGTCTCTGAGGTAGATCCCTTATCAGATGGTGATGATCCCTTAGATGAACCATGTTCAGTTTGCTTGGGTTCAGATTTTTCTATGCTCTTATTTTTTGCAAACTCTACATTCGATTCATTTTCAATAACAGCAGTTTCGTTTTTCATATCACTACCTTGAACAAAATTAATCTTTTTAACAAAAGCTTGATTTTTATTCTTAGGCGGTGAATTTTTCTTTTTCAAAGGTTCCCTGTTATTGTTTTCCTTAGCATCATCACTCTCAGATCCAACACCTTGACTTGATGTGGATGCGAAACTACTTGGTGTAGATGCCATAAAGTCTGCTAGCTCATCTTCACTAGGCAGGAATGAATAGTTATGACTAAGAGGAGGTGGAACTTCATTAAAACCCTGGAAGCCCACACTGGTCTTGTCATTACTCTTCTTTAACCCACCCATCATGTGTTTCATAACAAAAGTAGAGTCCCTGAATTGACCTAATTTCTTTTCAAGTTCAACAATTTTGAGTTGTGCATCTGACAACTCTTTGCATTTTTCAGAAATCTCTTTTGTTTTCTCAGCCATCATGTCATGAGCTAAGTCTATGACTTGAAGTTTTTCATTTAGTTTGCAAGTTAAAGCTTCAATTTCAGCTTCATAACCTTTTATCTTCTTCAAGTATGACGATTCATTTCTTTTAGCAAAAAAATTTGACTCTTTAATGTTAGACATCTCGCTTACCAGACTTTGGTTCTGTGTTGACAACCTATCAACCTCACCCTGTAGTTCACGAAATCTCAAACATACAGAATTAGATTGTACCTTTTCCTCATGAACTTCTGTATTTTCATCAAGAACAACCTGTTCAGCTTCACTCTTCTTCTCTACTTCAGCATTCACTTTTGCTTCAGCATTCTCCACTTGAGCTTCAGCATTCTCCACTTGAGCTTCAGCATTTTTCACTTCAGATTCAGCATCACTCACAATAGTTTCAGCCTCATCAACTGGCACTATCTCTGCCATGAATGCCTGAGTGGCACTCTCATTTCCCTGATATCGCTTTTGTAATGCATCCCACATATCCTTTGAATTAGTGTACTTGTTGAAGGTATGCTTGATGCTATCAGGTAAGGACATTTTAATTGCAGCCAATGCTCTCTTTTCAGCATCATACTTCCTTTTATCATCTTCTTGCATGTTCACATAGTCTGTTCGACGTGGTCTGCCCTCAAAATCGTGTGTTGGGTTTATGTACCCATCTTCTATACAGATCCACATGCGAGCATCCTGAGATTCAATGAAGGATTTGAAGTTGTCCTTCCATGTAAGATAATTCTCCACCTTCATCATCTTAGGTGCATTCAATTTTGCCATGTTCGACATTTTAACGCAAACAGACTGGTAAAACCGTACAAAATATCTCCGAAAACAGTGGTTACCAAATTACACCTTTAGAATCGTCTCGAAAAGACGAATCCAATGATATCTAATGTCGAAAACTGAAATCGGGATTTTCCAGAGTTTTTTTTTTTTTTTTTTTTTTTTTTTTTTGCGAAACAGTCAAATTTTATCGACGCTTTCCAGCTGAAATTCCACCCCTAAATTAATCCTGTTAAATTCGCTGGTTTTGATGTTAATTTCGCTGGCCTTTTATACTGTTAATTTCGCTGGTAATTATGCTGGGAATTTCGCTGATATAGTTTGCTGAACAGACAGGTCAATTTCGCTGGGTATTTCGCTATAACGACGACCAGTAAAGTCACCGAAAACCGTAATAATTTCGCTGTGGAAAATTATACGGTTACCAAAGTCGCCTTTGGATTTAACGTCGCCGGTCACCGAGATATCAAGTCCCAAATTCGCTGATCAGTTAATTATGCTAGACTAATCTGCGAAGTTGTTAAAATCGCCAATAGTCAAATTCGCTGGTCCAGTAACTTTGGAAAGTTAATCTTTTCGAAACTTTGATGATTTTCTGGATTCCTTAAACAGTTCCTGCAAAATCAAGCCACCAAATCAGCAACCTTTTGACCAAAATTTGATGAACAAAACAAGAACAATCTCCGAAATTCAGCCAAAATTCTTCAAAAACACTCAACCAGAACAATCTCTAAAACCTGCAAAACAGTAAACAAACAATGCAGAATATCAAAACAGCCAAAAAATTCGAAAATCTGTATCAAACAAACGAAAAATTTCGAAACCCTAATTTATCAGGTTTCAAAATTTCGAAAATTCTCCCTGTTTCTCCAAGAACAATTCTGAACCGAGCCTTCAAGAGCCTAACGCTCTGATACCAATTGTAGGTCCCCTTGATGTGTATGGATCTTCACAGAATTGTCTTTCTAATCAAGAGTGCAGAATCCTCTTGATCAGAATAAGCAGAAAACGTGTAGGAAACAGAAACAGCAATTCACTTTCAAACCGGTCTTTATTGATTATCAATCTTAACGAATTACAATCAACCAAGACCACAAATTCGTCCAAACCCTAGAGCCTTCACGAATTCTCTCACACAAATTGTTTTGGCTGATTAACCTAAACCCTAAAGCCTAACCTTGTTTATATAACACAAGGTTTGCTACTTGGGCCAAGGTTTCCAACATGGACTGCTAATTGGACAGGCCCAATTCGCCCCCCATACACCCAATTCGTTGGGTTTGGTTAGCCCAAACATTACAACTAACTATTACAAAGCTAAACCCACTAACTGTTTATCGTTTAACTAATTACAAGATATCCAAAGACCAAATCTAAGCTGTTGTCACAAACATGCACCAACACTGAGGCTCGGGGGATAGAGAGAGAGAGAGAAAAGATTGGCTGAAGAAGATGCTGAGGCATTAAAGAATAAAAGAAAGGGTTTGGTGATCGATACAAAAGAAATTATTGGTTCTACAAGCCAACCTGAACCAACTCAAGCTGATGAGGTAAATATTTCTAACACTGAAGCTTATAATGTTAGTGATGTTGAAATGAATGAACTTGAAGATGATGTGGATAATACTCTTGCTATTATTCTAATTGGTGAGTTGAAGGATGTAACTCCTAAAGAGATTAGTGATGAAGAATATTCGGGATCCCTATTATTCTTTAACCATTGAATCTGCGGATTCTACTTCTACAACAGATCCCTACTTGGAGGACATACATAAACCACTGAGCTCATCAGTGTCAATGTCGTTTATGGCGAAACAAGAAGAGGAACATGAGAATTAAAGATTAGGAGACAATTGAAGACTCCTTCTTCTATTTTGTATTTCTTTTGGTCCCTGCATAGACATTTGTTTCTTATAGTCCCTATGTGGACATATCATCGTGTTTCTTTTTTTTAGTCCCTACGTGGACATGTATTCACTTTTAGTCCCTGCGTGGACAAGTAGTTAATTTATTTCAAAGTATTATTTAAGACAAGTATTGTAATTTTCTATCATTTAATGAAAGTTTTGGAATTATTACTATTATATATGTATTGATTACATCCTTTTCAAGTGATCGTCTCGATTTTAATTTGAACTATCGATCCGCTAAATAATTCCAAAAGATCTTCTTAATGGTTTTAACCAGCCAATTGGCAGTGCCCATATTATTTGGCTATTTTGAATGATAGTTAAGGCTGAATAGCCCTTCTATCATGATAGTTAAGGAAGAATATTGTCACACCCCCAAAATACCACAAGCGGAAATCACCGCAGGGCGTATGACATACCAGGATCTTAGCCACCAATCACATTGAACTCGTAAGTATAATTAAATAAAACTTTCATTTATTAACAGAAAGTATTTCAAAACGTTACATATAACTCATAGTACACAGCGGAAGCATAATTCATTTGTTAAATGTTATATAAACCACGCGTAAGTAAGCCATTAGACTTGTGTTGCGATTCCATGTATCTCGACCCATGACCACTCCAGCATCCCAGACAGCAAGTTCCAACGATATGCACCTAAAAGCCTGCAAGGCATGTAACAACGAGTCAACAACAAAGTTGAGCGAGTTCACAGTTGGTTGTTTAGTTTTAAAAGTTTGTTTTGAAAACCATAAGTTGTTTCGTAAACCACGAGTTAACCAGTATCTTTGTTTCCCAAACCATATCCATAATCAGTGGGGGCTTCCCCATGTGAACCACTAGACCGTTACCATATCGACTACTGACGAAAGTAAGTTGTGCCCTAAGTCAATGTCTATCATCATTGACTGTTTGCCATGATCCATTAGTATACGCCCGTCCGACCGGCACTGTGTGAGGTTTGTCAAACCTAATAGCACTATTAACTAATGACCCGATCGCCATCGGCCTCGGCGATTAAGTCGATATAAAATGAGGGACTTAATGATAGGGTTTTGTCTAGTAAGTTTAAGGTTGTTGTCCTACCCAAGGAGGACGAACGTACGTATTCTACCCAAGGAGAATACGCAGGATTAATATTGGCATCCTACCCATGGAGGATTGCCGTAGATATCCTACCCAAGGAGGATATGTAGGTTCCGTTTAATTCTTTAACCCATTCCCAACCACCGGGAATCCCATGCCTTGTAGAAAGTGTGAACTCACCTCGGTTTGCTCAGTAGGTAATCTTAATTGTCAAACAATTTGGTCAATCCCACCCTATTATAATTGCCACGTCTAATCAGATTAATTATTCATGTATTCATATATGCATTTCAAACAATCCACACAGAGCATGTGATCCAATCATACTGTTACGTGGCAATAATAAAAAGTGTGTGATCTAAAATGTACTATAACTAACAAGCCAATTAGTAGGATTTGCACGGCCCATTTATTCCAATACCCAAACCTGATGTGTTCCTAACACCTCTCGGCCCCCTTTGTTTCTTTGGTGTGATCAGGTTACACTAATGTGGCCCAAACATGCTTAAATTAGTCCCATGATTCTATTAGTTCATTTAACATGTAATGACTCAATTAGCATGTATGTGATCTACTAAAGAACTCGGCCCATATTACATATGAATTACTAACAAGCAAAGTCCTCCCCAAGCTACCGGCCCAAATAGTTTAGTGACTACACCCTATTCCCGAGCCCATGCAAACCCCGGATTATGCGTGGCCCATACGGCTCAGGCCCAATGAATTTCACAGCCTACTACGAGTGCACAGCCCATCACAAAACAGTTACATGCGGCCCAGATTCCCCCTTTTTAAACCATTCCGGCCCAAAACAGGTTATATGTCCGGCCTGAACTTTGTTCAGTTTTATGCGGCCCAACCCGAGAACAAAACCTATCCTGAATATGATCTATAGCCCCTTATCATGTTAATTGGTCAATTAATTGCCATCAAAATTCATAAACATTATCACATATTTTGGGTGCAACATAATCACTATCACATGCAATAAAGAACACAGGCCGACAATTCACATATATATACAAATCACATATATACAATCATAAGTTCAATAAGTGGTCGACAATATCAATGTTTTACATGCAAAATTTCAGAAGTTTGTAATTAATACACTAACTTATGTTCAACCTATTCACATGCTAGCACTATGCCCATCACCTTCATTAATTTCCCATAAATATTCTGACCCAAATTTGACCATAATATTCAGTA
Organism: Helianthus tuberosus; assembly: GCA_030545235.1. Lineage (NCBI taxonomy): Eukaryota > Viridiplantae > Streptophyta > Magnoliopsida > Asterales > Asteraceae > Helianthus > Helianthus tuberosus. The sequence continues at coordinate 32,650,245 of CM060430.1, forward strand.
GTATACATAACCATGATTCGCAAATATAAGCATGTTGCACTCATTCCTACTACATGTAATCGATGGCACTTATAAACACAATATATGTAAAGTAACAACTCACATACCGTTGAATCGGCAATAAACAAACGATGCCTCACATGTATAAGGTTACTTCGAGGGGGGGTCTACCACTGCCTCGTGCGATTAGGGGAACTCTAGGGTTTTGGTTTGTTTTAAGTTTTAAGTTTTATCCGATCAAGAAAAGCATAATACGTATTCTTATAATAGTAGGGTTTTGGGCGGTTAACTTCATTAGCCGAAAATGGGCTCAGGTCCATAAGATTGGGCTGTCACAACCATAATAAGTAAATGGTTATCACAATGGCCGATTTCAATCTAGATAGTTCCTATTGGACTACAAGGGTTTGGGGTGCGGCCCACTCGAATAAGTATCATTAAAATGTGGCCCAATACAGTTGAGACCCAAATACACTAGTATACGGTTATAGAATTATACGGGCACTGAACGTGTAACACTTTAAAAAGAAATAACGAGGAGTTAAGATCACGAGGTTAAACGTTACTAACCTTGAAAGTTCAGGTTGTCACAAATATCCCTTCTATCCAGAGGTGGTGAACTATGTTCAAGCCTCCAAGCTTTTATGGTCAAATGCGACCATGGCTTTATTTATCAACCATTAAGACAATTATTCTATGTTAACATTCAAGTAATGTTAATACTCCTGGAAGTGTGACTTGAGGAACCACATTTGCCTTCAAGGTGATGGACTACGTCCAAGCCTTATAGCCTATATAATCAAGTTAGATCATAGCTAATATCATCAATGCGATGATCAGATTATTAAACGTCCTTAGTGATGATTTGCCTACGGGCTATACTTTAATGTCAATTGAGACAATGAAAGTTGTGACCTTTATGGTTCCCTGTCCAAGGTGGTGGGCTACGCCCAAGCCATATAGTCCATATGATCAAATGAGACCATGACTAATATCATCAATGCAATGATTATCTATTTTAAACATCCTATGTGATGTTAATTGATTTGCCTACAGGCCATATTATATCGTCAATTATGACAACGCCAATTGTGGCCCACGACACCCTGTCCAAAGGTGGTGAACTATGTTCAAGCCTTAAATTTCCTTGATCAAATGGGATCACGGCTTATATATGTATCTTTTAATGTCCTTTGTGACAGGCCTATGTGTCATATCTTTAACGTCCTTCATGACAGGCCTATGTGTTATATTTTAATGTCCTTCGAGACGAGCTTATGAGCTATACTTAATTGTCAATGTGACAATGACAATTGTGACAATTGTGCTCTCTAAACACTGAACGATGTAGAACAATATCAATTATCAATGAAACAACATGTTTTGGTCTCTATGTTTGTGTATTTGTATTTGACAATTTCACGTTTTGATTCTAGTTCGATGACACTGAACGATGTAGAACCTCTTGGGGACGGTTTGTAAAGGGGGGGGGGGGGGGTAGTTTGGTTCAAATCCAACAAAACATTAGTTAATAGTTAGGTTAATCTAGTTAAGTTTAGGGATTAACCCGGTTAGTAGTGTGTTGTGCTTTATTGCGGGTGTTAGGGTATTCAGGGACCCTAACTGGCTCAGAAAAAGATAAGTAATGTTATTAACAATATTTTCATGTTCCGGGTATAGTCCGGTTGTCCGGTTGGATAGTAATCCGTTAAAGCGTTAAACAAGCTTTAAAGTGTCGTTAATACCCTTTTTAGTGACACAACTTATTCCTGACACTTTGGAAAGTGTCTAGTAACATTTTTCTCATGTTTTGGCACTTTATTAGTTAGCTAAAAGCTGGATTGTTTATTAAAGTGCTGAGTTTTTGTGCTTAGAGCACGTTTTAGGCACATCCAGTCATTGTAACTTATTCCTACAGACGCAGTTCTACAACCCTTGTATCCCTACACTCACCACTAGTGTAGTAAAATATTTCTGGCTCATACAGGCCTTAGAGGCAGTGTCTGCCTGATGCTGGCTTTATCAGCATGTTCAATAGGTTATCCGTTTATAGTGCTACTGTGCTTTTTGTGCATCATGTTTGTCACTAAGGTTCAGCATGTAAATAATGTAGTGACGGTAAGTAAAGTATGATGCAGGTATATGCATGTATCAGAAATCAAGTAGCAGTTCATCAGTAATTTCAAACAAGCACAGTAATTAAGCAGTAATTAATTATTAATTAAGTCGTACGGATACCTGGTTTAGTGAGGGTTGTCACATTCTCCCCCCGTTAGAAAAATTTCGTCCCGAAATTTTAAGTTCTGCTTGTAGATGCAGGGTTCTTAGGAAATAGGTGGGGGTATTTCTCTTTCATCCGGTCCTCACGCTCCCAGGTGTATTCAGGACCGTGTCTGGCATTCCAACGAACTTTGACGAGCTTGATACTGCTCCGGCGGGTCTTGTTTACTTTCCAATCCGTAACCTCAACCGGTTCTTCAACGAAATGGAGCGTGTCGTCAACATGAATCTCGTCGATGGGAATGGCAATGGTATCTTGAGTTGGACTTTTCTTCAGGTTGGATACATGAAATGTATCGTGAACTCCATTTAGCTCGGCAGGTAAGTCCAGCTTGTATGCTACTAGTCCTATTCTTTCCAAAACTCTGAAAGGGCCAATGTAGCGCGGATTTAACTTTCCACGCTTTCCGAAGCGTGCCACACCCTTCCAGGGTGAAACTTTCAATAAAACCATATCTCCAACTTGGAATTCCAAGTGTTTCCGGTTTGGATCTGCATAGGCTTTCTGTCTTTCACGAGCTGCTTCGATGCGTTTTCGGATCTGCGCAATCTTGTCTGTCGTCTCTTGGACGATTTCGGGACCAACAAGCTGTCTATCACCTGCGTCAGCCCAACATAGGGGTGATCAACACTTGCGTCCGTAAAGAGCTTCGAATGGCGCGGCACCAATACTGGTGTGGTAGCTGTTGTTGTATGAAAATTCGACCAAAGGCAAATGCTTATCCCAGCTACCGCCCAAATCCATAACATATGCTCAGCATGTCTTCCAAAGTCTGTATCATCCGCTCGCTTTGCCCGTCGGTCTGCAGGTGAAATGCGGTGCTCATATTCAATTGCGAGCCAAAAGCTTCTTGGAAGGATTACCAAATCCTTGATATGAACCTTCCGTCTCTATCGGAAATGATTGAGAGAGGTACTCCATGGCGCGTAATGATCTCTCTCATGTAAATTTCGGCCAACTTGCTCGTATTATCCTTCTCTCTGATAGGTAAGAAGTGTGCTGACTTCGTTAATCGATCCACTATTACCCAAATAGTGTCATGGCCTCTTGGCGTTCTTGGCAACTTTGTAATAAAATCCATGGAGATTTGTTCCCATTTCCACTTGGGAATCTCGGTTTGTTGCAGAAGTCCTGAAGGCTTCTGATATTCGGCTTTAACCTTAGCGCATGTTAAACATTTGCTCACATAAATAGCAACATCGCCTTTCATCCTAGGCCACCAATAGTAATCTTTGAGATCCTGGTACATCTTATCCGCTCCAGGGTGGATAGAGTACCGCGACTTGTGAGCTTCATAAAAAATAACCTTCCTTAAACCTCCAAACAAAGGAACCCAAATCCATTTCTCAAAATATAGCGTTCCTTCCTCGTTTGGTACCAGTAGCTTCTCCATCCCACGGAGATATTCTTCTTCAAGGTTTCCTTCCTTGAGAGCTTCTTTCTGCGCGGCACGAATGCGCAAGGAAAGATCGGTTCGGATAATAATTTCTAAAGCCCTAACCCTTATGGGCTTGATCCTCTCCTTTCGACTTAGGGCATCGGCGACCACATTCGCCTTCCCTGGATGATACTTTATCTCGCAGTCGTAATCGTTCAGCAACTCAACCCAACGTCTTTGCCTCATATTCAGCTCCTTCTGGTTGAATATGTGTTATAGGCTCTTGTGATCTGTAAAAATTGTACACTTTGTACCATAAAGGTAGTGTCTCCAGATCTTTAATGCAAATACCACTGCGCCAAGTTCCAAATCATGTGTGGTATAGTTCTTTTCGTGCACTTTCAATTGACGTGATTCGTAAGCAATAACCTTTTGGCGTTGCATCAACACGCAATCCAATCCTTGACGCGAAGCGTCGCAGTATACCACAAAATCATCGGTACCTTCCGGTAGTGCTAAGATTGGCGCATTGCAGAGCTTATCCTTCAATATCTGGAATGCTTCTTCCTATTTGATTCCCCAATCAAACTTCTTATCTTTCTGCATGAGGAGCGTCAATGGTTGAGCGATTTTTGAAAAATCCTCAATGAATCTTCGATAATAGCCAGCCAAACCCAAGAATTGTCGAATCTCGGTTGGCGTCTTTGGCGTTTCCCAATTCTTAATCGCTTCGATCTTGGTGGGATCCACGTGGATTCCATCTCCATTTACCACGTGCCCAAGGAATTGTACTTCTCGTAGCCAAAACTCGCACTTAGAGAACTTAGCATACAACTGTTCTTTCTTCAGCAACTCCAAAATAGCTCTTAGGTGTTGCTCATGCTCAGCCTCCGTCTTTGAATAAATCAAGATATCATCGATGAACACTATCACGAACTTATCCAAGTACGGCTTGCAAACTCTATTCATCAAATCCATGAACACTGCAGGTGCGTTTGTTAACCCAAACGGCATAACTAGGAACTCGTAGTGCCCGTAACGAGTTCTGAAGGCTGTCTTTGGGATACTTTCCTCTTGTATCCTTAACTGATGGTATCCAGATCGAAGATCGATCTTTGAATAAAAGCTTGAGCCTTGCAGTTGGTCAAACAGATCATCAATCCTTGGCAGAGGGTATCTATTCTTGATCGTCAGCTTGTTCAACTCCCGGTAGTCAATACACATACGAAAACTACCGTCCTTCTTCTTGACAAACAAAACTGGAGCTCCCCAAGGCGAGAAGCTTGGTCGGATAAATCCCTTGTCTAACAACTCTTGAAGTTGTGTCGACAGTTCCTGCATCTCAGACAGAGCAAGTCTATAAGGTGCCTTAGCCACAGGCGCGGCGCCTGGAACTAAGTCAATGCGGAACTCTACTTGTCTCTGAGGTGGCAGTCCAGGTAAGTCCTCTGGGAAGACTTCTGGATATTCCCTCACGATAGGGATGTCTTCTATTCTCGGCTCAGCAGCCTTCTTATCCACAATGTGTGCCAGGAAGGCAACACATCCCTTCTGCAAACACTTTCGCGCTTTCAGGCAGCTGATAATTCTTAACGGCGTATCACGTTTCTCCCCGTGAACCACAATTGTTTCTCCATCTTCGGTTGGGATACGAACGACCTTTTCGTGACAAACTATTTCAGCCTTGTTGCCTGATAACCAATCCATTCCTACCACCACATCGAAGCTTCCCAACTGGACTGGTAGTAGATCCAAAGCAAACTCACGCTCTCCCAATTCGATCACACAACCTCTGATAACTTCATTGGCTTCTACTGTCTTTCCATTAGCCAATTCGATTGAGTACGGAATATCTAATTTACTAGCGGCTAAACCAAGCATATTCTTAAACTCTAACGACACAAAGCTATAATCGGCGCCAGTATCAAATAAAACGGATGCATAGCGTTGGTTTACAGGGAACGTACCAGTGACAACATTGGGATCCTGGCGCGCCTCCCTCGCTTCAATATTAAACACTCTTCCACGGGCTTGGTTTAACTCTGGGCAGTTCCTCTTGTAATGCCCAAGATCACCACAGTTGAAGCATCCGGGTCTCTGCCCGTTTCCACCAGCTTGATTATTCCTCTGGTTACGATTCACGGCGCCCGCTTGATTAGCATTGTTGCCTCGATTCCCATTACCTCCATTGTTTCCTTGTGGGCGATTTCCATTCCCACCCCGGTTGTTATTTCTGTTTCCGAATCCTCCCTGGCCTCCCTGGCCAGCAGTGGCCCAACAAGTGTCCTTCAAGTGGCCCGGCTTTCCACATGCTTCGCATACTTTCACACTACAATGGCCAGAATGGTGGCGTTGGCAGGTATTACACTTGGGCTGGGTGCCCATATATCCTTTTCCTTTCTTTCCACTACCAGCTGTAACCTGAGCTGGCGTGCCTGATCCTCCTTTCTTAACCACCACACTGGCGCCCTGCTTGAAGTTCGAGAACTTCCGTTTGTTACCTCCAGATAACTCGACGTGAGTCTCTTTCTTCTTAGGCTCAGCATCATCGAACTTGTTCAGGCGAATAGCCTCCTCTGTGAGAGCCACGCTCAGATCAATTGCCTCAGTAATTGTCGCAGGCTTGGATGAGGTCACCATGCTTATGATTTGAGGAGCTAATCCCCAAATGAAACATTCAATCCGCTTAAACTCCGGAGTGACCATGTAGGGTACCACATGCGATAAGTCATGGAACCTCTGAACGTATTCTGCGATCTTTGGACCTTCCATTTTCAAATGCCAGAACTCAGTTTCCAATCTTTGGATTTCCGCGCGAGAGCAGTACTTTTTGGGCATAAGTTCCTTCAGTTCGGTCCAGGTTAGCGCGTAGGCAGCAGCTTCACCAAGTGTCTGTACTTGCAAATTCCACCAAGAGAGGGCTCCATCCAAGAATAGCCCCGAGATATAGGTGACTTGCTGATCTAGTGCGCATTTGCTCATGCGAAGAACAGATTCAGTTTTCTCAGCCCAACGAACAAAGGCAACAGCACCTCCTGTGCCATCAAAGTTGACCGGTTTGCAGTCTAGAAACTGCTTGTAGGTGCACCCTGCACACACATTGTAACATGTGAACGGCATTAGCATCTTTGCTATAGATATCCAATTAGGTCATGGTATGTCTAAATGACTTAGTATTACCATGAGGTGGATTGTTGTTGCCATTGTTGTTTGAGCTGCTTTCGCTGGGTCCTCCTTGCGAGGCGGCATATTGCGCGATGGCAGCAGCGATGACTTGTTGGAGTTCTGCCTCATTGGTAGGCATCGGCGTTTGACGTCTCGGCGGCATCTTCTAAAAGATGGGTTTACGTCGGTCAGGCCATAATAAAGATCCCATGTTATAATACGTACGCTTTATTATGATAGTAATAGTACATAACATCTCATGTTATAATCATATCAATCACACAACATCCCATGTTATAAAACATAAATAATCAATCAAAACATCACATATGATGAGAATACTGCGATTGCCATATATCGAGACCACATAGTAAGTGTACATGTACATAATAGTGTCATACATCATCATCGACTAAGGGCTACATCACCCTAGACCAAAAACTATATCAAATCAGTGTCAGCACATCAAATACATGTCAACAAAAGTCAGAATCATAATGTAGTCTCCAAAAATGCTGTGCAGTCAAAAGCAATCGTCGTCTTCTCACCAGCGTCTACCCATACGGTACTGAAGAGCTCTACACGGATGGCGGTGGAGGAGGGGGAAAGTGAGTGTAAAACAAGCGACGCAAATGGAGCCAGTCCTCCTCCATGGCTCTCTGGGTACGCAAGAAAGAAGCAACATGCTGCTCTAGGGCAAAAAGGCGTGCAGCATAGTCTGGTGGTAAAGGTCGAGAGGGCTGCAAAGGAGAGTGGGTCTGACCCTGGCACTGACACGGCGTCGGCTGGGCTCTCTCAAGCCCCTGAATGCGCTGCGTGTGTGCCTCGTGCTGGGCGACAAAAGACATCAAAACATTCTCAATGGAATATCCCATATGGAAAGGATGGTAAGGGTCGGTCGGTGTCATGGCAGGTGGTGATGACCAAAGAAACGGCTCACTGGTGGGATCAAAAGGTGCCACATGAAATGGAGAAACAGGGGGAAAAGTAGCAGACGGTGGTATAGCAGGGATAGATACCGGTACATGTCCAAAAGGGTGAGCCGAAGAACCCTCTCCAGGTCGCGCTGGAGGTGTAAACCGAGGAAATGAAAAGGAGGTATCAATGTGACGGGTATCAGTGATCTGAGGGGGAATAGGTGGGACCTCGTCATCAGAAGGAATCCACCCATGCTGGGCGTGCTCATCTCGTGGGTCCATCTGTGCCTCAAAAAGTGCACGATCAAACTGAACTGGCATAGGATCATGGTGAGGTGCAACAAGAGGGTCAACTGGTGCATCAGCAATAAGTGGGGGATCAACATGATCAGCAGCAATGACATAATCGCCCTCCAACAACGGAGCATCCACTGGGTGATCATCAATAGGTGGGTCAGCAATGACAGGCTCAATAATAGGTGCGTCAGCATGAACTGGGTCGTGCTCAAACGCAGGGTCTAGAGCGGCTACCTGCTCAGGGGCCATGGCAGGCTCGGGGTCATCAAAGGCCATCCCAAAATCAAACTCGGGATCGATGGGATCAACTGGGTCTACTGGGTCGACTGGATCCTCCATAGGCTGATCCATGGGTATAAACTCTATATCCTAATCTGGGTCGAATCCTGGGGGAAAGACAGGATCGGAATCCTCCACATCATCGTGGTCGAAAGCAAAACTAGGAATAGGGGCAACAGAGGATGCCTGGTCAGGATCTGATCCATGTGAGAAGTGCTGCGCACTCTGGGTGTGTGAAGGTACGGAGGCCACAGACTCGAAAGAGTCTGGGACCGGAGAGTGAGCGGGTGACGCCTCGGCGGGAGCATCTGCGATCATCAAGAGATCACCAGCAGCAAGAAGGGCCTCGCCCTGAACATCCTCCTCTAAGGGCACATCATCATACAGATCGACGTCGCCATCATCGTCGGCGTCGAGAAGCAAATCGTAAGCAGGATAAACAGCTAAGGGTATGGGAGCAGGGATCTCCACTAACGGTAGGTCCCCGGCCAAAGGGCCATCAGCGAGCTCATCAGCACCATCAGGTAAAGCAAAGGGCTGAAAGTCGTCCTCGTCCGTGCTAGTAACGTCGGATGTGTGGACCTCGTGCTCTGAAGACTCTAGGTCATCTGATACTATAGGTCTAGGTCCTGTGGTGTCTGAGTCACCTGTGCCAGAGGTGTCCATGGTGTCTGTAACATAAACACAAACATGCACAAACAGTCAATCATACAATCAATTAATCACATAAGTCACCAAGTAAGCATTCAAATAATTCTCCTAGCCCCACTAGCCTCCCAGTCTCCTAGACTGATACTCCTAGTCTCACTAGCCAAATTTTCCCAGCCTCTTAGACTGCTCTTCCTAGTCTCACTAGCCATCTTCCTCGATCTCTTAGATCGAGCCTCGGCCTCCAAGACCGAGCCTCAGCCTCCAAGACTGAGCCTATAAATAATAAATAAAATGTGCTCAACATTTGTTTGTAAAAACGTTTAGGATCTGGACTTATGTGGTATGCAGTAAAAATGTTTTCGTGAGAGCCCTAGTGATCATAGTCTAGACTCGAGAAAGAATCCTATTTCGCTATGATCAGAGCTCTGATACCAAGCTGTCACACCCTGGCTTTGCGGAAGCGTGGTTAATTTGGTGTGACTTCTTAATACCATAGCTTAACCATAACAAAGCTATATGAAATAAAACCATGCAAGATCATCCATTCGATTAAGTTTTAAAAACCAAAAACAATAACATTGTCTTAACGGAAACACATCCTAACGACATAAACATTGTTCAACAAACACAACATAACATAAGCATAGTTTAAGGACTGTGACTTGTCCAGGAAAGAGTCACATTCCCTAAACCCGGATGACCTCGTAACTAGTGCAGCGGGGAAAACGTGTCATACCGCGCCAGATCCTTTAATTCCCTGAAATACATGTAAGTTGAAAAATCAACAATAATGTTGAGCGAGTTCATGTGTAAGTGAGTAAATAAACCTTTGTAAGTATAAAAATCCTGGTATGTAGCACATAAGGGAATTGAGATCACCAATGGTTTGCAAGGCCACTGATATGTGTGAAGTGCAAGTAGGGAGACTCAAACCTAGCAGATTTATGCGTCGGGCACAAAGTCACCCCGAGGTCCGTTTCTAGTTTGGCCTGGGGCTGGGCTCGCTACACCCAGATAGATCTACCGCTCCTGTCCCTCGGTCCTACCATGAGGACTAATGGCCTCATGTTGCTCCTACCCACTCACATGATCTAAGTAGTAAACCTCCTTACGCTAACCATACCATGTATAAAGTACTTGTAATCAAAGTAACATGTATTTCACCCCCGTAGTTTAGAAAACTGAAAACAGTTAAGAGAAAAGGGGGACATGAACTCACAGTGGTGCGTCTCTACCAAGTATACCTCCAAATCAAGCAGCTGTGTGACGACCTACACGTACTAACTCTATTAGACGGACGGCCATGCCTTAGCTTTAAGGTTTAAGTTTTCGGGGAATAGTTAGACAACTATTTCGTGTTTACATTCTGTATACTTGGTAATCATTTTCCTTCCCAAGGATGGGGGATTTAATACATGTGTGTTCGTATAATTTTGAAATATATTATTAAGTCTCACTTAAAATATATTTTATTTCTAATCCCAAATATAAATATTCTTCTCAAAAATATTATATTTTCTATTACACATAATTTTCCCCAAAATAATACTTTAACAAAAATACGCGTTCATGAATATTTCCTTAAAATGTGTAAGTTACGTTTTAACGATTGAGTGGTAATAATAATTACCGGTGTAACTTATATATTTATCGTGAAAGCGCTCGTATTATTTTGGATTCGTTAACATTCGATAATATTATTTTTACCCTAAAAATAATATTTATGTATCTTCGCAAATAATGACAAGTAACGTTGTGAAAAAAAAATATATTTACTAAATATATTTATCACGTTTAATTTTTGTGAAAATCCCACCTCCGATATTTTGTAAATAAAGTCGTGGCGAAACTTATATTTTGAAAACATGTCGAGAAGTATTTCTAACACTTATAGTGAAAATAATTCTAAGTGTTAGGTTTTTAGAAAAATTTCGCCAGAGTTTCCTCTGTAACTGGAGGTGGCGACGCTCTCAAGCGTATCATTTTCTTTTATAAATCAACCCAACAATTTCCTTATTTAACCAAAACAATGTTCAAGACAACAAACTAGTCAACAAATATATATAAGTCGCAAAAATCACATGAACTTGTGGTTTTCTAATATTATGAAGTAAATCCCATTACTTTTAGCGGATCTCTATATAAATCCATCCGATTTTGTAAAAACCTCGTTTTTAGAGAAATTCCGTTTTTACAACTTCTCGTCATCTTTTACAAAAATAGTTATTTTGTCGAAACTTTGTGCTACACAAGTGTGTAAAACACTTGTGTGTTCTAAAAATCATTTTTTGTTAGTGTAAGATCCGTCTTTAGAAAACATAATTTCTTTGATACTTGGTTCTTTGAAAATGCCGCTTGTAGATCCGTAGATCTACTAGTTTTAAACACTATTTCACAAGCTAAATCGCTTTTACACAAGTTCATGATTCGTATGTGGTAGAGTTTCATCCTTTGACCCTTGTTACTTCCAAAACAACCTTATGTCATGATCCAAGATCATGACCAATCCGGGTTAAACGATGATCCGAGCTACCACAACATAGATCGGGTCCAAATAACTACACAAATCAAATACTACAAGTTTTACACAACAAACAAGCTTTTAACCATCACCTTTAGTGTTTTTAGTAGACTTTCATGTTTCAACTTGCATGTTTACGAGTTTTAACCGTTACAAATCATTTTAACCACTTCAAAATAGTTCGAGAGGGTGATTATAGCAACTTACTACTAGCTCGAGGCTAGGGGAGAATCTAGACGCAAAATGAGAGGATAAAAGCAATAGAGTGAGGTCCTTCGCCTTCCGAATGCACCAAGCCTTCTTATCCGCGATCCTTAACGCTTGTATGGACTTGGAATGTGAAGATCAAAATCGAAATGTGGAGGAATGATATAGGGGGTGTTCGGCCGAAGCCTTTGAGAGAGAGAGAGGAAGTGTTTGGTGAATGCTAAGTGGTGAATGATCAAGTGTGTAATCTCTAGCTCTTATAGACAAACTTAAGTTCTTTAACCATTGGATTTCATGTCACTTTGATATTAAACAAATGTAATTAAATAATCAAGAAGGACAAAAGGATGTCCCCCCTCTTGGGGACGGTTTGTAAAGGGGGGGGGGGGTAGTTTGGTTCAAATCCAACAAAACATTAGTTAATAGTTAGGTTAATCTAGTTAAGTTTAGGGATTAACCCGGTTAGTAGTGTGTTGTGCTTTATTGCGGGTGTTAGGGTATTCAGGGACCCTAACTGGCTCAGAAAAAGATAAGTAATGTTATTAACAATATTTTCATGTTCCGGGTATAGTCCGGTTGTTTGGTTGGATAGTAATCCGTTAAAGCGTTAAACAAGCTTTAAAGTGTCGTTAATACCCTTTTTAGTGACACAACTTATTCCCGACACTTTGGAAAGTGTCTAGTAACATTTTTCTCATGTTTTGGCACTTTATTAGTTAGCTAAAAGCTGGATTGTTTATTAAAGTGCTGAGTTTTTGTGCTTAGAGCACGTTTTAGGCACATCCAGTCATTGTAACTTATTCCTACAGACGCAGTTCTACAACCCTTGTATCCCTACACTCACCACTAGTGTAGTAAAATATTTCTGGCTCATACAGGCCTTAGAGGCAGTGTCTGCCTGATGCTGGCTTTATCAGCATGTTCAATAGGTTATCCGTTTATAGTGCTACTGTGCTTTTTGTGCATCATGTTTGTCACTAAGGTTCAGCATGTAAATAATGTAGTGACGGTAACTAAAGTATGATGCAGGTATATGCATGTATCAGAAATCAAGTAGCAGTTCATCAGTAATTTCAAACAAGCACAGTAATTAAGCAGTAATTAATTATTAATTAAGTCGTACGGATACCTGGTTTAGTGAGGGTTGTCACAATGTCAATCGCAGCTGCATAGTTCTTCTTATTACTTCAAACGTCAGGATACAGTGCAGGATATCAACCAGATCGCTAAGTGTTACAATGCTTTTTTGTGAGAGTGAATGTTTTGGTCAAAAATTACCGAAGCAATTAAGTGAGGTAGTGTGCTAAAAAGTGTGTTGGAAATATGCTGGTTAATTTGTTTGTAAAAACAGTTTTCAGGATACGGCTCAGGATATTGAGTTGTATCTACGATCAAACTATGAGCAAAAAATAAAGGAAATGACACGAGATGTACGAAGAAAGCCCTTGATCAATCTATATCGCCGGCATAAAACCTCGGGAGATGTCAATCGCAGCTGCATAGTTCTTCTTATTACTTCAAACGTCAGGATACAGTGCAGGATATCAACCAGATCGCTAAGTGTTACAATGCTTTTTTGTGAGAGTGAAAATTGCGAGAGAACGAGTGTAAGAGTGTAGTGAGTGTGATTGTGATGTCCTATTTGATCTGATATACCCACCTATTTATAGTAACGAAATACAAACTAAAATTCCTATAAATATGGGATGCTCCCGAATATTCCATTGTTAACGTTGTAGACCGAGTAATGCGGCTTCAACGTCTTCATTTGAACAACTTGGACCGAGTCTCCCGGAGAAAGGGTCTTCGTGAACGTTGGGCATCTGGACGCGTACTCCTGCACACAACCCGTTAGTAATCCTGAGGATACCATTCAGGATGTTACCAATATCCTGAATGAGCATCCCGGATATGAACATATATCATACAACCAAGATATAAGTCAAGATATTTCCCAGGATATGAGCTCGGAATTTCACCCATAACAATTGTCCCCAAAAAATGTTACCGTTTAGTATCCTGGCACTAACGGTCATATTTTTTTACGAAGAACGAGGCAATTTAAGAGATTAGACCCATGATGTGACTGTTTGCAACTGCTCAGCCTACATTTACTCATCACCACCCTATAACTTCTCATCCTTATCCCATTTATTCTTTACCGAAGAGAAAAAGGTAAAAACTTCTCTCTCTTTTTCATCTTCTTCTCTCATTCTTTTCAGCATTCCGGCGAGAATATGACAAGGCAAACAAGATCAAGTTCCGGCGACTCCGCCCCCACATTCATACAACAGAATCTTCTCCAGGATCCGGAGAAAGAAATATGTACCTTTGATAGAGTCCATTTGTCGGCCCTCAAATCCTCCGGTATCTTCCCGTAAGGGACGGTATTACGGCCGTTTGACCGGGAAATCCGGTCAGACATGGTTTCCGACGAATGGTTGTGCTTTAGTGCCTTTCCTTTCACCTTAGGGTTATGGTTCCCCTTCCTAGACTTTATTACCGAGTTTTTCAGCATTACAAAAATCTCTTTTAGCCAAACAATGCCGATGCTTTGGCGAGTCTTGTCCGTTCTTGACCAGATCAAGAAGAATCACATCCCTGACCTTTATGTTCATGACCTCCCCCTAGCATACCTGCTTAGATGCCACGGATCCTGTAGATTTTTGTTTTACTCCACCTCCGACGAGCCGCTGATACTTCGTGCCACCAGGAACGAGGAGAAATGGCAATCCAAGTTCTTTTTTGTAAAAAGAGACTCAATCCCTGGTGGAACAGAATATCCGGTGAAGTGGTTGAGAAAGGGTAGGATTTAGGGTTTGAGGGTAATCCTGCCTCTTATCCTATTCCATATCCTGAACTGATCAACTTTCTGTTTATTGTTTTGTATACAGCTGATTTTAGGAAGGTTGCACCTCCCCTTGCTGATTCACAGAAAAGGATCGACGCTATCAGACTCCTTCCAGAGGCCGAAAGAAGTTTTAACCCGTCTCCACCATCTCCAAGCCCTCTTTCCAGTGCAAACATGTCTGGTAAGGATCCTGCACAATATCCTGCATACATGTTTTTATTTGGCATATTTAGGAAAAAATTCTACTCCCTGTATGCAGACTCCAGCAAAGTCCCAATCCTCCTCGATCTCGATGAGCTTGACAGTTACCCTACTCCAGTCATGGTCAAGAAAGAGACCCCTGCTGCCACCAGCTCCAAGCCGCTCCCGGCTCCTAAAGCTAATCCGAGGACTCGTGCTTCCACCGCAAAGAAGAGGAAGAACTCCGAAGTTAGTGCTCCAGGCTCCGAAGGATTCTCTTATGATGAGCTCAACTTCACTGATTCCTTGGAACCGATGACATCCTTCCTTAATAAGGTAATATCCTGACCCTATATCCTGCACATATATCCTGATAGAATATCCTGACAGGATATCCAGGTTAGCGAATATTGATTTATTCCTGAATTTTGACTTACAGGGCCTCCAGCATCTGCTCCACCTTTACAACGATGCCTGTGGTACTGCTGCACTCTATGAAGCCAGGATTAAACAGCTTGAAACTACTGTTGCCGACCAAGGTGCCATTGCTGAAGCGAAGACTCGGCACTATGAGGACAAGCTGAAGAAAGTGACCTAGGATGCTGAGATCAAGTTGGCCACTATCCAAATGGAACATGAACAGGCCATGGTTTCTTTCTGAGAAGGAATCAAAGCTTCTGCCATCATCTCCCTGCTACAAGCTCGTATTAAGATGTCCTATGAGGCCAAGGAGACAGGTATTGGGTGCCCATCCTGGCCGGTCGAATCCTGGGTGGCAAAGCTGAAGGAGCTTGGAGGCAAGGTTGTGCCCCTTCCTGCTGAAGTTGGTGAATCCTCTAAGTCGGCAGAGGTGGCAGACAAGGCTGTAGACAAGAAAGATGCTGGAGCGGATGCTGGGACGGATTCTGGTGAGGATGCTACTCAGGATGCTGAGGCTGAGAAGGCAGAGAAGGTTGGAGAAGATGCCACTGTGTGAGGGCATTCAGGTGGGCGATGATGGATGTATGTGCCAAGGCCGGAGCCCACTTTTTTAAATTTGATCGTTGGCTTGTAATTCAAAACAATTTACTTTTCCTGCATTCTACTTTTCTGCACTTGAACAATATGATGACCAAAGGTGGAGGGATCCTGAGTTTCAGGACGAAGCCCTTGGTCATCACCGTTAGTATGTTTTTTCTTTTGAACAATATAACAGTTGGAGGTGGATAGGTCTCGGTTTGAGACAAAGCCTTCAACTATTAAGTAAATACGATAAGGAACTGTCAGTGCTCTTAGTGGATGGGCCTTGGTTTGAGGTGAAACTAAGAGCACATCTTTTGGTATGTTAATAATATAACTTCCTTTTTCCTTTATTTCTGTTGTTACTACTTTGTTGTTTAAACTTTACTTATGAAAATAGTTAAATTTGGACAATATAGGGAACATATTGCAAGAATATCCTGAGAGATATCCTACTCAGGATACTGCCTCGCAACTTATAAACCTTAGGCTATAAAAAGGAGATATCATACCGAATACTCCCGGAGAGTCAATTCCATCCTCCAATCACAGGAATGTCCTCAGTGCATAAATTTAAATCCATCTTTCAAATTGTATGATGTATGTCCCCTGTGTTCAACATGGTCATATTTTAGTTTGACTGCATAATCCTCAAATATCCTGGGGATAAACCCTGATATCCTGGGGATAAACCCTAATATCCTGGGGATAAACCCTTAACATCCTGGGGATAAACCCTTAACATGCTGGGGATAAACCCTGATTTTCATGCGCTACAGGCGAGAGTGTATAAACTCCAAGTCTTAGAAAGGTGAAAACCTTTAAACCTTAGAGGGTATGAAAATACCCTTTCGTGAGAGAGGGTGATCAATCCTCATATACCTTTAGGATCCAGGATATAGCCAATAGTAACGAAATTGTCAGCCACTTTTACATGAACTGGTCCCGTTACCTTGAACTATCCCCAGATGACTTGCGCTCCAGGCGGGGTGTTCAAACCCAATTCGAGAGAAAGGTGAATACCTTTAAACCTTTGAAGGGATCAGGGTCCCTTAAGCGTGAGAGAGGGGGCCAATCCTCTAATTTTTGGAATATCCTGAGCGTATATCCTGGAGCTATATCCTGATGCATATTCTGCAAAACAATCTTAAACTAAGGTGGGTGTTAGCTTGGCTAACACCCCTCTGATGCCTATATTAAGAGAGATAGAATACATACCATTCTGAGATAAAAGCTAAATTCTATTCTTACTTGAAATAGAGCTTTAGGTGTATGGCATTCCAGGATCTTGGTAGCATATCCCCCTCCATATTCCTGAACCGGTATGCTCCTTTTCCTGATTCTGATTCAACCTCATATGGTCCTTCCCACTTTGGAACCAGCTTTCCATCGGTAGGATTAGTGGTATTTTGAAAAGCCTTTCTTAACTCCCAATCTCCAACTTTGAACCTTCTAGTCCTTATATTCTTGTTGTATGCTCTGGATATCCTTTGTTGATATGCTGCCATCCTTAGTCTTGCTGCATCTCTTGTCTCATCTATGGTGTCCAAATCCTGGCATAAAGCTTCAGGATTCTGCTCAGGATCTCGGAGGATAGATCTTGCAGTAGGTATCACCATTTCTGTTGGGATAACTGCTTCTGCTCCGAATACCAAGGAAAATGGTGTCTGGCCAGTTGCATTCTTTACCGTTGTTCTATCAGCCCACAAAACAAAGGGTAGTTCTTCTGCCCATCTGCCTTTCTTGGCTCCTAATCTCTTCTTCAAGTTGTTGACAATTATCTTGTTTGAAGATTCAGCTTGTCCATTTGCTTGAGGATGTACCGGGGTAGAAGTGATCATTCTAATTCCCCAACTTTTGCAAAAGTCAGTAGTCCTTTTACTTATGAACTGGGATCCACTGTCACAAATGATTTCAGCTGGCACTCCAAACCTGGTCAGGATATTCCTCTTTATAAAGGATACTACTTCTTGGTCTCTGACTTGGACAAATGCTTCAGCCTCCACCCACTTAGAGAAATAATCAGTCATTGCCCGCATAAAGACTTTTCCTCCTGGAGCTTTTGGTAATTTCCCTACTATGTCCATTCCCCATTTCATGAATGGCCAAGGGGAAACTATAGGATATAGTGGTTCGGCTGGTTGATGTAGTATGTTACTGTGCCTTTGGCATGCATCGCATCTTCGAGCATATTCTGTAGCATCTTTCCTCATCGTTGGCCAAAAGTATCCTGTTCTCAATATTTTTGAGAATAATGACCTGCCCCCAGTATGGTTACCACAATCCCCTTCATGTATATCCTGAAGCACTTCTTTAATTTCGGGATCCTCCAAGCACCTTAAATATGGTCCTGCAAGAGATTTCTTATACAAAATATTATTTATAATGGTGAATCGTGATACCTTTATCCTAAATGCCTTAGGATTTTCGTCTCTAGGGATGTGTCCTTCCTTGAGATAGCTTATGATTGGAGCCGTCCAGGATTTAGGATCCTCCTCAGGATATTCAGCAACAGGATCCTGGATACTTATTACTTTTTCATCCTGAGGATTCGTTGCAGGATACAAGATATGCAATATTGGTATTTGGGTCCCTTCTGGTATCCTGACCGATGATCCCAGATTTGCTAAGGCATCTGCTTCGGCATTATCTTCCCTTGGTACCTGTTGAAGTGTAAAAACATCGAAATATCCTGCTAATTTTTTGAGAATATCGAGGTATTCGATTAATTTCTCACCCTTAACTGCATAGGTTCCATTAAAATGATTAGTGATTAACAAGGAGTCAACATATACTTGCAAATTCTTGATATTCATATTTTTAGCCAGTTCTAATCCTGCAATTAAAGCCTCATACTCTGCTTCATTATTAGTAGCAGAGAATTCACACCTAATGGCCTGGGGTAATATGTCCCCCTGTGGTGATTTTAGTAGTATTCCCAATCCTACTCCTCTAACATTAGATGGTCCATCGGTATATATTGTCCAGGATCCTGAGGATTCTCCTAATTGTTGTACTTCTAGGTCTACCTCATCCTGAATGTCACTACTGAAATCAGCCACAAAGTCAGCTAAAGCCTGCGATTTTATGGCATTTCTAGGTTCGTACACTAAGTCATAAGCACTTAACTTTACTGACCACTTGGCCATCCTGCCTGACATCTCGGGTTTCCTAAGTACATTTCTAACAGGATAATTGGTCTTGACATGAATTCTATGTGTCTCAAAGTAGTGTCTAAGCTTTGTTGATGCCATAACTAGTGCCAGTATCAACTTTTCTAAATGAGAATATCTAGTTTCAGCATCTAACAAACTTTTACTAACATAATAAACAGGATATTGCTGACCTTCATGATCCTTTATAAGGACGGCACTTACAGCATTCCCTGATACTGCGAGGTATAGGGACAGTGGTTCACCATTCTCAGGCTTCATCAGTAGAGGTGCAGTTGAAAGATACTGCTTCAAATCCTGCAGGGCTGCTTCATGCTTCTCGCCCCATTCGAACTTCTTGTTCTTCTTCAGGATATCATAAAACTCTTTGCATTTCTCGGAGGATCTTGAAATAAATCTGTTCAATGCTGCGACTCACCCTGTTAATCGTTGAACATCCTTCATATTTGAGGGTGATTTAATATCCAAGATGGCTTTAATCTGCTCCGGGCTCGCCTCTATTCCTCTTTTGGTCACCATATATCCTAGAAACTTTCCTGCCCCCACTCCGAAATGACACTTAGCAGGATTTAGCTTCATGTTATATTGATCCAGGATATCAAATGCCCCTTTAACATCCTGGAGGTGATCCTCAGCCTTTTTAGATTTTACCACCATATCGTCGATGTATACCTCCATTGTGTCCCCCAGCTTATCTTTGAACATCATGTTCACCAATCTCTGGTATGTGGCACCTGCATTTTTCAAACCGAAAGGCATAGCGGTATAATAATAAATACCTGTTGGAGTCATGAAGGCAATATCCTCCTGGTCCGAAGGCTCCATTTGAATCTGCTGAAATCTTGAGGATGCATCCATGAAGGTTAACATCTCATGCCCGGTAGTAGCATCTACCATTGCGTCAATATGAGGAAGAGGAAATGGGTCTTTGGGACAAGCCTTATTCAAGTCTGTGTAATCTACACAAACTCTCCATTTCCCATTCTTCTTTTGAACCACGACCACATTTGCTAGCCACTTGGGAAATTTGACTTCCCTGATCATCTTGGACTTCAATAATCTTTCAACTTCCTCTTGGATAATTGTATTTCGTTCAGGAGCGAACTTCCTTCTCTTTTGTTGCACAGGCTTGAATGACCTGCCAATTCCAAGCTTGTGAGTGATAATATCTTTGGATATACCTGTCATATCCTCATGCTTCCATGCAAATGTTGACATCCTGCACTTCAAAAAGTTAGTTAATTGTTCTTCAATATCCTGAGGGATATTGGTTCCTACAAGCACCGAGATATCAGGATTATCCTGATCTAGGATAACTTTCTTCATATCCTGCTCTGAAGCCTCCACGATATCCTGGGCCCGCAACTTTAATTGCTATGTTGTACTAGGCTTGGTTGAGGATTTCATTGAGGATGAGTAACATTCTTTTGCCTCCTGCTGACTACTGTCAATCTTGACAACCCCCCAATGGGTAGGGATCTTGATCCATTGATGATAAGTTGATGGCACAGCCTTCATATCATGGATCCATGGCCTGCCCAGTATGATGTTATAGCAGGATAGGGAGTCCATCACACAGAAATGTTGTATCGAGTTGACCCCTTCAACATATACAGGTAACTTTATTTCTCCCACTGTGTTCCTAGCCTCTCCACTGAACCCAACAAGCACGGTGGATTTCGAGGTGATATCCATTGGGGATACATTCATTATTTTCAAAGTCTCTAGTTGAATTATGTTGACAGAGCTGCCATTATCCACCAATATCCTGCGTACAAAATGGTTAGCCACATATAATGTTATTACAAGAGCATCATGGTGAGGATCCTGGACAGTATCCATGTCATCACTATCGAAAGTGATCACTTTATCAGTTGTCAGGGTGGTCATCCTGGCTGGTTTGTCTCCCCTTTCGGTCTTAGCCTCTTTTGCATGCCTCTTGGCCGCAGAATACGATGTCCCGCAAATGTCGGATCCTCCTGAAATAAAGTTGATTATCTTGGCATCCGCAGGAGGTGATGCCGCTCGTTCAGGATCCTTCTCAGTATCCTGACCCTTATTCTTCTTTCTTCCTAGGAGATCCTTCAGATATCCTTTGCTCAAAAGATAACTTATTTCTTTTCTTAGAGCGATGCAATCTTCAGTCACATGTCCGAAATCTTCGTGGAAGGCACACCATTTGGATTTATCCTTCCAATCAGCTTTTTGTTGATTCTTCCGAGGCCACCTAGCTTTGTCTCCTAAACCCTGCATAGCATACATTAATTCAGGAATGTTAACAGAAAAGCAATATTCAGATAATTCAGGATACTCTTCAGGATCCTCGTCTTCAACAGCATTCACTTTCTTGTTGTCATTTCTACCATACGGCTTAGAGCGATATGGTTTAAACGAGGATTCTGACTTCCTATTAGTTGACTCATATGTAGTGGATGAGTTCATCCTTTCTTGCATTTTCTTATCATCCTCCAGCCTGATATATCTCAAGGCTCTATTTCGAGCTTCGTCCAAGTTCCTACAAGGATTCATCACAAGATCCTGATAAAACTGGGAATCCTTTTGTAGTCCCATCTTAAAAGCATGCACAGCTGTTGCAACATCAAGGTGTGGGATATCCAAGGATTCCCTGCTGAATTTGTTCACGTAATCCCTTAGGGACTCCTGAGGTCCTTGAGTTATCCTGTAAAGATCACTTGTCAGTTTTTCAAAACTCCAACTACAAGAAAATTGACTATTAAATAAATTCACTAAGTGAGCAAAAGATGTAATCGAATGCGGAGGAACATTTAAGAGCCATTTCAAGGCTGATCCTGTTTAGGTAGAACCAAAGTCCTTGCATAAGCACGCTTCCTTGAGCTCCGGAGGGATAGGGTTAATCTCCATTCTTTCCCTATATTGGGCAATATGCTCTTCAGGATCCGTAGTCCCATCGTAGAGCTTCATGTTGGGAGTTTGAAATCTTTTCGGAATCTCAGCATCACAGATAGGATATGCGAAACGAGATATCCTGTGGCTGTCTTGGGACACTTCCGGAATTGGCTGGACCACTCCAGGTACACTGGATATCATGTCTTTCAACTTCTGAAGCTCCCTAGTAAATGTTGACATTATACCTGCATCCTGCAAAGATCCACTATTGTTAGTAGCATGAATATTATTATTTGACACGTTACCAGTCTGAGGATCCTGGCCATATCTTGAAACATATCCTGAGCTCCTCACAGTTGACATCTTGATCGAGGAGGGTATTTCAGGAGTATGATTCTGGGAATGACTAGGCACAATATTCCCCCTATTATCCTCAGTATACACAGCCGAACTGAAGTTCAAAGTTCTGGGTTGTAAAGGAGTAACAATATCCTCAGCGGATCTGCTCGAGCTAGCTTTTAAGAGTTGTATTTCTCTTAACAGCATTTGGTTAGTTTCCTGTTGCTGCCTCATTTGTTCCTGCACACTTCCAAATAAAGTTAGAATTTCATCATTAGAGGCTAAAACGGGAGCAGATCCCTGAACACTCCGAGTAGGGATAATATCCTGAGGTTGTGAAGAAGCTGGCATCCTTGGAGGAGGTGGTGGAAGCACCGAACTGGTAGTAGCAGAAGTCGTAGCAGACACAGTGGAGGAGCTCATGTTTGATCTTGAGGCCATTGTAAACAATGTGGCAAAAAGTTTTGAAAACAGAAAACCGATTAACGATTTCACAAAGATTTTTAGTAAAGGTAGCACCACTTGCCCCACGGTGGGCGCCAAATTGTTTTGGTCAAAAATTACCGAAGCAATTAAGTGATCAAATTAGTTAAGTGAGGTAGTGTGCTAAAAAGTGTGTTGGAAATATGCTGGTTAAGTTGTTTGTAAAAACAGTTTTCAGGATACGGCTCAGGATATTGAGCTGTATCTACGATCAAACTATGAGCAAAAAATAAAGGAAATGACACGAGATGTACGAGGAAAGCCCTTGATCAATCTAGATCGCCGACATAAAACCTCGGGAGCTGTCAATCGCAGCTGCCTAGTTCTTCTTATTGTTAGTGCATTTATGTCTATCGCCTCCGTCATCTCAAACCGTAGCAGAAAATGTTAAATTCTAGGCTTTATGTTGTAATAGTTAGAAATATCTAGAAAAAGGCAAGGTGGCATTTATGTAAATAATGAGATCTCTCATTATATCCCTTGGCCTATAAATAGGTTCCTTAGGGTTAGGTTTAGGAACTTTTGCCATTTTGCAACTTTGGAGCTTTGAAGGTTAGAGAGAGAAACTAGAGAGAGAAAGTTGTAAAGGTGATTCGTGGTGCTTGTTCTTGTCGAATATTCAATATAATCACGTTTAGATTACTGTTCGTGTGTTCAGTCTCACTCGTGCACGGATTCCGCACGTCGTACGAGTCGGTTCGCAATCAATACGGATCAATCCGGGACCTAACAAGTGGTATCAAAGCAGGATATCGATTGCTCAGATCATTCACACGATTTCGCACAGGATTTCATCGTTTTCAGATCTCAATTCGCATCAGATTCATTAAAAGTTCTTCATCTTTTCATATTTTCACGTTTTTAACTGAAAAACGCAAAATTAAACAAGAGTTTACGGTTAAAATTGGCTGATTTTTTAATATGATGTGCGAAAACAACTAATCAATAAGCCTATAAAATTTCAGACTTTAATTCAAAGTATTTTGTGAGAAATTTGAGATTTTTTGATCGAAATATGATAAAAGTTGCTGCTGTTACGTTTGTTGTTCTCCGCGCGGATGGCAATCCGTGCGGATGACCATACGCGTTGACTGATTGTTGACCTATCCGTACGCATAAGTCGCACGCACGGATGACATAATACGCGTTGACTGATTGTTGACCTATCCGTACGCATAAGTCGCACGCACGGATGACATAATACGTATTAACTTTTTGTTGACCCTGCCACACGCACGGATAACAATACGTGTCTCAACATCACCCGAACTTGTCACTTTAGTCAATATTTTCAGGTTTGTCAGTCAACATTATCAATGATACATGTGAATCATTAATTGCTTTCGGTGTGCATGTGATTGCTATTGTTTGTTGTCATTATAAACTACATCAGAAAGTCACGTGTATCCAAGTAAGTGATTAATTCATTCGGTGAGCATGTGGTAACGTGATTCATAACAGTTGGTATCAATTGAGGTCCTATAGAATTAAAACTTGATTAATTGTTGTCGACCATTGATGAGAATTGTCTTAATGCAGGACGTGTGTCACCCATCCTGATAAGTTTCTCGCACGGATAAGCTTCATCATTTTCACCCGCACGGATAACATTTCATTAATTCGTGTTGACCTTAGTTGACTTGCCACACGCACGGACAACTTGTCCGCGCGGATAACATCCCCACCCGTGCGGATAACATCCCCACCCGTGCGGATAACATCTCCGGATCCCCACCCGCACGGATCACCACCCGTGCGGATCCCCACCCGTGCATATAACATCTTCCAGATCCTCATCCGCACGGATAACTTGTCCGCACGGATAACAATACGTGTCTTGTTTTATCATTCATGCGTCCAACATAGTCAACATGTGTCAGTCTTATTAATAGCAATCAACAGTTGTTATCACGTGCATGATAATCAATTAAAAGATAATTCATTTGTCACGAGATTCATATCTGCTTTGTCAAGCACCATTTATTGATACATGTGATAAATTGGTTTTAGTGTGGACATCAGATTTCATGTGATAAAGTGATCATTACATGTGAAGTTGTCTCGAGTAAAATAATAACAATCTTGATCATTTCAAAGTTGTCTGCCACTTATTTGTTTGTTGAAATTAGACTTTCATGTGAATGAAGTGTTATTGTTAGGTTGCAAGTGAGTGTGTCGTTCATTAATTGAGGTCAAAGAAGTCAACTTCATCCGCACGTATCCCCACCCGTACGCATCACTTTAGTCTCACGGATCCCCACCGGTACGCATCACCTTAGTCACACGGATCCTCATCCGCACGGATCTCCATCCGGATAGCAATCTCATCCGTTTGGGACAACATCATCCGATTGACTATTGATCCATCCGAACGAACCAAATTCTTTTACGATTGTTTGACAAATTTGATTAAACTCATTGTGTTTGTTTGTTCGTATTAAAGGTGATTAAAGATTTACAAGGGGCGAATATCAAGAAGAAGATTTAAAATGTCAGAAGAAAGTGCTCATGATAGATGGTGGAGAAGAGACAGTGCGAGATGGGAGATTGGCAAATTGTATGAACCATGTAAGGAAGCAAAAAGAGCCAAGAGATGGAATGAAGAACTAGAGTGTTACATGGATCCACAGGGTAATCCAGTGGTTGACCCTTCAAAAGTGGATTTTGATGCAGTAACTAATTTGTTTCCAAATGAGGGCACTTTCAACACAAGAAGGCTTTCTGATAAAAGCTATTTGCCAAATTTGATGAACAAGTTAAAAGAAGTTTTTGAAGCAAGTCTACCGAAGGTGGTAGAAATGAAAAAGAGAAAAGAAGAAGAATTGAAGAAGATGATTGAGGAAGTGAAAACTGTCGCAAAGCTTGCTGTTGAAGAAGAACAGAAGATAGAAGATGAACAGAAAGAAGAAAAAAAGGAGAACAAAGTTGAAAATCAGAAAAAGACAGAAGAAGGAGGTATGATAACAGAAAAAATTCAAACTGAATCTTCTGAATTGTTTGACAAAGACAAAAGCATTGAACAGTCTGATGATAAAAATGAAAACAAGTGCAGGAATTGCATAGAAATGTGCAAAGCCTGTACCGAAAAGGATGAAATAATAAAAACAAAAGAAATTGAAACAAATAAAATTGAAAATGTTTTCAAAATAAAATGTAAAGAAATGATTGAAAAAGAAGAAATTTTGAAACTAAAAGTTGAAAAATTGACACAGAAATGTCAAGGTCTTGAAAAGGATAATGATGTTTATACACAACTGTGTTCAGCAAAATGTGTCGATTGTGTTGAAAAAGAATCTAAATTTCAAGATTTACAAAAACAGTATGATTCTTTAAAGTGGCCGAGTCAGAAAGTACAAGAAGCTTATGATACTTTGAAGAGCCAAGTCAAAAGTTTTGATCAAAGATTGTCAGAAACTTTAGTCACTAAAGAAATGTATGAAAGAAAGTTTAAAGAAAAGCAAATTGAATTGAACAAGTGTGTTGATGAAATTGCAAATCTTAAACAAGTCTTGGCTGAAAAAGAAAAGGTTGTTACCAAACTTCAAAGTTATCATAACTCTTCGTACATTCTCGAACGCATTTTCAACATCACACCAGATGACAAAGATACTGAAAATTGCAAAAAGGGTATTGGTTCAGAATTTCATCAGGTACCACCACCATGTAACACCCCAAAACCCGAATATTCATATTCGTTAAAATACTATGATATGGCATCTCAAGAAATAAATGACTAGGCTCTTTAACCTAGTTAAGTGTGTGTTTAGAAGTATGAAAAGACAAGAGTTTTGCCAATATTATGAGTAAGTAATAAACATGAGGGGACAAAGTTGAAAAAGGGAAAAGTTATGTTTTAATAACAAAACAAACACACACACACAACACACACATCGTGTGTGTTCTACAACGATCAGGGAAACACCCCCATGAACCAAACCCTAGTTCTAACATAATCATCAAATTGAGGAGTCAAACGAAGCTCAACTTCATAACCGAGCATAGATTAATGATCACCTTCACAAGGGGATCGTAAGGTATGTCTTAGATTCTAGATTGGTGATGGTGCACGAAATGGGTTATGTTGTAAATCACGAAATTGTATGAAATTGAGCATGAGTATGTGTTAGATTCATCATTTGGAACATGGATTATGCATAAATTAGGTTAATTTGATGTTTAAGAGTGAAACCCATTTGTTATGGTGAAGAAGATGACATGGGTAAATCATCTATGTTTAAGTTCTTGCTTAATATTGATGTATTTTGAGTTGTATGATGTATTCTTGTTAGAAGAATTGAAAGAAATGTGATACTAGTATGTTTGATGTTATGCATGTATGAATCATGTTGATTAGGAAGAAGAAATTGATGAATTGTGTATGAGATTAGAATGATATGCATGAACTAGTTGTACACTATGCTTACAAGGTAGTACATATATCGAAAGTATGATGAGTTATGAAGCACTTAAGATTAGATCACTTGTAAGTGATTAACAAGTAGTTATGAAGTGGGTTTTTGATGATGTAATGTAATTTGATGATTACATGTTTGATGTTTAATTTAAGTACCCCATGTTGGATTGTAGAAGCATTTGATGAACTATGTATGAATTTAGGAGATTTTGTATGATTAAGTTGTACGTTATGCTTAAAAGGTAGTACGTATATCAAGTGAATGATAAATGTATATGATGTCGTCCGTATAGTCGATTATGACGTTACGGGAA
The DNA here is from genome assembly GCA_030545235.1 of Helianthus tuberosus. Lineage (NCBI taxonomy): Eukaryota > Viridiplantae > Streptophyta > Magnoliopsida > Asterales > Asteraceae > Helianthus > Helianthus tuberosus. The sequence continues at coordinate 32,677,562 of CM060430.1, forward strand.
TATGTTGATAAGTCGATAGATATGTATGGTTAATAGTTGACTTTTGAAAGTCAACTAAGTATAAGCAACATGAGTTGACTCGTGGTGGTAAATATAGGTTAATGAGAAGTCGTATGGTACATGTAATGTCAATCCGTGTTAAATGTAATGACATGATGAGTTACATGAGTTAAACGTATGCGAACATGATTATATGAGTTATGTTTGTTAGAAATGATTGATGAAAGTTAAGTGTGAAATATGGGATTGATACGATTGTTATCATGTACAAATGAGTATGCTAATGATAGCGTGATTTCTATGACATGAAAGTATAGGAATCATGTGGAGACGGACTCAAGCGCGAAAGGCTAACGGGTCAAGAAGAGGCGTGGAAACGGATGTGGACACGGATTCATGAGGTAAGTGATTCCGTAATCACTTCTTAGTTGTTTATGTAAAGTTATATGTATTTTAACTAAATGTGTTAATTGAGGTCAAATAGGAATGAGTTGAATGAAATCGATGAAGTATTAAACGGATCTTAGCTTTGATCCGAGTAAGGTATATGCGTTAGAATTGAAGTTAAGTGGTAGGATTGGTTAAATATGCAATGAGGTCCTTGGTTGTAAAGGATTTAGCAATGTTGACAAAAACGCCCTTGATAGGTATATCGGGCGAACGACCTTAAATGCCCATTTGGAAATAAGATAATCGATTAGAATAATGTTATAGTCATGTGTGAAAGCGAAGAGTATGGTTTTGTATGTCATAGACCATTTAATGCGCAAATACCCATAACGGGTCAAATAATTAGAGAATGACAATAAGCCGAATGCATGCAAGTTAAGAATTTCCTTAATCCGTATGTGGGATTTTAAGTTTATATGATAGAATGTGAATTTACAAGCATGTAGGAAGAAACGGGAGGTTAAACGGGTAAACGGTTCGAAAGTTACGCGCGTTTTAGTGCGTTCGGACGTCGAAACGGAGCTGCAGAAAAATGCACTTTAGAGAGCCCGTCGCCGACGGGCAAGGAGGCCGTCGCCGACGGGCAAGGGAAAACCACTTTTTTTGCTGACGGGTTAACACACTGCCGACGGGTTAAATGGCCCGACGGGCATATCTACAACCCGTCGCCGACGGCTTGGAGCCCGTCGGCGACGGGCACTTGTTTGTAAGCTTTTATTTTTCACGTCCGGTGTTTCCGGTTGACCCGTAACGTGTCCTGGTGCTCCGGTTTTCGACCCGGTAGCATGTAAAGCTCCCGAAAAGCTCCTTAACTTTGTCAAACCTGCATAAACGCAAATCTAATTAAAAGTAGGTCGTTCAAGATCTAAGACTCATATGAAATCATAAAGTTATATGATTACGAGCACCGGTTTTTAACCACGCATCAATCCTTAGATATTTATGGGCTATAAATCAAAGTTTAAGTCCCATGTAAATATCGTATGAGTATGTGAGAGGTATGCAAGATGTGTTACGTGTATGTAGATGCGTATTTATGTATATATGAAAATACGTATGATGGCATGTATGTACGTAAAGATGTAGGAAAGGTATGCACCTATGCAAATGTGTATGTATGTACGTATGTATGTAAGTATGTATGCAGGATTGTATAAAGCATGTACGAGTGTATGCACGCACGTAAGTTGTAGGAAAGATAGGTACGTATTTATATAAAGATATATATGAATGTATGCATGTATGTAGAGATGTATGAATGTAGATACTTACGAAGCGTACTTATGTATATATTAAGATGCGTATAATAGTATGTATATATGTGAAGGCATAGGGATGTATGTACGTATGCAGGTGTGTATTTATGTACATATGAAGACACGTATGAGTGTATGCATGCATGTATTGAGGTACGGATGTATGCACGAGTACATACGAGTATAATTCTGGATACGTTAAGTGTTAATGGTATTAATCGTGTGCCTGTAAAACGAAGTGTTACGCAGGTATATTATTGAAGGCTCACAAGAGAATGAATACGCGAATGATATGCTTAAAAATGAGAGAGAAGCTGAATGGAAAGCGTACATGTATTGTATTCTTGTTTATGTCTTGTATACTAATGTGTTGAATGTATGTGGTAATGCAGGTTGTACGGATAATGAGCGATTATCACGAAGATTAAGGATCGAAGACCGAGTCACTAGAGAGATTGTACGGGGACGTTGAATGTATAATGTAGCAATCATAAGCTATGTTTTTAATTAGTAAATAAGAGGATGACGGATTTATGATAAAGAGCTATGTTAAAGCTAAAGTTTAAATAAGTTGAGGTATTTATAAAGAAAGAAATTTTATGGTTCGTGTTTTCCGCTGCGACTTTTGTCATGTACGATTTAGGGTCTAACAAGTTGGTATCAGAGCCCTGGTTTGAGAGAATCAAGTGTAAGAAGGTAAGTGCTTGAACTCAAACCTGTGTGCTCTTGTGATAAGAAACCCGTACAATCCAAGACTCGGTCAAGACCCAAAGGTAAAAGAGAATGTAAGTACGTACTTATGTATATGCATAAAGAAACTGACGGTTTTGTATATGCAAGGTAAGTATAAGCGTTTGAAGAGGATGATCCGCGAGTGCGGTCAAGTACCGACACCAAGGCATGAAATAAGATAAAGTTGAACCCAGGTACGTAAATTTAATATGTCGGTATATGAAATGGTAAAATGCATTAAGGGAAGAAAAATGCTAAATGAAGGACCATGATGGCATAGTAAACATGTTTTGAAAAATGATACACGTGCCGAAACCAAATTCTACGGACATAAGGTGACAATTACACGAAGACACGAAACTAGTATGTGGATTGTGTACCTGGCCAGTACACGTGAAGCATATGACGTTCGTGGGACCGTGATAATTGATACAGGTATGTCCGTTAGAATTAAGTAGTAGGTGGACGTGAGGGTGAAGAGGAATGTAAGACTCTCAAGAATGAGAGTATGATATGCTATACTAGAATCCGCGAGACGGATTCGAAGTATGATATGCTATGCTAGAATCCGCGAGACGGATTCGAAGTATGATATGCTATGCTAGAATCCGCGAGACGGATTCGAAATATGATATGCTATACTAGAATCCGCGAGACGGATTCGAAGTAAGATATGATATGCTAGAATCCGCGAGACGGATTCGAAGTATGATATGCTATGCTAGAATCCGCGAGACGGATTCGAAATATGATATGCTATACTAGGATCCGCGAGACGGATTCGAAGTATGATATGCTATGCTAGAATCCGCGAGACGGATTCGAAGTATGATATGCTACGCTAGAATCCGCGAGACGGATTCGGAATATGATATGCTATGCTAGAATCCGCGGGACGGATTCGAAACATGAAAGAAGTTAAAGTATAAATGAAATGTCTGAAACCGTTAGATGGATTCAAACATAGGAGGTACGAAAGGTATGAATGACGTGTTCGAATCCGCGAAACAGATTTAAGATATAAAGGACGGAACTAGTCTATATAAGAAGAAGTTGATAGCTTGACCATGTGTGCGTCAAATAAGTCACATAAGTAAATGTAAAGCAAATGAACAAAAGAATAATGAGAATGAAAATATCCGAATGCGTAAGTAACGAAGGGATATGTATGGTACAAATAACTAAAGAAATGTGGAACGATGTTAACTATGAAGGTAAGCACGTAGGTGTGACTATAAAAAGGTAGTTTTGTTGTGATAACAAAACAAGGGTTAAATGTTATGCAATGCGTCTATAGAATGGAATCTTAAGGGATGAGATGAAGGTATTTAATCTGTTATAAAATGATCATATGAAGGTAAGCATTATTATAAGTTTGAATAAGTGTGTATATTAACCTGTTATTAATGGGTCAAAGAAAATAAGAATGTTATATGAAAGTATGCCAGGGAAAGTACAGCCTTGTTTAGAAGAGGAAGCCAATTGCATGAATGATTATGAAATGAGTTAGGATGATTACTTAAGAATGTGATGAGGGTGTTAAGTCAAACATCAATGTGTGTGTGTGTAGAGGAAATGAGAAAGGTTTCGGGGACGAAACCTTAATTAAGGGGGGTAGACTTGTAACACCCCAAAACCCGAATATTCATATTCGTTAAAATACTATGATATGGCATCTCAAGAAATAAATGACTAGGCTCTTTAACCTAGTTAAGTGTGTGTTTAGAAGTATGAAAAGACAAGAGTTTTGCCAATATTATGAGTAAGTAATAAACATGAGGGGCCAAAGTTGAAAAAGGGAAAAGTTATGTTTTAATAACAAAACAAATGTGACAACTCGAATTTCTTTTAAGTTGGGGATAATGTGACAACTCGAATTTCCGACATTCTTTATTCGCATTTGATGCACGTTGACTTTGACTTTATAGTTGTGATTGCATGGTTATGTGTGATTGTATAACATGTGTACTGTTTGTAAAACTTAAACTGTTAAACTATAAAAGAACCCGACGAAACACAAGTGAGATTCGCCAAGATCGATGTCACACCCCCAAAATCCACACGCGGAGTACCACCGCTTGGAGGCGTGACATGACCAGGATCAAGCCACCAATCATATTGAACATAATTATATCAAAAGTCATTCATCAATACGATAGGTGTTTACAAAAACAAATATATACAAGTGTATAGCGGAAGCATTAATGTAAAACCCAACATAAGTTTAAGTACAAAATGTTATAATGTTTAACAAAACATTCACGTCCGTGCCCACAACGGCTGCGCCTCCCGTGCAAGCTCCAAGAGTACCTATGGTCCTGCAAGGCATGTAACAGAGAGTCAACAACTAGTTGAGCGAGTTCACTGTTAGTTATTTAATTATAATGTTCGTTTCGTAAATCGTATGTAATAGCATCGCGGCCCTCTAGGCATGTTTGCGAAGTTTAGAAATTGTATCGCGTTAGTCCTTGCTGCCAGTCCAGGCATGCGTGCGATGAATAGTGTTGACTAGTCGTATGTGTACGTGCCCTTCTTAATCCAAGGACCGTAGCGAGTGTGATTGTCCTACCCAAGGAGGACGAGCATGCGTTAAGGTTTGTTGTCCTACCCAAGGAGGACGAACGTATGTTAAGGTTGTTGTCCTACCGGACGAACGTATGTATTCTACCCAAGGAGAATACATAGGATTTATATTGGCATCCTACCCAAGGAGGATGGCGGTACATATCCTACCCAAGGAGAATATGTAGGTTCCATTGTATGTTAAGGTTGTTGTCCTACCCAAGGAGGACGAACGTATGTATTCTACCCAAGGAGAATACATAGGATTTATATTGGCATCCTACCCAAGGAGGATGGCGGTACATATCCTACCCAAGGAGAATATGTAGGTTCCATTTTAGTTTCTTAACCCATTCCCAAACCACCGGGAATCCCATGCCTTAGAAAGAGTGTGAACTCACCTTGTTTCGCTCGGTATGCTAGGTATGTGCTCAAAGTAAGTCAATCACGTCCTAAAGTATGCACGTATGTGAAATCAGTTTGTGACCAAATTATGCACGTATAAACATGTAGCACGTAATCACAATCATATACAAGATGGCTACACTTAACAGCAGTTAAATATTCCAGTTAGCATTTAACAGAATTAACTCAAGTTACTGCACAGATCAGCTATTCGGCGAAACACGCATGTTGGCGAAACACAGATAGTGGCGAAACACATATAGTGACGAATCACAATATTGGCGAAACACATTCTGTTTCGTCGAGGTGTCCCCTGGCGAAACAGAACTTCTGATTCGTCGACTACTCTTGGCGAAACACATTCTGTTTCGCCGAGAGTTCTGTTTCGTCGAACAGTTCAGTTTCGCAGACATCAGTTACAGCAGATGCGAAAAACACATAAACCCTAACAGCCGTAAAACAGCAATTCCTTAATCATACAGTAATCATTCAACGCAGAATCATCGTAACATCATCATAACATAAGTATCACAGTTCTTAACGTCTAGCACAAACCCTAGGTTACGTGTACAACATATAGATTAACATACAACATCATATCATCGATTCCTATCAAGATACTAATGTGTATTCAGAATCAGGCCATATAAACAACATTCAGAACCGAGTATCATCAACATACCCTCCTATAATCCAGAAATCAAGCATATACACAACATGTATAAAGAAAACAAAGAACAAAGAAACCGATTAGACGAGCACGCACTAACCGAGATATCCGGGATGAACAAGGGAGGATTCGAGAGAGAAAGATGATGGTTGATGATGGGTATCGCCTTTTCAAAAGAGAGAGTTCTAGGGTTTCTATTTTGTTAAAAGTGTGAAACAGGGAGTCGGTTCACGTTAATATGAACGAATTACCGTTCTGGGCCCTTAATGGGCTTGGCGAAACTGGGCTTGGCGAAACAGACTTCTGTTTCGTCGGGATGCTTATGACGAAACAGTCTGTTTCGTCGGGTCCTGTCTGTTTCGTCGAGTCCTGTTATGTGCTAACAGTTTTAAGTTTTCAACAGGTTTCATGTTATACAGCCAAACACAAAATCATGCAACCACAATGCGTTCATAAAATATAATATATAAAAAAAAAATAACGTGTACGGTTACAAGTTGAACAAGTTAAACAACTACACAATCAAAGTCAACGTGCACTAAATGCGAAAATGAAAGTCGGAAACTCGAGTTGTCACATTATCCCCAACTTGAAAGAAATTTCGTCCCGAAATTTAGCATGCGATTACTGAGGAAGCTAGGTAAGTTATCGTTTACTGGTTTTCCTGGGGTGTCACATCTTTCCCCCGTTGAGTTGGAATTTCATTCCGAAATTCCGTAGTAGCTTCAGCCTCAGTAGTAGTTGCATTGTTTTCGAACAACTGGGGATATTTGAGTTCCATTTGATCTTCGCGCTCCCAGGTGAACTCTGGGCCGCGACGGGAGTTCCAACGAACTCGTACAAGAGGTATTCTAGTGTTCTTGAGGACCTTAACATCCCGGTCCGTGATTTCAACTGGTTCTTCGACGAAATGCAACCGTTCGTCGATAGTGAGTTCCTTCAAAGGAACTATAAAGGTCTCATCTGACTGCCACTTCTTCAGATTCGACACATGAAAGACGTTGTGAACTGCACTGAGTTCAGCTGGTAAGTTCAGTCTGTAGGCCACTTTGCCTATCTTTTCTATGACTTCGAATGGTCCAACGTATCGTGGATTGAGCTTGCCTCGTTTGCCAAAACGAACAACACCCTTCCAGGGTGAAACTTTGAGTAGTGCTCGATCCCCAACTTGGAATTCGAGTATTTTCCTGTCTTTATCAGCGTATACTTTCTGACGGTCACGAGCTGCCGCCATGCGTTGTCGTATTTGAGCAATCTTTTCAGTAGTATCAACTACCATTTCCGGACCTGTGATCTGACTGTCACCCACCTCTGCCCAACAAAGAGGGGATCGGCATTTACGCCCGTACAATGCCTCAAATGGAGCAGCTTTAATGCTGGTGTGGTAACTGTTGTTGTACGAAAATTCCACAAGTGGCAGATGTTTTTCCCAGCCTTTGCCAAAGTCAATTACGCACGCCCGAAGCATGTCTTCTAGAGTTTGAATAGTGCGCTCAGACTGCCCATCTGTCTGAGGATGATAAGCTGTGCTCATGTCCAATCGAGAGCCAAAAGATTTGTGCATTGCTTGCCACAGTTCTGAAGTAAAACGTGCATCACGATCAGAGATAATAGATGTGGGCACCCCGTGCCTCGAGACAACTTCCTTAAGGTATACGTCTGCTAGAGTGGAGAACTTATCCGTTTCCTTGATAGCCAAGAAGTGAGCAGACTTTGTGAGTCGATCCACGATCACCCAAATAGTATCATTTCCGCGCTGAGATCTAGGCAGGCCAGTAACAAAATCCATGGAAATTTGCTCCCATTTCCATTGTGGTATCTCAGGTTGTTGGAGTGGGCCTGATGGTTTCTGATATTCTGCTTTGACTCTCGCACAAGTCAAACACTTGCTAACGTAAGTTGCTATGTGGGCCTTCATGCTAGGCCACCAATATGTAGTTCTGAGGTCGTGGTACATCTTATCTGAACCAGGATGTACTGAGTAGCGAGACTTATGAGCTTCATCCATTACAAGTTCGCGTAAACTACCATAGAGTGGGACCCAGATGCGTCCGGTTACATAGTAGGCTCCGTCTGCCTTTTGTTCTAACCGTTGCCTTGAGCCGCGTAGGGCTTCAGCCCTGACGTTTCCTGGTTTCAATGCTTCTACCTGAGCATCTCGTATCTGTGAAGGAAGACTAGACTGAATAGTGAGTTGTAACGCTCGTACACGCCTAGGTGTAGTATCTTTTCGACTGAGGGCGTCGGCCACCACATTGGCCTTGCCTGGATGGTACTTTATAGCACATTCGTAATCGTTCAGTAACTCGACCCATCGACGTTGTCGCATGTTCAAGTCTTTCTGCTTGAAAATATATTCGAGGCTCCTGTGATCGGTGTAGATGGTGCACTTGGTGCCATACAGGTAATGTCGCCATATCTTGAGCGCAAAAACAACAGCTCCAAGTTCTAAATCGTGTGTAGTGTAATTCCGTTCGTGAATCTTAAGTTGGCGCGAAGCATAAGCAATGACTTTATCCCGCTGCATCAACACACATCCAAGACCTTGGATAGATGCATCACAGTAGACTACAAAATCGTCCGTGCCTTCAGGCAATGAGAGGATAGGTGCACTACAAAGTCTATCCTTTAAATGCTGAAACGCTGTATCCTGTGTATCACTCCAACGGTAAGCAACACCTTTCTGTGTCAGTAATGTAAGTGGCTGTGCAATCTTTGAGAAGTCTTTGATAAACCGTCTGTAATAACCCGCCAATCCCAAGAATTGGCGTATTTCTGTCGGTGTGCGAGGTGCAGGCCAGTTCTTGATCGAATATACCTTGGATGGATCAACATGTATCCCATCCTTGTTTACCACGTGGCCTAGAAAGTGGACTTCACGAAGCCAGAAGTCGCATTTTGAAAACTTAGCGTACAGTTGTTCCGTTCGAAGGAGTTCCAAAATAAGTCGTAAATGCTGTTCGTGTTCCTCCCGATTCTTCGAATAAATCAGAATGTCATCAATGAAAACAATAACAAACTTATCAAGATAAGGTTTGCACACCCTGTTCATAAGATCCATGAAAACCGCAGGCGCGTTCGTTAGCCCGAATGGCATGACCAAAAACTCGTAATGACCGTAGCGAGTTCTGAATGCTGTTTTGGAGACGTCCTCATCCCGGACTCTTAGTTGATGGTAACCTGACCTTAGATCAATCTTTGAGTAATAGCTCGACCCTTGCAACTGGTCGAATAAGTCGTCGATGCGTGGGAGTGGATAGCGATTCTTCACGGTCACCTTGTTTAGTTCGCGGTAATCTATGCACATACGAAAGGTACCGTCTTTCTTCTTCACAAATAATACTGGAGCTCCCCATGGCGAAGAGCTAGGACGTATGAAACCCTTTTCCAAAAGTTCTTGCAATTGTTTAGACAGTTCTTCCAGTTCAGTTGGAGCTAAGCGATAAGGTGCTCGAGCTATAGGTGCTGCTCCTGGAGCTAGCTCGATCTGAAATTCGACCTGGCGATGAGGCGGTAACCCAGGTAACTCTTCAGGAAACACCTGAGGAAAGTCGCGTACTACAGGAATATCCCAAATCTTTTTCTCTGTCGTCGATGTATCAGTAACGAGTGCTAAAATAGCTACGTGGCCTTTTCGTAGACACTTCTGAGCCTTCAAGAAAGAGATGATGCCACTCACGACACCACTCTTGTCACCTTGAACTTCGAGAGGTTCTTTCCCAGAACGAGGAATACGAACGATCTTCTCCTTGCATAGGATCTCTGCTTGTTGTTGGGATAACCAATCCATACCAATGACGATATCAAAGCTACTCAGAGTTATAGGAATGAGATCGATAGAGAAAGTCTGACCGGCGAGGATAAGATTACAACCCTGAACTATGTGTGTGGCTTCCAAACTTTTACCGTTAGCTAACTCTACGACATGTTTGGTGTTCAACAGGGTTGGTGCACGTTTAAGCATTTGACTAACATTCAGAGACATATAACTGGTATCCGCACCCGAATCAAATAATACGGTAACATAAAAGTCGTCGAGAAGAAACTTACCCGTAACCACATTAGGATCGCTCCTTGCGTCACTCTGGCCAATCACAAACATACGACCTTTTGCACCATTGTTGTTGTTGTTTCCCCCATTGTTGTTCCCACTGCCCTGATTATTGTTATTGTTGCTTTGATTCTGGTTTAATTGGGGACAGTTCCGCTTGAAATGACCTTCAGCCCCACACTGAAAGCATGTCTTATTTCCTTGCTGTTGTTGCTGTGACTGGTTTCGTGGAACGGGTGACTGTTGTTGCTGGTTCTGACTCGCAGGCCTTAAGCTCCTGCAATCTTTAGCCTCATGACCTACTCTTAAACATCTCTGACAGCGGCCTCTACGACACTGACCACTGTGGTGTTTGTTGCACCTGTTACACAGTGGATGAATTCCCCGATATCCACTCTGCCCCTGACCACCAGACGATTGCTGACTCGAACTCTGATAATCACTAGTCTTGCGCTGCTGTTGTGCTTGAGACTGTACAATAGCTGAACCTCTGCTAGAATCCCCTTCCCATTTCCGCTTGTTGTCACTGGGAATAGCAGGAGTAATTGGAGTGGTAGCGGTAGTAGTAGCGTTGATACGTTTAGGCAGCCTGTTCTGTTCCACCGCCTGATCAGTGAGGCGATGAGCTAGCTTAACGATCTGTTGAATAGTGCCCAGATTCGCTGAAGTTACGTGGCTTTGAATCTCCGGCACCAGACCATTGAGATACAGTTCGATACGCTTAATGGGAGGGTCCACCATAGTAGGACACAGAATAGCCAACTCATTCGATCTTCTGGTGTACGCTTCAATTTCTGACCCCGTCATTTTCAAATGGTAAAATTCTACCTCCAGTTTATGAATATCATCACGGCTACAGTATTCCTCTTTAATCAAATCCTTGAAATCATTCCAGGGTGTGGCGTTAGCAACAGCCAACCCTAACATCTGCACTTGCGCATTCCACCAAGTCAGCGCAATGCCTTCTAGTGTACCAGTGGCGTACTTCACCCTGCGAGCCTCAGGGCATTCGCACATTTCAAATACCGACTCGAGCTTTTCAAACCAATGGAGGAGTCCAACCGCTCCTTCCGTGCCACTAAAAGTAGTAGGACGACAGTCCATGAACGTTTTGAAGGTGCAAACAGGTGGCTGAGCGTGCTGACCTCCTGCTTGTGCGGCTGCAAGTGCCGCAGCAATTTGCTCGTTAATGAGAGCCGTCAGTTGGGCTTGCGTCATGTTAATACGTCCAGACATGATCTTCATAGCAAATATGACATAAGTGAGAGAGGTTCGAGAGTAGTGCGATAACAAAAGGGAATAATCACACAAGTGTTCTCATGCAATAGTGTTAAGTTAACCTAAGCATACCCGGAGCAAAGTTCTATGCAATTCTAGCAAGTAGGCAATAAAACATGTACCATATTACCTAGAGTGATGAGTCTTGCACGTGGAGCGAGGCGTCGTTGTGGATCGTTGAGCACTGTTCTGGTTATAGTCTGGTTTTAATAAAAATGTTTTCCCCTTATTAAAACCGAGTTCTCTATAACCAATGGCTCTGATACCAATCTGTCACACCCCCAAAATCCACACGCGGAGTACCACCGCTTGGAGGCGTGACATGACCAGGATCAAGCCACCAATCATATTGAACATAATTATATCAAAAGTCATTCATCAATACGATAGGTGTTTACAAAAACAAATATATACAAGTGTATAGCGGAAGCATTAATGTAAAACCCAACATAAGTTTAAGTACAAAATGTTATAATGTTTAACAAAACATTCACGTCCGTGCCCACAACGACTGCGCCTCCCGTGCAAGCTCCAAGAGTACCTATGGTCCTGCAAGGCATGTAACAGAGAGTCAACAACTAGTTGAGCGAGTTCACTGTTAGTTATTTAATTATAATGTTCGTTTCGTAAATCGTATGTAATAGCATCGCGGCCCTCTAGGCATGTTTGCGAAGTTTAGAAATTGTATCGCGTTAGTCCTTGCTGCCAGTCCAGGCATGCGTGCGATGAATAGTGTTGACTAGTCGTATGTGTACGTGCCCTTCTTAATCCAAGGACCGTAGCGAGTGTGATTGTCCTACCCAAGGAGGACGAGCATGCGTTAAGGTTTGTTGTCCTACCCAAGGAGGACGAACGTATGTTAAGGTTGTTGTCCTACCGGACGAACGTATGTATTCTACCCAAGGAGAATACATAGGATTTATATTGGCATCCTACCCAAGGAGGATGGCGGTACATATCCTACCCAAGGAGAATATGTAGGTTCCATTGTATGTTAAGGTTGTTGTCCTACCCAAGGAGGACGAACGTATGTATTCTACCCAAGGAGAATACATAGGATTTATATTGGCATCCTACCCAAGGAGGATGGCGGTACATATCCTACCCAAGGAGAATATGTAGGTTCCATTTTAGTTTCTTAACCCATTCCCAAACCACCGGGAATCCCATGCCTTAGAAAGAGTGTGAACTCACCTTGTTTCGCTCGGTATGCTAGGTATGTGCTCAAAGTAAGTCAATCACGTCCTAAAGTATGCACGTATGTGAAATCAGTTTGTGACCAAATTATGCACGTATAAACATGTAGCACGTAATCACAATCATATACAAGATGGCTACACTTAACAGCAGTTAAATATTCCAGTTAGCATTTAACAGAATTAACTCAAGTTACTGCACAGATCAGCTATTCGGCGAAACACGCATGTTGGCGAAACACAGATAGTGGCGAAACACATATAGTGACGAATCACAATATTGGCGAAACACATTCTGTTTCGTCGAGGTGTCCCCTGGCGAAACAGAACTTCTGATTCGTCGACTACTCTTGGCGAAACACATTCTGTTTCGCCGAGAGTTCTGTTTCGTCGAACAGTTCAGTTTCGCAGACATCAGTTACAGCAGATGCGAAAAACACATAAACCCTAACAGCCGTAAAACAGCAATTCCTTAATCATACAGTAATCATTCAACGCAGAATCATCGTAACATCATCATAACATAAGTATCACAGTTCTTAACGTCTAGCACAAACCCTAGGTTACGTGTACAACATATAGATTAACATACAACATCATATCATCGATTCCTATCAAGATACTAATGTGTATTCAGAATCAGGCCATATAAACAACATTCAGAACCGAGTATCATCAACATACCCTCCTATAATCCAGAAATCAAGCATATACACAACATGTATAAAGAAAACAAAGAACAAAGAAACCGATTAGACGAGCACGCACTAACCGAGATATCCGGGATGAACAAGGGAGGATTCGAGAGAGAAAGATGATGGTTGATGATGGGTATCGCCTTTTCAAAAGAGAGAGTTCTAGGGTTTCTATTTTGTTAAAAGTGTGAAACAGGGAGTCGGTTCACGTTAATATGAACGAATTACCGTTCTGGGCCCTTAATGGGCTTGGCGAAACTGGGCTTGGCGAAACAGACTTCTGTTTCGTCGGGATGCTTATGACGAAACAGTCTGTTTCGTCGGGTCCTGTCTGTTTCGTCGAGTCCTGTTATGTGCTAACAGTTTTAAGTTTTCAACAGGTTTCATGTTATACAGCCAAACACAAAATCATGCAACCACAATGCGTTCATAAAATATAATATATAAAAAAAAAATAACGTGTACGGTTACAAGTTGAACAAGTTAAACAACTACACAATCAAAGTCAACGTGCACTAAATGCGAAAATGAAAGTCGGAAACTCGAGTTGTCACAATCGATCTCGACGAAACAGGTCAGTTTCGCCAACAACCCTCTCGACGAAACAGGCTGTTTCGCCGAGCCCAGATCCACCGAAGCCCAGTTCGGGCCCAACACGTTATTTTGAGTCTTAAAACGTGAAACATCATCAGTTTTACACCTGCTATCATCACAACCGAAACCCTAGAGTCTTTCCTTCTCTGTTGACGGCGATCTAGCATTCCCGAAGCCTCGAATCGATCAAGTTATTATCTCATTCTTCGTGGTTAGTGTTTAAGCTATGCGTGCTGTTTGATTTATATCCATTGCTAACTGTTTTGCTTGAAAACGATAAGGCTTGATGTTATATAACGTTTACACTCGTGTTACTTGATGAATTGATATTGCTTGAACATATAATATGGATTTCGATTCTTGTGTTATGAGATTTATGATTCAATTGCTGTTGATGATTGTTGCTGAATGGGAAAGGCCAGCATAGAGGATTTAGGGTTAGCACATGATTATGATATACAATGTTATGTGATGTATGATAACCGATGATTTCTGTATGAGGATTAGAATGTTTTCTGTGTTGTTGATGATTGACGATATTGATGACGGCTGTTAGAATGATTAGGGTTTCTGTGATTTCGTAACTGAACTGTTCGACGAAACAGAACTCTCGGCGAAACAGAATGTGTTTCGCCAAGGACAATCGACGAATTAGAATTTCTGATTCGCCAAACAAGGCCACGACGAAACTAAATGTGTTTCGCCAACTGTTATGTTTCGCCATTATGTGTGTTTCGCCGAACAGTTAATCTGTGCAGTAACTTGGGTTAATTCTGTTAAGTGTTAACTGGAAATATTTAACTGCTGTTATATAATAAACATGACTTGAATGCTTACGAATACATACTACTTGCTTATACGTGAACAACTTGAACACAAACTGATTTCACATACGTGCATACTTTAGGACGTGATTGATTACTTGCGAGCATATACTTAGCATACCGAGCAAATCAAGGTGAGTTCACACTCTTACCAAGGCATGGGATTCCCCGGTGGGTTGGGAATGGGATTGAATGTTTACTGGTACTTACATCATTACTAGACTACTTACCACGGTCCTCGGATTGGGAAGGATGCCTGTGCCAAACTCTACGTAAAACCTACGTACTGTCCTCGGTTTGGGAAGGACACTAGTGTTTAAACCTAAGTAAACCTACGTACTACTGTCCTCGGATTGGGAAGGACACCAGCACTAAACCTACGTAAAACCTACGTACTACCGTCCTCGGATTGGGAAGGACGCCAGTGCTAAACCTACGTACTACCGTCCTCGGATTGGGAAGGACGCCAGCGCTAAACCTACGTACTCGATACGTACTATCCTCGGTTGGGAAGGATACTTATACATGTACTCATACTTATTACTATCCTCGGACTGGGAAGGATACTTACGAATACAACTAGTCTAGTAAATATACATTATGGGAAGTCCCCACCAATAGAACGTACTAACGGCCCAGTAGCGCCACATGTTACATACGAACTTACTATTACGCATTTACTCTCTGTGAACTCGCTCAACTAGTTGTTGACTCTCTCTTACGTGCCTTGCAGGACTTTAGGTACATATGGAGCTTGCACAGGAAGGAGCAGGTCGTTGTGGGATACGGATCGTAGACGATATTTGAACTTATAACTTATTTTGGGGTTTTCATTATTATGCTTCCGCTACTTAAACAATGTTTGGTTATGAACATCAGTCATGTCAAGATGAATTACCTTTTCCTACTTTTACACTTAAATACTATGTTTGAAATGATTGGTGGCTTGATCCTGGTCAGTCACGCTCCCAAGCGGTGGTACTCCGCGGGTGGATTTTGGGGGTGTGACAGATTGGTATCAGAGCCATTGGTTATAGAGAACTCGGTTTTAATAATGGGAAAACGATTTTGTTAAAACCAGACTATAACCAGAACAGTGCTCAACGATCCACAACGACGCTTCGCTCCACGTGCAAGGCTCAACATCATAGGTACTACTATTCATGTTACTTTACCTACTTGCTAGAATTACATAGAACTTTGCTCGTGGTATGCTCAGATTTCAGAACCTACTATATGTTACTGCTTGAAAACGCTTACGTGCTCACTCTCTTCTGTTATCGCACTATTCGCGAACCTCTCTCACTCATGTTCTCCTTGATGTCAAGATCATGAGTGGACGCGTTAACCTAACTCAAGCCCAGTTGGCGGCTTCGATCACTGAACAAGTTACTGCAGCACTCGCAGCTGCCCAGGCAGGAGGTGTAACCTGCCATCACAACTCACTCTAGGATCTTTAGATCCTACTCTCGTAACTCAACACTTGTGCTTAATTGTGATTACTCTAACACGCACGACAAGTCAATACGCTCAGCCACCTGTATGCACATACACGACTTTTATGGACTGTCGTCCTACTACTTTCAGCAACACTGAAGGAGCTGTTGGACTCCTCCATTAGTTCGAGGAACTCGAATCGGTCATCGAGTGTGAGAATGACCCGAGGCTCGTAAGGTGAAATATGCCACTGATATTCTCGAAGGCACTGCGTTAACTTGGTAGAACGCGCAAGTTCAGACACTGGGGCTGGCGGCTGCTAATGCCACCCCATGGAATGATTTTAAGGAACCTATCAAATGTGAATACAATAGTTATGATGTCATCCACAAGTTGGAAGTGGAGTCCTTTAACATGAAGATGACGGGGTCAGAGATAGAAGCGTGCACGATAACGATTCAACAAACTGACAATTTTGTGTCCAACTATGGTGGATCCTCCCATAAAGAGCTTTGAGCTGTACCTCAAAGGCTTAGTACCAGGAATTCAAAACCATGTGAAGACGGCTAAACTTGCTACTATTCAAGATGTTACTCATCTTGCTCATCGTCTCACAAACCAGGCAGTGGGACAGAACAAGCTGCCTCAACGTATCAGCGATACTACTACCACTACTACTTCAACTACTTCTGCTACCCTCAGTAACAATGGATGAAAGTGGGATGGAACCTCTAACAAGGGTTCGACTACGATTCCGTCCCAGGCACAGCAGTGAAAGGTCGATGACAACTAAAGTCCTGATCAGCAACATTTGGTATTCAAGGGCAGGGAGGATACAAGGGAAACCACCCTAAGCACAAACGATGTAACCTGCACCACAGCGGGCAGGGCAAACGCAATCATTGTCAATAATGCAACAAGCTGGGTCATGGAACCAAAGAGGGTAGAAACTCACGTCCTGCAACCAGAACCAACAACAACAGCCACAAGATCTATAGAATCGGCGACAACAGCATGGTAACAAGGGATGTTATCAGATGGTGCTGAAGGTCACTTCAAAAGACACTACCCACGGTTGAACCAGAACCAGAATTAGAACCACAACCAAGGAAACGGGAACTAGGGAAGACAACAACGGGGGGTAATAACGACGGCAATGGTGCCAGGGGTCGAGTGTTTGTGATTGGTCAGGGTGATACTAGGAATGACCCCAGCGTTGCGATAGTTTCGACATCGACATTGGTATGGATTAGTTATCCCAACAACAAGCAGAGATCCTATACATAGAGAAGATCATTCGTATCCCACGTTCTGGTAAAGAACCTCTCGAAGTTCAAGGCGACAAGAGTGGTGTCGTGAGTGGCATCATTTCTTTCTTGAAGGCTTAGAAGTGTTTACGTAAGGATCACACAACTGTTTTAGCTCTCGTTACCGATACATCGAAGAAAGAGAAAAAGATTGAGGATATTCCTGTAGTACGTGACTTTCCTCAAGTGTTTCCAGAAGAGTTACCTGGGTTACTGCCTCATCGTCAGGTCGAATTTCAGATCGAGCTCGCTCCAGGAGCAGCACCCATAGCTCGAGCACCTTATCGTTTAGCTCTAACTGAATTGGAAGAACTGTCAAAGCAGCTACAAGAACTCTTGGAAAAGGGTTTTATACGTCCTAGCTCTTCGCCTTGGGGAGCTCCAGTGTTATTCGTAAGGAAGAAAGACGGTACGTTCAGGATGTGTATAGACTACCGTGAACTCAACAAGGTGACGATCAAGAATCGTTATCCTCTTCCGCGCATAGATGATTTATTCGACCAGCTGCAAGGGTCGAGCTACTACTCCAAGATAGACTTAAGGTCAGGATACCATCAGCTGAGAGTCCGGGATGAGGACGTCTCCAAAACAGCATTTAGAACTCGCTACGGCCACTACGAGTTTATGGTCTTGCCATTCGGGCTAACGAACGCGCCTGTCGTATTTATGGATCTTATGAACAGGGTGTGCAAACCTTACCTCGACAAGTTCGTCATTGTTTTCATCGACGACATCCTGATCTATTCGAAAAGTCAGGAGGAACACGAGCAGCATTTACGACTTATTTTGGAACTTCTTCGAACGGAACAGCTATACGCTAAGTTTTCAAAATGCGACTTCTGGCTTCGTGAAGTCCACTTCTTAGGCCACGTGGTAAACAAGGATGGGATTCATGTCGATCCATCCAAGGTGGATTCGATCAAGAACTGGCCTGCACCTCGCACACCAACTGAAATACGCCAATTCTTGGGTTTGGCGGGTTATTACAGACGGTTTATCAAAGACTTCTCAAAGATTGCACAGCCGCTTACATTACTGACACAGAAAGGTGTTGCTTACCGTTGGAGTGATACACAGGAAACAGCGTTTCAGCACTTAAAGGGTAGACTCTGTAGCGCACCTATCCTTTCATTTCCAGAGGGCACAGACGATTTTGTAGTCTACTGCGACGCATCCATCCAAGGTCTTGGATGTGTTTTGATGCAACGGGATAAAGTTATTGCTTATGCTTCACGCCAACTTAAGATTCACGAACGGAATTACACTACGCACGATTTAGAGCTTGGAGCTGTTGTTTTTGCGCTCAAGATATGGCGACATTATCTGTATGGCACCAAGTGCACCATCTACACCGATCACAGGAGTCTTGAGCATATCTTCAAGCAGAAAGAGTTGAACATGCGACAACGTCGATGGGTCGAGTTACTGAACGATTACGAATGTGCTATAAAATACCATCCTCACTATTCAGTCTAGTCTTCCTTCACAGATACGAGATGCTCAGATAGAAGCATTGAAACCAGACAACGTCAGGGCTGAAGCCCTACGCGGCTCAAGGCAACGATTAGAACAAAGGGCAGACGGCGCTTATTACGTAACAGGACGCATCTGGGTTCCGCTTTATGGCAACTTACGCGAGCTGGTAATGGATGAAGCTCACAAGTCTCGCTACTCGGTACACCCTGGTTCGGATAAAATGTACCACGATATTAAGACTATATACTGGTGGCCTAGCATGAAGGCCCACATAGCCACATACGTTAGCAAATGCTTGACTTGTGCGAGAGTCAAGGCAGAATATCAGAAACCGTCAGGTCCACTTCAACAACCTGAGATACCTCAATGGAAATGGGAACAAATTTCCATGGATTTTGTTACAGGCTTACCTAGATCTCAGCGCTGAAATGATACTATTTGGGTGATCGTGGATCGACTCACAAAGTCTGCTCACTTCTTGGCTATCAAAGAAACAGACAAGTTCTCTGCCTTAGCAGACATTTACTTAAAAGAAGTGGTCTCGAGGCACGGGGTGCCCACCTCCATCATCTCTGATCGTGACGCACGTTTTACTTCAGAACTGTGGCAAGCAATGCATAAATCTTTTGGCTCTCGTTTAGACATGAGCACGGCGTATCATCCTCAGACCGATGGGCAGTCTGAGCGCACTATTCAAACTCTAGAAGACATGCTTCAGGCGTGCGTAATAGACTTTGGCAATGGTTGGGAGAAACATCTGCCACTGGTGGAATTTTCATACAACAACAGCTACCACACCAGCATTAAAGCTGCACCATTCGAGGCATTGTACGGGCGTAAGTGCCGGTCACCTCTCTGTTGAGCAGAGGTGGGGGGAAAGTCAAATCACAGGTCCAGAAATGGTAGTCGATACTACAGAAAAGATTGCAAAATACGGCAACGCATGGCGGCAGCACGCGATCGTCAGAAAGCATACACTGATTTAGACAGAAACCACTCGAGTTCCAAGTAGGGGATCGAGTGCTACTCAAAGTTTCACCCTGGAAGGGTGTGGTTCGTTTTGGCAAACGCGGCAAACTTAATCCACGATACGTTGGACCATTTGAAGTCATAGAAAAGATAGGCAAAGTGGCCTACAGACTGAACTTACCAGCTGAACTCAGTGCAGTTCACAACGTCTTTCACGTGTCGAATCTGAAGAAGTGTACGTCAGATGAGACCCACATAGTTCCCTTAAAGGAACTCACTATCGACGAGCGGTTGCACTTCGTCGAGGAACCTGTTGAAATCACGGACCGGGATGTTAAGGTCCTCAAGAACACGAAAATCCCTCTTGTACGAGTTCGTTGGAACTCCCGCCGCGGCCCAGAGTTCACCTGGGAGCGTGAAGATCAAATGGAACTCAAATATCCCCAGTTATTCGGAACTAATGCAACTACTACTGAGGCTGAAGCTACCAATACAGAATTTCGGGACGAAATTCCAAACCAACGGGGGGATAATGTGACACCCCAGGAAAACCAGTAATCTTCGCAAACCTGCTCGGGGAGCCGCGATACAATACAGGTAAACAACGTCACACCACTAGCTTCCTCAGTAACTGCATGCTAAATTTCGGGACGAAATTTCTTTTAAGTTGGGGATAATGTGACAACTCGAATTTCTTTTAAGTTGGGGATAATGTGACAACTCGAATTTCCGACATTCTTTATTCGCATTTGATGCACGTTGACTTTGACTTTATAGTTGTGATTGCATGGTTATGTGTGATTGTATAACATGTGTACTGTTTGTAAAACTTAAACTGTTAAACTATAAAAGAACCCGACGAAACACAAGTGAGATTCGCCAAGATCGATCTCGACGAAACAGGTCAGTTTCGCCAACAACCCTCTCGACGAAACAGGCTGTTTCGCCGAGCCCAGATCCACCGAAGCCCAGTTCGGGCCCAACACGTTATTTTGAGTCTTAAAACGTGAAACATCATCAGTTTTACACCTGCTATCATCACAACCGAAACCCTAGAGTCTCTCCTTCTCTGTTGACGGCGATCTAGCATTCCCGAAGCCTTGAATCGATCAAGTTATTATCTCATTCTTCGTGGTTAGTGTTTAAGCTATGCGTGCTGTTTGATTTATATCCATTGCTAACTGTTTTGCTTGAAAACGATAAGGCTTGATGTTATATAACGTTTACACTCGTGTTACTTGATGAATTGATATTGCTTGAACATATAATATGGATTTCGATTCTTGTGTTATGAGATTTATGATTCAATTGCTGTTGATGATTGTTGCTGAATGGGAAAGGCCAGCATAGAGGATTTAGGGTTAGCACATGATTATGATATACAATGTTATGTGATGTATGATAACCGATGATTTCTGTATGAGGATTAGAATGTTTTCTGTGTTGTTGATGATTGACGATATTGATGACGGCTGTTAGAATGATTAGGGTTTCTGTGATTTCGTAACTGAACTGTTCGACGAAACAGAACTCTCGGCGAAACAGAATGTGTTTCGCCAAGGACAATCGACGAATTAGAATTTCTGATTCGCCAAACAAGGCCACGACGAAACTAAATGTGTTTCGCCAACTGTTATGTTTCGCCATTATGTGTGTTTCGCCGAACAGTTAATCTGTGCAGTAACTTGGGTTAATTCTGTTAAGTGTTAACTGGAAATATTTAACTGCTGTTATATAATAAACATGACTTGAATGCTTGCGAATACATACTACTTGCTTATACGTGAACAACTTGAACACAAACTGATTTCACATACGTGCATACTTTAGGACGTGATTGATTACTTGCGAGCATATACTTAGCATACCGAGCAAATCAAGGTGAGTTCACACTCTTACCAAGGCATGGGATTCCCCGGTGGGTTGGGAATGGGATTGAATGTTTACTGGTACTTACATCATTACTAGACTACTTACCACGGTCCTCGGATTGGGAAGGATGCCTGTGCCAAACTCTACGTAAAACCTACGTACTGTCCTCGGTTTGGGAAGGACACTAGTGTTTAAACCTAAGTAAACCTACGTACTACTGTCCTCGGATTGGGAAGGACACCAGCACTAAACCTACGTAAAACCTACGTACTACCGTCCTCGGATTGGGAAGGACGCCAGTGCTAAACCTACGTACTACCGTCCTCGGATTGGGAAGGACGCCAGCGCTAAACCTACGTACTCGATACGTACTATCCTCGGTTGGGAAGGATACTTATACATGTACTCATACTTATTACTATCCTCGGACTGGGAAGGATACTTACGAATACAACTAGTCTAGTAAATATACATTATGGGAAGTCCCCACCAATAGAACGTACTAACGGCCCAGTAGCGCCACATGTTACATACGAACTTACTATTACGCATTTACTCTCTGTGAACTCGCTCAACTAGTTGTTGACTCTCTCTTACGTGCCTTGCAGGACTTTAGGTACATATGGAGCTTGCACAGGAAGGAGCAGGTCGTTGTGGGATACGGATCGTAGACGATATTTGAACTTATAACTTATTTTGGGGTTTTCATTATTATGCTTCCGCTACTTAAACAATGTTTGGTTATGAACATCAGTCATGTCAAGATGAATTACCTTTTCCTACTTTTACACTTAAATACTATGTTTGATATGATTGGTGGCTTGATCCTGGTCAGTCACGCTCCCAAGCGGTGGTACTCCGCGGGTGGATTTTGGGGGTGTGACAACAAACACACACACACAACACACACATCGTGTGTGTTCTACAACGATCAGGGGGACACCCCCATGAACCAAACCCTAGTTCTAACATAATCATCAAATTGAGGAGTCAAACGAAGCTCAACTTCATAACCGAGCATAGATTAATGATCACCTTCACAAGGGGATCGTAAGGTATGTCTTAGATTCTTGATTGGTGATGGTGCACGAAATGGGTTATGTTGTAAATCACGAAATTGTATGAAATTGAGCATGAGTATGTGTTAGATTCATCATTTGGAACATGGATTATGCATAAATTAGGTTAATTTGATGTTTAAGAGTGAAACCCATTTGTTATGGTGAAGAAGATGACATGGGTAAATCATCTATGTTTAAGTTCTTGCTTAATATTGATGTATTTTGAGTTGTATGATGTATTCTTGTTAGAAGAATTGAAAGAAATGTGATACTAGTATGTTTGATGTTATGCATGTATGAATCATGTTGATTAGGAAGAAGAAATTGATGAATTGTGTATGAGATTAGAATGATATGCATGAACTAGTTGTACACTATGCTTACAAGGTAGTACATATATCGAAAGTATGATGAGTTATGAAGCACTTAAGATTAGATCACTTGTAAGTGATTAACAAGTAGTTATGAAGTGGGTTTTTGATGATGTAATGTAATTTGATGATTACATGTTTGATGTTTAATTTAAGTACCCCATGTTGGATTGTAGAAGCATTTGATGAACTATGTATGAATTTAGGAGATTTTGTATGATTAAGTTGTACGTTATGCTTAAAAGGTAGTACGTATATCAAGTGAATGATAAATGTATATGATGTCGTCCGTATAGTCGATTATGACGTTACGGGAATATGTTGATAAGTCGATAGATATGTATGGTTAATAGTTGACTTTTGAAAGTCAACTAAGTATAAGCAACATGAGTTGACTCGTGGTGGTAAATATAGGTTAATGAGAAGTCGTATGGTACATGTAATGTCAATCCGTGTTAAATGTAATGACATGATGAGTTACATGAGTTAAACGTATGCGAACATGATTATATGAGTTATGTTTGTTAGAAATGATTGATGAAAGTTAAGTGTGAAATATGGGATTGATACGATTGTTATCATGTACAAATGAGTATGCTAATGATAGCGTGATTTCTATGACATGAAAGTATAGGAATCATGTGGAGACGGACTCAAGCGCGAAAGGCTAACGGGTCAAGAAGAGGCGTGGAAACGGATGTGGACACGGATTCATGAGGTAAGTGATTCCGTAATCACTTCTTAGTTGTTTATGTAAAGTTATATGTATTTTAACTAAATGTGTTAATTGAGGTCAAATAGGAATGAGTTGAATGAAATCGATGAAGTATTAAACGGATCTTAGCTTTGATCCGAGTAAGGTATATACGTTAGAATTGAAGTTAAGTGGTAGGATTGGTTAAATATGCAATGAGGTCCTTGGTTGTAAAGGATTTAGCAATGTTGACAAAAACGCCCTTGATAGGTATATCGGGCGAACGACCTTAAATGCCCATTTGGAAATAAGATAATCGATTAGAATAATGTTATAGTCATGTGTGAAAGCGAAGAGTATGGTTTTGTATGTCATAGACCATTTAATGCGCAAATACCCATAACGGGTCAAATAATTAGAGAATGACAATAAGCTGAATGCATGCAAGTTAAGAATTTCCTTAATCCGTATGTGGGATTTTAAGTTTATATGATAGAATGTGAATTTACAAGCATGTAGGAAGAAACGGGAGGTTAAACGGGTAAACGGTTCGAAAGTTACGCGCGTTTTAGTGCGTTCGGACGTCGAAACGGAGCTGCAGAAAAATGCACTTTAGAGAGCCCGTCGCCGACGGGCAAGGAGGCCGTCGCCGACGGGCAAGGGAAAACCACTTTTTTTGCTGACGGGTTAACACACTGCCGACGGGTTAAATGGCCCGACGGGCATATCTACAACCCGTCGCCGACGGCTTGGAGCCCGTCGGCGACGGGCACTTGTTTGTAAGCTTTTATTTTTCGCGTCCGGTGTTTCCGGTTGACCCGTAACGTGTCCTGGTGCTCCGGTTTTCGACCCGGTAGCATGTAAAGCTCCCGAAAAGCTCCTTAACTTTGTCAAACCTGCATAAACGCAAATCTAATTAAAAGTAGGTCGTTCAAGATCTAAGACTCATATGAAATCATAAAGTTATATGATTACGAGCACCGGTTTTTAACCACGCATCAATCCTTAGATATTTATGGGCTATAAATCAAAGTTTAAGTCCCATGTAAATATCGTATGAGTATGTGAGAGGTATGCAAGATGTGTTACGTGTATGTAGATGCGTATTTATGTATATATGAAAATACGTATGATGGCATGTATGTACGTAAAGATGTAGGAAAGGTATGCACCTATGCAAATGTGTATGTATGTACGTATGTATGTAAGTATGTATGCAGGATTGTATAAAGCATGTACGAGTGTATGCACGCACGTAAGTTGTAGGAAAGATAGGTACGTATTTATATAAAGATATATATGAATGTATGCATGTATGTAGAGATGTATGAATGTAGATACTTACGAAGCGTACTTATGTATATATTAAGATGCGTATAATAGTATGTATATATGTGAAGGCATAGGGATGTATGTACGTATGCAGGTGTGTATTTATGTACATATGAAGACACGTATGAGTGTATGCATGCATGTATTGAGGTACGGATGTATGCACGAGTACATACGAGTATAATTCTGGATACGTTAAGTGTTAATGGTATTAATCGTGTGCCTGTAAAACGAAGTGTTACGCAGGTATATTATTAAAGGCTCACAAGAGAATGAATACGCGAATGATATGCTTAAAAATGAGAGAGAAGCTGAATGGAAAGCGTACATGTATTGTATTCTTGTTTATGTCTTGTATACTAATGTGTTGAATGTATGTGGTAATGCAGGTTGTACGGATAATGAGCGATTATCACGAAGATTAAGGATCGAAGACCGAGTCACTAGAGAGATTGTACGGGGACGTTGAATGTATAATGTAGCAATCATAAGCTATGTTTTTAATTAGTAAATAAGAGGATGACGGATTTATGATAAAGAGCTATGTTAAAGCTAAAGTTTAAATAAGTTGAGGTATTTATAAAGAAAGAAATTTTATGGTTCGTGTTTTCCGCTGCGACTTTTGTCATGTACGATTTAGGGTCTAACACACCATTGAGAAACAATTATACTTTTTATGATGAGGAAAAGGTGGCAAAGGGTTTGAACATAGCTGACCAGTTACCTGAAAGTATCGATGTGACTTACTCCAAATCTGATGATTCTAATGATTCAGAGGTGGTAAGTAAGGTTGTTGAAAGCATTCTGAAAGATGAGTCTGCAAAAGGTAAGTCTGAATCACAGGAGGAAGATGAAGGAAATTTTCATGATGGTTATCTGAAAAACACAAAATCCGAGAAAAATTTGGATGATGATTCAAAGGGATTGGTTTATACCATGATTGGATCGGACAAACTATTCTTAGATATTGTATTTCCGATTCAGAATGTGATTTCAGAGAAGGTCGATAATGTTTTCAAAATGGTTGAGATTGAGAAGTCGGAAATTTCAAAATTTGCTGGTAAAGGTCATAAATCTTTTTATAACAAACCTGGTTTTAAGAAGAAAAACATGA
This sequence comes from Helianthus tuberosus, assembly GCA_030545235.1. NCBI lineage: Eukaryota > Viridiplantae > Streptophyta > Magnoliopsida > Asterales > Asteraceae > Helianthus > Helianthus tuberosus. Next base: position 32,703,908 of record CM060430.1, read on the forward strand.
AGGCTGGTTTGGGTTATAAAAAGAAACAAAATTGGAAGAAAAATGTTCAGGTTAAAACAAGTTTTGTTCAAGGAAAAAGTTTAGCAGAGGAAGAAAAACTCAAAATTGGACAACAGTCTAATGCTGAGTTTGATGCTATGAAAAAGAAACAACAACAGGACAAGGATGTTTCAAAGAAAGTGTGTTTTAAATGTGATCAGATTGGACATGTTGCACGAAAGTATCCAAATCCAAAGCCTGTTGATGTTGAAAAACAGAAATCTGAGGTTGAGAAACAAAAGTCTACCAGATTTGATTCAAAACAAACTTGGAGGTACAACACAAACAAGTTTGCTTCGAATCAAACTTGGAAACCAAAACAGACTAGGTCTGATTCAAGACAAACACAGATTTCTCACACACCCAGATTCAGAACAACACAAAGTTGGAACACATCTATTGATATGACAAAACCACAAGACTTTTGGAAACCAAAAGTTGTTATTCAAAAACAAAATGTTAAAAAAGAATCACATTTTTACAAAAGAGGTACTCCGAAAGGTCAAATGTGGAGTGTCAAGAAACAAGTGACTTCTGTAAATGTTGAAAAAGTCGAAGACAAAGATGAAAAAGTTTTTTGTGAAAAATGACAAAGATTTTCCATCATTAAATGAAACTTATTGTGTTGAAATGCCTAAGGTCCAACAGACCTGGGCTAAATTGTTCAAGTAATTGAGTTTTTGAGAATGTGCAGGTGCTCATGAAGTTTGATTGTCAAGGAAGAAAATTGATGAGCAGCCTGGCACAGGAGGAGAAGGCTGCTGAACCCTGGTTTGGTTGAACAGGGAGTTTGTTTGTTTTCTGTATATAAATAAACAATATTTCAAAAACCCTAAAAATTGAAAATTTTGAAAAACCAAAAATATGTTTTGTTTTTGTCAAATATATTAAAAAATTCAAAAAATATGTTGATTGAATACGCCGAAACCCTCACGGCTGAACAAACATGATTACTTTCACAAGATTGAAAAAAGGTTTTCAAACTGTCGAAAATCAATGGGTTGTAAATCATGGGGGTACGTTATATTTTCTGCAAATCAGAGCATGCGAAGCAAAAAATGGATGGCGAGACAAAGCTATATACATCGGTTATCAAATTTTCTTTAAATGATTTTGCATTTTAGGGGGAGTATTATTGTCAGAAAAATCCAAAAACATTTAAAAATTTGAAAAAGCCAAAAACATGATAAAACAAAAAATTGAGTTTTTGTGTAAAAAGAGGAAATGATAGTACATCAGTGGACTGTCACAGTACGCTAAAGAAATGGAAAGTTTAAATGTGTTAAACGATCTCACCGTGGATGTGTCGGTAGATTTTTATACATTTAGTAAATTTTTTCGGGATATAAACATAAATTCAAACTTGCTTATTTCGTGGGGAACACTACTTGGATATATAGGTAACCCCTGAAATCTCGTTTGAAAGGTCTCATAATCTGATATATTAGGTCTTTATACTCAATGATGTCTGGGGTATTATTCCGGGACTTCTGCTGAACGGTAGTTCTGACCTAGTCCTTGGATAATACTTTCTGCAAATGCTTGAAACATAGCATAAACCCTCAGCATGCTGATGAAACAATAAAATTGATAGTCGCTGCTGTTGTAGCTAAAAGATCCTCTAAAGGGGACATTCCGAAAAGTCGAAGCTGATATCTCTCTGCGTATACGGAAGTATCGACCTGAGATCCCTCGGCCCTCGCATACCTAATTTATGTACAGATATCATTGTAGTATACTCACCTGTAAGACTGATTATTGGGATCTGGATACGGGAGTATATTCAAGAGGTGGGACACATGAATGGGTTTAAGTTCTTAAAATACAAAATTTGTATCCTGAATCAGTTGAAATTTGTATGAAAATTTAAGTGGACAAGTATATCGACAATCTAAGTGAATTGTTTAATTCTTAATGTGTAAATAAGCTCAACGGTACTTGTGACTTGTCATTAACTGATATGATCCTCTGACGCAAACTCAATCAAAAATATTGTCTGTAAATATGTTTGTAAATATTTCTTTACTGCTTTATATTTCAGAAAAAGTACAAAAAGATTTTTGATTTTGCTTTATTTTCAACAACCGATGTCTGAATGCTGAGTTTCAAAATCTAAGTATGCTGATTGTGTTTCTGAAAATAAAACAAGTTCATTAATTTGAAACTTGATGTTTAAAAAATCAAAATTCAAAAACAGTTTGTGATATCTCCAAGGTCATTAAGTTGGACTTGGATGATTAACTGTGAGGGATTTGGATGCTCATATTGTTAAAATCAGTAAAAGAGCTAGTTTCCGATCCGGTTCGTTGAAACTGCCAAATCTTTGAAGATTGTTGATAGGGGGAGAGTTTCAAGTAATCCTGGATTTATTCATATTATTATATCTTAGTCCCAGGATCTTGATTTAGAAAGTTTGATAGAGCCAGGTTACGATACCTGGACAACTAAAAATGTTTTTCTCTGTAAAATGCTTTACTTATAAATGTATGAGTGTTGCAGATTCCAGACTACGATCCCGACAGCTGAGTCTAAGGGGGAGTCTGAAGACGAGCTCAACGAAAGGGGAAGCGTGTATAGGCGCCAGGATACTTTTCCCAGAAGAGCTTGTAACCGGAAAGCCAGGTGTCGATCCCAAAGCACGGAAGCTTGACGAAAGGGGGAGCCTGAAGAGTTTACCGAAAGGGGGAGCTGAAGCTAAAGACAGATCCACGGGGATTCTGTTCGAGCTAGAGAGAAAAAGACCAAAAGCTACGAGTTTGACCAAATGTTTTAGATTGACTGCGGCAATATCCAAGGGGGAGTCTGTTAGTGCATTTATGTCTATCGCCTCCGTCATCTCAAACCGTAGCAGAAAATGTTAAATTCTAGGCTTTATGTTGTAATAGTTAGAAATATCTAGAAAAAGGCAAGGTGGCATTTATGTAAATAATGAGATCTCTCATTATATCCCTTGGCCTATAAATAGGTTCCTTAGGGTTAGGTTTAGGAACTTTTGCCATTTTGCAACTTTGGAGCTTTGAAGGTTAGAGAGAGAAAGTTGTAAAGGTGATTCGTGGTGCTTGTTCTTGTCGAATATTCAATAGAATCACGTTTAGATTACTGTTCGTGTGTTCAGTCTCACTCGTGCACGGATTCCGCACGTCGTACGAGTCGGTTCGCAATCGATACGGATCAATCCGGGACCTAACACTTATTACTTCAAACGTCAGGATACAGTGCAGGATATCAACCAGATCGCTAAGTGTTACAATGCTTTTTTGTGAGAGTGAAAATTGCGAGAGAACGAGTGTAAGAGTGTAGTGAGTGTGATTGTGATGTCCTATTTGATCTGATATACCCACCTATTTATAGTAACGAAATACAAACTAAAATTCCTATAAATATGGGATGCTCCCGAATATTCCATTGTTAACGTTGTAGACCGAGTAATGCGGCTTCAACGTCCTCATTTGAACAACTTGGACCGAGTCTCCCGGAGAAAGGGTCTTCGTGAACGTTGGGCATCTGGACGCGTACTCCTGCACACAACCCGTTAGTAATCCTGAGGATACCATTCAGGATGTTACCAATATCCTGAATGAGCATCCCGGATATGAATAGATATCATACAACCAAGATATAAGTCAAGATATTTCCCAGGATATGAGCTCAGAATTTCACCCATAACAGTCTCCGACGCTAAATGGTAGGGGTCGGGACAAATAAAGTTGATAAAACCATGATTAATGATATAAAAAGGTGAATTGGAAATTTAGTCATGAAAAGACTAAGATATAATGAGTTTCCGAACGGCTACTTTATAAGTAGGCCTAAAGAATTAAAAAGAAGAAAACGGTGATTTGGTCAAGTGAAAATGGATTAAAATTGAAGTTTAAAATGATACCAAGTGGCATAAGCCAAATTGAGTAAACGCGTAAGAAACGGATGTAAGAGACCTAACTAATTGGTGAAAAATCCGAAATAGTTACTAAACGAAATGGTAAATAGATGTCATTCAATCTAAGCGCAAATGGCTGGTCGTTTAGACCAAACGGGTCAAATGGCGATGTAGACACCATTTGACAATTTACGACTAATAAATGTTTGTCGAGTCTTATGCTTACATGACAAAATGGATTACGATTTATCAATGCTATGATATAACAATTTAGCGAGACAAGGTATTAAAAACGGGTCATTGTGTTGATCCGAGCCAGGTACGTACGTATAAATAAGATTATGGTTAAATAAGTGAATTGGGTCAAAAGTGTTAAACATGAATTTCAAGCCGAGAGCTTGAAATTCTGAATTTTTAAGAAGTTTTATATCAGGTTTTAACTCCATAGGATGAAGAATTAAATTACGATCGCGTGAGAAAAAAAAATCACGCGAATCTGGTAAGTAGAACAAAAGTTATGCATGTTTTTGTGAATTATAAGTTTGAGTTTTTGAGCTGGGAATCTGCAGTTCAGCAACAAACAATTCTGGACAAAACAGGGCGTCGCACCACGCGACGGCAAAAGCAAGGAGCCGTGGTTCTATAAATAAAAAAATGTTTATTTTAATAGTATACGCATTGCGAACCCGTTTAAATACGTTTTAAGCTACGTGTGACTAATCTAACTCATGTTTTATGAGTTGTAGGTAAATTTCTGGTACCGGAGGACGATCAAGCTCAATGAAGAACCGAACACGATCAAGAAACAAGCTTCCGCACGACGTTTCGTTGTTACTTTTAAATGACGAACTTAATTACATTATGTTGTAAACTTTTAAATTGTAAAAAGTTTTAATAAGCCCGTATTTCCGATGTATATGTAATCTTAATTACATGATTAATTTTTTCGTAAACTATACGTTAAACCGTGATTTAATTGAAATGGTCTTACACTATATGTACCATAAGTACGCAACCAACCCAAGACAACTTTGACATTTTTGGGATCACTAAAGCACTCCACGGTTAACAACTAGGAGTGGAGCGTCTCTCAAGCTCAATAGATGTACACCTTTTGCACCTTGGTCACTAAGTGATTAATGGTTACTATGGTGCTGTTTGTTTTTTCTGCGGGAAAAGGTCTGCAGTCTGTGGACCACATCTGCAGGCATCTGCAGGAGAAGAGTTGGACCAAATGTCTGCAGTCTGTAAGGAGAAGAGGGTTTGTTTTTTTATACAAAAATATCTTCACACACTTCACACACAACACCACAGATCTCTCTCTCTCCTCCCTCTGCCTTCATCTACTACCACCACCGTCACCACTACACCACCGTCACCACCGTCACCACTACACCACCGCCACCACCGTCACCACTACACCACAGCCACCACCGTCACCTCCTCCACCGTCCACCTGCCACCACCACAACCAACAACCACCACCGCCTTACACCACAACAAACAACCACCACTGCAAACCCTAGCTGTTAACCACCACCGCAAACCCTAGCCGTTAACCACCACCGCAAACCCTAGCCGTTAACCACCACCAACAACCACCACCGATTTGGGGGTTTTGCTTCTATGGTGGCGGAGATGGATGTAGATGAAGATGAAGATGAAGATGCTGGTGGCGGATGAGGATGATGGTGGCGGAGATGTTTGGGGGTTTTGTTTGCAGATGAAGATGAAGATGATGGTGGCGGAGATGTGGTGGTGGTGTCGGAGGTGGAGGTGGTGGCAGAGATGTGGGGGTGGAGGTGGTGGCGGAGATGTGGTGGTGGAGGTGGTGGTGGGGATGCAGAGGTGAGAAGAGAGAAGAGGTCTGTGGAGGGTGTCTGTGTTTTGAAGGTGAGAAGAGGTTTGCAGACATATGGACAGGTCTGCGTGGGGAAGAGGTGGGGAAGACCTTTTTGGTGAGAAGTGCTTCCGGAAAACAAACAAGTTGCAGACATCAAACGTCTGCGCGACGCAGACATAAGTGGCCAGAAACACTTCTGGCAAAAAAATAAACACCACCTATGTCATCATTCTACTTATGTACATTGATCTTGTTATCATCTAAACCCATAGCTAACATACCCATAGTTTTATCATGTATTTCCCCTCGACTATTTTAAAACAAAACATTGAAATCATTGAAAGGAGGGACATGAACTCACAAATTTGCGTTCTGTATTATGTAATACCGTAGGTGAGCGTCTTTACGCATGAATAACCTACATGTGCACTAACTTGATTAGACACTAGGTCTTATCGGACCTCATACACGTTGTTCATCTTGAATTCTTTATTATGTAATCGCTTGTCATCTTTGGAACAACTTTGTATTTTTAGAGTGTTGGTAGTTTACTCGCTCGATTGTTATATATATTGAATTCATAAGTGTATACATGTATTCTATGTGTATTGAATTATGTGTGAACGGGCTTCGCCCTTCACATGTCCTCGTGCCGCGCACGCATGTCATTGAGCCTTTGCTCATGTCATTGGGCCGAGCCCATGTCATCTATGTTATTGGACCTAACCCATGTTTTAATGTTATTGGGCCGAGTCCATGTTTTTTTATGTTATTGGGCCTAACCCATGTTTTAATGTTATTGGGCCGAGCCCATGTCTTTAGTAATTTGGGCCCTAGCCCTTGTATTTTAGCAATTTGGGCATACCCCAAATGTTTTGTCATTGGGCCTTGGCCCATGTATTTTAGTAATTTGGGCCTACCCCAAATAATTTATCATTGGGCTCTAGCCCATGTTTTTATGAGTCCATTTTAATAGCCTTGCATTTTTGTATGTTTCAACTTTCCGGGTTTTGTTATTGGTAGTATATATATTAATTCGGTGTCTAAAAATATATATTTATATTTCTTGTGTCAATGAAACGCCCAAGTGTCGTAGTAATCTTCTCGTGATGACTCTAAGCCCCTTTGTCATCAGTGATGATATATATTCTTTTATTTACCAAAATAAATTATGTATCTTACTTGTCGGCTTGAATTATATATTATTTCGTAAGAATATATTTTTGTGGGCTCGCCCGTTGTCCGATTTGTTCACTCGTCCGTGTATCCGTTCAAGGATATGTTATAGATACGATCTATATTTATCCATTTTTGTAGCATTTCTTTGGTATCTAGTGGACTTTGGTGTATATGTATACATGTGTTATTTTCTACTTGTTTTCTTTCAAGTGTCTTCATGATATGTATTTGTGTATTTTCACTGGTATATTGTATTTAGTGTTTTGTCATGTATTACTCTAATATTAATACATACAAATAATACACAAGTATCATACACCAAAGAGTACTTTTAAATATATAATTTTTACCAAAAGTTATATTTGCACATGTTTATATTTTTCATCCATTTATACTTGTAAAAATATATATATATGAGTTTATAAAATCTCTTGGATGATTAGAGCTTTACCCTTTGTATCAAAACTTCCTTAATGAAGATTAAGACTACTAATCACGTTTAACATTGCTAATCACCCATTAATCCCCTCTTTAATCGTGATTAGATTTTTAGAAAAATTCGCCATAGTTTCCCCTAAAACTATGACGTTTCCCACGTTATAAAAACGCGTTTAAACCATAATCAAGTTTCCAAATCACCATTATCCACCAATTTCCTTTCAAACATGTATACTTAACAACATAACTCCCACATTTCATGAACTTGCATATATATACTTTTCATACATAAAAAGTTAGACATTTTATGGTGACTTTTTATAAAAAGCAAGTTATTTAACTTAATCTTGTAAGAACCAAGTTTACTAAACTTTCAAAACTAGGTTTTAAATCCATTTAGACACTTGTTTCTTTATGTAATCTAAAAATTACATGTTTAGTTCATGAAAGTGAGTATGATGATCTTTCATGATTTAAACATAACCATGTTTAAATCATCTTTTTATGTTCATCATGGTAAGATGAACATTCATCTTGAATACTACAAGAATATACTCACAAGATCATCATGTACATAAACTGTAAATCACTAGTATTAACAAAATCAACATAAACAACATGATCATACAAATTAACTACACTAATCTACACATATCAACACATAATATAGTTAGATTTAGTGTTTATTAGCTTTGAGATTAAGGTTTTTGTTTACATTTAACCTTAAATTCAAGATCATCAACTTGTACTTTTGAGATTAACTAGTAATAAAAAGCATAAATATGGTGTTTAGAAGTCTTACAACTTTGCACAAGCCAAAATAAGAAAATAAGAAGAAGATTAAGCTCCAAACAAAGCTCCAATGATGCTCCTTGTGTTCTTGATGCTTAGATGGATGTAAGAAGGTGTGATTATAGTGAAAATGGAGTGTTTATTAGATGAAATGGATATGTTTCCTTGGTGTTCTTTGGCCGAAAATGAAGGAGGAGGATAAGGGAATTTTGGTTGCAAAAGTTTGAAAGAAAAGGTAAGTAAGATGGTATGGGGAAAGATGTGATATGGTAGTTTACTTGCAAATCTTTCAAATATAATCTTACATACCATGCTTCTCTTAGATTTTCAACATGTAGGTGATTTAGGTGGGGGACCCACCTTGACCGAAAGGGGGGGGGGGTAAGGTTTATAATTTTTTTTACAAAAGTTGTATAAAAAGTAGATATTTTGGTCATTATGTTAAGTATGAAGATTAGGTGTTTAATTACACCATTAGAGGGTAATTAATGAACTAGGGTGATAATTATTATTAACTAGTTTACCAAACTAGTAAAAATCATGTTTTGGTCCGAATGCTTTTCGTTTAAGCGTCGGTTCGCTAACGGTGCTTTTATGCCGTACCGACAAATATTTCCGCAAGTTGTTATCTCGCCTCCAAGTGATGTATGAAGTGATTCCGAGTTCCAAGTTAGGCTTAACTAGTTCACCAAAATCTTTGTTTGGTTGTTTAGGCGTCGGAAAAGTCGTTTATTAGCTTGTCGGTAGATATACGGACAAGTTGTGGGGGTTGCGACGCCGAGCCAAAAGCTTATGTTTCGGACACCTCATTATCATTCTCATATTGTTTCCATATGCTTGATATCATTTGTCATAATTCCGAAGTTCCAGAAATGCTAAATTATAGTTTCGGACAAGTTAAAATATTATATTTTTAGCCGAAACGGACATTTTTCTAAGGGAATCATGAGTAAACACAAGAATGGGAAATATTCACAAGTGTAGTTTGTAAGGAACATAGTTCCTTAATGTAGGTATTATAGGAAAATGCCATACACACATGTAACTACACTTGTATATCAGAATTTGTGATCAACGATTTATTTATAAATAAAACCGATTGTTTCACATTACAAGAAAAACAAAGAAACAAAAGCATAAGATTAAAACAGCAACATCTTATACTCAGCCAAATGCTCATCCGTGGGTCAGATTTGCATTGACAATCTTTGTTCTCTTGTTCCTGAAATAGCTCGTCTCGCCGTAGTTTTACTAAGTACCAGATGGTAAACGAGCTGGAGCAGGGTTGACTTGGGGTTGGTTTGGACCACCTTGGATTGGGTTGAAAAGACAAGCATTTGCCAGGTGACCGAGTCATCCAAATGAAGCACACAGACGACACTGCAGGTAAGCTTTGTGAGGTACATAACACTTGTTGCACATCAGTGCAGTACGGTCATAAGGTTTCTTGGCAGGAGGTTGAGCAGCAGCAAGGTTTATAATAGCTTTGTTTTGGATAGCAAAGCGGCATATGTTAACCAAATGTCCCCGCCGTCCACAGTAGGTACATTTGAAGCAAGGTATGAGGTTTGAATGATGACGGTTGCTTCGTTTGCACCATGGGGCAGTTCCAAAGTACGGCTTCCTAGCTGGTGGCGCTGCCACTTGGCTAGGTCTCGCTTGATTAGGTGTAACTGCTGCGGGTTTCTTTGAAGCCTTACGCTTCCTTGATTTTGGTGCAGGCTTGACTTCTGCTTCCTTCGGTGACTCTTGAGTGGCTTCATTGTTGAGACGAGACATGGCAATGCCTAAATCCACCGTCTTCAGAATCACTTCGCCTATTTGCTGAGCAAATTTGGCTGTTTGCTCGGACATTTGACCGTTGCTGAGAGGAAGAGACATTCTAGAAGGAAATGAAAGACATAGGAAGAAACAAGTGAAATGTTATCGTAAAATCAAAACAAAATGGCAACGCATAAAAATTGCGATCAATTGTTTGTTACCTAAGGCAAACAAATGAGACGGTGACAAATCAAAGCAAGCGGGTTATAATAATGTATCGCTGAAGACATGCTTGCCTGTAACTGAACACTCACCCTAAGAGTTCCCAGGTAAGAGTGACTGGTCCGATACTGCGGATTTGTACGAACACTCTAGCCTTAGACAGAAAACTCAGGGTACAGGCATTCACCCTTCCAGTTTGCACATGTTCACATTATAAGACCCAAACTTTGACGAGATTTTGAAAACTTTGAAGGTTCAAAACCTTACAATAAATCATCCTAGAACAGATGATTGATTTTCAAAGCGGATTTGAAATTTATGTTCTTGTTGTGGTCGTCGCCTAAGGATAGGTGACGGTATTGTTTTATGACTAAACGCAAGTAAACTCGCGTTAGGGTCCTTGGAAGGTTATAGACTAGGTCAAATCATTACTAATAACCTAATTCCCTATAACCATGGGCTCTGATACCAACTTTTCTGTCACACCCCGACCACGTAAAACAACAAAACGTGGCGGAATCGTCGGGGAGTGTTGTAACAGAATCATTGTTTCATAACACATGGAAAATTGAAATTTTGTTTTATTGATTAAAAGAGTTGCAATGTCTTAACAAACAAAGAAGTATAACATAATTAACTTAGTCTTGCATCTTTTATTGTTACTAAGGCCCAAGTCCGCTTATGTGTATCTTGATAAATCCTATGCATCATTTCCTGAAACACATGTGAAAATAGGTACGTCAGCATAAAAATGCCTGTGAGATACATAGGTTTTGTGAAAATAGGATTCATGACTTATAAGTTTAGAAAAAAAGTTGTTTAACAAAAGTCAGTCATGATCCTTGTAAAATTTTTTATTTTGTAAATCAGATGAAAAGCGATGATAAAGTAGTTGATATGTAAAAGAGTAATGTAAGGTTAAATGAATAACCAAGTAAAATGAGTTTTTATAAAATAAGTTGTTTTGTAAAACAATGTCTTGTGAAAATATGTCATTTGTATAAAATGTATAAGTCCAAATTGAAATGATTTAAATAACGCTACGACATGTAATATAATACAAGCACTTATATATAGGAAGTACCAATGGCGTATCCACCATGCTTGTATCATACTATACACGTCTCGTTACTTAAATCACTTACCAAAACAAACCATCAATGTAAAAACGTTTATGTATAGTCAAATGTCAAATGTTTATGTAAAAACCAAGTCTATTGTCAATATAAACCATGTAATGTATAAGCAAAATTCATGTATGGTAAGTAAAATAAGACTACTTAAACCACAAGCAAAAATGTACAAAACAAAGTATTTGAATAAATCAAAAGTTATGCTTTGTAGAATAATGCATGCTTTACTGATACAACATTTATGCGGTAATGTTAAACGCCTATATTCAAGCCTTGAGACAGACGGATAACCCTAAGTCAGGATTATCAAAAGAAATGTTTTCGGATTCGGTCATTCCATCCATCCAAACAAACCTAGGATTTTAGGAACGGGATTTGTCAAGTCCTATGGTACCATTACCTACTATCGAGCGGCATGATCAGTGTTAATGAATGTAATTTAGTCCCGTTAAACAAACCAAATGATATACCAAATGTAAGCATGTTTTATGAAAATAATGTACCTAGTATGCTAAGTGAACATACAAGGTAGAGATATAAAACAATGTGTCTATATGTTACGAGAACATATGCAACAAAGATGCAGTATAAAACAATGTACTAAGTATGCTAAGTTATCATAAAAAGCATAAAAGTCATGTAAAACAATGTGCTAGCATGTTAAGTAAACATACATAGCAAAAGAGATGTAATGTAAAACAATGTGCTAGCATGTTAAGTAAACATACATAGCAAAACATAATGAAATCATGTACTAATAGTGTACTAATGAACATAGCAAGTATATGATATGAAAACATGGAAAGCATGAAAATAACAAGTAGGCACATGTGTTTCACCCCAAAACGTTTGAAAAAAACAGTAAAAGAGGGGACTATGTACTCACTTGAGGGTGCTTAGAAGTCTTGAACAACAACCAAGCAAAGCTAGAGGGATCACGGAATCAAACAACACCCTAGATAGATACTACATAAATAACCGGACCTAAATCGGGAGATTGGATAGTATGAGGTTTCGTAAACCAAATGAGTATTGGAACTCATATGATATGGTTTAACAAAGCTCACATACTAAAATGAAACCTAACCTAAGTGCTTATGGCCCATTACGACCCGTTTAGGTAGCTTATGCTACATTAACGCGTCGTTCGCGTAAAACGCGTCCGGACCGCTTAACTAGCCCTATGACAAGTAAGATATGCCTTAACATGTTTAATATTGTTGCTAAATCAGTTTAGATGTCAAAAGTTATGTTACATAGGATTAAAATGAATTTTGGTGCGAAAAAGGGTATTTTGGTAATATACCTAAGGCATAAGAACTACTTATCATACAACTATTTAAACGACGTGACCATAAGGTATAACCCCGGAAGGTTATTCCCTATACAACTATGGTCACCTAAAGTGTTTGGTCGGATCCTAATGATCGACCAAATGGGTCGGGTTCAAAAGTATAAGCGGTTGTTTAGACCGCTTACCTTATGACCCTACATAAGCACTAAATCTAAAGTGACGAGCTAAACATGTTAAAACATGTTTAATATAGTTAGAAAACAGGTTTGGTATCAAAACAAACGGTTTTGATACCTAAAAGTAGTTTGGTTACAAAATACGCAAGAATACGCATTTTGGCCGAAACTACGACTCGCCACTACACCTAGATAACGTGGTAATCAGTAGGTATAGTCACTAGGGACTATGACCATCGTGATTACGCTCACATTATGAAGTTCATACGAACTTCGCATTGACCATAAACTGGTCAATGCAGAAAGTCAAACTCAGTTTGACTTTCAAGCATAAAAATGCATAAAAAGAACGAAGGAACACTTACAAAGGGTCCCCGCAAGTATTTGATCCAATCCACTCTCAGGTAGGAAGCATATGCTTCCACTTAGAGAGTATAAAATCTGATCAAATGGTGGGTTGCAACAAGAAATGGTGGGTGGTATTTATAGGAAAGCTAGAACCGTTAGGATCGTTTATCGGGAAATGAGCTTCGATCTAGGCCGTCCAAGTGTGCCCCTTGTTTTCTAATACCATTAGAGCCCATAGAAATGGCCCATGGTGTTGCAAAAACCGTTTGCAAGTGGGAAATGAAGGTATAACAGCTGGAACAGGCTGTTTTCAACAATTCTGCATATCTGGGAGGGCCTCGCGGCCCGCGTAAGGTATGCACATAACCTTACGCGCCCCGCCTGGGGGACTCAGACCAGCAACAAGTTTAAAAAGTGACAGTTTTGGTCCCTGTTGTGTTTTAAAGCCATTTCCAACATGTTTAAGGCCCGTTAAGCCAACTTTAAGGCCCTAAAATGATGCCTAAACATTTTGGACATGAAAAATGCTCAAAAATATGCCGGAGGTCGGCTCGTTTGGTCGTATGATCGCGATATTCGCTTAATTACGACGGAATGTGCATAAGCGCGAAAAACGATCCAAATTGCGCGACGAATGGATTTTTCTCATGCCAAACACTAAAATAAAATATTTTAATGCTTACATAAATTTTTGGATGTCCGGATGTATTCAGAACGTAAGTTATGCGCGAAAATGCAAACTTATGCACTTTTTGACGCTTTTAGTCCCTGAATGAGCATAAAGTTTATTTTAGCACACCGAACCCCTCAAAGCCTATTTCTAAGCTATGTAAAGGATATTTAGGGTGTGTTTAACTTATGGCCATGTTCCGGAATGTTCGTTACAGTTCAAATTGGCATACTTTCGCAGTTTGTCAATTTTAGTCCCTGTAAGCGAATTAACTTGATTTGCCATACCAAAGCCTTCAAAACTTATTTCTAGGTTATGTAAAGGTTATTTAAGGTATGTTAAGCCTATGTCACTATTCCAGAGTGTTTGTTGCATTAAACTGGTTATATTTACGCATCAGTGCACGTATAGCCTTCCAGAAAGCGATTTAAAGCCCGAAATCGAACAAGAATTGATATGTGTAAACGATACACGTATTTATACAAATCCCAAATATGAAATACAATATTTCATTGGTTTGGTATTTGTTTAATGGTTGAAGTGACACAGGTGTCACAGTTTGATACGACTTCTCCTTGTCTTGTGGACTTTCCAGTCCATAACCTCAACGGGTTCTTCGGTAAACTGGAGTGTGTCGTCTACATGAATTTCATCCGCTGGGATGACAACTATCTCGATGGTCAGACTTTTCAGGAGATTTGACACATGAAATGTGTCGTGTACGTTACTGAGTTCTTCTGGCAGTTTTAACTTGTACTCGACGGTACCGATCTTTTCTAGAATTTCAAATGGCCCAATGTATCTCGGGTTTAGTTTTCCGCGTTTCCTGAATCTAGCTACGCCTTTCCAAGGCGAGACTTTCAATAAGACTTTGTCTCCGACCTCGAAGGATAATGGTTTACGTCTTCTGTCTGCGTAGCTCTTTTGCCTATCACGAGCCGCTTTGATATGGTCTCGTATCATTGCTATCTTGTCCGTAGTCTCTTGGACTAGTTCAGGGCGGCCAATGAGTTGTTTGTCTCCGACTTCCGCCCAACACAGCAGTGATCGGCACTTCCGTCCGTATAGTGCTTCGTATGGGGCGGCTTTGATGGTTGTGTGATAACTGTTATTATAGGAAAACTCTACCAGAGGTAAATGAGTATCCCAATTACCGCCTAAATCCATCACACCGGCGCAAAACATGTCTTTCAATGTTTGGATGGTTCGTTCGCTTTTTCGATCGGTTTGCGGATGAAATGATGTGCTTAGATCCAAACGATATACAAGCGATTCTTGAAATGATTGCCATATTCTTGACACAATGCGACCATCCCGGTCCCAGATTATCGAAATAGGCACTCCATGACGTGCCACAATCTCGTTGAGGTAGATTTCAGCTAACTTCGCGGTACTGTCTTTTTCACGAACAGGTAAGAAGTGAGCCGCCTTGGTTAATCGATCAACAATAACCCATATCATGTCATGACCTCAAGAGGTCCGTGGGAGTCCTGTAATGAAGTCCATTGATATCTGCTCCCATTTCCAAACAGGAATCTCGGGTTGTTGTAATAACCCAGATGGCTTCTGATATTCGGCCTTGACTTTTGCAGAAGTTAGGCAATTCCCAACATAGGTCGCAATATCTCTCTTGAGTTTAGGCCAGCAATAGTATTCTTTCAAATCCTGATACATCTTATCAGATCCTGGGTGTATTGAATATCTGGACTTGTGTGCTTCATCCAGCACTAAGTCTCGTAGGCCACCAAAATAGGGAATCCAGATCTTTCCCCTGAAATAAAGTGTCATCTTTGTTTGTTTCCATTTGTTTCCTTGCTCCTCGCAAGGATTCTGCTCGAATATTTCCTGGCTTTAGGGCTTCCTGTTGTGCATCGCGCACTCGAGTAGTGAAGTTTGTCTGGATTATCAACTCTAAAGCTCGTACTCGTAATGTTCTAACTCTTTCTTTCCAGCTTAAAGCATCCGCTACAACGTTTGCTTTTCCCGGATGGTACCTGATTTCGCAGTCATAATCGTTCAACAATTCTACCCATCGCCATTGGCGCATGTTTAATTCCTTTTTGTCGAATATATGTTGAAGACTTTTATGATCAGTGAATATGGTACACTTAGTACCGTAGAGATAATGACGCCAAATCTTTAAGGCTAACACCACTGCTTCCAATTCTAGGTCGTGAGTGGTATAATTCTTTTCATGGACTTTCAACTGTCGTGACGCGTACGCGATGACTTTTTCTCGTTGCATTAATACATAACCCAAGCCTTGGTGCGATGCATCACATTACACCACAAAGTCATCGGTGCCGTCATAAGATTGGCGCTTGGCATAGTTTATCTTTGAGCGTTTGGAATGCTATTTCTTGTCTTTCACCCCAATCGAACTTCTTATCCTTTTGAGTGAGTGAGGTTAGCGGTTGAGAAATTTTAGAAAAATTCTCAATGAATCTTCGATAGTATCCCGCTAAACCTAGAAATTGTCTTACTTCTGTTGGGGTCTTTGGAGTGTTCTAGTTCTTTATGGCCTTTATCTTAGCTGGATCAACATGTATTCCTTTCTCGTTCACCACATGACCGAGAAATTGTACTTCGCGAATCCAAAATTCGCATTTTGAGAACTTGGCGTACAATTGTTCTTTCCTAAGCAACTCCAAAATAGTTGTCAAGTGTTGTTCGTGTTCCGCCTGTGTTTGTGAGTATATTAGAATATCATCAATGAATACGATCATGAGCTTGTCGAGATATGGCTTACATACTCGGTTCATCAAGTCCATGAATATGGCGGGAGCGTTTGTTAAGCCGAAAAGCATAACAAGGAACTCGTAATGCCCATAGCGAGTCCTAAACGTTGTCTTAGGAATGCTTTCCTCTTGAATCCTCAGCTGATGGTACCCGGATCTTAGATCGATCTTGGAATAAAAGTTGGAACCTTGCAATTGATCGAACAAGTCATCGATCCTCGGTAAAGGATACCGATTCTTAATAGTTAGCTTGTTTAGTTCTCTGTAGTCGATGCACATTCGAAAGGTTCCGTCCTTCTTTTTGACAAATAGTACCGGAGCTCCCCAAGGCGAGAAACTCGGTCTAATAAATCCTTTTTCAAGCAGCTCTTGAAGCTGCGTGGATAGTTCTTGCATTTCTGAGGGCGCCAGTCTATATGGGGCTTTTGCCACCGGTGCCGCTCCTGGCACAATATCGATACGAAATTCCACTAGTCGTTGCGAGGCAGTCCCGGCAAGTCTTCTGGAAAGACTTCGGGGTATTCCCTTACCACTGGGACATCCTCCACCTTGCGCTCCTCGGCCTTCTTGTCAACAACATGAGCAAGAAAGGCGACGCACCCTTTTCTCAAACATTTTTGAGCCTTCATGCAAGTAATGATTCGTAGTGGCGTGTCTTCTTTCTCCCCATGTTCTAACAAATGTTATCCATCGGGAAGGGGGATGATAATGATCTTCTCATGACATACGACTTCTGCTCGATTATCGGATAACCAGTCCATACCAATAACGACATCAAAACTACCTAGTGGAACTGGTAAGAGATCTATGTCGAATTTTCGTTCACCCAGTTCTAAGGTACATTTCTTTATGATTTCCCCTGATTCTACTAATTCCCCATTAGCTAATACAATCGAGTATGGAATATCTAATTTGCTCGACTCTGCCCCAAGTATATTTCTAAATTCCTTAGAAATAAAACTATAATCTGCTCCAGTATCGAAAAGAATAGATGCGAAGTGATTATTGATAGGGAACGTACCGGTGACCACGTTTGGGTCCTGACGAGCAACCTTAGCTCCTATTACGAATGCCCTTCCCCGAGCTGGAATTTCTTTCGGCTAATCCTTCTTGAAGTGCCCTTTGTCACCACAATTGAAACAACCTTGATCCCTGGTATTCGTACCCCGGCACGCTTCGGTAAGATGCCCAAATCTACCACATTTACCACACTTGGGACCTCGAGATTCTCTGTAGTGGTGGAAGGGGCATTTGTTGCACTTTAGTGCACTCCTGGTATAAGGCTTCCTGTCGGTATTGTTTGTAGTGGTGGTAACATAAGCCTTCACCTTCTTGACTTCTTTTGAGTTTTACCCCTTGTTGTTATTGTTCTTACCCCGTGAACCTTTCTTGAAATGGGAGAACTTCCTTTTGTTGGAACTAGAAGTCTCCACAGTGGTTTCCTTTTTGTTTACCCCAGACTCATTAACTTTCCCTTGACGTACTGCTTCCTCAGTAAGGGCTACAGCCAAATCAATAGCTTCTCCAATCTCCGTGGGTTTAGAGGTGGTAACCATACTTAGTATTTGGGGGGCAAGTCCCTAGATGTACCTCTCGATCCTCTTGAATTCGGGTTCCACCAAGTATGGAACTACAAGGGACAAATCATGGAATCGCCGCGTGTAACCCGCAATATCCGCACCAATCATTTTCAGATTCCAGAATTCCGTTTCTAACTTCTGAATTTCCGACCTCGCACAATACTTTTTCCTCATTAATTCTTTTAGTTCCTCCCAGGTCAGGTCGTACGCAGCAGTTTCACCTTTAGTTTGGACCTGGAGGTTCCACCAAGATAATGCTTCATCAATAAAGAGTCCAGTAACATAAGTAACCCTTTGCTCCGTAGGGCATTTGCTCATTCGAATGACCGAGTCGGTCTTCTCAGTCCAGCGAACGAAGGAAACAGCACCTCCCGTGCCGTCAAAATTTAGAGGTTTGCAGTCTAAGAATTGCTTATAAGTGCAACCTGAAATCATCGTATGCACAATTTCAAGAGTGAGTATCAAGAGCACATTTAGAATAAATGAGAGTATGGTGTAGGTTAATGGATAACCAAGCATTACCGGTCGGAGGGTTGCCTCCAGAAGTACCTCCTGTCCCACCGCTTTGTTCCGTGCGGTTGGCTTCGTATTGGGATATTGCCTGCGAGATACGTTCATTCAACTATTCTTGTGTCGTCGGTAGCGGGTTCGTGTTCGTTCTTCCACGGCGGGGCGGCATTGTCTTCTAGATAAAATATCGATCTCCATTAGACACATATTTAATAATAAATATTGCCAAGTATATATATATAAACACATCGGGTTTATATAAGTAAGGAATGTATATATAAATATACATGATATAACCACACAATCACGAGCATACATGCACACACCAATCACCACAATGGTTGTATAACTCAACATGTAGAATGAAAACACAACACTATATCATAACATCAACCATAAGTCCACCATGTCATAACCATATCAACCACAATATCATCACATCACCATAATATCAACCACAACATAAAAGAAATACAATGTGAAATACAGAAAACATACTTTTATACATAATGACAACTTGTTACATTTGTTCATGAAGATCAAAAGGACTTAGGGATACATACCCCTAGTCAGTACAAGTTTACAATACAAAAGTAAGATTTTCTACTACATTGTATCTTCATGTCTTCAAGTTGCCTTCCAAAAGTCTTGATCTTTAAAGGCCTTGGTCTTTACAAAAGTGGGCAGTCATCCCAAAAGATAGCCAACTGACATACTACTGACATACTACTAACATACTACTGGAGTGGAGAAGGTGGTGGTGGTGACTATGGCAAAGGTGGTGGTGATGGAGGGGGTGATGATGGTAAAGGTGGTAGTGGTGATGCAGGTGGTGGTGGGGGAGTGATGGCAGCTTTTATCACGGCTAACTCGGTCTGGAGCTCACCGAATCTACGAAAAAGTATGGAAATTTGAACATCATGAGACATCGTCATATCCACCATAGCGGTCGGAGGGAAGTGAGGGGGACGATAAGGATCAGAAGGATCCATACCCGGTGGGGGTATAGGAGTATACATGTATGGTGGCCTGACTGAGGGTGGAGGTCCAGCATAGCGAGAAGGTCCAACAACATAGGGGTCGCGAAACGTGTGAGAGAACGTCTGATGTGAAGGCTGTCCAAACTGATAATGAGATGGGGGATGCAGTGAGTGTGGAAATCCTGGAAAATACGTGGGATCGGCAGTAGGGGTAGGTGGTACCGAAGTAGGGGAAGACACAGGTGGCGAGTGTATCGGTGGAGGGGGAACTGGGGCAGACGATGAAGCGTCATCCGATAACTGCTCACTCTCGGCAGCAGACAAGGACGAAGATATATCAACAACTGATATAACGGGGGATGGTAATACTAGAATAGCTATGTCATCTACAACCTCGCCATCACCTAGATCGTCCTCTAGATGGTCGACATAGATCACAGGGACGTGGACATCATCATCCTCTAAATCAATAAAAGGGACAACGGCTAGAGGTACGGCTAAGTGGACTATCATGTGCTCTCCCTCAGGATGTCCATAGATAATCACATCATGCAGTGGCTGCTGAAGAGCTAGAACATCGTCCTCATGTGGTGCGTGATCCTCAACGGGATCAATGAGAGCGAACGGTTGGAAATCATCCAACATATCATCATCATCTGAAAAGGCATCATGCTTAGACTCGTCGTCCGATGAAATGATAATGACATCGGGCGCGTAGTCGTCATCCGATACTAACGGCATCGGGTCAATCTCAGAACTGTCCGTCGAATAAGACATAGTCCTGGCAAATAATCCATACAATATGCATCTATATATATGTGTGTGTGAGCAAAATAATTCATTATTTATGATATATCTCATGCAATCACTATATATCTCATGTCGTTTTTTTGTTCTCATGTTTCACATGTAATCCTTAATGTTTTTATGTCTATTCCTTATAGACTACCCATGTATTGATTCTTATCCATTACTTATGATTGAGCCCGCGTGATAGATCCTCATGTTATAGTGACACAATGAAAACCTTTTGTCATTTTTGTCATACTTTTGAAATCACTTTTGTAATGTTATCGACTTTGTTTTCATGTGAGAGCCCTTCGGTGATTGTAGACCAAACTTTGTAAAAGTTTTTCCCCGGTTCACTACAATCAGAGCTCTGATACCAATCTGTCACACCCTGCTAGTAGCGGAAGCGTATTCTGTGTGACGTAATAAAGGTAATCATTGCATCCAAATGAGTAAACATAATAAACCACAACGATGCCATAGATATATTGTTTTCAAACAAAGTTTTCAAGTTTACAACATATTTTTCTAGTTTCCATAACGTTTACAAACATTAACCAAAATATAGTTATGTTACACAACACAAAAGATAGTTTTTGACATAAAACATAGTGAGGTTTTGTCCCCTATATACCCATACGAAGTTGGGATATAAAAGACAAACCCTCCAAAAGCGGTTATCGTTGTCATAGACTTTCCCGTTCCCCGTAGTGTATCACCGGCTCAAGACTTGTTTCCGGAAATACATGTAGTTTTAAAAGTCAACAAAAGTTGAGCGAGTTCATGCAGTTATTATTATCATATGAAATCTTTGTATTCTTGTAATGAAATCCCGTATGTTAATAGCATATAAGGATCTATCAATGGGTAGCGAACCCCCTGACTATATGTACCATAAGTACGCAACCAACCCGAGACAACTTTTACATTTTTGGGATCACAAAAGCACTCCACGGTTAACAACTAGGAGTGGAGCGTGTCTCAAGCTCAATAGATCTACACCTTTTGCACCTTGGTCACTAAGTGATTAATGGTTACTATGTCATCATCCTACTTATGTACATTGATCTTGTTATCATCTAAACCCATAGCTAACATACCCATAGTTTTATCATGTATTTCCCCTCGACTGTTTTAAAACAAAACATTGAAATCATTGAAAGGAGGGACATGAACTCACAAATTTGCGTTCCGTATTATGTAATACCGTAGGTGAGCGTCCGTACTCGTGAATAACCTACATGTGCACTAACTTGATTAGACACTAGGTCTTATTAGACCTCGTACAAGTTGTTCATCTTGAATTCTTTATTATGTTATGGCTTGTCATCTTTGGAACAACTTTGTATTTTTAGAGCATTGGTAGTTTACTCGCTCGATTGTTATATATATTGAATTCATAAGTGTATACATGTATTCTATGTGTATTGAATTATGTGTGAACGGGCTTCGCCCTTCACATGTCCTTGTGTCGCGCACGCATGTCATTGAGCCTTTGCTCATGTCATTGGGCCGAGCCCATGTCATTGGGCCGAGCCCATGTCATCTATGTTATTGTGCCTAACCCATGTTTTAATGTTATCGGGCCGAGCCCATGTTTTTTTATGTTATTAGGCCTAACCCATGTTTTAATGTTATTGGGCCGAGCCCATGTCTTTAGTAATTTGGGCCCTAGCCTTTGTATTTTAGCAATTTGGGCCTACCCCAAATGTTTTGTCATTGGGCTTTGGCCCATGTATTTTAGTAATTTGGGTCTACCCCAAATAATTTATCATTGGGCTCTAGCCCATGTTTTTATGAGTCCATTTTAATAGCCTTGCATTTTTGTATTTTTCAACTTTCCGGGTTTTGTTATTGGTAGTATATATATTAATTCGGTGTCTAAAAATATATATTTATATTTCTTGTGTCAATGAAACGCCCAAGTGACGTAGTAATCTTCTCGTGATGACGCTATGCCCCTTTGTCATCAGTGACGATATATATTCTTTTATTTACCGAAATAAATTATGTATCTTACTTGTCGGCTTGAATTATACATTATTTCGTAAAAATATATTTTTGTGGGCTCGCCCGTTGTCCGATTTGTTCACTCGTTCGTGTATCCGTTCAAGGATATGTTATAGATATGATCTATGTTTATCCATTTTTGTAGCATTTCTTTGGTATCTAGTAGACTTTGGTGTATATGTATACATGTGTTATTTTCTACTTGTTTTCTTGCAAGTGTCATCATGATATGTATTTGTGTATTTTCACTGGTATATTGTATTTAGTGTTTTGTCATGTATTACTCTAATATTAATACATACAAATAATATACAAGTATCATACACCAAAGAGTACTTTTAAATATATAATTTTTACCAAAAATTATATTTGCATATGTTTATTTTTTTCATCCATTTATACTTGTAAAAATATATATATGAGTTTACAAAATCTCTTGGATGATTAGAGCTTTACCATTTGTATCAAGACTTCCTTAATGAAGATTAAGACCACTAATCGCGTTTAACATTGTTAATCACCCATTAATCCCCTCTTTAATCGTGATTAGATTTTTAGAAAAATTCGTCATAGTTTCCCCTAAAACTATGACGTTTCCCACGTTATAAAAACGCGTTTAAACCATATTCAATTTTCCAAATCACCATCATCCACCAATTTCCTTTCAAACATGTATACTTAACAACATAGCTCCCACATTTCATGAACTTGCATATATATACTTTTCATACATAAAAAGTTAGACTTTTTATGGTGACTTTTTATAACAAGCAAGTTATTTAACTTAATCTTGTAAGAACCAAGTTTACTAAACTTTCAAAACTAGGTTTTAAATCCATTTAGACACTTGTTTCTTTATGTAATCTAAAAATTACATGTTTAGTTCATGAAAGTGAGTATGATGATCTTTCATGATTTAAACATAACCATGTTTAAATCATCTTTTTATGTTCATCATGGTAAGATGAACATTCATCTTGAATACTACAAGAATATACTCACAAGATCATCATGTACATAAACTGTAAATCACTAGTATTAACAAAATCAACATAAACAACATGATCATACAAATTAACTACACTAATCTACACATATCAACACATAATATAGTTAGATTTAGTGTTTATTAGCTTTGAGATTAGGGTTTTTGTTTATGTTTAACCTTAAATTCAAGATCATCAACTTGTACTTTTGAGATTAACTAGTAATAAAAAGCATAAATATGGTGTTTAGAAGTCTTACAACTTTGCACAAGCCAAAATAAGAAAATAAGAAGAAGATTAAGCTCCAATAATGCTCCTTGTGTTCTTGATGCTTAGATGGATGTAAGAAGGTCTGATTATAGTGAAAATGGGGTGTTTATGAGATGAAAATGGATATGTTTCCTTGGTGTTCTTTGGCCGAAAATGAAGGAGGAGGATAAGGGAATTTTGGTTGCAAAAGTTTGAAAGAAAAGGTAAGTAAGATGGTATGGGGAAAGATGTGATATGGTAGTTTACTTGCAAATCTTTCAAATATAATCTTACATACCATGCTTCTCTTAGATTTTCAACATGTAGGTGATTTAGGTGGGGGACCCACCTTGACCGAAATGGGGGGGGGGTAAGGTTTAAATATTATTTTTTTAGAAAAGTTGTATAAAAAGTAGATATTTTGGTCATTATGTTAAGTATGAAGATTAGGTGTTTAATTACACCATTAGAGGGTAATTAATGAACTAGGGTGATAATTATTATTAACTAGTTTACCAAACTAGTAAAAATCATGTTTTGGTACTCCGAATGCTTTTCGTTTAAGCGTCGGTTCGCTAACGGTGCTTTTATGCCGTACCGACAAATATTTCCGCAAGTTGTTATCTAGCCTCCAAGTGATGTATGAAGTGATTCCGAGTTCCAAGTTAGGCTTAACTAGTTCACCAAAATCTTCGTTTGGTTGTTTAGGCGTCGGAAAAGTCGTTTATTAGCTTGTCGGTAGATATACGGACAAGTTGTGGAGGTTGCGACGCCGCGCCGAAAGCTTATGTTTCGGACACCCTATTATCATTCTCATATTGTTTTCATATGCTTGATATCATTTGTCATAATTCCGAAGTTCCGGAAATGCTAAATTATAGTTTCGGACAAGTTAAAATATTATATTTTTAGCCGAAATGGACATTTTTGTAATTAGGGCGTCGTACCGGAAAGTCTCGTATCTTTGCAAGATATGTTTTCGTATTATTGTTTTCTTATATAAATGGACTCAATTATGTTATCCGTGTGTCGTTTTCCAGTGTTTCGTAACACTTTCTATCAACACTTTTAGGACATTGTTTGACTGATTTCGAAATACGACGAAAACCAGCATATGTTTTAGCATTGTTTTCTTGTCCTAACACTGTTATCTGATTTACGACACAGTTACGTAATTAAATTACGCTAAATGCATGAGAATATGAAATAAAAATAGTGATTAGTTTGTACGGAATTACCAGTTATTTGCCAGTTGTCACACATATGACACATGATAAAATCGCTTCTCTAGACAATCTAGGATTATGTTCCGTTTTGTCATAGATTGTGATGAGAATATTTATAAGGTTTTTTTTTAAAAGTATATGCAAGGTAGTTGTTATGAGGGTTGGTGTAATCTTTAAAAAACAAGCAGTTAACAAATTCAATAAAATGGCTTGGCCATATCTTGAGGTTGAATGTCTTTAGCACTCAAAGAAAACAAACAACTCGCATTGGATTCCATATAAGTTTGCGGATCACCATAACTATTGACGATTTTGTATACCCGGTTTGCTTTCTCTAGAATATCTACAATCCAATCAACGCACATTATGCATTTCAAATCAAGGGTCCCATCATTACAACCACCAACATCTTTTGGTGGGCAAGGAATGCTACCATATATGCGAACTTTCCATCCATATATTCCGTCCAACATATGACACATGATAAAACCGCTTCTTTAGACAATCTGGGATTATGTTCCGTTTATTACAGTCGTCATGATCAACTACTGCAGAGTGATCTTCGTGACTTGAAGTTGTACCCAAATCTTCGATTTCTTCCAAGATCAAATTTCTTCGTTTCCCATGATTATGAAACCTCGTTTCGTGAGGTGGTCAAACCTTTCTAAAAGTAGAAAAAAAATAAAACATTAACAACTAACAAAGATTGAAGAACAAAAGAAGAAATTGTTCCTCTTTGTTACCAAGCATGTCATCTGAAACAATTAACAGGACATTGTTGTTCAACATGATTTGCTTCCGGTGATCTCTGTTAAACTTCTTCCGGATTTCCTGTACATTCGTGTGTTGCAGTTTGGAAAGATGACCGAATAGAGATCTGAATAACCGATACAGAAACCGCATTTTTTTGCACTGGCAGAACTCCTCTAGTTGAAATATATTCCATCCAACATATGACACATGATAAAAGCGCTTCTCTAGACAATCTGGGATTATGTTCCGTTTTGTTATAGATTGTGATGGGAATATTTATAAGGCTTTTTTGAAAAGTATATTCAATATCGAATGCAATATTGTTGAATATGTTGCTACAACTCTATACATTGATGGTTTGTTCAGGTTCAATAAGATTCCGTAATTATATTTAATATTGTATGAGGCGTGTCAGAAAGATGAAAAACAACTTGATATACAATACCGAAGGAATGACGAGTGTTTGAAAATGCAAGACACTGCATGTTTCATCCAACATTTAAATAAAATTGGAAAACCAACAAAAAAAAGGTAACTTATTACTTGATAAATTAATAACACTAATATATATATATGTTTTGTAAAAATAAAATAACTTTAAATAAACTTTTAATTATATATGTTTTATAAAAATAAAACAAAAATCTACAACCTTTCAATAAAAAACACAACCAAATACAATCAAACAACAAACTAACAACCTATTTTTTTCACCAAAACCGTACTTTTTGCCCCACTGCCAACCAAAACGCCCCGTTTTAGCCCGTTTTTTTTAGTGTGTGTTTAGGATTCCTTATTCTCCCAACTTATTGACTTATTAACTTTTATTGAATAGTGAAAAAGGACTTTTTAAGTGTTTGGGATTCCTTGTGATGTGAGTATAGAAGTCAATAAGTCAGGAAATCCTGACTTATTAACTTCTTGAATAGTGAAATAAAAGTGAAATGGAGTTTTGAGAAGGAATCCCAAACACCTTAGTGTATGAGTAGACCAAGTGGGTGTGCGAATAGCCGGGGCTTTAACAAATTTTCCTATCCGTTTTCAAAAGACAGGTGCAACCATGGCTGCTACCTTCAACCATATGCCTTGGTCTTCAACATCCCCGTCGCCGTCACCGGTGACGGTGGCCGGCAGCGGTGGTTTATCAACACCATCTTTCTCATGCCGTACACCAATTAATCATCATCGTCCGTACTCCACTTCATCTTCTAGGTTATCACTTTCATCATCCAGTAAACAAAATCGCCTTCAAATTCTCGCATGTTCTTCTCCTTCACAGCCGCAAAAGAACTTCACATCCTCCACGAAGCTTTACGTCAGTGGTAAGCTCCGTTTACATTTCAAAAATTGATACAATTATTTCTCCGTTTTGTTAGATGTTGAATGTTTACTAAGATGTTATTGTTTCGAAAGTGACGAGAGTATGTTTAATTTGGGGGAAAATTGGATAGTTATATTATTAATTGAATTGTATGTAAACTTCAACAATTGTAATTGTATTAGATTGTGATGATATCATTAAGGTTGGTGTTTATATAGAACACAATATTACACACCTAGTCCCTATACTATATCACTCACTTAGTGTAATATATTCCAACTGATGAATTATTTCTCGGTTTTGTTAGGTTTTTGAATGACAAGTAAGTGGTCATTGTTTCGGAAGTGGAGAATATGTTTAGTTTGGGGGAAAGTGGATAGTTATATCAACTAAAGTATATATGATTATATAAACTGAGATAACTTCAACAATGAAGTAACATGTACTAATGTCAAGGTTTAAAAAAACGGAAATGAGTATCGAGGCGTTTTCCCTTCGCCTCACGAGGCGTAAGTATTGAGGCGGAACGAGGCGTAAGGCTGAGGCGGTATTAATAAATAAATATTAAAATTATATATATCATAAAATAATAAATACTTAACATCAAAAAATGACTTTTCTCATTAAATCAGCATTTAAAAACATAAAAAAGATTCAAAGTTCATCAAATACTTAACATAAAAAAACACAAATAGTTTCTAATTAACTCTAATAGCATAACAAACATTATTATCAAGCTACAACCATAAGTCATAAGTCATAACAAGATCAATTGAAAGCAAGTATCTTGAACAATAAAAACGAATTGAAAGATGCAGCCATAGCAAGAATCAATAAAAAGCAGCCATAAGTCATAACAAGACCAATTAACACAATCAATAAAAATCAAGAAAGCAGTGAAGAGAACTTACCTGTATTGAAGATTGAATGAAATAATTGTATTGAAGATTGAAAGAAGATTCAAAGAAATAGCAGCTGTAGTAGTGAAGAATCACGATTGAAGAATAATGCCAGATGCATCTGTTTTTTGGATGTCTATTTAAAGAAACAACAAAAATAATGGCGCTGCTAGTTTTTATTGCCGCAAATATGGTTTTGGCGCCTAAAAACCCTAATCCATCATTAAAATCCCGCCTAAAAAAATATACTTACGCCTCGCCATTTTCGTACCGCCTCAGATCTGAAACTTACGCCTCACTCAACTGAGGCGTCCGTATAATTTCTGAACCTGAGGCGCCGCCTCATATGCGTTTTTCCTCCGTTTCGAACTGAGGCGCGCCTCAGTACGACCGCCTCGGCCGTTTTTTTAAACCATGACTAATGTGCGATCTGTAAGCTTTTATGATGCAATTTTGATCTACACGTCGAAAGTTCATGGCTATTAGTGTAGAAATTAAGAGTATTGCCGATTAGTGAACTAGGTTACCTTAAGTCATAAAAGAAAAGAATGGGATAGATTAGCAAAGTGATCGCTTGTCATGTGAAATCTATGGGTTTGAGAGCCTGCCTGATGGACTCTGAAATTACTTCAAATAGTCCACTTTTTTGCATCTTCAGTAAAATGTGAAATATGTGCTATTGGTAGTTCTTCAAACTGTAGGTGTGGTTAAAAACTTAAATGAAAAGCCTGAGCCTGACCAAAGGTGCGAACCTCGGTCATGCTTTTAGAAGATTAGCGCCTTGCGTTTGAGGCACATTGTGCACTTTGGCTACATAGGCTACACTTAACTGTAACGTTCTATGTGAAGCAACCGAGGTGATCGCTTGTCACGTGAGATCTATGGGTTTTAAAGCTTGGAGTCTCAGATTACTGTGAATCATCATCGTCATCGTCCTCGTCGGGGCCGCGGCCCGGCGGCGACGTCAGCAGCAGTAGCAGCAGCAGTACTCAGTAAATCCTCATCATACTCAGTAAATCCCACCAATAGCAAAGCTAAGGTAGGGTCTGAGAAGGTAAGTTGTAGACAACCTTACCTCTACCCCGTAGGAATAGAGAGACTGCTTCCAGTGAGACCCCCGGCTCGATGGTAGGTTTGCATCAAACCTTGGACATAAGGCACATAACACTCGACAATTAAGACAAACGCCAATTAGTGCATGCACTCCCTTGTCATTCGGCTATCAATGCCACCACGTGATGCATGATTAACCATAGTTATCAAAAGCGAGCGCTTTTGGCGCCTAGGCGCTTTTTCTGGGCGACTCGCATTTACTGCGCTTATAGTTCCTAGGTAATAATAGCGCAGCTTATTTCATCCCATGCGTATTAAATTCCGGCGACGGTGCTGCTTTCAGGCGGAAACCAGGAAGAAGGGGGAAGAAGAAGAAGAGAGCGGCTGCGTTCATGAGTGTGTTAGGCTTTTAGGGTTTTAAATAAGTTTAGGTATTTAAACATTTAACCCCTCTATCTTTCCCTAGTTTATATTCAGTCCCTAAAACTTGTATTTTTTTACTTAAAAAGTGTAAAACTTGTTTGTGTATTTAAACATTTAACCCCCTGTACCTTCAGTAGTTTACATTTGGTCCTTAAACTTTTTAATTTATACATAAAAAGTATAAAATTAACATTATAAATACATATATAAATTATAAATAGCTGTTTTTTATTTTTTGAATTATCTACTACTTTATCGCTTTTTTTTTCTCGGGCGCACGTTTTATTTGCGCCTATCGCCTAGGCCCTAATCAGTGCCTATGCGCCTAGAGTGCGCTTCGCGCCTTTGATAACTATGCGATTACCATCCCCTCTTTTAACATTATTTTCACGAAATTAGTACAATAACGTTAAAATTAGTGCACTTTCACTTTTACCCCCCGAGCGCCCACACATATACATTATATGCGTATACTGCAAGCGGGGCGTTCAGTAATATATGTGTTTGATACGAATTATTGCGAATAATAAACTTTTTTGCATCTTCCGTAATATATGTGTGATACAAATTCGTATACGAGTGGGCGGTAGAAACCCTAGTGTGATAAACTGTCTTCGGCCAACCGAACGACAAAGAACAAGTATTGTTCAAGAAAATTTTTATGCATTAAAACTGAACCATCCAATCAGGGATTACAATGTTTAAATAAGAAACTAGAAAACGAAATTCAAAATACGATAAACATAGAAAAGATAATTACTAAATTTAAGAGATAAACATAAAAAACTAAAAGATTGGATGGATGAGACTAGAGGGTTGGCGACCTCTAGCCATAGCTCGATGGGCCTGGTGGTTCATTGGGCTCTGATTCGTATCACCCTCCCCCTCTAAAAAAGGACTTGACCTTGAGTCACCTTCATCCTCGGGAACGTATGGTGCTAGATCAGCGACGTTAAAAGTGACAGACACTATAATGTCCCGGGAGATAGATCTTGTACGCATTATCATTGATTCGTCGTAGAACACGGAAATGTCCATCAACCCCTGGTTGAAGCTTCCCTGAACGTCCCTGTGGAAAACGCTCACGGCTTAAATAACCCAAACCAGAACACCTTCATTAAAAACCACCCGTCGTCGATGTTTATTAACCCGCGTCTGATATTGCAAATTATGCTTCACAATCTGCTCCCGAACTTGTTCATGCAGCTTCTGTTCAGCTTGTTCATCTCCTTCGGCGCTGAAGTGGTCGAGTTCAGGAAGAGGAGCCAAATGAAGTAGAGTGAAAGGATTTCTCCCATACACAATAAAAAATGGATTGTGCCCCATTGAACTATGATTGGACCTAGGGCTTGTTTGGCTAAGCTTTTCAAAACTACTTATTTGCTTATTTGCTTTTCTGAAAAGCAAATAAGCAAATAAGTAGTTTTGAAAAACTTTAAAATGGAGCTTTTCAAAACTACTTATTTGCTTATTTGCTTTTCAGAAAGCAAATAAGCAAATAAGTAGTTTTGAAAAGCTTAGCCAAACAGCCCCCTATTATACGCAAATTCGGCTTGAGGCAAAACCGGATCCTACTTCTTTGGGTTATCACCGACAAGGGCCCGAAGTAAATTTCCCAAGCTCCGGTTGGTTACTTCCATTTGACCGTCCGTTTGTGGATGGTGTGAACTACTAAATTTTAACTTTGCACCCAAACGCTTCCACAACGTTCGCCAAAATGGCTAATGAACTTTACATCGCGATTGGACGTAATCGTCTTTGGAACCCCATGCAAACGTACGATTTCTGCAAAATAAAGACGGGCGACTTGCCAAGCGTCAAACGTCTTTGCACATGGAATAAAATGAGCCATTTTTAGAAAAACGATCAACGACAACAATCGAATCCTTCTTCCCTTGTGTCAAGGGTAAACCCAACACAAAATCGAGACTAACATCCTCCCATGGTCTCGTAGGGGCGGGCAACGGTGTGTATAAGCCTTGGTTTGTACCGTGGGTTTTAGCAATGTGACAAACACATCTCTTCAAAACCATGGAAACGTCCCGTATTAGTTTTGGCCAAAAGAAGCGATCTTGGACCAAAGAAATGGTTTTGGCCCTCCCAAAATGACCTGACAAGGCTCCTTGGTGGCATTCAATAATAATGGCTTCCAGATAGGAGGATTGAGGCATGCACAAACATTTCCCTTTGTAAAGCAACTCGTTTTTTTGTATGAATGATTGATATGGTGGAGTTCTACTCTTTTCCCAAATAGCATGAAAATCAGGGTCGTCTTGGTACAAATTAGAAAACGATTCAAACCCGGTTACCTGAAAAGTGATGGTGGTGACGAAGGCTGGCCGACGGCTTAAAGCGTCCGAGACAGAGTTTGCCGAACCGACTTTGTGTCGGATAACGAACGTGAAATCTTGTAGGGTTTCAACCCATTTTGCGTGTCGGGGATTTAACTTTGCTTGACCCTGAATGAACTTAAGCCCTTGACGGTCCGAATAAAGAATTAATTCATTGGGGAGCAGGTAATGTCGCTGATACTCAAGACTCCGAACAATGGCATAGAATTCTTTGTCATACGTGCTATACCGTCTCCTTGTGTCACTTAGTTTTTCGCTAAAAAATGCAATAGGACACTGTTGTTGACTCAAAACGCCCCCAATGCCCACTTCCGATGCATCACATTCGACATGAAAAACGTGTTCAAAGTTTGGTAAGGCAAGAACGGTGCGTTGGTGATATCGGTTTTAAGAGCATCAAACGAGTGTTGGGCGGCGGAGGACCAAGTAAACTTACTACTCTTTAAGCATTCCGTAATAGGGGTGACAAGAGTGCTAAAGTTGCGAATGAAGCAACGGTAGAAAGATGCGAGAGCGTGAAAACTTCTAATCTCATGAAGTGACTGTGGGGATGGCCACGAAGTAATGGCCGAAACTTTAGAATCGTCCATGCGGATGCCGTCACCCGAGACTAGATAACCCAAAAATGTAATCTTCGTTGTCAAGAAATGGCACTTTGTTTCATTGGCGTATAGTTTTTGCTCCCGGAGGATTACGAAAACATCCTGTATGTGGCTTAAATGTGTGGCGACATCGTTACTAAAAACCAATATATAATCAAAATAAACGACAACACATCGACCGATAAGAGGTTTGAAAATGTGATTCATTAACCGCATAAATGTACTTGGTGCATTGGATAACCCAAATGGCATCACCATCCACTCATTAACCCATCTCGCGTCTTAAACGCGGTTTTCCACTCATCGCCTAGCCGCATGCGTATTTGGTGATACCCACTACATAAATCAATCTTGGAAAAGACTTGTGCGCTGTGAAGCATGGGGACGGCTAGGACCATTGAGTACCCGTCCCGGGGACGGCATGGGGACGTCCCCCAAACGTTTCCGGGAAATTGGGGACAGTAGCGAGACGTTTCCGGGATTGTGGGGACGGCAGTTCGACGTTTCAGGGAGGGAGTCGGCTTTGATTGGGCTGCCCCGTGGCTGTGAGGAGGTCGCTGCCGGAAGCCGAGTAGTGGGTGGAGCGTGGATGCTTGGTCAATGTTTAGCTAACAATTGTTTCTCCACCTGAAAAGCTAACCTGCAGACATCATTAGATGACCATTACAGTTGTAAATGAACCACGTCTGAGATCTCGGATCGAAGTGCCCCTAAAAAACAAGCAATAATCTGTTCTTCATCTTCATTGATACCACAACGCATTATGCATTCAAATTCTGCAATAAATTATTCTACAGATAACGATTGTTGCCGCAAATTGTGATAATCTAAAAAAAAGTCTTGGCGGTGATTAACGTGCAAAAACTTCGATCGCATCAACCGCTTCATCTTGTCCCACGATTCCACCTTGTGTTTTTCCCTCCCGATAGCGTTGGTTCTGCACATGTTCCCACCACAACGAAGCATTTTTTTTAATTTAATAGCAACGAGTTTTACCTTGAGATTGTCGGGAACATCCCGGAGGTCGAATATTCGTTCCACCATTTGAAGCCAATCGAAGGTCTGGCTGCATGTTGCCCTCGAATTCTGGAATCTCTGTACGAATACCCAAATCACGAATGGGGTCCGACGGTGGTGGTGGCGGATCATGACGGCGGCGCCGGCCGAACACGTGAAACCCGTCGTCCTCGTCGTCCCATATAACCGACTCTGTGGTGGAGTCATCTGCGTTGTGAATCTGATTGACTTCAAGTTCACAAACCCGTTGTTGGAGACGTTCAATCTCAACAATGTCTTGAGGATCACGTTTTACTTTACCGTTGCCTCTGGCGGCGAATCTACGGTGGTGATGACGACGATCTCTCCCTTGCG
This sequence comes from Helianthus tuberosus, assembly GCA_030545235.1. Taxonomy (NCBI): domain Eukaryota; kingdom Viridiplantae; phylum Streptophyta; class Magnoliopsida; order Asterales; family Asteraceae; genus Helianthus; species Helianthus tuberosus. Next base: position 32,737,521 of record CM060430.1, read on the forward strand.
CAGACATCCTGAGTAACCGAGCTCTGATACCACTTGATACGGATTCGTATACGAGTGGACGCTAGAAACCCTAGCTTGATAAACTGTCTTCGGCAACCGAACGACAAAGAACAAATATTGTTCAAGAAAATTCTTATGCATTAAAACTGAACCATCCAATCAGCGATTACAATGTTTAAATAAGAAACTAGAAAACGGAATTCAAAATACGATAAATATAGAAAAGATAATTACTAAATTTAAAGAGATAAACATAAAAAAGCTAAAAGATTGGATGGATGAGACTAGAGGGCTGCCGGCCTCTAGCCACGGCTCGATGGGCCTGGTGGTTCTTCGATTGGGCTCTGATCTGTATCAGTGGTGAAGCATAGAAACTGAAGGAGATCTGATATAAAACATCTTTCAAATCAGAGACAGTGTGCACGGGACACCCTTGGTCCTATGTCAAGAACTTTCTTATATGCTGCTTCAGCAAGTTATTCTTTGCTGTACTCATGGTAAGAGACATCCAAAGTTTTCTATCTGCACGCTTTTCTTTTATTCTCAGTATGCTGTTAAAGTGTAAAATTGAGTAAGTACAATAAACTATGGTGCCTGTTAGCATCCCTGACCACGACATCTAGAATCTATTTTGATCATATCCCATAAGAAAATTGCTTATTACACCATATTTGTACCAAACATATATATGTTCCTTTATGGAATATAAGGTTAGCAACTGTAAGGATAGTAAGATACTGCTTCTTAGCTCCATTTTTTGTAGGAAAAAATTATATAGCTATTGGTCTTAGCTTTTCTGTTTATATTCTACCAAAAACTTCATGCATTTGTGGGACAACAATTAGCCAAACACCAATTCTCGTCTATCCATTTGTTTATTACTACTATGTAGTCAAAGGCAAGCCTGGCGCACACCTAGGCACTTCAAACATACACAAGGCGAACTTCTTGAGGCGAGCTCTATGGTCCACGCCCAAGCAATGTGAGGCGGCCGTTGGTGCCAACATCGTACAGAACCGGCTAAAGAGCAGCCAAAACAGCTCAAACGAGCCTGAAATCGGATACAAATTGAACCTAATTCTTGTTTTCTCAGCTACATGCCAAGCAAAGGCTTATGTTTCCTTGTATTGACCTGACTCACCTTTATTTGTTTATTATGTTTTTTGTCTCGGGCATGCACTTTTTTCTCGCTAGGCGACATGCGAGCCGAGCCCTGTGCCTTGAGTGCATCTTGCGCCTTTGATTATTTAGGTTGATTAATAATGAATAATGAATTGATTGAAATAGATTTGAATGTCAGGACTCTCATTTCGAACTTCAGAAGAAAGCTTGCGAAATGCTTTCCAGTCTTTTGGCCAGCTTATCGAAGGTACAAAATGGTGCCATTTATACTTTCATTTTAGTCCTTTACCATCATATTATAAGTGAAATCCAGTAATATATGCACGTATAGCTGAATATAATAACGGATGACTTTTCAGTAAATCTGGTGATGGATAAGATTGCTAATAGACCAAGAGGATTTGCCTTCCTTCGCTATGCAACAAAAGAGGAATCTGAAAAAGCCATCGAGGGTATGCATGGAAAGGTTAGTTTTTACTTTTTACCTTTTGGTCCCTATCACTAACATAACGTTAGATGTGGCTGTTAAGTTGATGTAAGTTGACCATTTTAGCCATTAACTTTGAAGTAGAACCATCTCGGATAAAACGATCATTTCACATCAACTTAACAGCTATATCTAACAAAGCCACCTTCGTGTATTTCTGAATTTTGTTTTTGGTTTGGCAGTTCCTGGATGGCAGGGTTATATTTGTTGAATACGCGAAACCCAGGTCGCAGCTCAATCAAGGTGTTAAACAGGATTCAAAGCCATATCGATGAGCTTATACGTGCACCCTTTATTTATTGTAAGCTTCTGTTTTTTGAACCCATTTTTTTTCTTAAATTGTAAGTTTGTATTCAAACGAGTAAGATAGTTCATGAACATAACAAATATAAATATCTGCATATTTTCTTAATTTTTTATAAAAATAATACATAAATAGGAAAGGTGTAAATGACGGCTGGTTTTAAGTTGCCAACCATTAAACCGCCAAAACTAAACCATGAACCAAAATGTACAATTTTTAAACTGGTCGACTTGCTCCAATTTGGATGGTTGTTTTGGCCCTACTAAATCGCCGCCTCTTAAAGCATTCACATCTCATTCCTTATCCCCGTCCCTATAATTTAACAAAGAAGATACAAGCTTTTCTTACTTCCTTTAAGCCCAAGTCAGAAAAGACACAAGCTTTTTCACAGATGATTGTTTCATGCTAATGGACACAACCGACAACACAAAGCGTTGCGACTAGTAGCAATTGCAGCCTTTCTAGCGGTCTCAGCTGCCAAAGTTTAACTCAAAAAGTCACCAGATGTGCAACTAGCCAATCTTTTTAAAAGTCAAAATATGTGAGATTCAAATTCAACTTTTGTAGATTTGACCCACAGAGTCAAAATCTGTCAATTAGTACTAAAGAAAGATGTTACCTGGTGCACAACCAGCCACTCTTTTCAAAAGTCAAAATATGTGAAACTCAAATTCAGTTCTTTCTTATTGTATAATTTTACGTTCACATACCCCGCCGTTTATATTGAAGATTAGTTCTGGTGATTTAATTATTTGAATCAAACTGTGATAGAGCTTTAAAGCGGTCCAACCACCACTACTGGTCCAACCATTGGCCACCAACAACCACCCGGACAAATTAGAAACGGATCAAAAGTGTAACAGACAACCAGTGATGATGATTCCGGATTGGGTCTCGAAAACTGTAATAACTTGTGTTGTACCCGTCCGCTGGGACGGGTTCCTAAAATGTATTACATTCAAACTATGTGTACATTAAAGATCTCGATAACACTTATCCAACTCAGATGAGTAGGCACACGAGTTGGTTAATTCCCGTACATCGAAACTTGTAAGAATTTTTACATCGGACGAAGAATTTTCCAATGGTAGTGAAATTACAGATCTTTGAGAAATAAGAACAAACATATAATGGTATAATCTAATTCAAATTCGGAACCAAAAGATTTAAATATTTCATGCATAAGGATATATCATTGTTTAGGGGGTGTTTGGGATTTTGCTTTTTCAACCTGATTTTTTGATTATTGTGTTTTGAAATCGCAAAAAATCTGTTTTAAGTGTTAGGTAAAAGTTAATAAAAACTTATTTTTTACGTTTTGTAGAGATCAAAACGTGATAATCCAAAAGTAGGTCACCCCTTATTGCAGAAAAACGTGATAATCAGAAAACTGATTTTTTACGGTTTTTTGTCATTTCACTTATTTATTTTTTAAAAGAGTAAATTACAAAACTCGTCCTTTATGTATGTATGTTATTGCAAATCATGTCCTTTGTCTTCAATAATTACATTAATCATACCTAATGTTTACAAATCCTAACATGTTATATCCTTTACCCCAAACCCAATTAATTTTCTCAGTTAATTGTAGTCACATGGGGACCACAGGAGGGCATTAATGTCTTTTTTAACCTACCCATCTCTTTCATCCCTTTTAAAACCCCAAATAACCCTAATTTCTTTTAATATCTCTAACACCACCACCACCACCACCACCACCTCCACCAATCCTCAGCCATCACCCTCTCCCTCTTTATCATCAACCCAATCACCCTCTCCTCTCATCCAGTCCTCTTCCGCCAGCTCCTTCCCCCAATCCACCATTATTTTTTATCACACACCTTCTATCCATCTCTGATTCGTACAAAAATCGTGACCAAGCTGATGAAGAAAATGTAAAGTTAATCAATCCAGAGTGCACAAGTACCTTAAGCATCAAAGGATTTTTAGTTAACAACTTTTGATATGAGCTATATTCATAATTTTGGAATTCGTCTAGAAGTTTCAGTGGTTTACTTCCACAAAATCGAAGTCTAAGGTGGTGTTTGTTTTTTCCAAAAAGAGTTTCCTGACCTCTTCTGTCTGCACCGTGCAGACGCGGGAAGAGGTTTAGCCTCAGAAGAGTGTTTGTTTGTTTTTTTTTCGAGAAGTGCTTTTTACCTCTCCCCAACCTCTTCTTGGGGAAGTGATGAGAGGTAAGCTTCTCCAAGAAGAGGTTTACCTCTTCTTGGCACCACCTCCACCTCCACCCCTGCACCGACACCACCTCCGCCCCTGCTCCGCCACCACCACCTCCACCTGCACCGACACCACCTCCACCTCCGCCCTTGCTCCGCCACCACCACCTCCACCTGCACCGACACCACTGCTCCGCCACCACCACCTCCACCTGCACCGACACCACCTCCACCACCACCCCTGCACCGCCACCACCACCTCCACCTCCACCCCACCTCCGCCGACACCCATCGACCTCCACCTCCGAAACCCTAAAATCGATGGCAAACAAAACACCCCAAATCGAGCTGTTACATCATCATCATCATCGATCTGTTAGAGAGAGAGTAGATGATGATGATGGCGGTGGTGATGAAGACGGTGCTGATGATGATAGCGGTGGAGATTATTGCGGTGGTGAAGTGGTGGTGATGATGGCGGTGGTGATGATGACGGTGGTGATGTGGTGGCGGTGGTGAAGTGGTGGCGGTGATGATGATGGCGGTGGTGCAGAGGTTGTAGAGAGAGAGTAGAGAGAGATCAGTTTGTTTTGTTGTGTGTGTGTTTTGGGTGAAGAGGTTTTATATAAAAAAAAAACAAACCCTCTTCTCCTTGCAGCCTGCAGACATTTGGTCCACCTCTTCTCCTGCAGATGTCTGCAGATGTGGCCTACAGCAGAAGAGGTTTTCCAGCAGAAAAAACAAACAGCACCTAAGTCAACAACTTTTGAATTTTTAATACAACTGTTGTGAACTTTGCTTTGAAGACCTACATGTCCAATTAATGGAATTCTTATAATTATAATTTTGTATCATAGTTTAAAGTGTATACATCTTTTAAACTAAAGAAAACATTTGATGATGGTTACCAATGGCGATTTTCAGAGGTGGTTTAGGAAGTGGCCGGTGGCAATTTAGGAGGTAGCCGGTGGTGGTTTTAGGGTTTCATAAAAGAGGTGTTACAGAGTTGAAGAAGATGGCGTGGGTAATGAAATTGGACTATAAACTGGGTAAATAGTTGGTGGTTGAAGCTGGCCGGAAAATAAGGGGTAGCCGGAGTTGGCTGTCGAAAAAACAAGAAGGTAGAGAAGACGGTTTTTCAAAATTTGTGCCTTTCACCCCTTGTACTATCAGATTTTTTTTGTGGGGGTGGGGTGGGGGGGGGGGTTGGTTTGGGAGGGAGGGAAGAGATGGGTAGGTTAAAGACATTAATGCCCTTAAGTGGGCCCCACGTGACTACAATTAACTAAGAAAATTAACTGGGTTTGGGGTAAAGGATATAACATGTTAGGATTTGTAAACATTAGGTATGATTAATGTAATTATTGAAGACAAAGGACATGATTTGCAATAACATACATACATAAAGGATGAGTTTTGTAATTTACTCTTTTTAAAATATATATATTTGCGAAACATTCAAATAGTTGATTATCTGATTATTGTAATATCAAACAACATAATCAAATCCAAATACTATCTTTCTGCAACACGTTTTGTTACAGCTAATTATCTGATTCTAATTATTCAAAACGCATAATCTATTTTTAAAACTCAACTCCAAACACCCTCTTATTCCCACATGTGGCAGGGTATTTTAGTGTCATAATGACATATTTTTTAATTTTTTTTTGCATTCAAAACAAAATTCTCAGATCTTAGAAAAAAACGTTTTGAAAATCGGATCCAAATTCAACAGGTTATTTTTTCGGCATAATAATTAATGATGGAATTGATTTTTTTATCTATTTATTCACTAAATTCCATTTAAAATCATATTTATAATTAATTTAGTAAGTTAATTATTACACTAACCTTGGTTAGTTTATTTAGACATTGTAATGGAAATACTTACTAAGTTAAAATATAAAAGCCTTGTAAAATTCATTTAGGTGCTGTTTGTTTTTTCTGCGGGAAAAGGTCTGCAGTCTGCGGACCACATCTGCAGGCATCTGCAGGAGAAGAGGTGGACCAAATGTCTGCAGTCTGCAATGAGAAGAGGGTTTGTTTTTTTTATTCTACAAAAGATCTTCTCAACACACACAAACACACACTTTACACACACAACATCTGTCTGATCTCTCTCTCCCTCCCTCTACCACCACAACCACCGTCCACCTCCACCACCACAACCAACTACCACCACTTCAGCCACCACCCAACCGAAACCCTAATTTCACCACAACCAAGCACCACCACTTCAGCCACCACCCAACCGAAACCCTAATTTCGATTTGGGGGTTTCTGAAGAGAGAGAGAGGGAGGAGAGAGATCCAGAGAGAGAGAGAGAGAGAGATAGAGATCCAGAGAGAGAGAGAGAGAGAGTACGAGGATGATGATGATCGATGATGATGATAACAGATGATGACGGCGATGGTTGTGGTTATGATTTCAGAGGTGGAGGTGGTGATTGTTGAAGGTGGAGGTGATGGGTGTCGGAGGTGTGATGGTGGCATCGGATGGAGGTGTCGGAGGAGGTGGAGGTGTCGGAGGAGGTGGAGGTTTCGGAGGAGGTGGAGGTGTTGGAGGAGGTGGAGGTTGTGGTGGTGCAGGTGGTGGCGGATGGAGGTGTCTGGCGGATTTGGGGATTGACGGTGACGATTTGGGGAGCAGGGGTGGGAGGTGGTGGCAGAGTGGAGGTGGGCGGCGGAGGTGGAGGTGGTGGCAGAGGAGGTGTTGTCTGGAGGGAGAAGAGGAGAAGGTGAGAAGAGGGAGAAGAGGTGTGCAGACCTTAGAAGACAAGGTTCAATGTCTGTTTGAAGAAGAGGACTCGCAGACCTTTTTTAATGAAAGGTCTGCGAGAAAACAAACAAGCTACAGACCCTTATGTCTGCGCGTGGTCTGCACGGCGCAGACATAAGAGGTTCTGAAGTGCTTCTAGCAAAAAACAAACACCACCTTAGAGTCTACAGGGGACAAGATTGTAATTGCTGAAAGTTACTTGAAACACACTTTTAAAATATGCATACAACCTCAGGGACTAAAGTTAGCTTTGGGCCAAACTTGGAACTTCGGTTTGCCGCCCAAGAAACGCTGTATCGCGTTACAACCCGGTAATAAACTTGAATCATAATTGGATCTTTTACGAAACATACCAGTTTTTAACTGTCGGTCTCAGATCTTTTTGAATACAATCTTGCTTCCACACCGCAAACTGACACCCTCTCAATTTCCCTACCATTTTCGCTTTTGTTCACGGCTGGATCATCCCAGAGTTCTTACTCGCTGCAGTATTGTTCTCACCGGAATACACCAGAACCCATGAAACGAAGCAACCCGTAAGTTCTTTTGAAAACTTTGTTATTCCAAAACCCTTGGTTTGCCGACTACCTAGTGCCAGAAGAGGAAGCCATGATCAACCCATGGTTTGATTCAATAGTTTCGGCTAGCAACGGACCTCGTAGATATCATGAGTCATGACACATGGTAAACTACATATTCTCTAAAGAACTTCTTCCAACTTATTGAAGGGGTATGGTGCCAGATCTTGCACCAGGCTTGGGCGCAAGTGACCATCACCCGGTTTACTGTCCACCCGACAAAGAACATGCCACAGTTAGTGCAGGCACGCGCGGATCAGGTTTGCTTTCCCACTCGGATAAAGGTTAGATTCTCACCTTGTGTATGAAAATGGTTGTATTAGGCACCATACACAGAATGCGGCGATTGCTACTAAATATGGTAGATGTTACTATCATCTGAATCCACATCTTCTACAATTGTCGTGTTACTAGATTTCGCACATTGCCATGTACAAACCCGCGTGGGCGCGCGCAGGGATGATATCGGATGATGCAACCTACCGGGACTACAACACCGCACGGGCACGTGCGGGGACGACGAAGGAAGTGTAGAGTAATGTGTAGATTTGTTGTTCTATACATGTGAACTTGCGCAAGCCCGCATGATGCACACGCAAGGGCAACATCTTATAATAGTGTAAGTGGGAATGTCACGTTGACTTCTGTGGCCAACCGACATGCCTAGACATTGACAAACAGCGGTCAGCTGACTGCCCAATACGCGGCTACCCAGTCCATTTGCATAAAGCTGATGGACAGACTGACAACCCCAGCAGGCCACGTTACGGTCGTTCCTTCGTGCGACTGATACGGTAGGACACATGGCGACACCTCCATCATACGCCTGACACCTCTACGACATACGCTCCTGCTGGGCCTATGAAAAGCTGTAAATTGTTAGTCGGGCCCAAGGCCCGTCAATCATCCCATTGGCCCTTCTCCTTCACTCTTCAGCTATAAACACCAACTTCGAACCAGGTTTGAGATAATGCTAATCTGCTCACTCACACTTACTACTTCAATATTTATCTTGCTTCCCACGCAAATACTAATTCTCACGTCGGAGGGTGCTAACAAGGAGCAACCCCCACCCCATTCTCCTTGTTGCGAGTCACAGTGTGTTTCACTATGCAGGTGACAGATTAGAGGCGATCCAACCATCAATCGAGGAAAGAAGGGATTAACCGCATCTAGCTAGACTCAACTCGTGGACTAACCTTCTGGTTAAACACTGTTTCTTCATTGGCGCCCACCGCTACTTCTGTTAGCACACTCTTCTCTTTTTTTCATAGATCATGTCTGATCATCAAAACATCACCAACCTAGAGAGGGAACTCCTTGTCCTAGCAATGGCTGGACAGACGGGGAATACTCCCCTTAGCCAGCCTATCCGCCCTGTCGGCTCATCCGCTCAAATGGGAAACGTCTTGGCGAATCTGCCAAATATCCCCCATTTCACACCCACTGTACCAGAAGGGGTAGATCCCCACTCCTGGGTTTTACAGTAACAAGCTTCTCTAAGTGCAACGTATGCCCAGATCTGCGTAGGCACACAACATACTGTAAAACATACACCTGCACCAATCACACCAGCACCCCGTATTCTCCAATATGAGGCGCTACCTCAACAACAGCCTACGTCTAGGGACAGACGCGAACAATATGGTGACTCATACATGAGTCAACATACATTAGATAAAGGGGATTCAACCTACGGATCCCAGGCAAGAGCCTAAGCATACAATAGGCTAGGGCCACCCAGACAACAACGGTGGGAATATGATAATCGCCCAGGGTCGGGCATACATAGCCGAGCATGGTAGTGAAGAGGGTACAAGACGCCGACTGGCGCGATGAACAAGTCGTCTTCCCTTGTGTTAGAGGCGGACCGCGTGATAGGCGCGCCATCATAGTCACCGCCTGTTTGGGGCACTACTGCACTGATTACGTCTTTATAGATCCGGGCAACACCTCCGACATAATCTACGAGTAGTGCTTCAATCAATTCAATCAAGAAGATAAAGATAGATTACAGCCGGTGGACTACCCTTTGGCCGGGTTCGCGGGGGAAACGATGTTCCCCCGGGCCAAATCACTTTTCAAGTGATGCTTACCGATGGTATGCACACACAGACGGAAGAGGTAAACTTTACGGTTTTACCACACACCTCCAGATATGACGTGCTTCTCGACAGAGAAGTACAAGGCGACTTCAACATGATAACGTCCATTCCCCATTCCGTAATCGGTTTCCCAACCGAAATGGGTATTGCGATTATATATGCACGCCGGGAAGTCATGTCAACGGACGAGCTACGTCCGACAAAAACCGTAATGCTGACCCCAAGAACTGAACTAGAGAAAGGGGTACTTCACGCGAAATACCCTGAACAAACTGTTACCTTGGGCCACGCTTTGTCCAACAACATCAGAACGCACTTGAAGCAACTGCTCTTCAAAAATAAGTATATATTTGCTTGGACTCCTGCAGACATGACAGGAGTCCCGCGCGATGTCGCACATCATTTCTTGAATACTTTTGGTCAAAAATTACCGAAGCAATTTAGTGATCAAATTAGTTAAGTGAGGTAGTGTGCTAGTAGTGTTTATGAAAAATATGATGATTGGGTTGTTAATAAAAATAGTTTTCAGGATATAGCTCAGGATACCTAGCTATATCAACAATCAAACAATGAGCAGAAATGTAAAGGTTGACACGAGATGTACGAGGAAAGCCCTTGATCAATCTAGATCGCCAACACAAAACCTCGGGAGTTGACAATCGCAGCTGCCTTGTTCTTCTTATTACTTCAAAAGTCAGGAGAGTAGTGAATGTGATGTGTCCTATGAGATCTGGTTATCCACCTATTTATAATTACAAAGAAAAAACTAATTTCCCTAAAATGGGGGGGGGGATGCCTTCGAATATTCTCATGTTAACGTTGTGGTCCAGGTATTGCGGCTTCAACGTTCCTTTTCTAACAAGCTGGACCGAGTCTTCAGGGGAAGAAGTCTTGATGAACATTATGGGCATGCACTCGTAACCTGCAAACTATCCGTTAGTAATCATCAGGATACAGAATCAGGATGTTACCAATATCCTGATCCAGCATCCTGGTTGTGAACAACTATTATGTAATCAAGATATAATTCAAGATACTATCCAGGATATGGGCATAGAATTTCACCCATAACAATTGTCCCAAAAAACGTTACCGTTGAGGATCCTGGGTCAAAAGGTTACATTTTTTACGAATACCAAGGTAATTAAGAGATAGGACTTAATGTGACAAGTTGTAACTACCCAGGCTATAAACACTCATCACCTCCCTATAACTTCTCATTTCCACCGCCATTTATCTCCACCAAGAAATTATAAGGTAAAATACTTCTCTCCCTTCTCATTTCTTTCTTTCACATTATTCCGGCGAAGATATGGCAAGACAAACGAGGTCAAGCTCCGGTGATTCTGCTCCCACGTTTTTTCCTCAGAATATCCTTCAAGACCTGGAGAAGGAAATATGCTCATTCGACAGTGCTCACCTGTCAGCCCTCAAAACTTCCGGCATGTTCCCGGAGGGGACGATGTTCCGGCTATTTAATCGGGAAATCTGATCAGATATGGTGTCTAATGAGTGGCTCTGTTTTAATGCTTTTCCATTCACCTTGGGCCTTCGACTCCCTTTCCCCGATTTCATCACCGAGTTTTTTCACATCACAAAAATTATTTTCAGTCAGACCATGCCAATGCTCTGGCGAGTGTTGCTCGTTCTTGATCGGATCAAAAATGCCCACATTCCCGAGCTCTCTGTTCATGATCTTCCGTTAGAATACCGGCTTAGATGCCATGGGTCTTGCAGATTCTTGTTTTATTCTACCTCCAGTGACCCTCTGATACTCCGAGCCACTAGGAACGAGGAGGAATAGAAATCCAAATTCTTCTTTGTGAAAAGGAGTTCGATCCCTGGTGGAGCGGAATATCCGGTGAAGTGGTTGAGAAAGGGTAGGATTTAGGGCTTTAGGATGATCCTGTCTTATATCCTATCCTGTATTCTGAACTGATCTTTATTCTTGTTGTATGCAACTGACTTTAGAAAACTAGCCCCTCCCCTTGCTGATTCAGAGAGAAGAATCCAAGCCATCAGACTTCTTCCTGAGATCGAAAAAAGCTTCATTTCGTACCCGTCATCTTCGAGTCAACATTCGAGTTCAAACATGTCTGGTAAGGATCCTATTTAATATCCTGCATACATTTTGTTATTTGATGTTGTTATATAGAAGCGTTTTAAAGTTACTCCCCGTATGCAGACGCCAGCAAAGTTCCAATCCTCCTGGACCTTGATGAACTTGACAGCTATCCTACTCCTGTCAATTTCAAGAAGGAGACCCCTGCTGCCACCAGCTCCAAACCGGCCATAGTCCCTAAGCGTAACCCAAGAACTCGTGCTTCCACGTCCAAGAAGAGAAAGGGCTCAGAGACCACCACTCTAGTTTCTGAAGGGTGGGTTCTCCTATGAAGAGCTCAGCTTCACCGAGTCCTTGGAGCCTATGACTTCTTTCCTTAACAAGGTAATATCCTGGTGCTAGTTCCTGAGCATATATCCTGATTGAATATCCTGGTTAGTAAATTTTAACCCATACCTGTATTCTGAATCGCAGGGTCTCCAGCATCTGCTACACCTCTACACAGATGCTTGCGGGACAGCAACGCTCCAAGAGGCCAAGATCAAGCAACTTGAGACCACCATAGCCGACTAGGGTACAATCGCTGAAGCTAAGACCCGACACTATGAGGACAAGCTGAAGAAGGTCACTCTGGATGCTGAAGTGAAGCTGGCATCCGCCCACGTTGAGCATGAACAGGCCATGATCTCCTTTCGAGAGGGGATCAGAAACTCCGTCGTCGTCTCCCTGCTACAAGCCCAAATCAAGATGGCTTACGAAGCCAAGGAGATAGGTCTTGAGTGTCCATCCTGGCCGGTTGACTCCTGGGTGGTGAAGCTCAAAGAACTTGGAGGCAATCCTGTGCCATATCCTGCTAAAGCTGGGTCTGGATAGACTTCTAAGGCAGCTGAGGTGGCGGACAAGGCTGGAGAGAAGAAGGATGCTGGTGAAGATGCTGGTGAGGATGCTGCTCAGGATGCTGAAGCTGAGGAAGCGAAGAAGGATGGTGGTGATGCCGCTGTGTGAGGGCATTCAAGTGGGCAATGATGGATATTATTGCTTAGGCCGGAGCCCACTTTTTTAAATTTGAATGGTCTGTAATCCCAAAACAATTTACTTTTTCTACATTTACTTTTCCTGCACTTAGATACGATATGATGGCCAAAGGTGGAGGGATTCTGAGTTTCAGGACGAAGCCCTTGGTCATCAATGTTAATATGCTTTTGAACAATCAACAGTTGAAGGTGGAGGGATCCTGTGTTTCAGGACGAAGCCTTCAACTGTTTAAGTAAATATGGTTTAGAACTAGTTGCATTATTGGTGGATGGGTCTCATTTTGAGATGAAGCCAATAGTGCAACCTTTTGCCTGTGAATAATAAACTAACCTTTCTAGCCTTATCCACTATTATTTGTTACGTTGGATGTGTTTGATTTGAAAGTAGTTTTTTCTTTTGTTTCAGTATTATTTCAAATATATTGAGAAAATATTTTGAAAAAATATCCTGAGAAAGTATTCTGAAAGAATATCCTGATCAGGATACTGTTATTAAACTTAGTATTTAATTAGAAATGTTCAGTTAAAGTTTTGTCATACATAACTCCAAAAACTTAGGTTATTTAGATAAGGTTTCGAAAGATGAAAGGGAGAGATCATACCAAAGACTTTTAGAGAATTGATTCCAATTTTCCACCTTTGAACCTTTTGCAACATTTCCCTCATGGATGTCCCCTGTGCACATTTAGGAAACTGAGTTCATCTTTCGAATTGTTTACAATGTATCAAGATGGATGTCCCCTGTGTAAAACATAATTGAACACTTAGGAACTTCTTGATGAAAACACAATCATATTTTATTTGGAACCTGTCCATAGACTTTAGTTTTTCTGGGGATAAACCCTTAATATCCTGGGGATAAACCTTTGATATCCTGGGGATAAACCCTTATTTTCATGTGCTACAGGCGGGAGTGTATAAACTCCAAGACTTAGAAAGGTGAAAAACCTTTAAACCTTAGAGAGTATGAAAATACCCTTTCGTGAGAGAGGGTGATCAATCCTCATATACCTTAAGGATCCAGGATATAGCCAGTAATAACGAAATTGTTAGCTACTTTTACATGAACTAGTCCCGCTATCTTGAACTATCCCTGAATAACTTGCGCTCCAGGCAGGGTGTTTAAACCAAATTCGAGAGAAAGGTGAATACCTTTAAACCTTTAAAGGGATAAGGATCCCTTAAACATGAGAGAGGGGGCCAATCCTCTAATCTTTCGGTTCATCTTAAGCATATATCCTAGAGTAATATCCTGAAGCATATCCTACAAAATACCTTCAAACTAAGGTGGGTGTTAGCTTGGCTAACACCCCTCCGATGCTTAAGTTAGTATTGGGTTCAAAAGATTAAATAAATTCAAACATATTTAAAAGGGATATAATTCATACCATCCTGAGTTAGAAATTAAATTCTAAACTCACTTGAAATAGAGCTTGAGGTGTATGGCATTCCAGGATCTTGGTAACATATCCCCTTCCATATTATTGAGTCGGTATGCTCCTTTCCCAGATTCTGATTCAACTTCATAAGGTCCTTCCCATTTTGGGGCAAGCTTCCTATCGGCAGGATTAGTAGTATTCTGAAAAGCCTTCCTTAACACCGAATCTCCAACTTGAAACCTTCTAGTCCTCAGATTCTTGTTATATGCTCTGGATATCCTCTGTTGTTATGCTGCCATCTTTAGTTTTGCCGCATCTTTTGTTTCATCCACAGTATCTAATTCTTGACAAAGGGCTTCAGGATTTGCCTCAGGATCCCGGAGGCTCGATCTTGCTGTAGTTATCACCATCTCTGTCGGGATCACTGCTTCTGCCCCAAATACTAAAGAAAATGGGGTCTGACAAGTTGCATTTTTTACTGTTGTCCTATCTGCCCATAGGACAAATGGTAGTTCTTCTGCCCATCTTCCTTTTTTAGCACCTAATCTCTTCTTTAAGTTGTTGACAATTATCTTGTTTGAGGATTCTGCTTGTCCATTTGCTTGAGGATGTAGTGAAGTTGATGTGATCATCTTGATTCCCCAACTTTTGCAAAAATCAGTGGTTCTCTTGCTGATGAACTGAGAGCCATTATCACAAATTATCTCAGCTGGTACCCCAAACCTGGTCAGGATGTTCCTTTTTATGAACGATACTACTTCTTGATCTCTGACTTGAACAAAGGCCTCAGCCTCAACCCACTTAGAAAAATAGTCTGTCATTGCCAGCATAAAAACATTTCCTCCTGGAGCTTTTGGCAATTTTCCCACTATATCCATACCCCACTTCATGAATAGCCAAGGGGAAACAATAGGATATAGTGGCTCAGCAGGCTGATGTAGTATATTGCTGTGCCTCTGACATGCATCACATCTTCGAGCGTATTTTGCAGCATCTTTCCTCATAGTCGGCCAATAATATCCTGTTCTTAGCACCTTCGAGAACAATGATCTGCCCCCAGTATGGTTGCCACAATCTCCTTCATGGATATCCTGAAGTACCTCCTTGGTCTCAGGATCCTCCAAGCACTTTAGGTATGGTCCTGCAAGAGACTTTTTATACAAAACAACATTTATAATAGTAAAACAAGATACCTTCATCCTGAAAGCCTTAGGATTCTCATCCTTTGGGATGTCTCCTTCTTTAAGGTATTTTATGATTGGAGCTGTCCATGATTCAAGATTCTTCTCAGGATATTCATCGTCAGGATCTTGGATACTTGATACTTCCTTATCCTGAGACTTGAAGTATTCCATCACTGGTATTTGAGTTCCTTCCGGTATCCTGACTGTAGATCCCAAATTTTCCAAAGCATCTGCCTCAGCATTATCCTCTCTTGGTACCTGTTCAAGTGTAAAAACTTCGAAATATCCTGCTAATTTTTAGACAATTTCAAGATATTCAATTAATCTTTCACCTTTGACTGCATAGGATCCATTGAAATGGTTAGTAATTAACAAGGAATCAGCATATACTTGCAAATTTTTAATATTCATATTCCTGGCTAACTCTAATCCTGCAATCAAAGCTTCATATTCTGCTTCATTATTAGTGGCAGGAAATTCACACCTAATAGCCTGGGGTAATATGTCCCCCTCTGGCGATTTTAGTAGTATATCTAATCCTACACCTCTCACATTAGATGCACCATCAGTATATAATGTCCAGGATTCTAAGGTTTCCCCTAGTTGTTGTACTTCTAGGTCTACTTCATGTTGAATATCACTACTGAAATCAACCACAAAGTCTGCTAGAGCCTGAGACTTTATAGCATTTCTAGGTTCATATACTAGATCATAGGCACTTAACTTTACTGACCATTTAGCCATTCTACCCGACATCTCAGGTTTCCTAAGCACATTTTTAACAGGATAATTAGTTTTAACATGAATCCTATGTGTCTCAAAATAATGTGTAAGCTTAGTCGATGCTATAACTAGGGCTAATATCAATTTCTCTAAGTGTGAATATATAGTTGCAGCATCTAATAAACTTTTACTAACATAATAGACAGGATACTGCTGACCTTCATGATCCTTCACCAGAACAACACTTACTGCATTCCTTGATACTGCAAGATACAAGGATAATGGTTCACCATCCCCGGGGTTCATCAATAAAGGTGCAGTTGAAAGATATTGCTTTAATTCTTGTAAGGCTGCTTCATGCTTTTCTCCCCACTCGAATGTCTTATTTTTCTTCAGGATATCGTAGAATTCCTTGCATTTTTCTGAGGATCTTGATATAAACCTGTTTAATGCCGCTACTCGTCCTGTTAATCTTTACACGTCTTTCATGTTGGATGGTGATTTGATATCCAAGATAGCTTTGATCTGTTCTGGGCTTGCTTCTATCCCCCTTTTAGTCACCATATATCCTAAAAACTTTCCTGCCCCCACACCAAAATAGCACTTGGCAGGATTTAGTTTCATATTATACTGGTCCAGGATATCAAATGCTCCTTCAATATCCCGGAGATGATCCTCGGCCTTCTTGGACTTTACCACCATATCATCAATGTATACCTCCATGGTGTCCCCCAGTTTGTCTTTAAACATCATGTTCACCAATCTCTGGTACGTTGCACCTGTATTTTTCAAACCGAAAGGCATAGCAGTATAACAGTAAATACCTATTGGTGTCATGAAAGCAGTATCCTCCTGATCTGAAGGTTCCATTTGGATCTGCTGGAATCCTGAGGATGCATCCATAAAGGTTAGCATCTCATGACCGGCAGTTACATCCACCATCGAGTCTATATGAGTCAAAGGGAATGGATCTTTAGGACATGCTTTGTTCAGGTTTGTGTAATCCACACAAACTCTCCATTTCCCGTTCTTTTGAACTACAACCACATTTGCTAGCCACCTGGGAAATTTAACTTCCCTGATCATCTTTGTTAGGGGAAGATTTTTGAATGACCTGTGATCCTCAATTGTTATCCTCTTTGGTGATCCTTACTTCTGTGTCAGTTAGTGATCCTCAGAAGTGCTTCAGGATCAGGATCATGGATCATCCTAAGGATCCTTATACTAATGATTGTCTGCTTTGAATTCGATATTGTTTTGCAGGAATACCAGCTTGGACTTAGTCTTGGTAACGTTCCTGAAGAATATTCCAGGCTTATTCCACACGTGCTTGACCATGGTGAACGTTATGGAGATCGTGGGGAGAAGGCATGAATTGCGGATAGTTAGTTATTTAGATATTTTACTAAATTTAAAAGGGGTAGCGAGCTAATTAGACAACACTTGGCTATTTTTTTGGCTACACACACTCGTTCAACTACACTCACCAGCTCTCGGCAAAACACTTAGCATTTCTTCATACATTTCTACACGATATACTATAGTGATCCTTGTACTTAGCTCGCTATCATCCGAAGTTGTAAAAGAATTATTGTTTAATTTGAGTTGGTGATCGGTAGTTTCCATCACCCGAGGTTTTTTATGCCGGAGATCATACATTGATCAAGGGCTTTTTCCTCGTATAAATCTTTGTGTCTCCTGTGCAATTCATTTCATAGTGATCCTCATTGTTGTTTACCAATTCAAGCATCATACCCCGTAACAAAGAGTTTGGTTGCATTATCCTCGTCTGATTTTTGACCAAAACAGTTTGGCGCCCACCGTGGGGCAATTGGTGCTTCGTTCCTAAGAAATTCTCATTTTTGTGATCATTTCGGTTCGTTACATCCAAGCAGATGGCTTCATCATCAAAGAACACATCCAGTGCGATGTCAGCAGTCAATTCATCCCAGGGCATTCCACCTTTGCCTCCACCACCTTCTGGACCTCAGAAAAATGCCGAGAAGAAACCAACTCCCATTTTTTCAAAACCTCCAACTTCTTCTGCTTCTTATACTCCTACTACTAGTGACTTGTTTACTTTGATTTTGCAGATGAAGGAGCATATACAGCAGCAGGATAAGACCAATGAAAGGATTCTTAGAGAAATTGGAGACATCAAGAAACAGAAGAGATCGGCAGAGGATCATTCCCCACTGATGCCCAGATCTTTGAATTTCGATACTCCGGTTATAACTTCTCAGCCTTCAGCGGTTCCAGATGTTCAATATGTGGGAGGGCCAAAAGGAGTGCATCACGGATCATCAGCAATGACTCAGGCTTCAGGGTCATACTTGCAACCAGCAGGATCCCATCCTCAGCATATAGGATCCTTCGTAAGCTCAGCAGGATATTCAGGAGCGCAGCAGATTCAAGGATTCTGGCCGTTTCAAGGATCCTCCCAGGTTCAAGGATCCTCCCAGGTTCAAGGATCCTCCTTTGTTCCAGGATCCTCCCAGGCCCAAGGATCCTCTCAGTTTCAAGGATCCTCCCAGGTTCAAGGATCCTCCTATGTTCAAGGATCCTCCCAGGTTCAAGGATCTTCCTACGTCCCAGGATCCTCCCAGGTCCAAGGATCCTCTCAGTTGCAGGGATCCTTCCAGATTCCGGGATCCTTAAGGAGTTTGCAATCAGGGAGTTTCGATATCCATCAGGGAGATTTCATTCCAATGCAGACCATTGCTTCTACTGGTCCATCGGTCATTCCAGAGCCTCAACAATATGGATTCACATCCGCTCTTCCTAATTTGAATCCAATGGGAGGTAACACTTTCAATAATTCTTATACCACTAACCATGGCCTTATGCAGGATACAGGTATCAATCATGCCATGGCCAGAGAATTGCAAAAGTTAAAGGATATGATATCAAGTGTCCCAGGAGTGGTCAAGCCTATCCCAGAGATTGCAGATGGGAGCCACAAGATATCTCGTTTTGCACCACCAATCTGTGATGCCGAGATACCCAAGAGGTTCCATGTGCATACCATGAAGTTGTATGATGGCTCAACAGATCCTAAAGAACACATAGCACAGTACAGGGAAAGGATGGAGATTAATCCCATCCCAGAAAGGTTAAAGGAAGCATGTCTGTGCAAGGGATTTGGATCCACTCTTACTGGATCGGCTCTTAAATGGCTGCTAAGTCTTCCCCCTTACTCTATTACCTCGTTTGCTAATCTAGTTAACCTATTTAATAACCAGTTTTCTTGTAGTAGAAAATTTGAGCGTTTAACTAGTGATCTGTATAGGATAACCCAAGGTCATAATGAATCATTAAGGGATTATATCACTAAATTTAGTAAAGAATCCTTGGATATCCCTAACCTGGATATAGCTACGGCTGTTGAAGCCTTTAAAATGGGATTGCTTAGGGATTCATTATTCTATGATGATCTTGTTATGACACCATGCAGGAATCTAGATGAGGTAAGAACCCGGGCCCTTAGGTTCATCCAGCTAAAGGATGACAAAAGGATCCAGGAGAGGTTAGCAGGATCCTCAAAGCAAGAGAAGCAAGGATCCTCATTCAAGAACAACAAGTTCAGATCCTATAACAAATCTGATAACCAGAATGTGCATGCTGTTGAACAAGAAGAGGATGATGAGGATTATCCTCCAATTTCCGAATATTGCTTTTCTGTTGATAACAATGAACTAATCCTTGCGATGCAGAATTTAGGTGATAAAGCTAGATGGCCCAGGAAAAATGACAGACCAGCTGCAACTAAAGATAAGTCAAAGTGGTGCGCATATCACGAAGATTTTGGGCATCTCACAGAAGAATGCATCGCACTGAGAAAAGAAATTGGATACTTGTTGAGCAAGGGGCACTTGAAAGAATTATTGGGGAGAAAGAAGTCAAGGACTCAGGATCCTGAAAGGATCCCAGAGAAAGCTCCAGCCCCTCCAGCAGATGCACAAGTTATAAACTTTATTTCTGGAGGATAAGACATTTGTGGAACATCCTTCTCTGCAGCTAAAAGACATGCAAAGGAAACCAAGATGGATAATGGAGATAGACCCATTCGAACATCCAGTGTCTCCGAAGGAAAAGTTATAATTTTTGATGAGGATGATCGTGTTGACATTCAGGATCCTCATCATGATGGTTTGGTTATCACTCTTTTTATTTCTAACCATTTTGTTCGCAGGATCCTTATAGACGGAGGAAGCTCTGTGAACATTATCCAGCTTGATGTCCTCAAGAAGATGAACATTCCTGAATCCGATATCATACCAAGATCGTCTGTGCTCGTGGGATTCAGTGGCGAGACTAAGAATACTCTGGGGGACATTAAACTCCCAATCTATATCGAAGGCCTACATTCTTACCAAAAGTTTTGTGTTATTGACTGTTTATCTTGTTGTAATGTGATCCTTGGCAGGCCTTGGATACATGACATGAAGGCAGTCCCATCCACTTATCATCAATGTGTGAAGCTTCCTAGTCCTTGGGGAATAGTGAAGATTGATAGTGATCAGCAAGAGGCTAAGAACTGCTACACCTCATCAATGAAACCAGCATCAAAGTCAAGGGAGCAATAGCAATTAAAGCGTCCTCCAAGGGATGTCTTGGAGGCAAGAGAACAGGATGTAGTAGAAATCCTTATGGATCCTGATGATCCTGAATCTAAAGTTTATATAGGATCAGGGATCCTTGGCGAAATAAAGGAAGACCTCATATCCTTCCTCAAAAGGAGAAAGACTACCTTTGCATGGAAACACGAAGACATGACAGGTATATCTAAAGATATAATCACTCACAAACTTGGCATTGATAGGTCCTTCAAACCAATCCATCAAAAGAGGAGGAAATTTGCACCAGAAATAAATGCCATTATCCAGGAGGAGGTAGAGAAGTTACTCCGAGCAGGTATGATTAGAGAGGTCAAGTATCCAAGATGGTTGGCCAATGTGGTTGTTGTTCTAAAGAAAAACGGAAAGTGGAGGGTATGTGTCGATTTCACCGATTTAAATAAGGCATGTCCCAAGGATCCTTTCCCATTACCCCACATTGACTCCATGGTGGATGCAACTGCGGGTCATGAACTGTTAACTTTTATGGATGCTTCATCTGGATTTCAACAAATTCAGATGGAACCATCCGATAAAGAGGATACGGCCTTCATGACTCCAACTGGTATATACAGCTATATTGCTATGCCTTTCGGACTAAGAAATACAGGTGCAACTTATCAAAGGCTAGTGAATATGATGTTCAAGGATCAGATTGGATAAACTATGGAGGTTTACATAGACGATATGGTGGTAAAATCAAAAAAGGCTGAGGATCACCTAAGAGACTTGGAGGAAGCATTCAATATCCTTGACAAATATAACATGAAACTTAATCCTTCAAAATGTCACTTTGGTGTTAAAGCAGGTAAATTCTTAGGATATATGGTGACAAAGAGAGGCATTGAAGCCAGTCCAGAACAAATCAAAGCTATAGTGAACATCAAGTCACCTGCCAATGCTAAGGATGTTCAGAGGTTAACAGGCAGGATTGCAGCTTTAAACAGATTCATATCCAAATCCTCAGAAAAGTGCAAGGAATTCTATGATATCCTAAGGAATAACAAGAAATTCGAGTTGACTGAGAAGCATGAAAGTGCCTTAAGAGCTCTTAAGGATTACCTATCCTCGGCCCCGACTTTGATGAAACCAGAAAAAGGAGATGTGTTATCCTTATATCTCGCGGTATCCTCAAAAGCAGTAAGTGCCGTCCTTGTTAAGGATCACGAAGGTACACAACATCCTGTCTATTATGTAAGTAAGATTTTACTTGATGCTGAATCCAGGTATTCACACTTAGAAAAACTTATCCTTGCATTAATTATGGCATCTACTAAATTGAGACATTATTTTGAAACTCATGCTATTATCGTCAAAACTAATTTTCCAATCAAGAATGTCCTCAGGAAACCTGAAATGTCAGGAAGAATGGCTAAGTGGGCAGTGAAGCTTAGTGCATATGATATAAGATATGAGCCCAGGACAGCCATCAAATCCCAAGCATTAGTCGACTTTGTGGCAGATTTCAGTAGTGATTTGCAAAAGGAAGCCGAGTTAGAAGTTCAGCAGCTAGAGGAAACCATGGATCCTTGGACACTCTATACTGATGGATCCTCAAATGTCAAAGGAACAGGGCTTGGAATACTACTAAAATCGCCACAGGGGGACATAATACCCCACTCTATAGCTTGTGAGTTCCAAACCACTAACAATGAGGCTGAATATGAAGCCTTGATAGCTGGCTTGCAAATTGCTAAGCATATGAGGATCAGGTATCTTGAGGTACATGTAGATTCTTTGTTAATCACTAATCACTTTAATGGATCCTATGCTGTTAAAGGTGAAAAGCTAATCAAATATTTGGAGATAGTCAAAGAATTGGCACTCTCTTTTGTATCCTTTAGTTTGACACAAGTACCAAGGGAAGAGAATGCAGAGGCAGATGCATTAGCCAATTTAGGATCATCCTTGAAGATCCCGGAGGATATCAAGATCCCTATTATCCATATCCTGACCCCGGCTATCGAGGATAATGTGGCTATGGAGATAGGAGAGAATTCTGCAATCATCCCTAGTGATGATAATCAATCTCATTCAGGATCATGGATCCTTCCAATCATGAGATACATACAGCATGGAGAGATTCCTACAGGAGAAAACCCTAGGGCTTTCAAAATTAAGGTATCTCAATTCACAATTTTAAATAATATGTTGTATAAACGATCTCTTGCAGGACCATATTTAAGGTGTATTGAGGATCCTGAAATCCAAGAAGTTTTAAAAGACTTCCATGAAGGAGATTGTGGAAACCACACTGGGGGCATGGCATTATTCTCAAGGATCCTGAGGACAGGATACTATTGGCCAACTATGAAGAGAGATGCTGTGGAGTATGCTAAGAAGTGTGATCCTTGTCAGAGACACAGCAATATCCTTCATCAACCAGCTGAATTATTGCATCCTATATCCTCCACTTGGCCATTCATGAGATGGGGCATGGATATAGTTGGTAAGCTCCCTAAGGCACCTGGTGGAAAAGTATTCATGCTTGCTATGACGGATTACTTCTCCAAGTGGATAGAGGCTGAAGCTTTTGCCCAAGTCAGAGAAAAGGAAGTTATATCCTTCATTAAAAGAAATATTATAACTAGATTTGGTATTCCCTCTGAAATTATATGTGATAATGGTTCCCAATTCATTGGGGGCAGAACTACTAACTTTTGTGACAGCTGGGGGATTAAGATGATAACATCAACACCAGTCCACCCACAAGCTAATGGTCAGGCAGAATCCTCCAATAAGATCATCATCAATAATTTGAAGAAGAAGCTTGGATCCAAGAAAGGGAAATGGGCAGAAGAACTACCTTATGTGCTTTGGGCTGATAGGACAACTCCTAAGAATGCTACAGGCCAAACTCCATTCTCTTTGGTATTTGGGGCAGAATCAATGATCCCTACAGAAATGGTGGTTCCAACTGCTAGAACAAGTATTCGTGATCCTGAGGAAAATGATGAGAACTTGGTTCAAGACCTGGATACTATAGAAGAAATCAGAGATTTGGCAAGGATAAGGATGGCCAGTTATCAGCAAAGAATGGCTGGAGCCTACAACAAAAATGTCAGGATCAGGAAATTCCAAGTTGGTGATATGGTACTAAGGAAAGCATTTCAGAATACCACCAATCCTGCTGATGGAAAGTTGGCACCAAAATGGGAAGGACCTTACTTGATTGAAGCTGAGGCAGGAAAGGAGGCATATCGATTGCTAACAATGGAAGGTGATTTGCTACCTAGAGCCTGGAATGCTGTCCATTTGAAGAAATACTTCATGTGATAAGGATCCATGATCCTCACATGATAAATATCCTTAAAGGATCCTCAAAGCACAGATGATCCTCATTTTGGTAACCTTCTAATCTTAAACTATTTCATTTCCTTACTTTCTCACATAAGGATAAAGATCCTGCATCCTTTATCCCCCTTTCACGTGATTTTGAGTTTTGAAGGTTTAGGTACTCTTAGCAAAAGGATGATTATCCACAAAAGCAACCAGTTACTTGGGTTTATCCCCAGTTGTTTGGGCTTGACCCCAGTTCCGCCAGTAGCGCACGATGATCCTGGCATAGTTCATGGCAGTGGGACCAGTACTCGTTTTAGGGGCTGATAATTCCATTGTACTGGCTATACCTAGGATCCTACGTATAGTGGTAGACGTACCATACATCCGTTCTTAAGGTTTCTAACGTTTTCACGTTAGCTAAGGTTTTGGCATTTTCATGCCACTAAGTTTGGATAGTCGCCAGTTAGGTCCATACTCCAGTTCACACACGATCCTTGGGCTTGTCCCCAGTTATCCTTGGGCTTGTCCCCAGTCGCTAACTTATCCTTTGGGCTTGTCCCCAGTCGCTAACTTTTATCTTATAATGGCTTAGTCCCAAGTTATGTTCTATTTCAGGTCTTCGAAGTTAAACAACCAAGGATCCTTGATCCTTACCTCTTACTAAGGTTTGTCCTATGGTTATCCTGGTTATAGCACTAAGGATTAGGATCCTAACTTGGATCCTCAGGTATGATCCTTAACTATTTTGATTTTATTCATTGATTATTTGAGTAACCCTAATACTTTGACAACTGAACTCATGATCCTTAAAATATACCACTTTTTGGAATTTTTCAACTATAGGATACTTGATCCTGGATCATATCCTAAATATTCTTTATCTAATTTATTCAATTTTTTTTATTCAGATAAGTGTATATCAAAACAATTGAAAATTAAAAGGACAAACAAGGATAACAACACAAGATAAGCCAAAAAAGATTAAAGTTATTTTATTAACAAAAGTTTAACCATCGAAGGTTGTCAAAATTGCCAACCCACGTTTCTACCAGCAAAACGTGGCCCGTCCACATGGGTTGGCAACGGGTGTCCATTGTTTATGCGGTTATAGCTAGTGCAGGAAATCAAAAGGCGGCAGGATCACAATGGCTTCATCCCCCAAACAGAGGATCCCTCCACCATTTGTAATCCTACCTATTGTCCAAAGGATCCTAGATCCTTAATCCTAAAACTATTGTTCAAATACAGACCATCCATTGTTTTAAAACAGCACAACCACAAAACAAACTACTACCAAATTTAAAAATTGGGCTCCGGCTACGTCTAGGAATGTCCATCATCACCCAATCACGCAGCCTACACCTTCGCTGCACCTTCATCCCCTTCAGCTTCGGTATCCTTCACCTGATCCTTTCCACTGCCTCCAGCCTCGATCGCCAAAACCTCCTCAGCCTCCTCCTCATCTTCCAGATCAGCTAACCTTGCCTTCCAGCCCTCAACATCCCAGCTGCTTCTGTCGAAGTCAGGATCTTGAGCCTCCTCGGCCATCTTCAGTTTTGTCTTGTACATTGTAATGGCAGCGGAGACCTTTGCACCTTCTATGAGATCATGCTTCTCGTAGTCGATGTCGATCAAGATTTTAGCTGTCTTAGTTTTGGTATCTTGAAGGGCTTTTTCGAGATCAGCAATCTTAAGATCCTTGAGCACTGCAACTTGTTGGAGGTCATCAATCTTCTTATCCAGCTCCTCAATGCTCCCCACGTAGTCTTCAATCTCAGCAAATTTCTGCAAAAAAAAAAAAAAGACAAAGCAGTTCAAGATCAGGTGATCCTCAAATAAGTAGGATACCTAGGCAGAATTGGTGATCCTCACGTCATTGAAGTATTCAAGGAACTGGTGGCGGATCAGTGGCAGGCCTTGTAGGTCCTCTATCTCAGAGTTTTTCCTCTTCTTGCCACCCCTTCCTTTAGTGGGTGCCTTGGGGATGGAGACACTAGGGCTGGCAATGGCCTTCTTCTTTCTGGATCGGACAGTGTCAAGGTCGGCCATGTTGAACTGGGAGGCAGGCTTGGAAGCTTTTCCAGCACCTACACATCCAAAGCAAGATAAGTATCCTTATCCTATTTCTATTTAACTATTTATTTAAATCTTTAACTCTATAAAAAGCAGGATACTTACTTGACATGGTGACTGAGCCTGAGGATACCTCTTGAGAATCCTGGGTGATTGTCTTGAATGATCTTGTTTCAGGACCGAGTCTTCTAAAAATAGCAAGCCTTTCCTTAGTATCAGGAGATGGTATGAGATGTGAAACAGTGACAGCTGCATAACATAAAACAAAAGGGAGTTAGTGATCCTATCACAAGAGCAAGATTAACTGGTGATCCTTCTCAGGATCCCCTGTCCTACCATGGGTGGACCACTTCCTTGGTAGATCCTTTCCGTTTGGAATGGTATCCCTTCTGACAAAGAAAAAGCGTCGTTTCCAGTTTGTATCGTTCTTGGTGGCTTTAAAAATGGGATGTTCTTCGCCGGGTTTTCGCTTAAACAGATATCGGTGGGATCCAAATGTCATGAGATCATACATCTCTGCCAGTTCCGACATTCCTAAATCAATCCCTTCCTGCTCTATGATTCTTTCAAGGGTATATAAGACCCTCCAGATCATCGGCATAGCTTAGATGTAGGAGATGCCGGTAAGGGAGAAAAAGGATTGGGTAAAAGCTGGAAAAGGATAGGTGTATCCTATGGTGAACGGGGTAACCGGAAATGCAACCCATGTTTCAGAAATGTAGTCGCTCAGAACAGTGGGATCGAAGGGTTTGAAAAAGGCGTTCGCCGGAAAGCAGTGCTGGATCTTATCTACTTGAGGATCGGTAAAGCAACATCTCTCATTCACTGAGTCTTTGATGATCCCTTGACTCTTCAAGGGGCTATCCTTCTGGTGATCCTTGGCGGGGGAGGACCGGAGCATCATTCTTAACGTGATGTTGGTAAAGAAAGAAAAACAGAGTAAGAGAAGGAGAAATAAGAGAAGAGATACCTGATTGATCTTCGACTGAGAATTTAAAGGGAGTTTCTCTCGGATTTAAATGCAAATTGATCCTATCTCTAACTCCTATTTATAATGATGATTTGCAGGATTGTCACTTCAGTGACGTCAGGTTTGCAACGGCTAGTCCGTCTTCAACGGCTAGTTATCCGTTAGTCTGTTACGGATAAGATCAACAAAATACAACTCATTTATTTACAATATTACTCCTTATATTTTGGGGGCAATTGTTAGGGGAGGATTTTTGAATGACCTGTGATCCTCAATTGTTATCCTCTTTGGTGATCCTTACTTCTGTGTCAGTTAGTGATCCTCAGAAGTGCTTCAGGATCAGGATCATGGATCATCCTAAGGATCCTTATACTAATGATTGCCTGCTTTGAATTCGATATTGTTTTGCAGGAATACAAGCTTGGACTTAGTCTTGGTAACGTTCTTGAAGAATATTCCACGCTTATTCCGCACGTGCTTGACCATGGTGAACGTTATGGAGATCGTGGGGAGAAGGCATGAATTGCGGATAGTTAGTTATTTAGATATTTTACTAAATTTAAAAGGGGTAGCGAGCTAATTAGACAACACTTGGCTATGTTTTGGCTACACACACTCGTACAACTACACTCACCAGCTCTCGGCAAAACACTTAGCATTTCTTCATACATTTCTACACGATATACTATAGTGATCCTTGTACTTAGCTCGCTATCATCTGAAGTTGTAAAAGAATTATTGTTTAATTTGAGTTGGTGATCGGTAGTTTCCATCACCCGAGGTTTTTTATGCCGGAGATCATACATTGATCAAGGGATTTTTCCTCATATAAATCTTTGTGTCTCCTGTGCAATTCATTTCATAGTGATCCTCATTGTTGTTTACCAATTCAAGCATCATACCCCATAACAAAGAGTTTGGTTGCATTATCCTCGTCTAATTTTTGACCAAAACAATCTTGGACTTCAACAATCTTTCAACCTCTTCCTGAATAATTGCGTTTCTTTAAGGAGCAAACTTTATTCTCTTTTGCTGAACGGGCTTGAAAGACCTGTCAATTCCAAGCTTGTGAGTTATAATATCCTTGGAAATACCTGTCATATCCTCATGTTTCCATGCGAACGTGGACATCCTGTATTTCAAAAAGTTAGTTAACTAATTTTCAATATCCTGAGGGATATTAGCTCCTACGAGCACCGAGATATCTGGATTATCCTGGTCCAGGATAATTTTATTGACATCTTGCTTTGAAGCCTCCACGATATCATGGGCTCATATCTTTAATTGCTATCCTGCTTTAGGCTTTGTTGAGGATTTCATCGAGGAAGAATAACATTCCTTTGCCTCTTGTTGATCACTTTCCACCTTGACAACCCCCCAAGGGGTAGGAATCTTGATACACTGATGATAGGTTGATGGGACAGCCTTCATATCATGGATCCATGGTCTGCCCAATATAATATTGTAGCAGGATAAGGAGTCCATGACAGAGAAACGTTGCATTGAATTCACTCCTTCAACATATACTGGCAGCTATATTTCTCCCACAGTATTCTTGGCCTCTCCACTGAATCATACAAGTACAGTGGATTTTGAAGTGATCTCCATATGAGGAATATTCATTCTTTTCAGCGTTTCTAATTGAATAATGTTGACGGAACTACCATTATCCACCAGTATCCTACGCACAAAATGATTAGCAATGTATAAAGTTATCACCAAACCATCATGATGGGGATCATGGACACTATCCCTGTCATCACTATAAAACGTTATCACTTTATCGGTTGTGAGGGTTGTCATCCTGGTTGGCTTGTCCCCCCGTTTTTCCTTAGCCTCCTTTGCATCTCTTTTTGCTGCAGAATAAGAGGTTCCACAAATGTCGGATCCTCCTGAAATAAAGTTAATTATCTTGGCATCTGGGGGGGGGGGGGTGACGCTGCTCGTTCAGGATCCTTCTCAATATCCTGACCCTTATTCTTTTTCCTGCCCAGAAGATCCTTCAGGTATCCTTTGCTTAGCAGATAACTTATTTCCTTCCTTAGCATGTCCAAAATCTTCATGGAAGGCACACCACTTGGATTTATCTTTCCAGTCAACCTTTTGTTGGTTCTTCCGGGGCCATCTCGCTTTATCTCCCAAACCCTACATAGCATACATCAGTTCAGGTATATTAACAGAAAAACAATATTCTGACAATTCAGGATATTCCTCAGGATCCTCATCCTCAACAGCATCCACTTTCTTGCTATCATTCCTGCCATATGGCTTAGAACGATATGGTTTATATGAGGATTCTGACTTCCTGTTAGTTGATTCATATGTTGAGGATGAATTCATCCTCTCTTGCATTTTCTTGTCGTCTTCCAGTCTGATATATCTCAAAGCCCTGTTTTGAGCTTCATCCAGGTTCCTGCAAGGATTCATTACAAGATCCTGATAAAATTGAGAATCCTTTTGCAACCCCATTTTGAATGCTTGTACGGCTGTAGCAACATCAAGGTGTGGGATACTTCTGGAATCGACTGGACTACCCCAAATACACTGGATATCATATTCTTCAAATTCTGAAGCTCCCTAGAAAGTGCCGAGGTCACACTTGTATCCTGAAAAGATCCAAAACTATTAGTAGCAAGAGTATTAACATTATTAGACACGTTACCAGCCTAAGGATTCTGGCCATATCCTGGAGCATATCCTGAAGCTATCACAGTTGATACCCTGACCGATGAAGGTATCTCAGGAGTATGACTCTGGGTATGGCTTGGTACAATATTGCCCCGGTTATCCTCAGTGTATGCTGCCGAGCTGAAGTTCAATGCTCTGGGCTGCAAGGGAGTGACAGTATCCTCAGCAGGCCTGTTTGAGCTAGATTTCAAGAGTTGTATCTCTCTTATCAGCATTTGGTTGGTCTCCTGCTGTTGCTTCATCTGATCCTGTATGCTACCAAACAAAGTTAGAATTTAATCATTAGAAGCCATAATAGGAGTTCTCCCTGAGGCAGCAGATCCATGGATATTCTGAGTAGGAACAATATCCCGAGATGTGTGAGTTTCAACCCTCCTCGGAGGAGCTTGAGGCTATGAAGAAGCTTGCGTCCTTGGAGGTGGTGGAAGCACCAAACCAATTGTTGCAGAGGTTGTAGCATACATGGTAGCAGAGCTCATGTTTGATTTTGAGGCCATTGAAAATAGTTGTGCAAAAAGTTTTGAAAATAGAAAACCAAGTAGTGATTTTAAGAAAACTTTTAGTAGAAATAGCACCACTTGCCCCACGGTGGGCGCCAAATTGTTTTGGTCAAAAATTACCCAAGCAATTTAGTGATCAAATTAGTTAAGTGAGGTAGTGTGCTAGCAGTGTTTATGAAAAATATGCTGATTGGGTTGTTAATAAAAACAATTTTTAGGATATAGCTCAGGATACCTAGCTATATCAACAATCAAACAATGAGCAGAAATGTAAAGGTTGACACGATATGTAAGAGGAAAGCCGTTGATCAATCTAGATCGCCGACACAAAACCTCGGGAGCTGACAATCACAGCTGCCTTCTTCTTCTTATTACTTCAAAAGTCAGGATACAGTGCAGGATAATGCTCAGATAGTTGCTAAGTGTTACAATGTTTGCTAGAAGTGTGTGAATTGCGAGACAGAGTGTAAGTGTTCGAGAGTAGTGAATGTGATGTGTCCTATGAGATCTGGTTATCCACCTATTTATAGTTATAAAGAAAAAACTAATTTCCCTAAAATGGGGGGATGCCTTCGAATATTCCCATGTTAACGTTATGGACCAGGTATTGCGGCTTCAACGTTCTTTTTCTAACAATCTGGACCGAGTCTTCAGGGGAAGAAGTCTTGATGAACGTTATGGGCATGCACTAGTAACCTGCAAACTATCCGTTAGTAATCATCAGGATACAGCATCAGGATGTTACCAATATCCTGATCCAGCATCCTGGTTATGAACAGCTATTATGTAATCAAGATATAATTCAAGATACTATCCAGGATATGGGCATAGAATTTCACCCATAACAAATACCATGCCGGGTATCAAGCCTGTGGTCCAGGCGAGGCGCGACCTATGACCAGAGAATAACCGCGCCATGAACGAGCAAGTTAAAGAATTGCTCGATGCAGGGATTCTGCGGGAAGTCAAATACCAGACTTGGTTGCAAACCCGGTTATGGTAGAAAAGGAGACTGGGGGCTGGCGTATGTGCGTCGACTACAAAGACCTTAATAAAGCCTACCACAAGGATTGTTACTCACTTTCGGAAATCGACGAAAAGGTCGACAACCTCAAATCATTCTGATGGAAGTGCTTCCTCGAATGCTATAAAGGGTATCACCAGCTACAAATGTTACTCGAGGATGAAGATAAAACAACATTTAGAACAACTATGGGAAACTTCTGTTACACCAAAATGTCATTCGGGTTGCGCAATGCGGGCGCAACCTACCAAAGATTGATACACGAGACGTTCGGCTAACAAATAAGCAAACGTGTGGAAAATCTATATGAACGATCTCGTTGTTATGAGCATGGAGGAAGATATCATGCTCCAAGACATTGAAAAAACATTCCAAACTCTGCGCATCATTAACATGAAGCTCAACCCGGGCAAATGCTCGTTTGGAATGGAAGGAGGCAAGTTCCGTGGATTCATCGTCACAAAGGATGGATTCAAGGTGAACCCGAAGAAGGTGCATGCAATCAGAAGGATGCCATCGCCATCCACGATTATGGAAATGCAAACTATAGCCGACCTGCTGGCCGTGTTTAACAGATTCCTGGCCAATCATGCGACCAAATCTTTTCCTTTCATAAGCACCTTACACAACTGCCTAAAGAAAGATCATTTCCAAAGGACCACTGAAGTGGAATGGCCTTTCAAGGAAATGAAAGAGTGTTTGATTCAACTCCCCTCTCACGGCTCCGCACGAAAAAGAGCCACTAACCCTATACATATCCGCTTCGGACAGAGCAATAGGTGCGGTGCTCCTGGTCGACTGGAACGGGGTTACAAACACCAATATACTATGTGAGCAACATGCTCAATGACCCAGAAACAAGATATTCCATCATGGAGAAATTGGTTCTTGCTTTGGTACATGCCTCCAGGTGCGTACGCCGATACTTTGTAGGGCATGTTATTAATGTCTTGACCAATTATAGAATCGGTCAGATCCTTTCAAACCTTGAGATGTCAAGCAGACTTGCCAAATGGGCTATAGAACTAGGTGGGCACAACCTAGTTTATAAGCTAAGACCAGCTATCAAAGGGCAAGTATTAGCTGATTTCGCCACTGAAGTGCCGGTGAACTACATCCAAAAATGCGAAGCAGAGCAAAACCTGCACCCCCCCACATTGTCCACGTACATCTGGGCACTATACATAGATGGTGAGTCCAACGAAGACGGCGCTGGCGCAGGCCTGCGCCTAGTTAGCCCCGATAAACAAGAACTCACGAATGCCATACGACTTGACTTCAAAAGCACAAACAATGAGGCTGAGTACGAAGCATTTCTTGCTGGGTTAAGCCTAGCGATCAAGCCATCTGGAAGCACACGTCGATTCCTTATTAGTAGCTGGGCAGATAAGCGGCGAATACGCCGCAAAAGGGGATATAATGGTCCTCTATCTAGAGCAAGCAAAGCAACTAATATCCAAATTCGTTCCTTTAAAATCATCTACATCAACAGGAGTGAGAGCAAACCAATGGATGCACTTTCCAAATTAGCATCTACGAGTTTTCAACACTTGGCCAAGGACATACGCATTGAAGTTCTTAAAAACCCTTCAGTACCCTTGCGCCAAGTCAACATGATTGAACTAGGGTCACCATCTTGGATGACACCCATCATAAGATACCCGCAAGCAGGCATACTCCCAGAGAACAAAGCGAAAACATGCAAGTTGCAACAGAAAGCGTGCCACTACAACATGGGAGACAACATCTTGTATCAGAAATCATACATAGGACCACTCCTCCAATGCGTAGATTCTCAAGATGCCACATACCTAGTTTGAGAAATACAAGAAGGCATATGTGCCATTTACGCAGGACCAAACAAGGTGGTAGCCAAGATCATGAATGTCGGGTACTACTGGCCCGACATGCACCTGGATGCGGTCAAAATCTTGCGCAAGTGCCTTAACTGCCAACAACATGCGCCTAAGACCTTATGCCCAAAGAATAATTTGGTCCCAGTGACCACTGCATGGCCATTCAAAAATGGGCTATTGACATGGTGGGACCTTTTCTTGACGCACCAGGTGCGGTAAAATTTATCATAGTGGCAGTGGATTATTTCTTAAAGTGGGTTGAAGCAAAACCCTTAGCATCTACCACGACTATGATAGTGTAGAAGTTCATTTGGGAACACATCATCTACCGTTTTGGTTTCCCCATGTGCATCGTAACCGTCAACGACACAAAGTCTGCCTCCGAAGATCTCGAAAACTGGCTACAAGAACTAAACATCAAACACGTCTTCTCTTCTGTAGCGCATCCTCAAGGGAACGACCAAGTAGAGAGTATCAACAAGAGTTTAGTTAAAGGCATTAAAGCAAGGTTGGGAATAGCCAGAAGAGACTGGGTCGATGAACTCCCAAGCATCCTATAGGCACATAGAACAATGCCCAAAATAAGCAACGGCGATACAAACCCTTCAGCTTGGTCTATGGCTCGGAAGCAGTGATCCCTGCTAAAATAGGCCTCCCATCACCAAGAATGTTGGCTGACAATAACATTGACAACAACATGGAGCGCAAACTGGACTTGGACCTCTTAGAAGAGAAGCGCGAGAAAGCCGCCATCAACGAAGCTAAATACAAGTCCAAGTTAGAAAAATACTACATTGCGCATATGCGGATCTACACGTTTAACCCAGGAGATTACGTCTTCTGGGATAATGAAGCCTTTAACGTAGAGCGCCCAGGAAAACTTGCTCCCAAATAGGAAGGTCCCTACCTTATACATGTGGTCTTGGGCAGGGCGCATACAAACTGCAAACGTTGGGCGGTGACATTATCCCAAGGACCTGGAATGCGTAACAGCTTAGACGCTCTTATATGCAAGATTTTAATTTGTTTCCTTTTTTGTATCACAATTAAGTGGCATTGCGCCACACATTGATCAACATACAATAGTTTTTACAACTTCATTATTTATATTATCAAACCTATATAACTCTATTACAAATTCATGTACCATTTTGCGGTATTCACAAAAACAGATTGGACAATCTTCATTCGCAATACCCACACAAACTGGTTAACACATGCAAACATTGTAATACAGTTTAATGAAAGTTCAAACATTGCCATGCACGTTGCTGGGAGCATGCAGTATAGTAACTTCTTATTTTGCGCCACTAATCGGCCTACACTTAAAAAGTTATTTATTTGCACCATACAATGGACAGTAAATAACTATATTTCTTGCGATCTTGGGCCTTATAATGGCCAAATCAAAGATTCAAGTTAGACATTTCTTCTGCCCTTTGGACAAAGAGATATATTAACTTCTTACTTACTTACGCCTCGGCAGTGGCGCACAGTATACTAACCTATTATTTACATGCGCCTTACAATGGCCTAAATAATAAAGGAGTTTCGATTCACTCACGCCACAAGGCAACAGTAAATGCATTACTCAAACGCTTTAAAGCCAAAAAAGTCATATAATTCATCACACTTGTGCACCGGCTGGAAACGCAAGGGGCAACTTGTTATATTTACATAAACAAAAACTAAACAAGTTAAGATCAGAAAAAATATACAAGGCACGCAGGCCCAAATCAACCTTGACCTTCGCCTGTGGTCTCCTCTTCAACATTTTCTTTAGGCTCGAACAAGCCTCGCAAACGGTCGACGTAGTCGTCTGCTGCTAAGCACTCTTCGACCTGAGCAAGTGCGGGGACAACCAGGGCGTCATAGGCATCCGAAGCAGCCTTTAGTTTGCCTTCGGTATCAACCTCGCGTACGGGACACTGCTCATTAGTGAATTTATTTTAAGACGCGACATTCACCTGAGTTAAACACTCAGTATAAGCCGACCTTATATCCCGCATCACGTGCCTTCGCCCTGATAACCGTAACCGCAACAGTTGCTTCCGGTGCGTCCAGTATTGCATTTGTAATCTGCACAAGTAATTGCAAAGATACATTCAATATAAGGGTGAGAATAACAAGGCAAGCTGACAAAGCACTTACATAAACAACACCATAATCTAGCATCCATTGTCGATCGGCATCAAGATTGGCATTCAGCACTTTAGCGTCATCAAGACGGGCAACAACCTCGGCATGCCGATCAAGCACCCGTTGATGCTCTTCTTCAGCCTTAGTTGCCCGCGCTTTGGCCTCTACCAAGCTCCGGTGAACCTCTACCAAGGTCACCTCCTAGACCTGCAGGTCCTTATGCGCGTTTTCCTGTTTACAGACAAGATTCAATATAAGAAAGAACTTTCAAGTTGATAAAGAAAGAAACATAAGGTATATTACATACCTCTATTCTAATACATGCAAAGTTGGCTTCATCCATTGCCTTAACCGCAGTAGTGCGGGCAACGATGGCTTCCTCCATGGCCGCAATCGCCGGGGCTTCTCTTTTCTTAAGCCCGACATTCGCCGCCTTCTAGTTCACGATTTCCTGGAGAATACGGTAAAAATTTTCATTCTCATGCACACAAGCTTCGTTCCAGAGCTTGCGCTTTTGTGATAAGAGTTTCGTTAAGGACCGAACCTGTTTATGGGTGGCGACAATAGTCCACTCCTCGATCCTCTAATACGCCTCAAAATCAGCTTCCTCCTTAGCTAGGCATTATTCACTTGCTCGAATATTCTCCATGGTTGCAGCAACTTCATTTTTAAAACAATTGTACTCATCTTTTTGAGCGAGGGAGTACCAATCGCGCAGGATCACGTTACCTGTGGCGGCAACACCAACAAGGTAAAGGGCGAGCTGCAGATACAAAATCTCGTGCCCCGATACCCCTAGGCGCTGCACCTCCATAGGTGTGAAGGCACCCTTCAACAATTACCTACAAAGGGAAGGGTTAGTGGTCACATCCCCTGGTTTTATATTCCATGGGGGGGGGGGGAGAATGGATGGCCTGACTACGCACTTCATTATACGTGCGGTGGTAATACTCCAGCAGGGTTTCATTGGGTTGGATTGGGGGCTGCTCAGAATCACCATCTCCACCCGCGCCAGAGCTGGAACCAAACTTGAAGTTACGTTGCGCCCCCCACCTTTAGCGGACCCCCGGTTGGCAGTGGGGTCAATGAAATTATTGGAAGCATCCAATATGTCATCATAAACCGTGGTCTCACCCAACGGTTCAGAGAAGAACCCTCATGCCTCACGCGTAGGCACGGTCTCTTCAACACTTTCAACCTGAACAATATGTTCATGCTCTTCAACCCTCTTCTCCTTACCAGCAGGCTTGCATGGTGGAGAAGGTGGAGGAGGAAGAGGTGCGGTTGAAGCAACTACAACAAAGACAACAGAAAAAACTTGTAAGAAAAGTTCAAACATCCAGAAGAAAAATCTCAAAGGATATGAACTTACCGGAAGACGGTTGCAGCACATCCGCACCTAGTTTTGTCGTCTTTTGACGACGTATAGTAGGCTTCTTCGGCGGCGCACCAGCAGGCTCGCCCTCAGCCTTCCTCTTCTGCCTAATTAAGGGCCCAGTACTAGCCCCGACACCACTTTTTCCAGATGTAGCCCCTAGAATATCCAACCTCTCAAGAGTATC
This sequence comes from Helianthus tuberosus, assembly GCA_030545235.1. NCBI lineage: Eukaryota > Viridiplantae > Streptophyta > Magnoliopsida > Asterales > Asteraceae > Helianthus > Helianthus tuberosus. The sequence continues at coordinate 32,774,167 of CM060430.1, forward strand.
AGAGACTAAAACATAATCTTCAGGTTAAGTTTTTCTGGGGCCAGAAGGTACCTGAGCTAGCCTGCTTTGCCACAAGAGCAACTGGCTTTTCTTGGTGCTTGGCCTTCTGCGCCTTGCTACCACCCGCGGCTGTGGGGTGGATTCCTAATGCAGCAAGAGGACCTGCAGCAAATAACATTCAAGTGTCACTGAGATTCACATCAAGTCTCTACCCACAGGATTGTCACACCTACACAACTTAAAGTTTAAACATAAATAACATAGCATACACAGCCCTACCAGTAGAACCGCCTCCAGTGCAGACCTCCCGGGTATCCGAAGGTTCTCGACGATGGTCTTATACCATCCTTCCTCACCATCATCACTGGGCTCTGTGGTGATCTTCACCTCGTTATCTGGCACCAACATGCACTATAACCGAACAACAAGCAACATTATTAGTAGGGGAGACATATTCTCAACAGAACGAAGTCAAAGAAAACTACCTAAGCCATTTTCCCTGCAAACAGGCTTCAGCCTGCTGCCTGCCTTCTTCCGCATCATTATGCGAAGAGCAATTAATCCCTTGTTACACTCAGCAACCAAGGGAACAGCCTGGAGCGCCTCATACCACTCCTGTGACGTAGGGAAGGCCAACATCTCCTTCGGAATGTGCTTGAACACACTCCGGACCTCCAGCCTACATACAACCGCAACTTTCTTGACGTAAAAAAACTTGAACTTCCAGTTAGTGAGGCCCTTAGGAGGCCTTTCCAGTATCTTCTTTACACCCTTGCGGTCATAAAAAGAATAAAAACCAAGTTATTCCTGCAACTGGTAAAAACGACAAAAATGCTCATTCATCGACTTTAACCCTTGGGATCGGAAACACTACTCGAAGTGATGAGCACGAACCATCCTCAATGGACTCAACAAGGAGATATGAATCTTGTAGTATTCCTGCAAATTGGCCATAAAAGCCGTCAAAAGCAGCCAGAAATTCCCCTCAATAAAGAAATCGGCAAATATAGTCACATGCCGATGAGGGCATCGGCAGCAGTCTGACCCTCTATCGGGTATTGGGCCCCATATTCCGCCGGCATTATGCAGTTCAACATCAAGGTCTGAAAAGCATGTTTAGACCAGTTTAGAACTGGTAGCACGCCGCCGACGTCAATATTTTCTGGGTCTTCTTCCCCAGATGAAGAAGGTGAAGACATTGTATAGAATGTCTGAAGAATCGAAAAAGAAATGGCTGAAGGAATTTGCCAGAAAAACAGACAGTCGCCGGAAAATATAGAGAGAAGAAGAAGATGGAAGACAAACAAATGGATTTCAAAAGCGTGAGAAGAAACCCTAGAGTTTTTTCTCCTATATATACCATTCGCATTTGATGCGAAGGAAAAGACGTGTAGAACGTGCGTCTTTTCCACCAATCAGTAACCGCCAGCTGGCAAGCGATGGTTCACCGACGGTTGCCATGCACACGTTGTCTTCCACACGCCTGACAATAGACGAACATACTCCCCGCTGCAAAGTGCATTTAATGCCTCGAGCAGTGCACCAGTCACAGACACATCACATTTTCACCAACTTCCCACCTGCGGTACACATAACTAGTTACTAACTATATACCTTCCCACCTATTTCCACTACCACTTGTGTACCTGTGGTGCACATGAAACAGTGAATCCCAACCGTAGGTGGCTATGGGTACGGTGGCTGTGGGAATGGTGGCTGTGGGAATGGTGGTTATGGGAATGGTGGCTATGGAAAGAAAGCTAGTAGAAAGAACTAGCCATTCTCATCTTTCACCAACAAGATCCAAATACTTTATGTTCAACACCAAATCTCATTTGACCAATAACCAAGATGGTGCACCGCAACACCTGGTTTCAACCATGACGCAACGCGACTTTCCGTAGCAAGGCCAACTGGTTTCAGTTTTCTTTTTTACTTTGAAACAAATCCCATTTAATCAAAGAGAAAGGAAACTCAGACAAATGCCTAGTTGATAAATATGAAGGAACTAAAAAATCAATTTTACGTTTTTTGACCAAGCACGACTGATGCTAGGTGACTTATATATCAAAGAAAACTCAAACAAACGACCAACTGATGAGCATAAAGCATCAGCAAAAGTGGTCGTACGCTTGGGATACCAGAGCAATTCAACATCACTTGCATCGACTGGCACAAGGTTGTTTTCAATATCGATAACAATAGATGTCTTTTTACTTTGACACCAATCCATTTGTTCAAAACAAAAGACCAATTAATAAACATGAAGCAAGAGCAAAAGGCGATTGTACATTTGGATTCAACACAATCGCCCGAGTATTTTCTTCAAACTGTTTCTAAGAACCTCAAGCACTCATTACCTACCTGAGCACAAAATTAGTCCAACATTCCACCCACTTGCAACTTGCGCGTGGAAGCAACACTGGACTGGTGGACTTGAAGTGTCACACCCCAACTGATGGCAGAAACATCGGGGTATGGCACCGAGCGAAACAGATTGTCCAGAAGTTTCCATAACAATTATCATTACCAATAAATTTAAAGTAACATGTCCCATACCATGTCTCAAAAGGTAAACAAATTATTATAGACAAAATCTAGGCAAATAGTTCTATTCCGACAACTCAGATTTTTATCAAATAGCCCAATTGTTTATCTGCTTCTAGAGACCCTTGACTTCATTTGTACAAACAACTATTTGTTGGCCTCTAGAGCCTTATTCTAGCCTCGATTTCCTAGTAGATAAGCATCCTAAGCACCTGTCACATACGTCAAAATAACTGTCAATACACATAGTGTAAAGGTGAGCATATAAGTTTGATAATAGCATATAGAGTTCGAAAGCGTTACGCATAACCAGCACGTACACAGAGTGAAATGAGGCATGTTAGTTATCGACATGAACCTATCGATACCAATGACTGCGGGTTGACTGCCCAAGGCAGTTCGTAATACATGATCACCACTGTAATCCATGCAAATAATTGTCCTTAACAACCCCCGAGTGAACGGGTGCTGAGTCCAAACTAATAGCACTATCGTTGCTAAGGCAGGTAGACAACATTCCATGTGTAAACATAACAAACAAGCATTCATTAATTCACGTATAACATGCGGTAACGGTTAGCGTTAAATGTATTGCGTAGTGTGTTCGATGTGATTTAGAATAAGTAACGTATGTAACACCCAAAAGTGCATAAAGCAAAAAGGGGCCGAGTATACTCATTGCGATGATGGATTGAAGGGAGCGCTTAGAGAGTAAGATTAGCCTGAATAGATTGATAGCATAACGATGAGTGACACGTAAAACGATGCAAGGTGTAAGTGGCTCGGACAGCAGTTCGATCGGATGGTAGTCCGTTCGGACGGCTGGCCGTGCGGATGGCAGTTCGTTTGGACAGTAGTCAGTTCGGATAGTAGTCCGGTCGGATGACTGTTCCAGTGGATTGTTTCTTCCTTTGAGAAGGATGTGTTTGTGTATGATGGCTTGACTTTTGAAGTTTTCGTTGTAGCATTCTGCAAACATCGAAGTATATCTACCTTTCGGGTCGGTCGATCGGACGGTCGTTCGATCGGACGGCAACCCGTTCAGTTGGACACTTCGCGTTCATAGCAGGTCGTCACCTGTTCGGTCGGTTGTTCGTTCGGATGGCATCCCTTGTGTATTGAACATGTTGAAAATTTTTTTAAGTGTGGAAGTCAAAATGTCTCATGGTTCGAATGGTAATCCAATCGGATGGAAGTCCGATCGGACAACAACTCGTTCAACATTCAATCCTTCAAATATTGTGCAAGTCGTTCGGCTAACAACCCGTGCGGTTGACAACCCGTACGGTTAGCAGTTCGTTCGGACAGTGGTTCAATCGGACAGCATTCTGTCCTGGTCGTTCCGTCTGTCTTACACTTGGCTGTTTTGTTCGTTTGTTGTTTTATCGAGATGTGTTGATATCGTGCTAACCAACAGAACCTCATCCTAAGTCTAGTGACCCGTTTGAACAGGAAACCACCCAAGTTCATTCGTTCCATCGGTTTGAGATGTTGGTTCATGGTTAACCCGGACTCGGTAATCTCATGGGTAGAGTTACGGGTCTCGAACCAGCCCTAACCACAATGATGTGTAGTAAGCCGGCACAAGCTCTGATTCTATCGGTTTTGAGTGCATTGAGTGTAAAAGAATGAGAAAACTTGTGATTATTTCTTTAAACTCTTTTATCCTTTCGAAAATGTTCAGATCTATGCGAAATCGTTGTGAAATCATGTGGAAATCCTTCAGATCTCAGTTATCCTTGGTGGGATGAGGTCAAACTTGAAGTTTATAAGGACTTCATGATGACGCCACTCTAGAACACCCCAAATCTTGAGGATTTCACGGTTAAAAGTTAAGATTTTAAAGATAGAAAGGTGTAGGAGTGTGTATAGATTAAGGAAGTACAAGATTTAGGACGAGATCTTACCGGAATCGTGAGAAATCTGAAGAAAAGTGAGGAACACGAGCTGGTCGGACGACACTTGCCAAAAGTAGTAAGTTTGAGAGTGACAAGGGGTATTTATAGGATTACCCAAAGAGGAAAGGGTTGGCCGTTCGGCCAGGCAGCTCGATCGGACAGCCTGTCCGATCAGACGGCAGTCCGTACGGATAGCTGGTCGATCGGCTGGTTGCCTGATCGATCGGTCGCATGATTCGAGTGTTCGGCGTGACGGTTTTTGATGTTTCGATTTCAATTGCGAGCGTTGCGGTGTGATAGAGTTTTCCTAGTCAAATTACTTTTAATCCCAACTACTCATATCTTGTACTATCCCTTCTCTACCAATTATTATACCATTTCGATTGCGTTTGAGTTTCGATTGCGATTCGATTGATTACCACACATAACATAAATAACATGCACAAGTAACACATAAGGTACACACACACGTATAACAATAATCAAAAGCGTAATTCGAGTTGCGAGTGCGATTGCGATTCGATGTTGATTCAGTTAGATTGATTAGCGTTTAGTTGACTTTATCGCATTGTTACTTCCTATAGTTTATGGTCGTAAGTCGATTAAATAGCGAATAACATACGTCGATTATTGTAATTATTGACACTTACTCCACATAATACAACTAACATAAACACATAAAAGAAATTCACTACTAGTCAAGTCGCGCGAAATCGGTCGTTGACTTTGACCTTGACTTTGACTCTGACTTCAGAAACACGGGGTATTACATGAAGGGGTAGTATGGTCATAGATCTTGCACCAGGCTTGCGCGCAAGTGACCATCACCTGGTTTACTGTCCACTCGACAAAGAACATGCCACAGTCTGTGCGGACGAGCGCGGACCCTGTTTGCTTTTCCACACGGATAAAGGTGAGATTCTCACCTTGTGTATGAAAATGGCTGTTTTAGGCCGCATACACTAAAGATGGTAGTTGTTACTACCATCTGAATCCACATCTTCTACAACTGTCGTGTTACTTCATTTCGCACATTGCCATGTACAAACCCGCGCGGGCGTGCGCAGCGATGATATCAGATGATGCAACCTTCCGAGACTACAACACCGCACGGGCACGTATGGGGACGGCGAAGGAAGTGCAGAGTAATGTGTAGATCTGTTGTTCTACACATGTGAACTTGCGCAAGCCCGTAGGACGCACGCACAAGGGCAGCATCTTATGATAATGTAAGTGGGACTGTTACCTTGACTTCTGTGGCCAATCGACATGCCTAGACACTGACAAACAGCAGTCAGCTGACCGCCCAATACGTTGCTACCCAGTCCACTTTCATAAAGCTGATGAACAGATTGACAACTGCATCAGGCCACGTGGCGGCCGTTCCTTCAAGCGACTGGTAAGAAAGGACATGTGGCGACACCTCCACAGTACACCTGACACCTCTACGTCCTACGTTCCTGCTAGGCCTATGAAAAGCTGCAAGTTGTCAGTCGGGCCCAAGGGCTATCAAGCGGCCCATTGACCCTTCTCCGTCACTCTTCGGCTATAAATACCAACTTCGAACCAGATTTGAGGTAATGCTAATTTGCTCACTCACACTTACTACTTAAACATTTATCTTGCTTCCCAAACAGATACTTATTATCATGCCGGAGGGTGGTAACAAGGAGCAACCCCCACCCCATTCTCCTTGTTGTGGGTCACGGTGTGTTTCACTGTGCAGGTGATAGATTAGAGACGGTCCAGCCATCGATCGAGGAAAGAAGGGGTTAATCCTATTTAAGGAGACTCGACCCGTGAACTAACCTTCTGGTTAAACACTGTTTCTTCACTTATGCACCTAATTTTGGTCGATCAAAAATAAATATAGTTACATTATGGCCACTGGTTAGTCCCAACGAAGAAGGCGAACTATTCTGTTAAATATTTTTTTTATGATTTTAAAACCAAATAAGAAAGCCTGGCCATTGGTTGTGTTTGTTGTCTGCAAAAGCATAGGTCTGGTTTGACTCCCCTGGTGACCAAAACTCTTTTGTTCTCTTTTGATGGTTATGATGATGATGATGATACTTTGGGAAATAATATCACATATGGGAGCATGTCAAACTATACTTTGGAAGTATATCAAATTTTACAAAAGAAAATGTGATTTAGAATTCATTCAAACCTTAGTGTATCAAACTACACCTTAGAGACTATAGAAATACCACAAAGGCAATCTCTATTTGGATAAAATTTGGTTTCTGACATTCCATACAACAGGAATGGGGTGTCTAGTCCTATAGCGCTATATCATACTACCAATCGGTTTGGTGAATGTATAAAATAAGTACAATCCAACAATTTGTTTTATAATCTTTGAAAAATCAGTATTTAAACCATAGGTAATCATTCAGTTTGTCAAAAGATAAATACTAGCATGTATAATCAATTTATACTTTGAAATCATGAAAATAACAATTAAGTACACATGTTTCACCCCAAAACATTTGAAAATAGTAAAAGAGGGGACCATGTACTCACTAGAGGATGCTTAGAAGTTTTGAATAACAACCAAGCAAAGCTAGAGGGATTACGGAAATCAATCGGCTCCTAATATAAGTAACTACGTTAACAGACCGGACCTAAATCAGAAGATCAGATAGGATGAGGTTTCGTAAACCAAATGAGTATTGGAACTCATATGACATGGTTTAACAAAGCCTACATACTAAATCGAAACCTAACCTAAGTGCTTACGACCCATTACGACTCGTTTAGGTAACTTACGCTACTTTAACGCGTCGTTTGCGCAAAGCGCGTTCGGGACGCCTAACTAGTCCTATGACAAGTATTATATGCCTAAACATGTTTAAATATGTTGCATAATCAGTTAAGTGACAAAAGTTTGAGTTACATATGCTTAAAGTCCAATTATGCATGAAAAGGGCATTTTGGTCATTTTCCTAAGGCATATAAACTACCTACCATACAACTAACTAAACGAAGTGACCATAAGGTATAACCTCGAAAGGTTATTCCCTATACAACTATGGTCACAAAACATGTTTGGTCGGATCCTAATGATCGACCAAACGGGTTGGGTTCGAAAGTCTAAGCGGTTGTTTAGACCGCTTACCTTACGACCCTATATAAGCACTAAACTAAAAGTGACGAGTTAAACATGTTTATCGAAGTTTGAAAACAAGTTTGATATCAAAACAAATGGTTTTGATACCCAAGAATAGTTTGGTTGCAAAATACGCATAAATACGCATTTTGACCGACACTATGACTCGTCACTATACCTAATCAACGTGGTAATCAGTAGGTATAGTCACAAGGGACTATGACCATTGTGATTACACTCACGTTGCGAAGTTCAAACGAACTTCGTGTTGACCATTGACTGGTCAAAGCAGAAAGTCAAACACTGTTTGACTTTTACACTTAAAAACACATAAAAGCATGAAAGAAACTTACAAAGGGTCCAAGCTAGGAAGATTTGATCTAAGAATTCTCAGGTATGAAGTTTTGAACTTCAACTTAGAGAAACTTAGATCAAGTGTGGGTTTGGAATGAAATTGGGTTGGGTATTTATAGGAAAACCACAACCGTTAGGATCGTTCATCGATAAACGAGCTTCAATCTCAACCATCCATGTGTGCCCATTGTTTTATAAACCTATGGGTGCCCCAAAACAAGCTCATGGTATTGAAAAACCAAGAACCAAAGCCAGAAACTAGCTGCTGATTGCAGAAACTGGTTTTTGCAGATCTAGGCATCTCTTGCGCCCCGCATAAGACTTAGGGAAGTCTTACGCGCCCCGTGTAAAGCCAGGTTTGGCAGATGACTCGTCACTATACCTAATCAACGTGGTAATCAGTAGGTATAGTCACAAGGGACTATGACCATCGTGATTACGCTCACGTTGTGAAGTTCAAACGAACTGCGTGTTGACCATTGACTGGTCAAAGCAGAAAGTCAAACCCTGTTTGACTTTTACGCTTAAAAACGCATAAAAGCATGAAAGAAACTTACAAAGGGTCCAAGCTAGGAAGATTTGATTTAAGAATTTTCAGGTATGAAGTTTTTAACTTCAACTTAGAGAAACTTAGATCAAGTGTGGGTTTTGACTGAAATTGGGTTGGGTATTTATAGGAAAACCACAACCATTAGGATCATTCCTCGATAAACGAGCTTCAATCTCAACCATCCTTGTGTGCCCATTATTTTACAAACCTATGGGTGCCCCAAAACAAGCTCATGGTATTGAAAAACCAAGAACCAAAGCCAGAAACCAGCTGTTGGTTGCAAAAACTAGTTTTTGCAGATCTAGGCATCTCTCGCGCCCCATGTAAGACTCAGGGAAGTCTTATGCGCCCGTGTAAGCCAGGTTTGGCAGATTTGCAGTTTAGGTCCCTGAAGTTGTAAATCTTGGTTTTTGATGCTTTTTCGGCACATTTAAGCCCTGTTAACCCCATTTCAAGGCTCTAAAATGAAGTTAAAGTATAGGGAGCATAAAACATGGTCAAAAATATCTCGGATGTCGGTTCGTTTGGCCGTACGGTTGCGTTGTTCGGTTAATTACGACGGAAGTCGTAACAGACGCAAAAACGATCCAAATTTAGAGACGAATGGAATTTTATCATGCCAATCACTAAAATAAAATGTTTTAATGATTACATAATTTTTGGATGTTCGGATATATTCAGAACATAAGATATGCACGAAAATGCAAACTTATGCATTTTTTGACGCTTTTAGTCCCTATTGATCAAATAAGTTTATTTTTGAGCACCAAACACCTCAAAGCCTATTTCTAAGTTATGTAAAGGATATTTAGGGCATGTTTAACTTATGATCATGTTCCGGAATGTTCGTTACAGTACGAATCGGCATACTTTCACAGTTTGTCGAAATTAGTCCATGTAAGCGAATAAACTTGATTTCGACACACCAAACCTTCCAAAACTTATTTCAAAGTTATGTAAAGGTTATTTAAGGTATTTTAAGCCCATGTCACTCTTCCGGAGTGTTTGTCACATTAAACTGATTACGTTTACGCATTAGTTCGCGTATAACTTTCCAGAGAGCGATTTAGAGCTCGAAATCGATCCAGAATTGATATGTGCAAAAGATACACATATTTATACAAACCCAAGTATGAAACACAATATTTCATTGGTTTGGTATTTGTTTGATGGTCGTAGTGACACAGGTGTCACAAGTCTATCCTTCGGTTGGTTAATTTTACGTAAAAGACCCATTTTTAGGCGTTTGACCCAAAAAGGATTGTGCCAATATCTTTTGTATTTATCAAAGACTTCCTTGATAATAATACTCATTTCTAAACAACCTTTAAATGTCGTTTTGTGCGGTTTATCGATCGAGGGCGTTTTGGTCAACTTTAGTCCATCATTTTATGACGCAGGACTTTCACTAATTATTTGACCAAAATCACACATTTAACTATAATCTTATTTATGCGTACCTGGCTCGGGTAAAAATATGGACCCGTCTTATACCTTGCTTTTATTAGCCACTATTTTATAGTGACGCACTTATCCAATTGCTATTCACCCCTGTGAACATATGACTTGACAACCAAACGTTAGTAGATATTGTCAAATGATGTTATCACCACCATTTGACCCGTTCGGCCTATATAACAAAACATTTACATTTATAAAAACATGGTATTTAATTACCAATTCACATATCCCCATTGCGAATTTTACCACAAGATCCTTTTTTCATAAATCCTTTTTCTTACGTATCTAACCCGTTTTAGCTTACGCCATGGGTATCCATTTAACCTCAACTTACATTTAGTCAACACGTGACTAAATTACCATTTTACCCTTTTTTCTCATTATTAGTTACGCTATAAGGTAACCTTAAAGAAAACTCATTAATTCTTAGTCATTTCATGACTAAATTACCGTTTCGCCCCTTTTACCATTAACCATGGTTTTTATCATTTTTATTTGTTCCGATCCATATCATTTCGCGTCGGAACCCACATTTTGGATATTACCTTTGTCGTATTTATAGCTTATAAAATAAATACGTATCCTACAAAAGGGTGTAAGCTTCACTTACCTTGCATCCGATTATGCTCTTTTCCACGTATTCGACCTGTTTGACCCGCTTCTTTTTCAAGCCTCCACCTAGCTTGTCAAGCGTCAAACTATCATATAATATTCACAAGGTGGTTAGGTTAGTCATTCTAGATCGTAACCTTTACGCCTTACGAATTTTTATACTACTTTTCTTACCGAGCTCCATCATAGGTCGGTTTGACTTTTAAAAGTCAAACTGCCTTATAACATATGAGATTGAACAACTAAATTTAGCAAACTCATGTTGGCATTTCGCCATTTACCCGGTAAGCACTATTCTTAGGCCACCGTCTTAACTAATCTTTTAACCAAGTTTATTATATTTCCAATACTTCAACTAGTTCAAACGATTATCAAAGCTAACTTATTCATTCATTTCGCAAGAATTAAGGGTTCTCATCTATAAGTGAACTCCGTTTCATCATATCACTAGCATTCATCCGAACACCTAATATAATCAAGTTCTACATATCAACTAATAGATAACATGATTTCATACCTATTTACATGAACATAATTACCAATTTCATCATAACATACAAAACCCATTTCAAGTCATGTATGAGCATTCACTCGAACCTATAAATTGTTCAAGTATCTCACTTCAACTATCAATTATGATGATTTTAAGCACATGTATATCATCATCTTCACTATATAGTCAAAACCCACTTCCTAGTTTACTTGTTAATCACTTACAAGTAACATTACATCAAGTTCTTCATAATTTCATCATAACTAATAAATTAAACATACATAAGCATTCAATTTCAACTTTGGATCATAATCCAACAATCTATTTGCAAGTAACCTACTTGTCTAAATTTTCAATTTTAACCAATCTAGGTTTTATGACATACCTCATGATCCCCATGACTAGGTGATCATTAGTATACATTCGAACCCGAATTTGGGCTTCAATTAGCCTTTCAATTTGAAGATCTTCATGAACAAGGTTTGCACCCCTTGTTTTCTTGCTCCTGATCGTTCACGCACACACACACACACACTTAGTGTGTGTATGTTGTGTTTTATCACTAGTTTTAATAAAACTAGTTTACCCCTTTTGGCCATAAAAGTCCCTCATGGTTCATTTGTTATAAAAAAGGGCCAAAATTCTTGATTCTTATTAATTATTAACATACTATTTACTAAGTTAAATATTTCTAATTAACTTAGTGGGTGCGGGGAGGTTATAACCCATTTTATCTTAAGTCCCGTTAACACGGGCCTCTTATAAACTTGTTTTCTCAAAGCATTTATTCTCCATTTATTTAATATTAGGTTTATTTATCTAAATCCTAATATTTACCGGCTTAATTTTTTTTACTACTTACGGTATTTCACCATTCATTAGTATTAACGTGGTTTGATTACCAAACCCGTTTTCGGGGTGTTACAAAACCTTACAGATATCCTGCTACCCAAAAGGATATAATTGAAAAAAATGACACAAGAACTTTTGGAAATAGTCATTATTAGAGAAAGCACCAGCTCATTTGCAGCTCCTGTTGTTTTAGTAAAGAAAAAAGACAGCACATGGAGGATGTGCGTGGACTATAGGAAGCTAAATGAAGTGACAATAAAAAACAACTTTCTTATTCCTCTAATAGATGAATTATTAGATGAGTTTGGTGGTGCAACCATTTTCTCTAAACTAGACCTCAGATATAGTTATTATCAGTGAGAATGTTTGAACCTGATATGTATAAGACTGCTTTTAAGACTCATCAAGATCATTACAAGTTCTTAGTACTTCATTTTGGCCTAACTAATTCTCCTGCAACTTTCCAAGCACTCATTATTAAGGAAGTGTGCATTAGTTTTTTTAGTGACATCTTAGTGTACAGTTCTTCGATTGAACAACACTTAGAAAACTTGGAACCTATTTTACAATTGTTTAAAGCTAATTCCCTTTTAGAAAAACGTTCTAAGTGTACATTTGCTAGAACAAAAGTTGAGTACTTTGGCCATGTGATCACAAAAGAAGGGGTTACTACTGATCATACTAAGGTTTCGATTGTTACTAATTGGCCTCAACCCACTACTGTGAAACAACTACACAGGTTCTTGGGATTAGCAAGCTATTATAGAAGATTCATCAAGTCTTTTGGAAGCATAGCTAGGCCATTGACTAATCTTCTTAAAAAGGATGCCTTTGTATGGCAGGAAGACAATCAACATGCTTTTGATCAGTTAAAGACATCATTGACTTCTGCTCATGTTTTGGCCATGCCTGACGTTGCAAAAACCTTCATTGTCGAGACTGATGCTTCATCTAAAGGTTTGGGGTAGTTTTAATGCAAGAAGTGCACCATTTAGCTTTGATTAGCAAGGGCATTTCTGTGGAACAGCTGGCTATGTCAGTGTATTAAAAAGAATTGCTTGCAAGATTAATGGTTATCAAACATTGGCACCACTATCTTGTTGTCAAACATGTTATCATCAAAACTGATAAGAGGAGTTTGAAGTACTTGTTGGATCAAAAAGTTCGTACTCCTCTGCAACAAAAGTGGTTAACTAAGCTACTAGGCTATGACTATGAAATAGTTTATTAGCAAGGAGTGGATCACTTAGTAGCTGAGTGGAAGGGTTAGCATTATTTCAGATGAGTGTGAGTTCTGTTGACACTTGGTTATGGCCTAAGATTACACAAAATTGGGAATCTGATGCAAAGGTCCAAACTTTGTTGCAACAATTACTGGAGGGGAACATTATCAAACATATGACTTGGGATGGTCATATTCTTAAAAGATAGGGTAACAAAGTCATTGGCACTAATGATCAACTTAAACAAGAGATCCTATAAGTATGTGTGACAACCCTCACTAAACCAGGTATCCGTACGACTTAATTAATAATTAATTACTGCTTAATTACTGTGCTTGCTTGAACTTGTGAATAAACTGCTACTTGATTACTGATACATGCACTTATTTGCATCATACTTTACTTGCTGTCACTACATTATTTACATGCTGAACCTTAGTGACAAACATGATGCACAAAAAGCACAGTAGCACTATAAACGGATAACCTATAGAACATGCTGATAAAGCCAGCATCAGGCAGACACTGCCTCTAAGGCCTGTATGAGCCAGAAATATTTTGCTACACTAGTGGTGAGTGTAGGGATACAAGGGTTGTAGAACTGCGTCTCTAGGAATAAGTTTCAATGACTGGATGTGCCTAAAACGTACTCTAAGTACAAAAATTCAGCACTTTACATAATAATTCAGCTTTTAGCTAACTAATAAAGTGCCAAAACATGAGAAAAATATTACTAGACACTTTCCAAAGTGTCAGAAATGAGTTGTGTCACTAAAAAGGGTATTAACGACACTTTAAAGCTTTGTTAAGCATTTTAACGGATTACTATCCAACCGAACAACCGGACTATACCCGGAACAGAAAATATTGTTATTTTCATTATTTATCTTTTTCTGAGCCAGTTAGGGTCCCTGAATACACTAACACCCGTCATAACACACTACACACTAGTAACCGGGTTAACCTACACTTAACTTAACTTTTATCTAACTAATGGTTGGATTTGAACTAGGAGACCCCCCCCCAACCGAATTCGGTCCCCTAGGGGACACCCTTGTACCTTTGATGATTATTTTAATCATCCATGCTTAATATCTAGCTAACACAAGGTCCATTGGTTAATGCTCATTTGATTTGTCTATAAGTTAGATGCATAACACAACATAACACACACTTAACACCTCAACTCACACACACTCCTCTCTCTCTCTCCCTCCCTACTAACTCTCGGCCGAACACCCCTCTTTCAACCATCCATTTTCGAGTTTTGATCTTGCAAGTTCCAAGCTCTACAAGTGTTAAGGGTCGCATATAAGGAGTCTTGGTGCAAACGGAAGGCGAAGGACCTCACTCTCTTGCTTTTATCCACCCTATTTGCGTCTAGATTCTTCCCTAGCCTCGAGCTAGTGGTATGTTGCTTAAATCACCTACTCGAACTATTTTGAAGTGGTTAATATGATATATGACGGTTAAAATTTATGAACATACAAGATGAAGCACAAAAGTCTACTTAAAACACTAAAATGTTGGTTAATAGCTTATATGTTGTGTAAATCATGTAGTATTTGATTTGTGTGAGTATTTGGACCCGATCTATGTTGTGGTAGCTCGGATCATCATTTAACCCGGTTTAGTCATGATCTTGGATTATGACATAAAGCTTGTTTAAGTATAACAAGGGTTAGAAGATGAAACTCTACCACACTCGAATCATGAACTTGTGTAAAAGTGTTTTAGCTTGTGAAATAGTGTTTAAAACTAGTAGATCTACGTATCTACAAGCGGTATTTTCAAAGAACCAAGTATCAAAGAAATCATGTTTTCTAAAGACGGATCTTACACTAACACGAATGATTTTTAGAACACACAAGTGTGTAAACACTTGTGTAACACAAAGTTTCGACAAAATAACTATTTTTGTAAAAGTTGACAAGAAGTTGTAAAGATGGAATTTCTTTAAAAACAAGACTTTTACGAAACCGGATTGATTTATACTAAAGATCCACTAAAAGTAATGGGATTTACTTCATATTTTGGATAAACCGCAAGTTCATGTAATTTATGCGATTTACATATATATTTTGACTAGTTTGTGGTTTGAACATTGTTTTGATTGAATAATAAAAATGGTTGGTTTGATTTATAAAAGAAAATGATACGCTTGAAAGCGTGGCCACCTCCAGTTACAGAGGAAACTCTGGCGAAATTTTTCTAAAAACCTAACACGTGGAATTATTTTCACTATAAGTGTTAGAGATACTTGTCGACTTCAAACTATGAATTTCGCCACGACTTTATTTATAAAATATCGGAGGTGGGATTTCACAAAATAAAACGTGATACATATATATATTTAGTATATATTTTTCACAACATCACTTGTATAAGTGTTTACGATTATTTTGTGAACTACATAAATATTATTTTTAGGGTAAAAATAATATTACTAAGTATTATTTTGGGAAAATCACATGTATTAAAATATAATATTTTTGGGAAGAATATTTATATTTTGAAGTTGGAAATAAAATATATTAAGTGAGACTTAATAGTGAAATCTGAATGTTACGAACACACATGTATTAAATCCCCCATCCTTGGGAAGGAGAATAACTACCAAGTATACAGAATGTAAACACGAAATAGTTGCCTAACTATTTCCCAAAAACATAAACCATAAAGCTAAGGCACGGCCATCCGTCTAATAGAGTTAGCACGTGTAGGTCGTCATACAGCTGATCGATTTGGAGGCATACTTGGTAGAGACGCACCACTGTGAGTTCATGTCCCCCTTTTCTCTTAACTGTTTTCAGTTTTATAAACTGCGGGGGTGAAATACATGTTACTATGATTATGAGTACTTTATACATGGTATGGTTAGCGTAAGGAGGTTTACTACTTAGATCATGTGAGTGGGTAGGCGTGAACTGGAGGCCGTTAATCCTCATTATAGGACCGAGGGACGTAAGCGGTAGATCTATCTGGGTGTAGCGAGCCCAACCCCAGGTCCAACAGTACGGACCTCGGGGTGACTTTGTGCCCCGACGCAAAATCGCAAGGTTTGAGTCTTCCTACTTGCACTTCACACATATCAATGGCCTTGCAAACCGTTGGTGATCTCTTTTTCCTTATTTGCTACATACCAGGATTTTTATACATACAAGGTTTATTTACTCACTTACACATGAACTCGCTCAACATTATTGTTGATTTTTCAACTTACATGTATTTCAGGAAATTAAAGATCTGGCGCGGTATGTTATGTTTTCCCGCTGCATATGGGTTCCGAGGTCATCCCAGTTTAGGAAATGTGACTTTTCCTGGACGAGTCACAAATCTTAAACTGCATTTTATTCAAGTTGATGTTTATGTTTTTCAAAACATTGTTTTATGTTATGATGTTGTAAGTCTCTAAGACAATGTTATGTTATTCTGGTTTTAAAACTTAATCAAATGGATGATCTTGCATGATTTTATTTCATATAGCTTTGTTATGGTTAAGCTATGGTATTAAGAAGTCACACCAAAATAACCACGCTTCCGCAAAGCCAGGGTGTGACAGCTTGGTATCAGAGCTCTGATCATAGCGAACTAGGATTCTTTCTCGAGTCTAGACTATGATCACTAGGGCTCTCACGAAAACATTTTTACTGCATACCACTTAAGTCCAGATCCAAAACGTTTTTTCCAAACAAATGTTGAGCACATTTTATTTATTATTTATAGGCTCAGTCTAGAAAGGCTGAGGCTCGGTCTGAGAGGCCGAGGCTCGGTCTGGGAGATCGAGGTAGTTGGCTAGTGGGACTAGGAGAATTGGCTAGTGGGACTAGGAAGAGCAGTCTGAGAGGCTGGGAAAATTGGCTAGTGGGACTAGGAAGAGCAGTCTGAGAGGCTGGGAGGCTAGTGGGACTAGGAGAACTATTTGAAATGCTTACTTGGTAACTTATGTGATTATCTGATTGTATGATTGACTGTTTGTGCATGTTTGTGTTTATGTTACAGACACCATGGACACCTCTGGCACTGGTGATTCAGACACCACAGGACCTAGACCTATAGTATCGGACGACCTAGAGTCTTCTGAGCGCGAGGTTCACACATCCGACGTTACTAGCACAGACGAGGATGATTTTCAGCCCTTTGCTTTACCTGATGGTGCTGATGAGCTCGCTGATGGCCCTTTGGCCGGGGACCTACCCATAGTGGAGATCCCTGCTCCCATACCGCTTGCTTCATATCCTGCTTACGATTTGCTTCTCGACGCCGATGATGATGGCGACGTCGATCTTTTTTATGACGAGCCCTTAGAGGACGAGGTTCAGGGCGAGGCCCTTCTTGCTGCTGGAGATCTTTTGATGATCGCAGATGCTCCCGCTGAGGAGTCACCTGCTCACTCTCCGGTCCCAGACTCTTTCGAGTCTGTGGCCTCCGCACCTTCACACACTCAGAGTGCGCAGCACTTCTCACATGGATCAGACCCCGACCAGGCATCCTCTGTTGCCCCTATTCCTAGCTTTGCTTTCGACCACGATGATGTGGAGGATTCCGATCCTGACTTTCCCCCAGGATTCGACCCAGATGAGGATATAGAGTTTATACCCATGGATCAGCCTATGGAGGATCCAGTTGACCCAGTTGATCCCATCAATCCCGAGTTTGATTTTGAGATGGCCTTTGATGAGCCCGAGCAGCCACTAGACCCTGCTCCTGACTCAGTACTTGAGCATGACCCAGTTCATGCTGGCGCACCTATTATTGAGCCTGTCGTTGCTGACCCACCTATTGATGATCATCCTATAGATGCTCCGTTGTTAGAGGGCGATCATGTTATTGTTGCTGATCATGTTGATCCCCCACTTATTGCTGATGCACCAGTTGACCCTCTTGTTGCACCTCACCATGATCCTATGCCAGTTCAGTTTGACCGTGCACTTTTTGAGGCACAGGTGGACCCACGAGATGAGCACGCACAGTGTGGGTGGATTCCTGCTGATGACGAGGTCCCACCTATTCCCCCTCAGATCACTGATACCCGTCACATTGATACCTCCTTTTCATTTCCTCGGTTTACACCTCCAGCACGAGCTGGAGAAGGTTCTTCGGCTCACCCTATTGGACACATACCGGTATCTATCCCTGCTATACCACCGTCTACTACTTTTCCCCCTGTTTCTCCATTTCATGTGGCACCTTTTGATCCCACCAGTGAGCCGTTCCTTTGGACATCATCTTCTGCTATGCCACCGACTGACCCCTACCATTCTTTCCATATGGGGTATACTATTGAGGACGTTTTGATGTCTTTTGTCGCCCAGCACGAGGCACACACGCAGCGCATTCAGGAGCTTGAGAGAGCTCAGCCGCCGCCGTGTCAGTGCCAGGGTCAGACCCACTCTCCGTTGCAGCCCACTCGACCTGTACCACCAGACTATGATTTGGTTATTTATATTCTATGACATGGGATGTTGTGTGATTGATGTTTGTAACATGGGATGTTGTGTGATTGATGTGAGTATAACATGAGATGTTATGTACTATTACTATCATTATATACGTACGCTACATTATGACCTGACTTACGTATTATAACATGGGATCTTTACTATGGCCTGACCAACGTAAACCATCTTTTAGAAGATGCCGCCGAGACGTGAGACACACATGCCTACCAATGAGGCGGAACTCCAGCAAATTATCGCTGCTGCCATTGCACAATACGCCGCCTCTCAAGGAGGGACTAGTGGAAGCAACTCTGGAAACACTGGCAACAACAATAATCCACCTCATGGGTGCACCTACAAGCAGTTTCTAGACTGCAAACCGGTCAACTTTGATGGCACAGGAAGTGCTGTCGCCTTTGTTCGTTGGGCCGAAAAGACTGAATCTGTTCTTCGCATGAGCAAATGCGCGCTAGATCAGCAAGTCACCTATATCTCAGGGCTATTCTTGGATGGAGCCCTCTCTTGGTGGAATCTGCAAGTACAGACACTTGGTGAAGCTGCTGCCTACGCGCTGACCTGGACCGAACTGAAGGAACTTATGCGCAGGAAGTACTGCTCTCGCGTGGAAATCCAAAGATTGGAAACCGAGTTCTGGCATTTGAAAATGGACGGTCCAAAGATCGCAGAATACGTTCAAAGGTTCCATGACTTATCGCATGTGGTACCCTACATGGTCACTCCGGAGTTCAAGAGGATTGAACGTTTCATTTGGGGATTAGCTCCTCAAATCATAAGCATGGTAACCTCATCCAAGCCTGCGACCATTACTGAGGCGATTGATTTGAGCGTGGCTCTCACAGAGGAGGCTATTCGCCTGAACAAGTTTGGTGATGTTGAGCAAAGGAAGAAAGAGACTCACGTCGAGTCATCAGGAGGTAACAAACGGAAGTTCTCGAACTTCAAGCAGGGCGCCAGTGTGGTTGTTAAGAAAAGAGAGCAAAACGTGCCAGCTCAGGATACAGCTGATGGTAGGAGGAAAGGTAAGGGATATATGGGTGCACATCCCAAGTGTAACTCTTGCCAACGCCATCACTCTGGCCGATGCGGGCCAAAAGTTTGTGAAGCTTGTGGAAAGACTGGTCACCTGAAGGATTCTTGTTGGGCTAGTGCTGGCCGGGGAGGCCAAGGAGGATTTGGGAATAGAAATAATAATCGTGGTGGTATTGGAAATCGCCCACAGGGAAACAATGGAGGTAATGGAAATCGAGGCAACATTGTGAATCAGGCTGGTAATGCGAACCAAAACAACAACCAAGCTGGAAATGGAGGTGGAAACGGGCAAAGACTTGGATGCTTTAACAGCGGTGATATTGGGCATTTTAAGAAGAACTGCCCAGAGTTGAACCAAGCCCGTGGAAGAGTGTTCCAAATCGAAGCTAGGGAGGCGCGCCAGGATCCCAATGTCGTTACTGGTACGTTCCCTGTAAACCAACGCTATGCATCCGTTCTATTTGATACTGGTGCCGATTATAGCTTCGTGTCGTTAGAGTTTAAGAATATGCTTGGTTTAGCCGCTAATAAGTTAGATATCCCCTACTCAATCGAATTGGCCAATGGAAAGTTAGTAGAAGCCAATGAAGTTATCAGAGGTTGTGTGATCGAATTGGGAGAGCGTGAGTTTGCTTTGGATCTACTACCAGTCCAGTTGGGAAGCTTCGACGTGGTGGTAGGAATGGATTGGTTATCAGGCAACAAGGCTGAGATAGTTTGTCACGAAAAGGTTGTTCGTATCACAACCGAAGATGGCGAAACAATTGTGGTTCACGGTGAGAAGCGTGATAAGCCGTTAAGAATTATCAGCTGCCTGAAAGCGCGAAAGTGTTTGTAGAAGGGATGTGTTGCCTTCCTGGCGCACATTGTGGACAAGAAGGCTGCTGAGCCGAGAATCGAAGACATCCCTGTCGTGAGGGAATATCCAGAAGTCTTCCTAGAAGACTTACCTGGACTGCCACCTCAGAGGCAAGTAGAGTTTCACATTGACTTAGTTCCAGGCGCCGCGCCTGTGGCTAAGGCACCTTACAGACTTGCTCCGTCTGAGATGCAGGAACTGTCGACACAACTTCAAGAGTTGTTAGACAAGGGTTTTATCCGACCAAGCTTCTCGCCTTGGGGAGCTCCGGTCCTGTTTGTCAAGAAGAAGGACGGTAGTTTTCGTATGTGCATCGACTACCGGGTGCTGCACAAGCTGACGATCAAGAATAGATATCCTCTGCTAAGAATTGATGATCTATTCGATCAACTGCAAGGCTCAAGCTTTTATTCAAAGATCGATCTTCGATCTGGATACCATCAGTTAAGGATACAAGAGGAGAGTATCCCAAAGACAGCCTTCAGAACTCGTTATGGACACTACGAGTTCCTTGTTATGCCGTTTGGTTTGACAAACGCACCTGCAGTCTTTATGGATTTGATGAATAGAGTTTGCAAGCCGTACTTGGACAAGTTCGTGATTGTGTTTATCGACGACATCTTGATTTATTCAAAGACAAAGGCTGAGCACGAACAGCATTTAAGAGCTATTTTGGAGTTGCTGAAGAAGGAACAGTTGTATGCCAAGTTCTCTAAGTGGGAGTTTTGGCTACGTGAAGTCCAATTTCTTGGACACGTGGTAAATGGAAATGGAATCCATGTTGATCCCACAAAGATCGAAGCGATCAAGAATGGGGAAACACCAAAGACGCCAACCGAGATTCGACAATTCTTGGGTTTGGCTGGCTACTATCGAAGGTTCATTGAGGATTTCTCAAAAATCGCTCAACCATTGACGCTCCTCACGCAGAAAGATAAGAAGTTTGATTGGGGAATCAACCAGGAAGAAGCGTTCCAGATATTGAAGGATAAGCTCTGCAATGCGCCAATCTTAACACTACCAGAAGGTACAGATGATTTCATGGTATACTGCGACGCTTCGCGTCAAGGATTGGGTTATGTGTTGATGCAACGCCAAAAGGTTATTGCTTACGCATCGCGTCAATTGAAAGTGCACGAAAAGAACTATACCACACATGATTTGGAGCTTGGCGCAGTGGTATTTGCATTAAAGATCTGGAGACACTACCTTTATGGTACAAAGTGTACAATTTTTACAGATCACAAGAGCCTACAACACATATTCAACCAGAAGGAGCTGAATATGAGGCAATGACGTTGGGTTGAGTTGCTGAACGATTACGACTGCGAGATAAAGTATCATCCAGGGAAGGCGAATGTGGTCGCCGATGCCCTAAGTCGAAAGGAGAGGATCAAGCCCATAAGGGTTAGGGCTTTAGAAATGATTATCCGAACCGAACTTTCCTTGCGCATTCGTGCCGCGCAGAAAGAAGCTCTCAAGGAAGGAAACCTTGAAGAAGAATATCTCCGTGGGATGGAGAAACTACTGGTACCAAACGAGGAAGGAACGTTATGTTTTGAGAAAAGGATTCGGGTTCCTTTGTTTGGAGGTTTAAGGAAGGTTATTTTCGATGAAGCTCACAAGTCGCGGTACTCTATCCATCCAGGAGCGGATAAGATGTACCAAGATCTCAAGGATTATTATTGGTGGCCTAGGATGAAAGGCGATGTTGCTGTTTATGTGAGCAAATGTTTAACATGCGCTAAGGTTAAAGCCGAATACCAGAAGCCTTCAGGACTTCTGCAACAACCTGAGATTCCCAAGTGGAAATGGGAACAAATCTCCATGGATTTTATTACAAAGTTGCCAAGAATGCCAAGAGGCCATGACACTATTTGGGTAATAGTGGATCGATTAACAAAGTCAGCACACTTCTTACCTATCAGAGAGAAGGATAATACGAGCAAGTTGGCTGAAATTTACATGAGAGAGATCGTCGCACGTCATGGAGTGCCTCTCTCAATCATCTCTGATAGAGACGGAAGGTTTGTGTCAAGGATATGGCAATCCTTCCAAGAAGCTTTTGGATCGCAATTGAATCTAAGCACGGCGTTTCATCCGCAAACTGATGGTCAAAGCGAGCGAACGATACAGACTTTGGAAGACATGCTGAGAGCGTGTGTTATGGATTTGGGCGGTAGCTGGGATAAGCATTTGCCTTTGGTCGAATTTTCATACAACAACAGCTACCACACCAGTATTGGTGTCGCGCCATTTGAAGCCCTTTACGGACGCAAGTGCCGATCACCCCTATGCTGGGCTGACGCAGGTGATAGACAGCTTGCTGGTCCCGAAATCGTCCAAGAGACGACAGACAAGATTGCGCAAATTCTTAAACGCATCGAAGCAGCTCGCCACAGACAGAAGGCCTATGCGGATCCAAACCGAAAACACGTGGAATTTCAAGTGGGAGAAATGGTTTTATTAAAAGTTTCACCCTGGAAGGGTGTGGCACGCTTCGGAAAGCGTGGGAAGTTAAATCCGTGCTACATTGGTCCTTTCAGAGTTTTGGAAAGAATAGGACTAGTAGCATACAAGTTGGACCTACCTGCTGAACTCCATGGTGTTCACGATACATTTCATGTATCCAACCTGAAGAAAAGTCCAACTCAAGATGACATTGCCATTCCCATCGACGAGATTCATGTTGACGACACACTCCATTTCGTTGAAGAACCGGTCGAGGTTACGGATTGGAAAGTAAACAAGACCCGCCGGAGCAGTGTCAAGCTCGTCAAAGTTCGTTGGAATGCCAGACACGGTCCTGAATACACCTGGGAGCGTGAGGGCCGGATGAAAGAGAAGTACCCCCACTTATTTCCTAAGAACCCTGCATCTACTAGCAGAACTTAAAATTTCGGGACGAAATTTTTCTAACGGGGGGAGAATGTGACAACCCTCACTAAACCAGGTATCCATACGACTTAATTAATAATTAATTACTGCTTAATTACTGTGCTTGCTTGAACTTGTGAATAAACTGCTACTTGATTACTGATACATGCACTTATTTGCATCATACTTTACTTGCTGTCACTACATTATTTACATGCTGAACCTTAGTGACAAACATGATGCACAAAAAGCACAGTAGCACTATAAACGGATAACCTATAGAACATGCTGATAAAGCCATCATCAGGCAGACACTGCCTCTAAGGCCTGTATGAGCCAGAAATATTTTGCTACACTAGTGGTGAGTGTAGGGATACAAGGGTTGTAGAACTGCGTCTCTAGGAATAAGTTTCAATGACTGGATGTGCCTAAAACGTACTCTAAGTACAAAAATTCAGCACTTTACATAATAATTCAGCTTTTAGCTAACTAATAAAGTGCCAAAACATGAGAAAAATATTACTAGACACTTTCCAAAGTGTCAGAAATGAGTTGTGTCACTAAAAAGGGTATTAACGACACTTTAAAGCTTTGTTAAGCATTTTAACGGATTACTATCCAACCGAACAACCGGACTATACCCGGAACTGAAAATATTGTTATTTTCATTATTTATCTTTTTCTGAGCCAGTTAGGGTCCCTGAATACCCTAACACCCGTCATAACACACTACACACTAGTAACCGGGTTAACCTACACTTAACTTAACTTTTATCTAACTAATGGTTGGATTTGAACTAGGAGACCCCCCCCCCCCCAACCGAATTCGGTCCCCTAGGGGACACCCTTGTACCTTTGATGATTATTTTAATCATCCATGCTTAATATCTAGCTAACACAAGGTCCATTGGTTAATGCTCATTTGATTTGTCTATAAGTTAGATGCATAACACAACATAACACACACTTAACACCTCAACTCACACACACTCCTCTCTCTCCCTCCCTACTAACTCTCGGCTGAACACCCCTCTTTCAACCATCCATTTTCGAGTTTTGATCTTGCAAGTTCCAAGCTCTACAAGTGTTAAGGGTCGCATATAAGGAGTCTTGGTGCAAACGGAAGGCGAAGGACCTCACTCTCTTGCTTTTATCCACCCTATTTGCGTCTAGATTCTTCCCTAGCCTCGAGCTAGTGGTATGTTGCTTAAATCACCTACTCGAACTATTTTGAAGTGGTTAATACGATATATGACGGTTAAAATTTATGAACATACAAGATGAAGCACAAAAGTCTACTTAAAACACTAAAATGTTGGTTGATAGCTTATATGTTGTGTAAATCATGTAGTATTTGATTTGTGTGAGTATTTGGACCCGATCTATGTTGTGGTAGCTCGGATCATCATTTAACCCAGTTTAGTCATGATCTTGGATTATGACATAAAGCTTGTTTAAGTATAACAAGGGTTAGAAGATGAAACTCTACCACACTCGAATCATGAACTTGTGTAAAAGTGTTTTAGCTTGTGAAAGAGTGTTTAAAACTAGTAGATCTACGTATCTACAAGCGGTATTTTCAAAGAACCAAGTATCAAAGAAATCATGTTTTCTAAAGACGGATCTTACACTAACACGAATGATTTTTAGAACACACAAGTGTGTAAACACTTGTGTAACACAAAGTTTCGACAAAATAACTATTTTTGTAAAAGTTGACAAGAAGTTGTAAAGATGGAATTTCTTTAAAAACAAGACTTTTACGAAACCGGATTGATTTATACAAAAGATCCACTAAAAGTAATGGGATTTACTTCATATTTTGGATAAACCGCAAGTTCATGTAATTTATGCGATTTACATATATATTTTGACTAGTTTGTGGTTTGAACATTGTTTTGATTGAATAATAAAAATGGTTGGTTTGATTTATAAAAGAAAATGATACGCTTGAAAGCGTGGCCACCTCCAGTTACAGAGGAAACTCTGGCGAAATTTTTCTAAAAACCTAACACTTGGAATTATTTTCACTATAAGTGTTAGAGATACTTGTCGACTTGTTTTCAAACTATGAATTTCGCCACGACTTTATTTATAAAATATCGGAGGTGGGATTTCACAAAATAAAACGTGATACATATATATATTTAGTATATATTTTTCACAACATCACTTGTATAAGTGTTTACGATTATTTTGTGAACTACATAAATATTATTTTTAGGGTAAAAATAATATTACTAAGTATTATTTTGGGAAAATCACATGTATTAAAATATAATATTTTTGGGAAGAATATTTATATTTTGAAGTTGGAAATAAAATATATTAAGTGAGACTTAATAGTGAAATCTGAATGTTACGAACACACATGTATTAAATCCCCCATCCTTGGGAAGGAGAATAACTACCAAGTATACAGAATGTAAACACGAAATAGTTGCCTAACTCTTTCCCAAAAACATAAACCATAAAGCTAAGGCACGGCCATCCGTCTAATAGAGTTAGCACGTGTAGGTCGTCATACAGCTGATCGATTTGGAGGCATACTTGGTAGAGACGCACCACTGTGAGTTCATGTCCCCCTTTTCTCTTAACTGTTTTCAGTTTTCTAAACTGCGGGGGTGAAATACATGTTACTATGATTATGAGTACTTTATACATGGTATGGTTAGCGTAAGGAGGTTTACTACTTAGATCATGTGAGAGGGTAGGCGCGAACTGGAGGCCATTAATCCTCATTATAGGACCGAGGGACGTAAGCGGTAGATCTATCTGGGTGTAGCGAGCCCAACCCCAGGTCCAACAGTACGGACCTCGGGGTGACTTTGTGCCCCGACGCAAAATCGCAAGGTTTGAGTCTTCCTACTTGCACTTCACACATATCAATGGCCTTGCAAACCGTTGGTGATCTCTTTTTCCTTATTTGCTACATACCAGGATTTTTATACATACAAGGTTTATTTACTCACTTACACATGAACTCGCTCAACATTATTGTTGATTTTTCAACTTACATGTATTTCAGGAAATTAAAGATCTGGCGCGGTATGTTATGTTTTCCCGCTGCATATGGGTTCCGAGGTCATCCCAGTTTAGGAAATGTGACTTTTCCTGGACGAGTCACAAATCTTAAACTGCATTTTATTCAAGTTGATGTTTATGTTTTTCAAAACAATGTTTTATGTTATGATGTTGTAAGTCTCTAAGACAATGTTATGTTATTCTGGTTTTAAAACTTAATCAAATGGATGATCTTGCATGATTTTATTTCATATAGCTTTGTTATGGTTAAGCTATGGTATTAAGAAGTCACACCAAAATAACCACGCTTCCGCAAAGCCAGGGTGTGACAGCTTGGTATCAGAGCTCTGATTATAGCGAACTAGGATTCTTTCTCGAGTCTAGACTATGATCACTAGGGCTCTCACGAAAACATTTTTACTGCATACCACTTAAGTCCAGATCCAAAACGTTTTTTCCAAACAAATGTTGAGCTCATTTTATTTATTATTTATAGGCTCAGTCTAGAAAGGCTGAGGCTCGGTCTGAGAGGCCGAGGCTCGGTCTGGGAGATCGAGGTAGTTGGCTAGTGGGACTAGGAGAATTGGCTAGTGGGACTAGGAAGAGCAGTCTGAGAGGCTGGGAAAATTGGCTAGTGGGACTAGGAAGAGCAGTCTGAGAGGCTGGGAGAATTGGCTAGTGGGACTAGGAGAATTTGGCTAGTGGGACTAGGAAGAGCAGTCTGAGAGGCTGGGAGAATTTGGCTAGTGGGACTAGGAAGAGCAGTCTGAGAGGCTGGGAGGCTAGTGGGACTAGGAGAACTATTTGAAATGCTTACTTGGTAACTTATGTGATTATCTGATTGTATGATTGACTGTTTGTGCATGTTTGTGTTTATGTTACAGACACCATGGACACCTCTGGCACTGGTGATTCAGACACCACAGGACCTAGACCTATAGTATCGGACGGCCTAGAGTCTTCTGAGCGCGAGGTTCACACATCCGACGTTACTAGCACAGACGAGGATGAATTTCAGCCCTTTGCTTTACCTGATGGTGCTGATGAGCTCGCTGATGGCCCTTTGGCCGGGGACCTACCGTTAGTGGAGATCCCTGCTCCCATACCGCTTGCTTCATATCCTGCTTACGATTTGCTTCTCGACGCCGATGATGATGGCGACGTCGATCTTTTTGATGACGAGCCTTTAGAGGATGAGGTTCAGGGCGAGGCCCTTCTTGCTGCTGGAGATCTTTTGATGATCGCAGATGCTCCCGCTGAGGAGTCACATGCTCACTCTCCGGTCCCAGACTCTTTCGAGTCTGTGGCCTCCGCACCTTCACACACTCAGAGTGCGCAGCACTTCTCACATGGATCAGACCCCGACCAGGCATCCTCTGTTGCCCCTATTCCTAGCTTTGCTTTCGACCACGATGATGTGGAGGATTCTGATCCTGACTTTCCCCCAGGATTCGACCCAGATGAGGATATAGAGTTTATACCCATGGATCAGCCTATGGAGGATCCAGTTGACCCAGTTGATCCCATCGATCCCGAGTTTGATTTTGAGATGGCCTTTGATGAGCCCGAGCAGCCACTAGACCCTGCTCCTGACCCAGTACTTGAGCATGACCCAGTTCATGCTGACGCACCTATTATTGAGCCTGTCGTTGCTGACCCACCTATTGATGATCATCCTATAGATGCTCCGTTGTTGGAGGGCGATCATGTTATTGTTGCTGATCATGTTGATCCCCCACTTATTGTTGATGCACCAGTTGACCCTCTTGTTGCACCTCACCATGATCCTATGCCAGTTCAGTTTGACCGTGCACTTTTTGAGGCACAGGTGGACCCACGAGATGAGCACGCACAGTGTGGGTGGATTCCTGCTGATGACGAGGTCCCACCTATTCCCCCTCAGATCACTGATACCCGTCACATTGATACCTCCTTTTCATTTCCTCGGTTTACACCTCCAGCACGAGCTGGAGAAGGTTCTTCGGCTCACCCTTTTGGACACATACCGGTATCTATCCCTGCTATACCACCGTCTACTACTTTTCCCCCTGTTTCTCCATTTCATGTGGCACCTTTTGATCCCACCAGTGAGCCGTTCCTTTGGACATCATCTTCTGCTATGCCACCGACTGACCCCTACCATTCTTTCCATATGGGGTATACTATTGAGGACGTTTTGATGTCTTTTGTCGCCCAGCACGAGGCACACACGCAGCGCATTCAGGAGCTTGAGAGAGCTCAGCCGCCGCCGTGTCAGTGCCAGGGTCAGACCCACTCTCCGTTGCAGCCCACTCGACCTGTACCACCAGACTATGCTGCACGCCTTTTTGCCCTGGAGCAGCAGGTTGCTTCATTCTTGCGTACCCAGAGAGCCATGGAGGAGGACTGGCTCCATTTGCGCCGCTTGTTTTACACTCACTTTCCCCCTCCTCCACCGCCATCCGTGTAGAGCTCTTTAGTACCGTATGGGTAGACGTTGGTGAGAAGACGGCGAATGCTTTTGACTGCACAACATTTTTGGAGACTACATTATGATTCTGACTTTTGTTAACATGTATTTGATGTATCGACACTGATTTGATATAGTTTTTGGACTAGGGTGATGTAGCCCTTAGTCGACTGATGTTGTATGACACTATGATGTACTTGTACGCTTACTATGTGGTCTCAATATATGGCAATCGCAGTATTCTCATCATACTTGATGCTTGATTTGGTTATTTATATTCTATGACATGGGATGTTGTGTGATTGATGTTTGTAACATGGGATGTTGTGTGATTGATGTGAGTATAACATGAGATGTTATGTACTATTACTATCATTATATACGTACGCTACATTATGACCTGACTTACGTATTATAACATGGGATCTTTACTATGGCCTGACCAACGTAAACCATCTTTTAGAAGATGCCGCCGAGACGTGAGACACACATGCCTACCAATGAGGTGGAACTCCAGCAAATTATCGCTGCTGCCATCGCACAATACGCCGCCTCTCAAGGAGGGACTAGTGGAAGCAACTCTGGCAACACTGGCAACAACAATAATCCACCTCATGGGTGCACCTACAAGCAGTTTCTAGACTGCAAACCGGTCAACTTTGATGGCACAGGAGGTGCTGTCGCCTTTGTTCGTTGGGCCGAAAAGACTGAATCTGTTCTTCGCATGAGCAAATGCGCGCTAGATCAGCAAGTCACCTATATCTCAGGGCTATTCTTGGATGGAGCCCTCTCTTGGTGGAATCTGCAAGTACAGACACTTGGTGAAGCTGCTGCCTACGCGCTGACCTGGACCGAACTGAAGGAACTTATGCGCAGGAAGTACTGCTCTCGCGCGTAAATCCAAAGATTGGAAACCGAGTTCTGGCATTTGAAAATGGACGGTCCAAAGATCGCAGAATACGTTCAAAGGTTCCATGACTTATCGCATGTGGTACCCTACATGGTCACTCCGGAGTTCAAGAGGATTGAACGTTTCATTTGGGGATTAGCTCCTCAAATCATAAGCATGGTAACCTCATCCAAGCCTGCGACCATTACTGAGGCGATTGATTTGAGCGTGGCTCTCACAGAGGAGGCTATTCGCCTGAACAAGTTTGGTGATGTTGAGCAAAGGAAGAAAGAGACTCACGTCGAGTCATCAGGAGGTAACAAACGGAAGTTCTCGAACTTCAAGCAGGGCGCCAGTGTGGTTGTTAAGAAAAGAGAGCAAAACGTGCCAGCTCAGGATACAGCTGATGGTAGGAGGAAAGGTAAGGGATATATGGGTGCACATCCCAAGTGTAACTCTTGCCAACGCCATCACTCTGGCCGATGCGGGCCAAAAGTTTGTGAAGCTTGTGGAAAGACTGGTCACCTGAAGGATTCTTGTTGGGCTAGTGCTGGCCGGGGAGGCCAAGGAGGATTTGGGAATAGAAATAATAATCGTGGTGGTATTGGAAATCGCCCACAGGGAAACAATGGAGGTAATGGAAATCGAGGCAACATTGTGAATCAGGCTGGTAATGCGAACCAAAACAACAACCAAGCTGGAAATGGAGGTGGAAACGGGCAAAGACTTGGATGCTTTAACTGCGGTGATATTGGGCATTTTAAGAAGAACTGCCCAGAGTTGAACCAAGCCCGTGGAAGAGTGTTCCAAATCGAAGCTAGGGAGGCGCGCCAGGATCCCAATGTCGTTACTGGTACGTTCCCTGTAAACCAACGCTATGCATCCGTTCTATTTGATACTGGTGCCGATTATAGCTTCGTGTCGTTAGAGTTTAAGAATATGCTTGGTTTAGCCGCTAATAAGTTAGATATCCCCTACTCAATCGAATTGGCCAATGGAAAGTTAGTAGAAGCCAATGAAGTTATCAGAGGTTGTGTGATCGAATTGGGAGAGCGTGAGTTTGCTTTGGATCTACTACCAGTCCAGTTGGGAAGCTTCGACGTGGTGGTAGGAATGGATTGGTTATCAGGCAACAAGGCTGAGATAGTTTGTCACGAAAAGGTTGTTCGTATCACAACCGAAGATGGCGAAACAATTGTGGTTCACGGTGAGAAGCGTGATACGCCGTTAAGAATTATCAGCTGCCTGAAAGCGCGAAAGTGTTTGTAGAAGGGATGTGTTGCCTTCCTGGCGCACATTGTGGACAAGAAGGCTGCTGAGCCGAGAATCGAAGACATCCCTGTCGTGAGGGAATATCCAGAAGTCTTCCCAGAAGACTTACCTGGACTGCCACCTCAGAGGCAAGTAGAGTTTCACATTGACTTAGTTCCAGGCGCCGCGCCTGTGGCTAAGGCACCTTACAGACTTGCTCCGTCTGAGATGCAGGAACTGTCGACACAACTTCAAGAGTTGTCAGACAAGGGTTTTATCCGACCAAGCTTCTCGCCTTGGGGAGCTCCGGTCCTGTTTGTCAAGAAGAAGGACGGTAGTTTTCGTATGTGCATCGACTACCGGGAGCTGAACAAGCTGACGATCAAGAATAGATATCCTCTGCCAAGAATTGATGATCTATTCGATCAACTGCAAGGCTCAAGCTTTTATTCAAAGATCGATCTTCGATCTGGATACTATCAGTTAAGGATACAAGAGGAGAGTATCCCAAAGACAGCCTTCAGAACTCGTTATGGACACTATGAGTTCCTTGTTATGCCGTTTGGTTTGACAAACGCACCTGCAGTCTTTATGGATTTGATGAATAGAGTTTGCAAGCCGTACTTGGACAAGTTCGTGATTGTGTTTATCGACGACATCTTGATTTATTCAAAGACAAAGGCTGAGCACGAACAGCATTTAAGAGCTATTTTGGAGTTGCTGAAGAAGGAACAGTTGTATGCCAAGTTCTCTAAGTGCGAGTTTTGGCTACGTGAAGTCCAATTTCTTGGACACGTGGTAAATGGAAATGGAATCCATGTTGATCCCACAAAGATCGAAGCGATCAAGAATGGGGAAACACCAAAGACGCCAACCGAGATTCGACAATTCTTGGGTTTGGCTGGCTACTATCGAAGGTTCATTGAGGATTTCTCAAAAATCGCTCAACCATTGACGCTCCTCACGCAGAAAGATAAGAAGTTTGATTGGGGAATCAACCAGGAAGAAGCGTTCCAGATATTGAAGGATAAGCTCTGCAATGCGCCAATCTTAGCACTACCAGAAGGTACAGATGATTTCGTGGTATACTGCGACGCTTCGCGTCAAGGATTGGGTTATGTGTTGATGCAACGCCAAAAGGTTATTGCTTACGCATCGCGTCAATTGAAAGTGCACGAAAAGAACTATACCACACATGATTTGGAGCTTGGCACAGTGGTATTTGCATTAAAGATCTGGAGACACTACCTTTATGGTACAAAGTGTACAATTTTTACAGATCACAAGAGCCTACAACACATATTCAACCAGAAGGAGCTGAATATGAGGCAAAGACGTTGGGTTGAGTTGCTGAACGATTACGACTGCGAGATAAAGTATCATCCAGGGAAGGCGAATGTGGTCGCCGATGCCCTAAGTCGAAAGGAGAGGATCAAGCCCATAAGGGTTAGGGCTTTAGAAATGATTATCCGAACCGATCTTTCCTTGCGCATTCGTGCCGCGCAGAAAGAAGCTCTCAAGGAAGGAAACCTTGAAGAAGAATATCTCCGTGGGATGGAGAAACTACTGGTACCAAACGAGGAAGGAACGTTATGTTTTGAGAAAAGGATTCGGGTTCCTTTGTTTGGAGGTTTAAGGAAGGTTATTTTCGATGAAGCTCACAAGTCGCGGTACTCTATCCATCCAGGAGCGGATAAGATGTACCAAGATCTCAAGGATTATTATTGGTGGCCTAGGATGAAAGGCGATGTTGTTGTTTATGTGAGCAAATGTTTAACATGCGCTAAGGTTAAAGCCGAATACCAGAAGCCTTCAGGACTTCTGCAACAACCTGAGATTCCCAAGTGGAAATGGGAACAAATCTCCATGGATTTTATTACAAAGTTGCCAAGAATGCCAAGAGGCCATGACACTATTTGGGTAATAGTGGATCGATTAACAAAGTCAGCACACTTCTTACCTATCAGAGAGAAGGATAATACGAGCAAGTTGGCTGAAATTTACATGAGAGAGATCGTCGCACGTCATGGAGTGCCTCTCTCAATCATCTCTGATAGAGACGGAAGGTTTGTGTCAAGGATA
Source organism: Helianthus tuberosus (assembly GCA_030545235.1). Classification (NCBI taxonomy): domain Eukaryota; kingdom Viridiplantae; phylum Streptophyta; class Magnoliopsida; order Asterales; family Asteraceae; genus Helianthus; species Helianthus tuberosus. The sequence continues at coordinate 32,807,191 of CM060430.1, forward strand.
TGGCAATCCTTCCAAGAAGCTTTTGGATCGCAATTGAATCTAAGCACGGCGTTTCATCCGCAAACTGACGGTCAAAGCGAGCGAACGATACAGACTTTGGAAGACATGCTGAGAGCGTGTGTTATGGATTTGGGCGGTAGCTGGGATAAGCATTTGCCTTTGGTCGAATTTTCATACAACAACAGCTACCACACCAGTATTGGTGTCGCGCCATTTGAAGCCCTTTACGGACGCAAGTGCCGATCACCCCTATGCTGGGCTGACGCAGGTGATAGACAGCTTGCTGGTCCCGAAATCGTCCAAGAGACGACAGACAAGATTGCGCAAATTCTTAAACGCATCGAAGCAGCTCGCCACAGACAGAAGGCCTATGCGGATCCAAACCGGAAACACGTGGAATTTCAAGTGGGAGAAATGGTTTTATTAAAAGTTTCACCCTGGAAGGGTGTGGCACGCTTCGGAAAGCGTGGGAAGTTAAATCCGTGCTTCATTGGTCCTTTCAGAGTTTTGGAAAGAATAGGACTAGTAGCATACAAGTTGGACCTACCTGCTGAACTCCATGGTGTTCACGATACATTTCATGTATCCAACCTGAAGAAAAGTCCAACTCAAGATGACATTGCCATTCCCATCGACGAGATTCATGTTGACGACACACTCCATTTCGTTGAAGAACCGGTCGAGGTTACGGATTGGAAAGTAAACAAGACCCGCCGGAGCAGTGTCAAGCTCGTCAAAGTTCGTTGGAATGCCAGACACGGTCCTGAATACACCTGGGAGCGTGAGGGCCGGATGAAAGAGAAGTACCCCCACTTATTTCCTAAGAACCCTGCATCTACTAGCAGAACTTAAAATTTCGGGACGAAATTTTTCTAACGGGGGGAGAATGTGACAACCCTCACTAAACCAGGTATCCGTACGACTTAATTAATAATTAATTACTGCTTAATTACTGTGCTTGCTTGAACTTGTGAATAAACTGCTACTTGATTACTGATACATGCACTTATTTGCATCATACTTTACTTGCTGTCACTACATTATTTACATGTTGAACCTTAGTGACAAACATGATGCACAAAAAGCACAGTAGCACTATAAACGGATAACCTATAGAACATGCTGATAAAGCCAGCATCAGGCAGACACTGCCTCTAAGGCCTGTATGAGCCAGAAATATTTTGCTACACTAGTGGTGAGTGTAGGGATACAAGGGTTGTAGAACTGCGTCTCTAGGAATAAGTTTCAATGACTGGATGTGCCTAAAACGTACTCTAAGTACAAAAATTCAGCACTTTACATAATAATTCAGCTTTTAGCTAACTAATAAAGTGCCAAAACATGAGAAAAATATTACTAGACACTTTCCAAAGTGTCAGAAATGAGTTGTGTCACTAAAAAGGGTATTAACGACACTTTAAAGCTTTGTTAAGCATTTTAACGGATTACTATCCAACCGAACAACCGGACTATACCCGGAACTGAAAATATTGTTATTTTCATTATTTATCTTTTTCTGAGCCAGTTAGGGTCCCTGAATACCCTAACACCCGTCATAACACACTACACACTAGTAACCGGGTTAACCTACACTTAACTTAACTTTTATCTAACTAATGGTTGGATTTGAACTAGGAGACCCCCCCCCCCAACCGAATTCGGTCCCCTAGGGGACACCCTTGTACCTTTGATGATTATTTTAATCATCCATGCTTAATATCTAGCTAACACAAGGTCCATTGGTTAATGCTCATTTGATTTGTCTATAAGTTAGATGCATAACACAACATAACACACACTTAACACCTCAACTCACACACACTCCTCTCTCTCCCTCCCTACTAACTCTCGGCTGAACACCCCTCTTTCAACCATCCATTTTCGAGTTTTGATCTTGCAAGTTCCAAGCTCTACAAGTGTTAAGGGTCGCATATAAGGAGTCTTGGTGCAAACGGAAGGCGAAGGACCTCACTCTCTTGCTTTTATCCACCCTATTTGCGTCTAGATTCTTCCCTAGCCTCGAGCTAGTGGTATGTTGCTTAAATCACCTACTCGAACTATTTTGAAGTGGTTAATACGATATATGACGGTTAAAATTTATGAACATACAAGATGAAGCACAAAAGTCTACTTAAAACACTAAAATGTTGGTTGATAGCTTATATGTTGTGTAAATCATGTAGTATTTGATTTGTGTGAGTATTTGGACCCGATCTATGTTGTGGTAGCTCGGATCATCATTTAACCCAGTTTAGTCATGATCTTGGATTATGACATAAAGCTTGTTTAAGTATAACAAGGGTTAGAAGATGAAACTCTACCACACTCGAATCATGAACTTGTGTAAAAGTGTTTTAGCTTGTGAAAGAGTGTTTAAAACTAGTAGATCTACGTATCTACAAGCGGTATTTTCAAAGAACCAAGTATCAAAGAAATCATGTTTTCTAAAGACGGATCTTACACTAACACGAATGATTTTTAGAACACACAAGTGTGTAAACACTTGTGTAACACAAAGTTTCGACAAAATAACTATTTTTGTAAAAGTTGACAAGAAGTTGTAAAGATGGAATTTCTTTAAAAACAAGACTTTTACGAAACCGGATTGATTTATACAAAAGATCCACTAAAAGTAATGGGATTTACTTCATATTTTGGATAAACCGCAAGTTCATGTAATTTATGCGATTTACATATATATTTTGACTAGTTTGTGGTTTGAACATTGTTTTGATTGAATAATAAAAATGGTTGGTTTGATTTATAAAAGAAAATGATACGCTTGAAAGCGTGGCCACCTCCAGTTACAGAGGAAACTCTGGCGAAATTTTTCTAAAAACCTAACACTTGGAATTATTTTCACTATAAGTGTTATAGATACTTGTCGACTTGTTTTCAAACTATGAATTTCGCCACGACTTTATTTATAAAATATCGGAGGTGGGATTTCACAAAATAAAACGTGATACATATATATATTTAGTATATATTTTTCACAACATCACTTGTATAAGTGTTTACGATTATTTTGTGAACTACATAAATATTATTTTTAGGGTAAAAATAATATTACTAAGTATTATTTTGGGAAAATCACATGTATTAAAATATAATATTTTTGGGAAGAATATTTATATTTTGAAGTTGGAAATAAAATATATTAAGTGAGACTTAATAGTGAAATCTGAATGTTACGAACACACATGTATTAAATCCCCCATCCTTGGGAAGGAGAATAACTACCAAGTATACAGAATGTAAACACGAAATAGTTGCCTAACTCTTTCCCAAAAACATAAACCATAAAGCTAAGGCACGGCCATCCGTCTAATAGAGTTAGCACGTGTAGGTCGTCATACAGCTGATCGATTTGGAGGCATACTTGGTAGAGACGCACCACTGTGAGTTCATGTCCCCCTTTTCTCTTAACTGTTTTCAGTTTTCTAAACTGCGGGGGTGAAATACATGTTACTATGATTATGAGTACTTTATACATGGTATGGTTAGCGTAAGGAGGTTTACTACTTAGATCATGTGAGAGGGTAGGCGCGAACTGGAGGCCATTAATCCTCATTATAGGACCGAGGGACGTAAGCGGTAGATCTATCTGGGTGTAGCGAGCCCAACCCCAGGTCCAACAGTACGGACCTCGGGGTGACTTTGTGCCCCGACGCAAAATCGCAAGGTTTGAGTCTTCCTACTTGCACTTCACACATATCAATGGCCTTGCAAACCGTTGGTGATCTCTTTTTCCTTATTTGCTACATACCAGGATTTTTATACATACAAGGTTTATTTACTCACTTACACATGAACTCGCTCAACATTATTGTTGATTTTTCAACTTACATGTATTTCAGGAAATTAAAGATCTGGCGCGGTATGTTATGTTTTCCCGCTGCATATGGGTTCCGAGGTCATCCCAGTTTAGGAAATGTGACTTTTCCTGGACGAGTCACAAATCTTAAACTGCATTTTATTCAAGTTGATGTTTATGTTTTTCAAAACAATGTTTTATGTTATGATGTTGTAAGTCTCTAAGACAATGTTATGTTATTCTGGTTTTAAAACTTAATCAAATGGATGATCTTGCATGATTTTATTTCATATAGCTTTGTTATGGTTAAGCTATGGTATTAAGAAGTCACACCAAAATAACCACGCTTCCGCAAAGCCAGGGTGTGACAGCTTGGTATCAGAGCTCTGATCATAGCGAACTAGGATTCTTTCTCGAGTCTAGACTATGATCACTAGGGCTCTCACGAAAACATTTTTACTGCATACCACTTAAGTCCAGATCCAAAACGTTTTTTCCAAACAAATGTTGAGCACATTTTATTTATTATTTATAGGCTCAGTCTAGAAAGGCTGAGGCTCGGTCTGAGAGGCCGAGGCTCGGTCTGGGAGATCGAGGTAGTTGGCTAGTGGGACTAGGAGAATTGGCTAGTGGGACTAGGAAGAGCAGTCTGAGAGGCTGGGAAAATTGGCTAGTGGGACTAGGAAGAGCAGTCTGAGAGGCTGGGAGAATTGGCTAGTGGGACTAGGAGAATTTGGCTAGTGGGACTAGGAAGAGCAGTCTGAGAGGCTGGGAGAATTTGGCTAGTGGGACTAGGAAGAGCAGTCTGAGAGGCTGGGAGGCTAGTGGGACTAGGAGAACTATTTGAAATGCTTACTTGGTAACTTATGTGATTATCTGATTGTATGATTGACTGTTTGTGCATGTTTGTGTTTATGTTACAGACACCATGGACACCTCTGGCACTGGTGATTCAGACACCACAGGACCTAGACCTATAGTATCGGACGACCTAGAGTCTTCTGAGCGCGAGGTTCACACATCCGACGTTACTAGCACAGACGAGGATGAATTTCAGCCCTTTGCTTTACCTGATGGTGCTGATGAGCTCGCTGATGGCCCTTTGGCCGGGGACCTACCGTTAGTGGAGATCCCTGCTCCCATACCGCTTGCTTCATATCCTGCTTACGATTTGCTTCTCGACGCCGATGATGATGGCGACGTCGATCTTTTTGATGACGAGCCTTTAGAGGACGAGGTTCAGGGCGAGGCCCTTCTTGCTGCTGGAGATCTTTTGATGATCGCAGATGCTCCCGCTGAGGAGTCACATGCTCACTCTCCGGTCCCAGACTCTTTCGAGTCTGTGGCCTCCGCACCTTCACACACTCAGAGTGCGCAGCACTTCTCACATGGATCAGACCCCGACCAGGCATCCTCTGTTGCCCCTATTCCTAGCTTTGCTTTCGACCACGATGATGTGGAGGATTCTGATCCTGACTTTCCCCCAGGATTCGACCCAGATGAGGATATAGAGTTTATACCCATGGATCAGCCTATGGAGGATCCAGTTGACCCAGTTGATCCCATCGATCCCGAGTTTGATTTTGAGATGGCCTTTGATGAGCCCGAGCAGCCACTAGACCCTGCTCCTGACCCAGTACTTGAGCATGACCCAGTTCATGCTGACGCACCTATTATTGAGCCTGTCGTTGCTGACCCACCTATTGATGATCATCCTATAGATGCTCCGTTGTTGGAGGGCGATCATGTTATTGTTGCTGATCATGTTGATCCCCCACTTATTGCTGATGCACCAGTTGACCCTCTTGTTGCACCTCACCATGATCCTATGCCAGTTCAGTTTGACCGTGCACTTTTTGAGGCACAGGTGGACCCACGAGATGAGCACGCACAGTGTGGGTGGATTCCTGCTGATGACGAGGTCCCACCTATTCCCCCTCAGATCACTGATACCCGTCACATTGATACCTCCTTTTCATTTCCTCGGTTTACACCTCCAGCACGAGCTGGAGAAGGTTCTTCGGCTCACCCTTTTGGACACATACCGGTATCTATCCCTGCTATACCACCGTCTACTACTTTTCCCCCTGTTTCTCCATTTCATGTGGCACCTTTTGATCCCACCAGTGAGCCGTTCCTTTGGACATCATCTTCTGCTATGCCACCGACTGACCCCTACCATTCTTTCCATATGGGGTATACTATTGAGGACGTTTTGATGTCTTTTGTCGCCCAGCACGAGGCACACACGCAGCGCATTCAGGAGCTTGAGAGAGCTCAGCCGCCGCCGTGTCAGTGCCAGGGTCAGACCCACTCTCCGTTGCAGCCCACTCGACCTGTACCACCAGACTATGCTGCACGCCTTTTTGCCCTGGAGCAGCAGGTTGCTTCATTCTTGCATACCCAGAGAGCCATGGAGGAGGACTGGCTCCATTTGCGCCGCTTGTTTTACACTCACTTTCTCCCTCCTCCACCGCCATCCATGTAGTGCTCTTTAGTACCGTATGGGTAGACGTTGGTGAGAAGACGGCGAATGCTTTTGACTGCACAACATTTTTGGAGACTACATTATGATTCTGACTTTTGTTGACATGTATTTGATGTATCGACACTGATTTGATATAGTTTTTGGACTAGGGTGATGTAGCCCTTAGTCGACTGATGTTGTATGACACTATGATGTACTTGTACGCTTACTATGTGGTCTCAATATATGGCAATCGCAGTATTCTCATCATACTTGATGCTTGATTTGGTTATTTATATTCTATGACATGGGATGTTGTGCGATTGATGTTTGTAACATGGGATGTTGTGTGATTGATGTGAGTATAACATGAGATGTTATGTACTATTACTATCATTATATACGTACGCTACATTATGACCTGACTTACGTATTATAACATGGGATCTTTACTATGGCCTGACCAACGTAAACCATCTTTTAGAAGATGCCGCCGAGACGTGAGACACACATGCCTACCAATGAGGCGGAACTCCAGCAAATTATCGCTGCTGCCATCGCACAATACGCCGCCTCTCAAGGAGGGACTAGTGGAAGCAACTCTGGCAACACTGGCAACAACAATAATCCACCTCATGGGTGCACCTACAAGCAGTTTCTAGACTGCAAACCGGTCAACTTTGATGGCACAGGAGGTGCTGTCGCCTTTGTTCGTTGGGCCGAAAAGACTGAATCTGTTCTTCGCATGAGCAAATGCGCGCTAGATCAGCAAGTCACCTATATCTCAGGGCTATTCTTGGATGGAGCCCTCTCTTGGTGGAATCTGCAAGTACAGACACTTGGTGAAGCTGCTGCCTACGCGCTGACCTGGACCGAACTGAAGGAACTTATGCGCAAGAAGTACTGCTCTCGCGCGGAAATCCAAAGATTGGAAACCGAGTTCTGGCATTTGAAAATGGACGGTCCAAAGATCGCAGAATACGTTCAAAGGTTCCATGACTTATCGCATGTGGTACCCTACATGGTCACTCCGGAGTTCAAGAGGATTGAACGTTTCATTTGGGGATTAGCTCCTCAAATCATAAGCATGGTAACCTCATCCAAGCCTGCGACCATTACTGAGGCGATTGATTTGAGCGTGGCTCTCACAGAGGAGGCTATTCGCCTGAACAAGTTTGGTGATGTTGAGCAAAGGAAGAAAGAGACTCACGTCGAGTCATCAGGAGGTAACAAACGAAAGTTCTCGAACTTCAAGCAGGGCGCCAGTGTGGTTGTTAAGAAAAGAGAGCAAAACGTGCCAGCTCAGGATACAGCTGATGGTAGGAGGAAAGGTAAGGGATATATGGGTGCACATCCCAAGTGTAACTCTTGCCAACGCCATCACTCTGGCCGATGCGGGCCAAAAGTTTGTGAAGCTTGTGGAAAGACTGGTCACCTGAAGGATTCTTGTTGGGCTAGTGCTGGCCGGGGAGGCCAAGGAGGATTTGGGAATAGAAATAATAATCGTGGTGGTATTGGAAATCGCCCACAGGGAAACAATGGAGGTAATGGAAATCGAGGCAACATTGTGAATCAGGCTGGTAATGCGAACCAAAACAACAACCAAGCTGGAAATGGAGGTGGAAACGGGCAAAGACTTGGATGCTTTAACTGCGGTGATATTGGGCATTTTAAGAAGAACTGCCCAGAGTTGAACCAAGCCCGTGGAAGAGTGTTCCAAATCGAAGCTAGGGAGGCGCGCCAGGATCCCAATGTCGTTACTGGTACGTTCCCTGTAAACCAACGCTATGCATCCGTTCTATTTGATACTGGTGCCGATTATAGCTTCGTGTCGTTAGAGTTTAAGAATATGCTTGGTTTAGCCGCTAATAAGTTAGATATCCCCTACTCAATCGAATTGGCCAATGGAAAGTTAGTAGAAGCCAATGAAGTTATCAGAGGTTGTGTGATCGAATTGGGAGAGCGTGAGTTTGCTTTGGATCTACTACCAGTCCAGTTGGGAAGCTTCGACGTGGTGGTAGGAATGGATTGGTTATCAGGCAACAAGGCTGAGATAGTTTGTCACAAAAAGGTTGTTCGTATCACAACCGAAGATGGCGAAACAATTGTGGTTCACGGTGAGAAGCGTGATACGCCGTTAAGAATTATCAGCTGCCTGAAAGCGCGAAAGTGTTTGTAGAAGGGATGTGTTGCCTTCCTTGCGCACATTGTGGACAAGAAGGCTGCTGAGCCGAGAATCGAAGACATCCCTGTCGTGAGGGAATATCCAGAAGTCTTCCCAGAAGACTTACCTGGACTGCCACCTCAGAGGCAAGTAGAGTTTCACATTGACTTAGTTCCAGGCGCCGCGCCTGTGGCTAAGGCACCTTACAGACTTGCTCCGTCTGAGATGCAGGAACTGTCGACACAACTTCAAGAGTTGTTAGACAAGGGTTTTATCCGACCAAGCTTCTCGCCTTGGGGAGCTCCGGTCCTGTTTGTCAAGAAGAAGGACGGTAGTTTTCGTATGTGCATCGACTACCGGGAGCTGAACAAGCTGACGATCAAGAATAGATATCCTCTGCCAAGAATTGATGATCTATTCGATCAACTGCAAGGCTCAAACTTTTATTCAAAGATCGATCTTCGATCTGGATACCATCAGTTAAGGATACAAGAGGAGAGTATCCCAAAGACAGCCTTCAGAACTCGTTATGGACACTACGAGTTCCTTGTTATGCCGTTTGGTTTGAGAAACGCACCTGCAGTCTTTATGGATTTGATGAATAGAGTTTGCAAGCCGTACTTGGACAAGTTCGTGATTGTGTTTATCGACGACATCTTGATTTATTCAAAGACAAAGGCTGAGCACGAACAGCATTTAAGAGCTATTTTGGAGTTGCTGAAGAAGGAACAGTTGTATGCCAAGTTCTCTAAGTGCGAGTTTTGGCTACGTGAAGTCCAATTTCTTGGACACGTGGTAAATGGAAATGGAATCCATGTTGATCCCACAAAGATCGAAGCGATCAAGAATGGGGAAACACCAAAGACACCAACCGAGATTCGATAATTCTTGGGTTTGGCTGGCTACTATCGAAGGTTCATTGAGGATTTCTCAAAAATCGCTCAACCATTGACGCTCCTCACGCAGAAAGATAAGAAGTTTGATTGGGGAATCAACCAGGAAGAAGCGTTCCAGATATTGAAGGATAAGCTCTGCAATGCGCCAATCTTAGCACTACCAGAAGGTACAGATGATTTCGTGGTATACTGCGACGCTTCGCGTCAAGGATTGGGTTATGTGTTGATGCAACGCCAAAAGGTTATTGCTTACGCATCGCGTCAATTGAAAGTGTACGAAAAGAACTATACCACACATGATTTGGAGCTTGGCGCAGTGGTATTTGCATTAAAGATCTGGAGACACTACCTTTATGGTACAAAGTGTACAATTTTTACAGATCACAAGAGCCTACAACACATATTCAACCAGAAGGAGCTGAATATGAGGCAAAGACGTTGGGTTGAGTTGCTGAACGATTACGACTGCGAGATAAAGTATCATCCAGGGAAGGCGAATGTGGTCGCCGATGCCCTAAGTCGAAAGGAGAGGATCAAGCCCATAAGGGTTAGGGCTTTAGAAATGATTATCCGAACCGATCTTTCCTTGCGCATTCGTGCCGCGCAGAAAGAAGCTCTCAAGGAAGGAAACCTTGAAGAAGAATATCTCCGTGGGATGGAGAAACTACTGGTACCAAACGAGGAAGGAACGTTATGTTTTGAGAAAAGGATTCGGGTTCCTTTGTTTGGAGGTTTAAGGAAGGTTATTTTCGATGAAGCTCACAAGTCGCGGTACTCTATCCATCCAGGAGCGGATAAGATGTACCAAGATCTCAAGGATTATTATTGGTGGCCTAGGATGAAAGGCGATGTTGTTGTTTATGTGAGCAAATGTTTAACATGCGCTAAGGTTAAAGCCGAATACCAGAAGCCTTCAGGACTTCTGCAACAACCTGAGATTCCCAAGTGGAAATGGGAACAAATCTCCATGGATTTTATTACAAAGTTGCCAAGAATGCCAAGAGGCCATGACACTATTTGGGTAATAGTGGATCGATTAACAAAGTCAGCACACTTCTTACCTATCAGAGAGAAGGATAATACGAGCAAGTTGGCTGAAATTTACATGAGAGAGATCGTCGCACATCATGGAGTGCCTCTCTCAATCATCTCTGATAGAGACGGAAGGTTTGTGTCAAGGATATGGCAATCCTTCCAAGAAGCTTTTGGATCGCAATTGAATCTAAGCACGGCGTTTCATCCGCAAACTGACGGTCAAAGCGAGCGAACGATACAGACTTTGGAAGACATGCTGAGAGCGTGTGTTATGGATTTGGGCGGTAGCTGGGATAAGCATTTGCCTTTGGTCGAATTTTCATACAACAACAGCTACCACACCAGTATTGGTGTCGCGCCATTTGAAGCCCTTTACGGACGCAAGTGTCGATCACCCCTATGCTGGGCTGACGCAGGTGATAGACAGCTTGCTGGTCCCGAAATCGTCCAAGAGACGACAGACAAGATTGCGCAAATTCTTAAACGCATCGAAGCAGCTCGCCACAGACAGAAGGCCTATGCGGATCCAAACCGGAAACACGTGGAATTTCAAGTGGGAGAAATGGTTTTATTAAAAGTTTCACCCTGGAAGGGTGTGGCACGCTTCAGAAAGCGTGGGAAGTTAAATCCGTGCTACATTGGTCCTTTCAGAGTTTTGGAAAGAATAGGACTAGTAGCATACAAGTTGGACCTACCTGCTGAACTCCATGGTGTTCACGATACATTTCATGTATCCAACCTGAAGAAAAGTCCAACTCAAGATGACATTGCCATTCCCATCGACGAGATTCATGTTGACGACACACTCCATTTCGTTGAAGAACCGGTCGAGGTTACGGATTGGAAAGTAAACAAGACCCGCCGGAGCAGTGTCAAGCTCGTCAAAGTTCGTTGGAATGCCAGACACGGTCCTGAATACACCTGGGAGCGTGAGGGCCGGATGAAAGAGAAGTACCCCCACTTATTTCCTAAGAACCCTGCATCTACTAGCAGAACTTAAAATTTCGGGACGAAATTTTTCTAACGGGGGGAGAATGTGACAACCCTCACTAAACCAGGTATCCGTACGACTTAATTAATAATTAATTACTGCTTAATTACTGTGCTTGCTTGAACTTGTGAATAAACTGCTACTTGATTACTGATACATGCACTTATTTGCATCATACTTTACTTGCTGTCACTACATTATTTACATGCTGAACCTTAGTGACAAACATGATGCACAAAAAGCACAGTAGCACTATAAACGGATAACCTATAGAACATGCTGATAAAGCCAGCATCAGGCAGACACTGCCTCTAAGGCCTGTATGAGCCAGAAATATTTTGCTACACTAGTGGTGAGTGTAGGGATACAAGGGTTGTAGAACTGCGTCTCTAGGAATAAGTTTCAATGACTGGATGTGCCTAAAACGTACTCTAAGTACAAAAATTCAGCACTTTACATAATAATTCAGCTTTTAGCTAACTAATAAAGTGCCAAAACATGAGAAAAATATTACTAGACACTTTCCAAAGTGTCAGAAATGAGTTGTGTCACTAAAAAGGGTATTAACGACACTTTAAAGCTTTGTTAAGCATTTTAACGGATTACTATCCAACCGAACAACCGGACTATACCCGGAACTGAAAATATTGTTATTTTCATTATTTATCTTTTTCTGAGCCAGTTAGGGTCCCTGAATACCCTAACACCCGTCATAACACACTACACACTAGTAACCGGGTTAACCTACACTTAACTTAACTTTTATCTAACTAATGGTTGGATTTGAACTAGGAGACCCCCCCCCCCAACCGAATTCGGTCCCCTAGGGGACACCCTTGTACCTTTGATGATTATTTTAATCATCCATGCTTAATATCTAGCTAACACAAGGTCCATTGGTTAATGCTCATTTGATTTGTCTATAAGTTAGATGCATAACACAACATAACACACACTTAACACCTCAACTCACACACACTCCTCTCTCTCCCTCCCTACTAACTCTCGGCTGAACACCCCTCTTTCAACCATCCATTTTCGAGTTTTGATCTTGCAAGTTCCAAGCTCTACAAGTGTTAAGGGTCGCATATAAGGAGTCTTGGTGCAAACGGAAGGCGAAGGACCTCACTCTCTTGCTTTTATCCACCCTATTTGCGTCTAGATTCTTCCCTAGCCTCGAGCTAGTGGTATGTTGCTTAAATCACCTACTCGAACTATTTTGAAGTGGTTAATACGATATATGACGGTTAAAATTTATGAACATACAAGATGAAGCACAAAAGTCTACTTAAAACACTAAAATGTTGGTTAATAGCTTATATGTTGTGTAATTCATGTAGTATTTGATTTGTGTGAGTATTTGGACCCGATCTATGTTGTGGTAGCTCGGATCATCATTTAACCCAGTTTAGTCATGATCTTGGATTATGACATAAAGCTTGTTTAAGTATAACAAGGGTTAGAAGATGAAACTCTACCACACTCGAATCATGAACTTGTGTAAAAGTGTTTTAGCTTGTGAAAGAGTGTTTAAAACTAGTAGATCTACGTATCTACAAGCGGTATTTTCAAAGAACCAAGTATCAAAGAAATAATGTTTTCTAAAGACGGATCTTACACTAACACGAATGATTTTTAGAACACACAAGTGTGTAAACACTTGTGTAACACAAAGTTTCGACAAAATAACTATTTTTGTAAAAGTTGACAAGAAGTTGTAAAGATGGAATTTCTTTAAAAACAAGACTTTTACGAAACCGGATTGATTTATACAAAAGATCCACTAAAAGTAATGGGATTTACTTCATATTTTGGATAAACCGCAAGTTCATGTAATTTATGCGATTTACATATATATTTTGACTAGTTTGTGGTTTGAACATTGTTTTGATTGAATAATAAAAATGGTTGGTTTGATTTATAAAAGAAAATGATACGCTTGAAAGCGTGGCCACCTCCAGTTATAGAGGAAACTCTGGCGAAATTTTTCTAAAAACCTAACACTTGGAATTATTTTCACTATAAGTGTTAGAGATACTTGTCGACTTGTTTTCAAACTATGAATTTCGCCACGACTTTATTTATAAAATATCGGAGGTGGGATTTCACAAAATAAAACGTGATACATATATATATTTAGTATATATTTTTCACAACATCACTTGTATAAGTGTTTACGATTATTTTGTGAACTACATAAATATTATTTTTAGGGTAAAAATAATATTACTAAGTATTATTTTGGGAAAATCACATGTATTAAAATATAATATTTTTGGGAAGAATATTTATATTTTGAAGTTGGAAATAAAATATATTAAGTGAGACTTAATAGTGAAATCTGAATGTTACGAACACACATGTATTAAATCCCCCATCCTTGGGAAGGAGAATAACTACCAAGTATACAGAATGTAAACACGAAATAGTTGCCTAACTATTTCCCAAAAACATAAACCATAAAGCTAAGGCACGGCCATCCGTCTAATAGAGTTAGCACGTGTAGGTCGTCATACAGCTGATCGATTTGGAGGCATACTTGGTAGAGACGCACCACTGTGAGTTCATGTCCCCCTTTTCTCTTAACTGTTTTCAGTTTTCTAAACTGCGGGGGTGAAATACATGTTACTATGATTATGAGTACTTTATACATGGTATGGTTAGCGTAAGGAGGTTTACTACTTAGATCATGTGAGTGGGTAGGCGTGAACTGGAGGCCATTAATCCTCATTATAGGACCGAGGGACGTAAGCGGTAGATCTATCTGGGTGTAGCGAGCCCAACCCCAGGTCCAACAGTACGGACCTCGGGGTGACTTTGTGCCCCGACGCAAAATCGCAAGGTTTGAGTCTTCCTACTTGCACTTCACACATATCAATGGCCTTGCAAACCGTTGGTGATCTCTTTTTCCTTATTTGCTACATACCAGGATTTTTATACATACAAGGTTTATTTACTCACTTACACATGAACTCGCTCAACATTATTGTTGATTTTTCAACTTACATGTATTTCAGGAAATTAAAGATCTGGCGCGGTATGTTATGTTTTCCCGCTGCATATGGGTTCCGAGGTCATCCCAGTTTAGGAAATGTGACTTTTTCCTGGACGAGTCACAAATCTTAAACTGCGTTTTATTCAAGTTGATGTTTATGTTTTTCAAAACAATGTTTTATGTTATGATGTTGTAAGTCTCTAAGACAATGTTATGTTATTCTGGTTTTAAAACTTAATCAAATGGATGATCTTGCATGATTTTATTTCATATAGCTTTGTTATGGTTAAGCTATGGTATTAAGAAGTCACACCAAAATAACCACGCTTCCGCAAAGCCAGGGTGTGACAGTATGTCACTCTTCTGCTCTAGGAGGGCATTCTGGGTGTATTCCTACTTTACATAGGCTGAAACAAAGGTTTACTAGAAAAGATGTGATAAGGATGTCAGAGAATTTGTAAAAGCATGTGCAGTTTGTCATAGATCCAAGTATGAAAGGGTAGCTAGTCCCGGATTACTTCAACCCTTACCTATTCCTTAGTCGGTTTTCAATGATATCTCAATGGACTTTGTCAATGGGCTGATTAAATCATATGGTAAAGATTCTATTCTGGTTATAGTAGACAAGTTCACTAAGTATGGCCACTTTATTGCCTTGACTCATCCATACAGTGCTACTCACATAAAGTTTTATTTGATACCATATTGAAACTACATGGCTGCCTAAACACAATTGTATCACATCGAGACTCTATTTTCCTTAGCCATTTTTGGAAATAATTAATGAATTTGCAAGGTGTAACGCTTTACTTTTTAGAACTTTCATTATTTAGAAAGTTTGTTTGTATTTCTATTTATGGAAACTTGTAATTCTCTTGTATTCGTCTTTCATTTCCAAGCATTGTAATCCGAGACTTGAATCATAATAAAACTTGATCTTTTTATACACTGTGTTATACATAATTCATACATACTTGATATACATTCGTTATATATGCAAACTTGATGCATTTATACGCAAACTCATACTTGTTATACATGCAAATTCAATTTATACATTCCTTATTTATACATTCCTTATTTATACATTTTACATATGCATTGCACTTGCACGCTTAAAACTGATTAATTTCGTGAAAAACGATGAACTGGAAACTTCGTACAATAGGGGAAGACCCTTCACACGAAGGGACCATACCCCTTCGTGTGCAAGGCCCATCCCAGTCGCACGAAGCCCCTTTCACCCCAACGACCTGTCGCACCAAACACTCCTCTAGCCTATAAATACAAGATCATTTCCACACTTCACACTTTCCACCCACTCTCATTATCTCTCAAAAATTCTGAGCATTTTCAGACAAGGCATTTCCAGAATCATTCTAAGTGAGTTCTAAACTCACTAACATTACCTTTTCTCCTATTTTCTTTTAGTTTCTACTATTTATTTTATCTTGCAGCTTGTCTATCCTCTAAGGAGCGTTCAAAGACTAGCCATGGTAGTCTGAACAATGAAGCTCACCATCTTGAGGTTCAAGCTTAAGATTGAAGTTCTTTCATTTCAAACTTTTATAAAGCAACATTATGATAACAAAACTTGGCAGAATCATGAACCCATCTGCTCACAAGCTAAACCTATAGCTAGGGATTAGTGTTGAGGTTGATTCCAGCCAAGAAGATGAGTTGTTCAAACAAAAACAAACTGACTTCATCCCAAAACAGAGCCATTCGCATGAAAGGTTAGCCCATTGTGCGAAGGGTCCTCCCATTCGCACGAAGGGCCTTGTCCCTTCGCACAGAGGGTATGTTTACCTTGTTCCAACATTTTTCTAAGTGTTGAATGTTACTCAGATCCCCATTTTCAATATGGACGATTATGTGATAACAGAGTGTGAGCCGTGGGAGCCTTGGCTTCCAATCTAGTTCCACCGCCTCACTAGAACTTGCAAACGAACACCCAAACAGTTTCCTAGACCTAGAATGAGTTAACCCTGTCCAGCCTCCAACACTTGGTTCATTCCTTCCATGTTGAGACAACACACACGGGTTGTCCTTGTTCGGTTGTTTGGCATTTACATTCTGTCATTTACTTTCTATTATTCGTGACCAACCGGTTTGTTAACTTAGTTAATGACCTTGTGCTTTAGTGAACTTATAATGAGGTTATTACCTCCATACATCAGTTCTGTGATCTATATGACTATAGGGACTGGTATTATCCTATATAATATAAATATAAGAGACGAGGAAACTCACAACGTGACTGAATAATAGTTAAAATGTTCAAAAAAAAGTTCTGCCTGCACAAACAAACACCATTCGCACGAAGGGGACTCCCTCTCATGCGAAGGGTACTTTCCTATTCATGTGAACCGTCCATTCGCCCGAACGGAGTTGTGATGTTCGGTTTCCATTTATTGCAGATCTACTTTCCTCGTTACCGATTCTAACTGGCAAATCAGGACCTGTGAAATCACAGTAACTTAGTGTCATAACGAGTGCCTAGACGAAATAAAATTTTTGTTTAATCTTACTTTTATACTTATGTACTTATATACTTTACGTCCCAAAACAAGTCCTCCATTCCAACTCCAACTACTCACACCTTCGTTTACCCCATGTAGGGTAACCTCGGTGTTCCCCTCGTCATGAACTCAACAACTCACGGGATTTACAAACGAAGATTTGCAAAATCATGAGTATACTCGAACTCCCTTTTTACGCTTTACACTTTTGGGTGCAATATGCTTAATTATCAACCTTCACAGTTACACTTTCATTTTATGAAATCACACAAACAATCCAATCATGCATGCTTAATAGGTTATACTTAATTCGTGTTTCTGGAACATTCTTATGTGATAAACTTGTCATTAACTTCGTATGAGCCTCCCCTTAATATGTATAGCGCTATAGAAGTAACGCACTGCCCGTAGTCTTATGGTCATGTTAAGTTTAAACAGAACAGTCCTATTGTTGCTACGATAGGATTACGCTAGCGGTAATCTTTGGTTTGACACTTTAATCGCATGCCAGTCTTACGTTTATCTAGATAACAAAGTTTTCCATGTGGATTCATTTAAATCATTTTCATACTTATACTATTATTAAACTTGTATGCTCGCCAATACTTTGCGTATTTAACTATACTTTAAAACATGTTGCAGGTTGATGATGTCGATGTTGATGGAATCTAGCAGGGATGATTTAGAAACACACTTAGAAATACTAGATCATGTTGTTGTATTTGTCGTTGTATTTTGTTGTATCATTTCTTGAACAATGTTGTACTTTCCATTTCAATGTTGTACTTGATTTCGTATGTTGTACTCGACAATTGTTATCAATGAATGGAATTGGTTTTGAATTAAATTAAATATTATGACAATAGTGTTATGAAATCTCGAGCAATCTCATTCTCGTCCTGCCTCAATGTTTTCGCCATCGGTTGGGGTGTGACAGATTGGTATCAGAGCCATAACTATAGGGAATTAGGTAGAATTACCATGTTTAACCTAGTCTATAGTTTAAGCGACTAAACATGACCATTCCTAATTCTTTCTTAACATGTTATTCTCCCTATTTTGCTTCTTCCTATTCGTTTCATCTAAATTAATACACATGTCTTTCCTAAGACATTTTACACAATGTACGCTTGAAGACTTGAAGACACTTGTATCATACAAACGAGACAATTTCACCAAAATAGGTGTGAAACCCACAATTTGGTGAACGGCTCTCAATCCACGTTATTCTATTTTTGCACGAAATTACGTCATCAAGTTAGGAGTGAAATCTACACCTTGATGGAAAATTTCCTATTCAAACTCTAGCGGAGCCTCGCCAACTGATGTGCGTGAAGTGTGTTATGGTTTTAATGTCACACCCTGTCTTTTGTGGAAGCGTATGATGTGTGACTAGCTTGTTATCATTGCATTCAATCGTAATAAACAACTACATGATCAAAACGATGTTCATCCATTCATGAAAATTTGAGTATTACAATACGTGTTATTTAAGTTTTCAAAACACGACCTTTGACAAGGTTACAATTTAACAAAAGTGGATGACATCTAAACTTGTAGTCTACTTTTAGTTACGACACTTGCGCCCAAGATCCATCCTGTCACCTGAAATACATGTAATTTTGGAAAACATCAACATAAAGTTGAGCGAGTTCATGCGTTTTTGTATTTCACATTTTTATACTTTGTATGAAAACATAGTATGTGTCATGTATAATTCAAGTCTTTCTTGAGTACCCCACGTACTCAAGTATAATTCCCGTTTTCTTGAGTACCCCACGTACTCAAGTATCATTCAAGTGTTCTTGTGTACCCCACGTTTTAAATGATTGTTTATACAAGGACATTAAGGCATGTGAGGACATATGGAGCATTAGTGTTGGCTCCTTTAAGGCATGTGAGCATATGGAGCATTAGTGTTGGCTCCTTTACTGTGTCGATTACCCTCGACTGTGTCAATTTCCCTTGAGTGTGTCGATTACCCTCGACTGTGTCAATTAACCTCGACTGTGTCGATTTCCCTCGACTGGGACACCGAAGCACTCAAGTGGTCACATAAGGACCATGAGTGGGGCTCGGCCGTACCCGTTAGATCTAACCCTCGTCCCTAATTAAGTATTAATGGCATCTCAATATCTAGTTTATGCTCACATGATCTAGTATTTTCTAGGCTTTTCTTAAAGCTCATCATATTGCACTCACCACGAGTGCTTCTCGTATTCTTTTGTATTCTCAAATCGTATTGCACTCGGTACTCGTTTTCACCAAGAGTGCTTCTCGTATTTTTACCATTTGTAAAAATTGTAATATTTGTAACATGTATTTCACCCCCGAGTTATAAAACTAAAAACAGTTAAAAGAAAAGGGGGAGCATGAACTCACAACTTTGCGTTCCCGTGCGTCGTAAACTTCACCGGATTTGCTTACTTAACGTCGTAACCTATACGCGTTTTCTTAACGTTAGTCACTAGACTTGCGTCGCACAAGTACAGTCACTCTCTTTTGTGTATAATTTCTTGTGTTAAAAATATTTTATATTTTTAACTAAGTATCTTACTTATATTATTTTCTCTAAAATTAATATAAGTATCTCGTGTTTTGCACTTTGCACCCGAATTACGTATCTTGTATGTTGTATGTGTATTTTTATGTTTATACTTCTCATGAGTATTTAGTGTATTTTTAAGTCTTAATACACTAGCACGTATAACACATACTATCACACTTAGCACAAAAGTTGGTGATAAAATAATATATATTTTTCTCTAAAAAATATACATACTTATATCCATTTTTATTCTTGAAGAAATCCTCATTTCTTATCACCAAAAATTAGGGAAACCTTGGTAATACTTTAAATACATTTTTAGGGAATAAGTTCCCCAAAAACTTATATTTTTCTAAGTGTCAAAATTTATAAAAATTTTGACAGAGTTTCCCCTAAAAATGGAGGTTTCCCATGTTTTCAAAACATGTGTTTATTTTCTTTTAAATCGTCAACAATCATCAACAACAATTATCAACAATAATCATCAACAACAATTACTAATTTCTCCATTTCATGAACTTGAATATTTACAAAAATGTGTAGTAATTTACTAGCACATTTAGTAAGCCTTGTTATCTTTAAAAATAAGTTTAATTTCTTAAAAACTTTATTTTTAAAGAATATGAAGTTTCACAACTTCTAGTCGGTTTTTACGAAAATTATTTCTTTGTTAAAACTTTTGTTACACAAGTGTCCACACACTTGTTTGTTCATAAAAACACCTCTACTTCATGAAAGATCCGGTTTTAAAACATGGTTTTGTCTTATAGTTGGTCTTTCGAAAATACCACTTGTAGATCTTTAGATCTACTAGTTTAGAACTCCATTTCATAAGATAAATTGTTTTTACACAAGTTCATGTTTAATAGTAGTAGTGTTCATCATCTAGTCCTTTTTATACTTTAACATACACTAGTTCATGTTCTAAGAACATAACCTAGCCGGGTTAGATGACTATCCGAACTACTACTAGCATTAATCAACACAAAATAATCATCACAAAACAAGTTTAACAAGTTTTACACAATTATCCATCTATTAACCATCATATTCATCACTTTAATAGACTTTTAGTTGGTAATCTTTATTGTTTATGATTTTTAGCCATGAAATCATCTATTAACCATCATAAACAAGAACAAGAAGATGTTTAGAAGCACTTACTACTAGCACAAGGCTAGGGGAGTTCAAGAGGACAAAAGAGGTGGATAAAAGCAAATGAAGAAGGTCCTTCAAGATCCGCTTGCACCGAGCTTCGTTAGTGGCCTTCTTACTCCTCAATATCACCTTGGAATGGATGGATGAGTTGGAAAATGAGGGTGGCGGTGGTGCTTGGTTGGGCCGAGAACAAGGGAGGGAGAGAGGGAAGTGAAGATGGAGTGATGAAATGGTGGTATTTATAGACCTTCCATATAGCATATTCCTGGCATATTCCTGGCATATTCCTGGCATATTCCTGGCATATTCCTGGTATATTCCTGGCATATTCCTGGCATATTCCTGGCATATTCCTGGTATATTCCTGGTATATTCCTGGCATATTCCTGGCATATTCCTGGCATATTCCTGGGTTTGCTGCGTTGTCTGCGTTTTGCAGTGTAAGCATTGTGTCGCGTAGGAACACACGGTACGCGCTTAAACTTGAAAAATAACGTTTTTAAGCGTTTTAATTTATTTTTCAATACGAACCTGATTAAAATAAAATTTTAATCATAACAGAATATTTGTGGGACTAAATATTATCCGGTTGTTCGGTTAGACACCGGTTCGGTAAAGTGCTAAATCACACTTTTTAGTGTCTTTTTAGTACCCTTCTTGTACCCTTTCAATTCCCAACACTTAGGGAAATATTCTGGATGATAAAACGAAATTTCTGCATAATATTCATATGATTAAATGCTGAATTGAGCTGAATTATACGAAATTATGCACTTAAAGTGCGTTTCGGGTGCTTTTTAGTGCGTATTTTAGCTTTCAGAAGGTCTATATTAAAACCCTTGTATGTATTCTTGGGTTTTAATGCATTCTTGACGTTGGACCTACACCTAGGCTCCAATTCTAATGTCTGACTGCTTTCTGCAGTTTTGTTGACACGATGTGTCTTACCGGTGAGTTTACTAATATTTTTGACACAACGCTATCATAACGAAATTCTTGTAGCATATATCATGCATGAATTCACTTGTATGGAATTCAGAAATTTATTTGTCTGGTAAACCAGATCATGCACAGTCATTTAAGTGCAAATTACTGTTCATTTCGTGTACGGAATGTACGGAAAAGTGACGGTTGTCACAGTCTCCCCCTGTTAAAAGAATTTCGTCTCGAAATTCAAGCGATGCCATCGGTCGCAGGGGAGTTGTGAAACCAATATGGTCACTTAGATTCATGATTTGTCTTCACGTTCCCATGAAATCTCTGGGTCATGTCATGAATTCTATCATACTCAAGTAGATCAATCATGACTTTTCTGTATCTTGTGGACTCTTGGTCCATAACCTCAACAGGTTTCTATAGTATTGTGGACTCTTGGTCCAAAACCTCAACAGGTTTCTATAGTATTGTGGACTCTTAGTCCAAAACCTCAACAGGTTTCTATAGTATTGTGGACTCTTGGTCCAAAACCTCAACAGGTTTCTATAGTATTTCTTGTCGTTTGTCATTGACGTGAATCTTATTTGTGGGAACAACGACTGTTCCTTAAGTCAGACTCCTCTACAGACTAGACACATGAATGTGTCGCGATCACTACTGATCTTTTTCTGGGAGCTTCATTTTGTGAGCAATGGTTCTGATCCCTACACCGGGGATTCAACCTTTTCGTTTTCCAAAACACACTACGCCTTCTCTAGGCGAGGCTCTCATTTTAGTCATACTTCTTGTCTCAAATTCATACGATTTCTACCGCTCATTGGTGTAATCTTTCTGTATTCTGCAGGCTGTCCTGATATGATCACATATCCGAACGATCTTGCCTCTAGTTTTCCTGGGCCAACTCGGGCCAGTAGATTGTTTATTTCTGGTCTCCGTTCAACATGACGGGAATTGACTCATTATGTTCCGTCTAAAGCTTTATAAGAAGCGGTTTAGACGGCGGTGTGATAAATACTGTTGTAGGAAGACTTCACTAAGGGCAAGTGAGTGTTTCGACCTTTCATTAAAGTTTATCACACAAGCACGTATTGTGTTCATACAGTCTGCATCGTTCAGCAGCTCAGTTCATATTTGAGTTCTTACGATCATCGGTGTGCTGCAACCCTTGTGATCAGTAAAGATCGTGCAGCGTTTTCTTTCAGGTAATGACGTCTAGTTTGCGGCGCGTAATTACTGTATCTATCTCAAGGTCTTTTCTCATGATTCCTTAATTCAATGTGCCGCGTACGCAATGTTGTGGTCTCGTTGCATCGACGTACAATCGAGACTTTGTCGAGAGACGTCACATAATTGCAACTCTAGCTCCTTAGCTCTTGGTTGCAGGGTTGGCATGAATTTCGTTCTTATCCACCATGTATCTTAAAGTTCTCCCTTTGCGAACTCGAAATCCGCTTTTCGTCATCATTGCACATAACTGTGCTTTCTCCAAGAGTTGCAAGGTAAATTGCAGCTGTTTGCTCACGACCTTCCTTGGTCGTTGGCCAAATAAGAATGTAGTCAATAAATACATTCGTGATCTATTCAGGTGTGGCTTACACGTTCGTTTCATGAGGTCCATGAATATTGTCGATGCATGTGTCAAGCCAAATGATACGACAAGGATCTCGTAATGCTCAAAGCGAGTCCTAGAGGTCGTTTTAGGGATATTTCCTCTTGTATTCACAGTGGAGGACTTCTTGTCCTCAAGTTGATCTTTGAGTGGTAACTGGAACCTTACGATTGGCTCATTTGTGCCATCAGTCCTTGGCAAAGGATTCCGATTCTCAATTTTCTGAAGTTTAGGTAAAATGGGGACTACCAACTTTCTCCTTGTCTCCTTAACTAAGGATGTTATGTCCTTAATTTCCTCTGTCTAACAGCTCTTGCAGTTATATCAGAGGTTCATGCTTCGCTGGTGAAGCTAGTCGGTATGGCGTCATTCGTCACTAGTGCTGCTCCTGGCACGTGATTTATCCTAAACTCCTCTCGTCGCTATAGAGAGGCGTTCCTGGCAAGTCTTCTGAAAAGGCTACTGGGACTTCTTCCATCACGGGGATGTTCTCAGGCTCTGCCGTCTACTCGGAGGCGTTTCTATGCCTCTTCGACCAATGAGGGATGTCGTAGATCTGCTGCCTTGTGGGGTCTAGCATCCTTGCACCTATCGCAGGAAAGTTGGGTTTCATCATCCGCGAGAGGGATGCGTCTGATTTTCTCATATCGAACGACTTCAGCTGTATACTTGGATTTCTGATCCATGCTGACTATCATATTATGACTTCGCGAGTCGATGGTAACAGAAGGTTCCGACCTTCTGAGTTCCTAGAATATAATTCCTTACTTGCTTCGTCTGCTTAAACTAGCCTTCTATATGCCCATTTCTTAAGAATATAGGACGTCTATTTTACTTGAAACTAGGCCAAGCAGTTTCTTAAGTTCTAAGCATGTAAGGTTTAAGTTGGTGCCAGTATTAATTAAAAGTAGATGCATTAGGTTGGTTAATAGGGAATGTACCCGTAACCGCATCTGGATCCTGGCGTGCTTCACGAGTTTCAATCGTGAAAACCTTTCCTTGTTTGTTTCTTCTTAGGGCAATCTTTCCTAAAGTGCCCTACTTCACCACATTTGTAGCAACCTGGTATTCTCTTATTTCTTCCATCTGGGTCCTTCGCCCAACAGGCATCCTTGCTGTGCCCTTCTTTTCCACACTTTCCGCACGTAGGTCTTAGACATCGACCTTCATGTTGAAAAGTGCATTCCCCGCACCTCGGCTTAGTCCCCGAGTATATTTTACCACCAGCCTTATTAGTGGCTCCATCAGTTTTCCTTCCAGGCGGCGGGTTCACTTTCTTTCTTTTGCCTGTTTTAGAGCTTCCATAGTTGACTTGGGTGCACATCTTTAGATTCGAAGACTTCCTCTTCTTATTGCCTGATGACTCCACATGAGTCTCTTTCTTGTTATCCTCGGATTCTGAAAATTTTCCCGCACGTAGAGCTTCTTCAGTAAGGGTGACACTCATATCGATAGCCTCTGCAATGGTTGAGGGCTTTGAGGTAGTAACCATGCTCCTGATCTGAGGTGCAAGACCCCAAATGAATCGTTCAACCCTTTTGAATTCCGGTTTGACTAAGTAGGGGACGACCCTAGACAAGTCGTGAAATCGTTGGACGTATTCAGGAATCTTCGGTCCATCCATTTTCACACGTATATATAATCAGTGTATAAGCGAGAAAACAGTTATTGAGCCTTCACATAGGCTTGCCAACTTGGCTTATTGTTTGAAATGAACTCGAGGCTACATCGTCTCGGTCAGTCAAGTTTTAGTTATTTCCTGCTACATTGGTTTTTCTTAGGTCTTTGGCTTTACTGGTGCGTATACTTTCCCTTAGATGGGGTTGTCCGTGTCGAGGTGGTAGAGAGTGTATCGTCACTGATTCTTCCTGAATGTCATTCCACCTCTCTTGCTTAAACATCGTTTTCTCAAACGTCTCGTATGCAGGTAGAAGTGTCGGTCACGAAGTAGGCTAAGACAGGCTTCCTACTTTCTAACGTGCTAAAGCACTGATCTATGTGTTGTTCTACCAGATGAAGGTGAGGGCACCTATAGATTAATTTTGTATGGTTTTCATTAGCTTGGCCCGCAGAGTCCACCAGGGTTTCTGTGCACTACAAGTCGTTATTACGTGGGCCCCCGTAATAATAAACTGTCTTGCACAGTTACCCCAATTTTCTCTCGTCCAAGCAGATGATCAATCAAGGAGGGGACACTACTGTCCTCATGCCTCTTGTCATGGAAGGGACCTTTGCGATGGTCCACGCGCTAACATTCGTTATTGTTACGCGCGTATAGGCACGATGATTAGATGGAATAGGAATAGAGAGAATTCCTAGGAGTTGGAGGGGCACCTTCGAGATGAATACTTCATCTTCCTTTTCTGGTCAAGTATGTCGTCAATCTTGCTTCACATAAGCCGTAGGGATCTCGTCCCGTTGATTGAGAATTCATTCAAGGTTGCCGCCTCTGCCTCGTCATCATCACCGTAGTTAGGCATCTTCACGATCGAGAGGGAAGAGCAGCCACCTCCTACGGAAGCAAGCTCAGCATCTTGTTTGGTAATCACTCCCAGCCATGAGCTTTGCAAAGGACGCGAGGTCGGTAGCTTCATCGTGCGAGTCACGTACAGTAATAGGAGTCGGAGTCGAAAGTATCTTATTCACGTCAATAATCATTCCGTACACTTATTTGTATGTATGTATATCAATAACATATATGCTACTTAGCATAATCAAGCAATTTAATGTATCATATCACGTATAACTCTCGTTTTTGGGGGTCATTTTGTTTTTGGCAAGTCTAACTCGTGTAGACTATGCTTTGGTTGGCACCTTATTTTAAAGGTATTCCTCACTAATGTCCTTGCCTTGTCACTTTTTGAAAAGTGTCTAACTTGTGGATCTTGGCGCTTTCGTGAATGCAATGAAAACCTTTTTGTAAAATGTTTTCGTGAGAGAACTCTAGTGATTGTAGTCTAGACTCGAGAAAGAATCCTAGTTCACTACAATCGAAGCTCTGATACCAAACTGTCACACCCTGTCTTTTGTGGAAGCGTATGATGTGTGACTAGCTTGTTATCATTGCATTCAATCGTAATAAACAACTACATGATCAAAACGATGTTCATCCATTCATGAAAATTTGAGTATTACAATACGTGTTATTTAAGTTTTCAAAACACGACCTTTGACAAGGTTACAATTTAACAAAAGTGGATGACATCTAAACTTGTAGTCTACTTTTAGTTACGACACTTGCGCCCAAGATCCATCCTGTCACCTGAAATACATGTAATTTTGGAAAACATCAACATAAAGTTGAGCGAGTTCATGCGTTTTTGTATTTCACATTTTTATACTTTGTATGAAAACATAGTATGTGTCATGTATAATTCAAGTCTTTCTTGAGTACCCCACGTACTCAAGTATAATTCCCGTTTTCTTGAGTACCCCACGTACTCAAGTATCATTAAAGTGTTCTTGTGTACCCCACGTTTTAAATGATTGTTTATACAAGGACATTAAGGCATGTGAGGACATATGGAGCATTAGTGTTGGCTCCTTTAAGGCATGTGAGCATATGGAGCATTAGTGTTGGCTCCTTTACTGTGTCGATTACCCTCGACTGTGTCAATTTCCCTTGACTGTGTCGATTACCCTCGACTGTGTCAATTAACCTCGACTGTGTCGATTTCCCTCGACTGGGACACCGAAGCACTCAAGTGGTCACATAAGGACCATGAGTGGGGCTCGGCCGTACCCGTTAGATCTAACCCTCGTCCCTAATTAAGTATTAATGGCATCTCAATATCTAGTTTAAGCTCACATGATCTAGTATTTTCTAGGCTTTTCTTAAAGCTCATCATATTGCACTCACCATGAGTGCTTCTCGTATTCTTTTGTATTCTCAAATCATATTGCACTCGGTACTCGTTTTCACCAAGAGTGCTTCTCGTATTTTTACCATTTGTAAAAATTGTAATATTTGTAACATGTATTTCACCCCCGAGTTATAAAACTAAAAACAGTTAAAAGAAAAGGGGGAGCATGAACTCACAACTTTGCGTTCCTGTGCGTCGTAAACTTCACCGGATTTGCTTACTTAACGTCGTAACCTATACGCGTTTTCTTAACGTTAGTCACTAGACTTGCGTCGCACAAGTACAGTCACTCTCTTTTGTGTATAATTTCTTGTGTTAAAAATATTTTATATTTTTAACTAAGTATCTTACTTATATTATTTTCTCTAAAATTAATATAAGTATCTCGTGTTTTGCACTTTGCACCCGAATTACGTATCTTGTATGTTATATGTGTATTTTTATGTTTATACTTCTCATGAGTATTTAGTGTATTTTTAAGTCTTAATACACTAGCACGTATAACACATACTATCACACTTAGCACAAAAGTTGGTGATAAAATAATATATATTTTTCTCTCAAAAATATACATACTTATATCCATTTTTATTCTTGAAGAAATCCTCATTTCTTATCACCAAAAATTAGGGAAACCTTGGTAATACTTTAAATACATTTTTAGGGAATAAGTTCCCCAAAAACTTATATTTTTCTAAGTGTCAAAATTTATAAAAATTTTGACAGAGTTTCCCCTAAAAATGGAGGTTTCCCATGTTTTCAAAACATGTGTTTATTTTCTTTTAAATCGTCAACAATCATCAACAACAATTATCAACAATAATCATCAACAACAATTACTAATTTCTCCATTTCATGAACTTGAATATTTACAAAAATGTGTAGTAATTTACTAGCACATTTAGTAAGCCTTGTTATCTTTAAAAATAAGTTTAATTTCTTAAAAACTTTATTTTTAAAGAATATGAAGTTTCACAACTTCTAGTCGGTTTTTACGAAAATTATTTATTTGTTAAAACTTTTGTTACACAAGTGTCCACACACTTGTTTGTTCATAAAAACACCTCTACTTCATGAAAGATCCGGTTTTAAAACATGGTTTTGTCTTACAGTTGGTCTTTCGAAAATACCACTTGTAGATCTTTAGATCTACTAGTTTAGAACTCCATTTCATAAGATAAATTGTTTTTACACAAGTTCATGTTTAATAGTAGTAGTGTTCATCATCTAGTCCTTTTTATACTTTAACATACACTAGTTCATGTTCTAAGAACATAACCTAGCCGGGTTAGATGACGATCCGAACTACTACTAGCATTAATCAACACAAAATAATCATCACAAAACAAGTTTAACAAGTTTTACACAATTATCCATCTATTAACCATCATATTCATCACTTTAATAGACTTTTAGTTGGTGATCTTTAGTGTTTATGATTTTTAGCCATTAAATCATCTATTAACCATCATAAACGAGAACAAGAAGATGTTTAGAAGCACTTACTACTAGCACAAGGCTAGGGGAGTTCAAGAGGACAAAAGAGGTGGATAAAAGCAAATGAAGAAGGTCCTTCAAGATCCGCTTGCACCGAGCTTCGTTAGTGGCCTTCTTACTCCTCAATATCACCTTGGAATGGATGGATGAGTTGGAAAATGAGGGTGGCGGTGGTGCTTGGTTGGGCCGAGAACAAGGGAGGGAGAGGGGGAAGTGAAGATGGAGTGATGAAATGGTGGTATTTATAGACCTTCCATATAGCATATTCCTAGCATATTCCTGGCATATTCCTGGCATATTCCTGGCATATTCCTGGCATATTCCTGGTATATTCCTGGCATATTCCTGGTATATTCCTGGCATATTCCTGGCATATTCCTAGTATATTCCTGGTATATTCCTGGCATATTCCTGGCATATTCCTGGCATATTCCTGGGTTTGCTGCGTTGTCTGCGTTTTGCAGTGTAAGCATTGTGTCGCGTAGGAACACACGGTACGCGCTTAAACTTGAAAAATAACGTTTTTAAGCGTTTTAATTTATTTTTCAACACGAACCTGATTAAAATAAAATTTTAATCATAAAAGAATATTTGTGGGATTAAATATTATCCGGTTGTTCGGTTAGACACCGGTTCGTTAAAGTGCTAAATCACACTTTTTAGTGTCTTTTAAGTACCCTTCTTGTACCCTTTCAATTCCCAACACTTAGGGAAATATTCTGGATGATAAAACGAAATTTCTGCATAATATTCATATGATTAAATGCTGAATTGAGCTGAATTATACGAAATTATGCACTTCAAGTGCGTTTCGGGTGCTTTTTAGTGCGTATTTTAGCTTTCAGAAGGTCTATATTAAAACCCTTGTATGTATTCTTGGGTTTTAATGCATTCTTGACGTTGGACCTACACCTAGGCTCCAATTCTAATGTCTGACTGCTTTCTGCAGTTTTGTTGACACGATGTGTCTTACCGGTGAGTTTACTAATATTTTTGACGCAACGCTATCATAACGAAATTCTTGTAGCATATATCATGCATGAATTCACTTGTATGGAATTCAGAAATTTATTTGTCTGGTAAACCAGATCATGCACAGTCATTTAAGCGCAAATTACTGTTCATTTCGTGTACGGAATGTACGGAAAAGTGACGGTTGTCACATTTAATGTTTATTTTAAGCCCTTTTACACTTTTTTTAGCCAAGTTTTAAATTTATAAAACACGATATTTACTAACACTAAACACACATATGGGCAAATGCACCCATCGTGAGCGTAGTATAGTGTTGGTAAGATACCAAGGTCGTCCAAGGACACAAGAGCTTTTAGTACCGGTTTATCCTCAACGTCTAATCAAATCAAAATTTTAGAAAAAGGTTTTAAACTAGAAAAATAAAAACTAACTAAAATGCTGAAAAATAAAAATAAAAGAAAAAAAAACAGATAGACAAGATGAATCACTTGGCTCCGACTCGTGTTTAGTGTAACCTTTGATTATTTCCGCACTTTTGCACTATTTAAGAGATTATCTTAGTTATTTTAGTAGGCCCCTCTTTTGAAGGTGACGTTACCCTCAACCCAGTAGTTTGAGTCAACAAGGATACAATCCTAAAGGGTCGGATTATTGAAAGATAATTAATTAAGTTATTAATGCATAATGTGGTAGGCCCCTCTTTTGAAGGTGACGTTACCCTCGGCTAAGTAGTCTGAGTCAGCAGGGATACAGTCCTAAGTAGCCGGGTTAAAGTTTTAATAGTAGTTTAACTTATGAGGGGATCAAAGAGTTTGGACCCCCGCCATCCAATACCGTTAAGTATTGAAGGAGATCCTACTAAATTTGACCCAGGTCCTTTGCAGGATCTATACACTGAACAATGGCAAGACTCTTACCAAACCGTTCCCTTAACCCCCGACCAGGTAGCCAACATACCTCCATATAGACCGTGGAGACATGAATGGTGAAAATCTTTTATTTTATATAGACAGTAAAATAATGCCAAGACACCACGGACAAACGATAAGGAAGAATCACCTTCAACATAAGAAACTAGTAATTAAAGTCATTAATACATAACCAATTAAAAAGTGCGAAAATATTAAAAATAAAAAGTATTACACTAGACACTTTGTCTTCACCAAGTGATGTAAGAGACTTAGGCAAACATGGCCTTGATTGTCAAGAACTCTTACGATCAATCTTGGAACCTGAGATGACTCACACACTCTATGATGGACAATGGATGATGGTGGTGGATGATGGTGTTATGGTGGTGGTGGGTGGTGGGTGAAGTGTGAGAGAGGTGGTGTGCCAAGGGATGGTTTGAGCTTGAACTAAGCACTCCTATATATAAGCTGAACAGAAGCTCGGGCACGGCCCCGTGTCCGCTGGGCACGGCCCCGTGTCCATCCTCTTCTTTGTCTTCATTAATTGCTTTTGTCTGCATTAGTTGACCACGGCCCTGTGTCCGCTGGGCACGACCCCGTGTGCAGAAGCATATCTGTACTATCAAGATTTGCCTAGATTCTGCGAATCTTATAGTTGACCACGCCCCGTGTCCGCTGAGCACAGCCCCGTGGTGGGTGATGGAAGCTTCTACAACTTTGTCTTTTATGCTGACACTTGGGCACGCCCCCGTGTTCACAGAACACGGGGCGTGTTCAGCCTTCTGCTCTCTTGTTTTGCTTGGGAAGATGCTTTCGGGGAGGTCGGGCATGCCACGTTTGTTCCTTTTCTTGTATTTATGTTAGATTTAGCTGCCTTTTTGCTTCTTTTGTTAATTTGAGCTCATTTAATCCTGAAAATACAAAAGGAAGACAAAAACACACTTTTTCCAACATTAGTACTAAAAAAGGGTTAATTTTATGCCACATTTGATGTAATTTACATGTTGCATTTTGCACACATCACCAACGTGTCAGAATTAACTTTCTTGACCCGTTTGACGAGTACTAACCACACTTGGAGTACAATTTTGTCAAGTTAGCGGTGAAACCCGCATCTTGTTAACTAGTCCCATTCCTCAATTTTCAATCCTGCCAAAGTTTCGATTTTTCAATCGATTAGGGACGTGTAGTAACTGGAAGGGTAAAAAACCGTTAATCGCTTCTCAACTGGAGTATTTTATCTATTAGGCCAAAACGCGTTTCCCTAATTTGAAATGATCTTCGACTCACTTTGGAATAGTCTTAGTTACGTTTCGTGACACTCCATATTTTACGTTAACTCTCTTTTATGTTATCTCGGTTTTAATATGTTTTATAATTGTTACCTCGTTCATTTCGTAACTGATGCACGATTCAGACATTTCTCGCAATCTAAAACAATAATAATTCTCGTAAACAAACTAAATTTATACTCCTTTTTGCATTTATACGTGATTATGCTATATGAATACTTGCTATGCTCATGCAATCTACGTGAATCATATGTGTTATGTGACTACTTACATGTGTTATGTGACTACTTACATGCTCATACATGCAACCAACGTGAAATTTTATAAGCATAGTATGATCAAGTCTCATCCTTCCCTCTATTTTTGATTCTTTAGATGTCTTTCCAACGTCTCTCCAACCGCAAGAACTCCAAACTTGGTTCCAAGTTTGGCTCCAAATCGAGTGTCAACCGCAACGGCGATTCGCTGTCAAAGAAGGATCTAATGAAGTTTATGGCCAAGCAGATGGCCAAGGTTATACCTGATATTGTTAGCAAGATCCAACCCCCACCTCATACCGAATTCCCTCATGCCTCAGTTGACTCTAAGGCTGAACCGCCTAAGTCAACTTTCACCTTCAAGCAATTTGTTTCATGTAACCCGCTACCCTTCATAGGAGAAGAGGGCGCAACTAAAATGCTTCAATGGTTCGACGCCATTGAAGTCAATTTCTGAAAAAGTGGTTGCCCCGATCATCTCTAAACCACAAACGCAACGTGAGTCTTCCAATCGAGAGCTCTCGATTGGTGGACCTCCGAGCGTAACACTCGTAGGGATGATGAAGCCTAAGCCCTTGCCTGGCCAGAACTGAAAAAGCTAACGAAGGACGAATTTTGTCTTCCACATGAGCTCCAGAAACTTGAAAATGAGTTCTGGAATTTAAAGTAAGTGGGGAGCGACAATGTTGGCCTCACGACCCGATTCAAGCAGCTGAGTGCGTTATGCCCTGGCCAAGTCGACACTACTAACAAGGCCATCGCTAAGTACATTCAGTGTCTTCCCCTATCCATCTAGAACTTCGTCGAATCCGCCTCACCCAAAACCCTCGAAGATACCTTCCGTTTAGCCAACAAGCTCAATCACAACCGCATCTTGGATGAAACTTGTCACACCCTGGCTTTGCGGAAGCGTGGTTAATTTGGTGTGACTTCTTAATACCATAGCTTAACCATAACAAAGCTATATGAAATAAAACCATGCAAGATCATCCATTCGATTAAGTTTTAAAAACCAAATACAATAACATTGTCTCAACGGAAACACATCCTAACGACATAAACATTGTTCAACAAACATAACATAAGCATAGTTTAAGGACTGTGACTTGTCCAGGAAAGAGTCACATTCCCTAAACCCGGATGACCTCATAACTAGTGCAGCGGTAAAACGTGCCATACCGCGCCAGATCCTTTAATTCCCTGAAATACATGTAAGTTGAAAAATCAACAATAATGTTGAGCGAGTTCATGTGTAAGTGAGTAAGTAAACCTTGTATGTATAAAAATCCTGGTATGTAGCAAATAAGGAAAAAGAGATCACCAATGGTTTGCAAGGCCATTGATATGTGTGAAGTGCAAGTAGGAAGACTCAAACCTAGCAGATTTCGCGTTGGGTACAAAGTCACCCCAAGGTCCGTTCTGTTTGGGCCTGGGGTTGGGCTCGCTACACCCAGATAGATCTACCGCTTACGTCCCTCGGTCCTACAATGAGGATTAATGGCCTCCAGTTTCTGCCTACCCACTCACATGATCTAAGTAGTAAACCTCCTTACGCTAACCATACCATGTATAAAGTACTTGTAATCAAAGTAACATGTATTTCACCCCCGTAGTTTAGAAAACTGAAAACAGTTAAGAGAAAAGGGGGACATGAACTCACAGTGGTGCGTCTCTACCAAGTATGCCTCCAAATCAAGCAGCTATGTGACGACCTACACGTACTAACTCTATTAGATGGACGGCCGTGCCTTAGCTTTAAGGTTTAAGTTTTTGGGAAATAGTTAGGCAACTATTTCGTGTTTACATTCTGTATATACTTGGTAGTCATTTTCCTTCCCAATGATGGGGGATTTAATACATGTGTGTTCGTATAAATTTCGTAATATATTATTAAGTCTCACTTAAAATATATTTTATTTCCAACTTCAAAATATAAATATTCTTCTCAAAAATATTATATTTTCTATTACATAAATTTTCCCAAAATAATACCTTGACAAAAATACGCGTTAAGTCATATTTTCTTAAAAAAATGCGTAAGTTACGTTTTAATGATCGAGTGGTAATAATAATTACCGGTGTAACTTATATACTTATCGTAGAGACGTTCGTATTATTTTGGATCCATTAACATTCGATAGTATTATTTTTACCCTAAAAATAATACTAGCATTTTCACAAAATAATCATAAACACATATCAAGTGATTTTAGGAAAAATATATGCTAAATATATATTTACCAAGTTTTATTTTGTGAAATCCCACCTCCGATATTTTGTAAATAAAGTCGTGGCGAAATCTATAATTTGAAATCATGTCGAAAAGTATTTCTAACACTTATAGTGAAAATATTTCTAAGTGTTAGGTTGTTGGAAAAATTTCGCCAGAGTTTCCTCTGTAACTGGAGGTGGCCACGCTTCCATGCGTATCATTTTCTTTTATAAATCAAACCAACCATTTTTATCATTCAATCAAAACAATGTTCAACCCACAAACTAGTCAAAATATATATAAATCGCATAAATTTCATGAACTTGTGATTTATCCAAACTATGAAGTAAATCCCATTACTTTTAGTGGATCTTTACATAAAACAATCCGATTTTGTAAAAACCTCGTTTTTAAAGAAATTCCATCTTTACAACTTCTTGTAAAATTTGACAAAACTAGTTCTTTGTCGAAACTTAGTGTTACACAAGTATTTACACACTTGTGGGTTCTAAAAACCTTTCGTGTTAGTGTAAGATCCGTCTTTAAAAGTATGTTTTCTCTTGACACGTGGTCCTTTGAAAGTACTGCTTGTAGATACGTAGATCTACTAGTTTTAAACACTATTTCACAAGTAAAATCGCTTTTACACAAGTTCATGATTCGTGTGTGGTAGAGTTTCATCCTTTAACCCTTGTTACTTCCAAACAACCTTATGTCATGACCCATGATCATGACCGACCCGGGTTAAATGACGATCCGAGCTACCACAACATAGATCGGGTCCAAATAATCACACAAATCAAACACTACAAGTTTTACACAACATATGAGCTTTTAACCAACATTCTTAGTATTTTTAGTCGACTTTTTTGCTTCATCTTGTATGTTCACGAGTTTTAACCGTTACAAATCATATTAACCACTTCAAAATAGTCCAAGAAGGTGATTTAAGCAACTTACTACTAGCTCGAGGCTAGGGAAGATTCTAGTGGCAAAATGAGTGGATAAAAGCAATGTAGTGAGGTCCTTCGCCTTCCGATTGCACCAAGGTTCCTTATACTCGATCCTTATCACTTGTAGATACTTGGAATGTGATGAACAAAACTCGAAAATGATGGATGGGGGGTGGGTGTGTTCGGCCGAAGCCTTTGAGAGAGAGAGGAGTGTTTGTTGTTGAGTTTGTGTTAAGTGAAGTGATGGTGGATCAAACCTTGAACTTAAAGACATTCCTTAAGGTGATTAACCAATGGTTTATGTGTATCCTAGATATTAAACACTAGGATTATAATATTCAAGAAGGACAAAAGGGTGTCTCCCTCTTGGGGACGGTTTGTAAAAAGGGGGGGGGGTCTTGGTCCGATTCCAACTAGTAGTTAGGATATTAGTTAGGTTAATCTAGTTAAGTTAAGTGATTAACCCGGTTACTAGTGTGTAGTGTGTTATGACGGGTGTTAGGGTATTCAGGGACCCTAACTGGCTCAGAAAAAGATAAACAATGAAAATGACAATATTTTCATGTTCCGGGTAAAATCCGGTTGTTCGGTTGGATAGTAATCCGTTAAAGCGTTAAACAAAGCTTTAAAGTGTCGTTAATACCCTTTTTAGTGACACAACTCATTTCTGACACTTTGGAAAGTGTCTAGTAATATTTTTCTCATGTTTTGGCACTTTATTAGGTAGCTAAAAGCTGAATTATTATGTAAAGTGCTGAATTTTGTGTTTAGAGCACGTTTTAGGCACATCCAGTCATTGTACTTATTCCTAGAGACGCAGTTCTACAACCCTTGTATCCCTACACTCACCACTAGTGTAGTAAAATATTTCTGGCTCATACAGGCCTTAGAGGCAGTGTCTGCCTGATGCTGGCTCTATCAGCATGTTCAATAGGTTATCCGTTTATAGTGTTACTGTGCTTTTTGTGCATCATGTTTGTCACTAAGGTTCAACATATAAATAATGTAGTGACGGTAAGTAAAGTATGATGCAGGTATATGCATGTATCAGAAATCAAGTAGCAGTTCATCAGTAATTTCAAACAAGCACAGTAATTAAGCAGTAATTAATTATTAATTAAGTCGTACGGATACCTGGTTTGGTGAGGGTTGTCACATTCTCCCCCCTTTAGAAAAATTTCGTCCCGAAATTTTAAGTTCTGCTTGTAGATGCAGGGTTCTTAGGAAATAAGTGGGGGTATTTCTCTTTCATCCGGTCCTCACGCTCCCAGGTGTATTCAGGACCGTGTCTGGCATTCCAACGAACTTTGACGAGCTTGACACTGCTCCGGCGGGTCTTGTTTACTTTCCAATCCGTAACCTCAACCGGTTCTTCAACGAAGTGGAGTGTGTCGTCAACATGAATCTCGTCGATGGGAATGGCAATGGTATCTTGAGTTGGACTTTTCTTCAGGTTGGATACATGAAAGGTATCATGAACTGAATGGAGTTCAGCAGGTAAGTCCAGCTTGTATGCTACTAGTCCTATTCTTTCCAAAATTCTGAAAGGACCAATGTAGCGCGGATTTAACTTTCCACGCTTTCCGAAGCGTGCCACACCCTTCCAGGGTGAAACTTTCAATAACACCATTTCTCCCACTTGAAATTCCAAGTGTTTCTGGTTTGGATCCGCATAGGCTTTCTGTCTGTGACGAGCTGCTTCGATGCGTTTTAGAATCTGCGCAATCTTGTCTGTCGTCTCTTGGACGATTTCGGGACCAGCAAGCTGCCTATCACCTGCGTCAGCCCAGCATAGGGGTGATCGGCACTTGCGTCCGTAAAGGGCTTCAAATGGCGCGACACCAATACTGGTGTGGTAGCTGTTGTTGTAGGAAAATTCGACCAAAGGCAAATGCTTATCCCAGCTACCGCCCAAATCCATAACACACGCTCTCAGCATGTCTTCCAAAGTCTGTATCGTTCGCTCGCTTTGACCGTCAGTTTGCGGATGGAACGCAGTGCTCAGATTTAATTGTGAGCCAAAAGCTTCTTGGAAGGATTGCCATATCCTTGACACAAACCTTCCGTCTCTATCAGAGATGATTGAGAGAGGTACTCCATGGCGCGTAACGATCTCTCTCATGTAAATTTCAGCCAATTTGCTCGTATTATCCTTCTCTCTGATAGGTAAGAGGTGTGCTGACTTTGTTAATCGATCCACTATTACCCAAATAGTGTCATGGCCTCTTGGCGTTCTTGGCAACTTTGTAATAAAATCCATGGAGATTTGTTCCCATTTCCACTTGGGAATCTCAGGTTGTTGCAGAAGTCCTGAAGGCTTCTGGTATTCCGCTTTAACCTTGGCGCATGTTAAACATTTTCTCACATAAACAGCAACATCGCCTTTCATCCTAGGCCACCAATAGTAATCTTTGAGATCTTGGTACATCTTATCCGCTCCTGGGTGGATAGAGTACCGCGACTTGTGAGCTTCATCAAAAATAACCTTCCTTAAACCTCCAAACAAAGGAACCCAAATCCTTTTCTCAAAACGTAACGTTCCTTCCTCGTTTGGTACCAGTAGCTTCTCCATCCCACGGAGATATTCTTCTTCAAGGTTTCCTTCCTTGAGAGCTTCTTTCTGCGCGGCACGAATGCGCAAGGAAAGATCGGTTCGGATAATCATTTCTAAAGCCCTAACCCTTATGGGCTTGATCCTCTCCTTTCGACTTAGGGCATCGGCGACCACATTCGCCTTCCCTGGATGATACTTTATCTCGCAGTCGTAATCGTTCAGCAACTCAACCCATTGTCTCTTCCTCATATTCAGCTCCTTCTGGTTGAATATGTGTTGTAGGCTCTTGTGATCTGTAAAGATTGTACACTTTGTACCATAAAGGTAGTGTCTCCAGATCTTTAATGCAAATACCACTGCGCCAAGCTCCAAATCATGTATGGTATAGTTCTTTTCGTGCACTTTCAATTTTCGTGATGCGTAAGCAATAACCTTTTGGCGTTGCATCAACACACAACCCAATCCTTGACACGAAGCGTCGCAGTATACCACAAAATCATCTGTACCTTCCGGTAGTGCTAAGATTGGCGCATTGCAGAGCTTATCCTTCAATATCTGGAACGCTTCTTCCTGTTTGATTCCCCAATCGAACTTCTTATCTTTCTGCGTGAGGAGTGTCAAAGGTTGAGCAATTTTTGAAAAATCCTCAATGAATCTTCGATAATAGCCAGCCAAACCCAAGAATTGTCGAATCTCGGTTGGCGTCTTTGGCGTTTCCCAATTCTTAATCGCTTCGATCTTGGTTGGATCCACATGGATTCCATCTCCATTCACCACGTGTCCAAGAAATTGTACTTCACGTAGCCAAAACTCGCACTTAGAGAACTTGGCATACAACTGTTCCTTCCTCAGCAACTCCAAAATAACTCTTAAATGTTGTTCGTGCTCAGCCTTTGTTCTTGAATAAATCAAGATGTCGTCGATAAACACAATCACGAACTTGTCCAAGTACGGCTTGCAAACTCTATTCATCAAGTCCATAAAGACTGCAGGTGCGTTTGTTAACCCAAACAGCATAACAAGGAACTCGTAGTGTCCATAACGAGTTCTGAAGGCTGTCTTCGGGATACTCTCCTCTTGTATCCTTAACTGATGGTATCCAGATCGCAAGTCGATCTTTGAATAAAAGCTTGAGCCTTGCAGTTGATCAAACAGATCATCAATCCTTGGCAGAGGATATCTATTCTTGATCGTCAGGTTGTTCAACTCTCAGTAGTCAATGCACATACGAAAACTACCGTCCTTCTTCTTGACAAACAGGACCGGAGCTCCCCAAGGCGAGAAGCTTGGTCGGATAAAACCCTTGTCTAACAACTCTTGAAGTTGTGTCGACAGTTCCTGCATCTCAGACGGAGCAACTCTATAAGGTGCCTTAACCACAGGCGCGGCGCCTGGAACTAAGTCAATGCAGAACTCTACTTGTCTCTGAGGTGGCAGTCCAGGTAAGTCCTCTGGGAAGACTTCTGGATATTCCCTCACGACAGGGATGTCTTCTATTCTTGGCTCAGCAGCCTTCTTATCCACAATGTGTGCCAGGAAGGCAACACATCCCTTTTGCAAACACTTTCGCGCTTTCAGGCAGCTGATAATTCTCAACGGCGTATCACGCTTCTCCCCGTGAACCACAATTGTTTCGCCATCTTCGGTGGGGATACGAACGACCTTTTTGTGACAAACTATCTCAGCCTTGTTACTTGATAGCCAATCCATTCCTACCACCACGTCAAAGCTCCCCAGCTGGACTGGTAGTAGATCCAAAGCAAACTCACGCTCTCCCAATTCGATCACACAACCTCTGATCACTTCATTGGCTTCTACTAACTTTCCATTAGCCAATTCGATTGAGTAGGGAATATCTAACTTATTAGCGGCTAAACCAAGCATATTCTTAAATTCTAACGATACGAAGCTATAATCGGCACCAGTATCAAATAAAACGGATGCATAGCGTTGATTTACAGGG
This sequence comes from Helianthus tuberosus, assembly GCA_030545235.1. NCBI lineage: Eukaryota > Viridiplantae > Streptophyta > Magnoliopsida > Asterales > Asteraceae > Helianthus > Helianthus tuberosus. Next base: position 32,846,806 of record CM060430.1, read on the forward strand.
AACGTACCAGTAACGACATTGGGGTCCTGGCGCGCTTCCCTCGCTTCGATTTGGAACACTCTTCCACGGACTTGGTTTAACTTTGGGCAGTTCCTCTTAAAGTGCCCGATATCACCACAGTTAAAGCATCCAAGTCTTTGCCCGTTTCCACCTCCATTTCCAGCTTGGTTGTTGTTTTGGTTCACATTACCAGCTTGATTCACGTTGTTTCCTCGATTCCCGTTTCCTCCATTGTTCCCCTGTGGGCGATTTCCACTACCGCCACGATTATTATTTCTATTCCCATATCCTCCCTGGCCTCCCCGGCCAGCACTAGCCCAACAAGAATCCTTCAAGTGTCCAGTCTTTCCACAAGCTTCACATACCTTTGGCCCGCATCGGCCAGAATGGTGACGCTGGCAGGTGTTGCACTTGGGCTGGGTGCCCATATATCCCTTTCCTTTCTTTCCACTACCAGCTGTAACCTGAGCTGGCGTGCTTGGTTCTCCTTTCTTAACCATCACACTGGCGTCCTGCTTGAAGTTCGTGAACTTCCGTTTGTTACCTCCTGATGACTCGACGTGAGTCTCTTTCTTCTTATGCTCAGCATCATCGAACTTGTTCAGGCGAATAGCCTCCTCTGTGAGAGCCATGCTCAAATCAATTGCCTCAGTAATTGTCGCAGGCTTGGATGAGGTCACCATGCTTATGATTTGAGGAGCTAATCCCCAAATGAAACGTTCAATCCGCTTGAACTCCGGAGTGACCATGTATGGTACCACATGCGATAAGTCATGGAACCTTTGAACGTATTCTGCGATCTTTGGACCTTCCATTTTCAAATGCCAGAACTCGGTTTCCAATCTTTGGATTTCCGCGCGAGAGCAGTACTTTTTGCGCATAAGTTCCTTCAGTTCGGTCCAGGTTAGCGCGTAGGCAGCAGCTTCACCAAGTGTCTGTACTTGCAAATTCCACCAAGAGAGGGCTCCATCCAAGAATAGCCCTGAGATATAGGTGACTTGCTGATCTAGTGCGCATTTGCTCATGCGAAGAACAGATTCAGTTTTCTCAGCCCAACGAACAAAGGCGACAGCACCTCCCGTGCCAGCAAAGTTGACCGGTTTGCAGTCTAGAAACTGCTTGTAGGTGCACCCATGAGATGGATTGTTGTTGCCATTGTTGTTTGAGCTGCTTCCGCTGGGTCCTCCTTGCGAGGCGGCGTATTGTGCGATGGCAGCAGCGATGACTTGTCGGAGTTCTGCCTCATTGGTAGGCATCGGCGTTGGACGTTTCGGCGGCATCTTCTAAAAGATGTGTTTACGTTGGTCAGGTCATAGTAAGTAGAGTGTACGTAAGCACATAACATCTCATGTTATGAATAAATCAATCACATAGCATCTCATGTTATAAATAAATCACCCATATTGATAGCCTCTGTAATGGTTGAGGGCTTCGAGGTAGTAACCATACCCCTGATCTGGGGTGCAAGTGTCCAAATAAATCGTTCAATCCTTTTGGACTCCGGTTTGACTAAGTAGGGGATGACCCTAGACAAGTCGTGAGATTGCTGGACGTATTCGGGAATCTTTGGTCCGTCCATTTTCAATTCCAGAACTCCGCGTCAAGCTTCTGGATTTCAGCCCTAGAACAGTATTTCTTCTCCATCATTTCCTTGAGCTCGTCCCAGCTCAGTGCATAAGCAGCATCTGTACCAAGGGTCTGAACCTGGAGATTCCACCATGAGAGTGTGCCATCTAGAAATAACCCCGAGATATAGGTAACACTCTGTTGGGGCGAACAGTTACTCATTCTTAGAATGGAGTCAATCTTTTCGGACCAACGAACAAATGCAACGGCGCCTCCTATTCCGTCAAAGTTTAAAGGCTTGTAGTTCAGGAAGTACTTATAGGTGCAGCCAGTTGGGGGGGGGGGGGGTTGTTCCCAGTAGTGCCATCGCTGTGCTTAGAGTGGAGGGCTTCATGTCGTGCAATTGCCTGTGAGATGCGTTCTTGCAGCTCGGCTTCTGTCCTTGGCAACGTATTGGTGTTTGTGTCACGTCTGGGTGACATTCTCTTCTATCGAAGTGGTATGAAGCGGGTTTGACAACGTTTCAATTGTCTATGAGATATACAGCATCATAAGCCATCATGTAATCACCCAATTTCACACGTAAATATACTCAATGTATGAGTGGGGAAATAATTTTCTGAGCCTACACATAGGCTTGCCAATTTGGCTTGTTGCTTGTAATAGAATGAACTCGAGGCTACATCGCCTCGCCTTGGTCATTCGTGTTTTAGATATTTCCTGCTACATTGGTTTTCATTAGCTTGACCCGCAGAGCCCACCAGGATTTCTGTGCACTACAAGTCGTTATTACGTGGGCCCCCGTAATAATAAATTGTCTTGCACAGTTACCCCAAATTTTCTCTCGTCCAAGCAGATGATCAATCAAGGAGCAACAGCAGGTGCATTGGCATGAACAGGGTCATGCTCCAATGCGGGGTCAGGAGCAACGCTTGGCTCAGGGGCCATGGCTGGCTCCGGATCAACAAACTTTATTTCAAAGTCAGCCGGATCGACAAACATAGGGTCGACAGGGGCTACAGGATCCTCCAAGGGCTGGTCTAAGTGTATGAACTTAATGTCATGGATCTGGATCAAAACCAGGTGGAAAAACAGAATCGTCCTCAATATCGCGATCAACCTCAAAGCTGTGTGCGGAAACTGGTGCAGCTGATGACGCCACATCAGGGTCGGCGTCGTGTGAGTGGTGCTGCACTCCCGGTGTATGCAAAGATGCGGACATCACAGACTCAAATGAGTCTGGGACAGGGGAATGGGCATGAGCCTCTTCTTGCAGGAGCATCAGCAAGCGGTAGGCTATTACCAGCAGCAATAGGGCCTCGCCCTCAAATGGGTCCTCCTCTAATAGATCGTTATCGTCGTCAGAGACAACGTCGGGGGGGGGGGGGGCATCTCAGCAACGGGATAAGCGGCAAGGGGCACATGAGCAGGGACCACCGCGAGTGGAAAATTCCTAACAAGGTGGCCATCAGGAGTCTCTGCTACGACATCAGGCAGCGCAAAGGACTGAAAGTCGTCATCGTCGGTGCCGGTAGTATCGGAAATATACACCTCGTGCTCTGATGAAACTATGTCGTTTGATACTATGGCCATGGGATTCGTAGTGTCCATCTTTCTAGTACATGATGAAGGCATGACGTTTGTAACACAAACACACATTCGTATAACAATCAATCATATAAACACATTAGTCACCAAGTAAGCAATCAAATAATTCTCCTAGTCCCACTAGCCTCCCAGCCTCCCAGACTGATCCTCCTAGTCCCACTAGCCTCCCAGCCTCTCAGACTGCTCTTCCTAGTCCCACTAGCAAATTCTCCCAGCCTCTCAGACTGCTCTTCCTAGTCCCACTAGCCAATTTTTCCCAGCCTCTCAGACTGCTCTTCCTAGTCCCACTAGCAAATTCTCCCAGCCTCTCAGACTGCTCTTCCTAGTCCCACTAGCAAATTCTCCCAGCCTCTCAGACTGCTCTTCCTAGTCCCACTAGCCAATTTTTCCCAGCCTCTCAGACTGCTCTTCCTAGTCCCACTAGCAAATTCTCCCAGCCTCTCAGACTGCTCTTCCTAGTCCCACTAGCCAATTTTTTTCCCAGCCTCTCAGACTACTCTTCCTAGTCCCACTAGCCAATTTTTCCCAGCCTCTCAGACTGCTCTTCCTAGTCCCACTAGCAAATTCTCCCAGCCTCTCAGACTGCTCTTCCTAGTCCCACTAGCCAATTTTTTTCCCAGCCTCTCAGACTGCTCTTCCTAGTCCCACTAGCCAACTACCTCGGTTTCCCAGACCGAGCCTCGGCCTCCCAGACCGAGCCTATAACTAACAAATAAAATGTGCTCAACATTTGTTTGTAAAAACATTTTGGATCTGGACTTAAGTGGTATGCAGTGTAAAAATGTTTTCGTGAGAGCCCTAGTGATCATAGTCTAGACTCGAGAAGGAATCCTAGTTCGCAATGATCAGAGCTCTGATACCAAGCTGTCACACCCTGGCTTTGCGGAAGCGTGGTTAATTTGGTGTGACTTCTTAATACCATAGCTTAACCATAACAAAGCTATATGAAATAAAACCATGCAAGATCATCCATTCGATTAAGTTTTAAAAACCAAAAACAATAACATTGTCTCAACGGAAACACATCCTAACGACATAAACATTGTTCAACAAACATAACATAAGCATAGTTTAAGGACTGTGACTTGTCCAGGAAAGAGTCACATTCCCTAAACCCGGATGACCTCATAACTAGTGCAGCGGGAAAACGTGCCATACCGAGCCAGATCCTTTAATTCCCTGAAATACATGTAAGTTGAAAAATCAACAATAATGTTGAGCGAGTTCATGTGTAAGTGAGTAAGTAAACCTTGTATGTATAAAAATCCTGGTATGTAGCAAATAAGGAAAAAGAGATCACCAATGGTTTGCAAGGCCATTGATATGTGTGAAGTGCAAGTAGGAAGACTCAAACCTAGCAGATTTCGCGTTGGGTACAAAGTCACCCCAAGGTCCGTTCTGTTTGGGCCTGGGGTTAGGCTCGCTACACCCAGATAGATCTACCGCTTACGTCCCTCGGTCCTACAATGAGGATTAATGGCCTCCAGTTTCTGCCTACCCACTCACATGATCTAAGTAGTAAACCTCCTTACGCTAACCATACCATGTATAAAGTACTTTTAATCAAAGTAACATGTATTTCACCCCCGTAGTTTAGAAAACTGAAAACAGTTAAGAGAAAAGGGGGACATGAACTCACAGTGGTGCGTCTCTACCAAGTATGCCTCCAAATCAAGCAGCTATGTGACGACCTACACGTACTAACTCTATTAGACGGACGGCCGTGCCTTAGCTTTAAGGTTTAAGTTTTTGGGAAATAGTTAGGCAACTATTTCGTGTTTACATTCTGTATATACTTGGTAGTCATTTTCCTTCCCAATGATGGGGGATTTAATACATGTGTGTTCGTATAAATTTCGTAATATATTATTAAGTCTCACTTAAAATATATTTTATTTCCAACTTCAAAATATAAATATTCTTCTCAAAAATATTATATTTTCTATTACATAAATTTTCCCAAAATAATACCTTGACAAAAATACGCGTTAAGTCATATTTTCTTAAACAAATGCGTAAGTTACGTTTTAATGATCGAGTGGTAATAATAATTACCGGTGTAACTTATATACTTATCGTAGAGACGTTCGTATTATTTTGGATCCATTAACATTCGATAGTATTATTTTTACCCTAAAAATAATACTAGCATTTTCACAAAATAATCATAAACACATATCAAGTGATTTTAGGAAAAATATATGCTAAATATATATTTACCAAGTTTTATTTTGTGAAATCCCACCTTCGATGTTTTGTAAATAAAGTCGTGGCGAAATCTATAATTGAAATCATGTCGAAAAGTATTTCTAACACTTATAGTGAAAATATTTCTAAGTGTTAGGTTGTTGGAAAAATTTCGCCAGAGTTTCCTCTGTAACTGGAGGTGGCCACGCTTCCATGCGTATCATTTTCTTTTATAAATCAAACCAACCATATTTATCATTCAATCAAAACAATGTTCAACCCACAAACTAGTCAAAATATATATAAATCGCATAAATTTCATGAACTTGTGATTTATCCAAACTATGAAGTAAATCCCATTACTTTTAGTGGATCTTTATATAAAACAATCCGATTTTGTAAAAACCTCGTTTTTAAAGAAATTCCATCTTTACAACTTCTTGTAAAATTTGACAAAACTAGTTCTTTGTCGAAACTTAGTGTTACACAAGTATTTACACACTTGTGGGTTCTAAAAACCTTTCGTGTTAGTGTAAGATCCGTCTTTAAAAGTATGTTTTCTCTTGACACGTGGTCCTTTGAAAGTACCGCTTGTAGATACGTAGATCTACTAGTTTTAAACACTATTTCACAAGTAAAATCGCTTTTACACAAGTTCATGATTCGTGTGTTGTAGAGTTTCATCCTTTAACCCTTGTTACTTCCAAACAACCTTATGTCATGACCCATGATCATGACCGACCCGGGTTAAATGACGATCCGAGCTACCACAACATAGATCGGGTCCAAATAATCACACAAATCAAACACTACAAGTTTTACACAACATATGAGCTTTTAACCAACATTCTTAGTATTTTTAGTAGACTTTTTTGCTTCATCTTGTATGTTCACGAGTTTTAACCGTTACAAATCATATTCCACTTCAAAATAGTCCAAGAAGGTGTTTTAAGCAACTTACTACTAGCTCGAGGCTAGGGAAGATTCTAGTCGCAAAATGAGTGGATAAAAGCAATGTAGTGAGGTCCTTCGCCTTCCGATTGCACCAAGGTTCCTTATACTCGATCCTTATCACTTGTAGACACTTGGAATGTGATGAACAAAACTCGAAAATGATGGATGGGGGGTGGGTGTGTTCGGCCGAAGCCTTTGAGAGAGAGAGGAGTGTTTGTTGTTGAGTTTGTGTTAAGTGAAGTGATGGTGGATCAAACCTTGAACTTAAAGACATTCCTTAAGGTGATTAACCAATGGTTTATGTGTATCCTAGATATTAAACACTAGGATTATAATATTCAAGAAGGAGAAAAGGGTGTCTCCCTCTTGGGGACGGTTTGTAAAAAGGGGGGGGGGGTCTTGGTCCGATTCCAACTAGTAGTTAGGATATTAGTTAGGTTAATCTAGTTAAGTTAAGTGATTAACCCGGTTACTAGTGTGTAGTGTGTTATGACGGGTGTTAGGGTATTCAGGGACCCTAACTGGCTCAGAAAAAGATAAACAATGAAAATGACAATATTTTCATGTTCCGGGTAAAATCCAGTTGTTCGTTTGGATAGTAATCCGTTAAAGCGTTAAACAAAGCTTTAAAGTGTCGTTAATACCCTTTTTAGTGACACAACTCATTTCTGACACTTTGGAAAGTGTCTAGTAATATTTTTCTCATGTTTTGGCACTTTATTAGGTAGCTAAAAGCTGAATTATTATGTAAAGTGCTGAATTTTGTGTTTAGAGCACGTTTTAGGCACATCCAGTCATTGTACTTATTCCTAGAGACGCAGTTCTACAACCCTTGTATCCCTACACTCACCACTAGTGTAGTAAAATATTTCTGGCTCATACAGGCCTTAGAGGCAGTGTCTGCCTGATGCTGGCTCTATCAGCATGTTCAATAGGTTATCCGTTTATAGTGTTACTGTGCTTTTTGTGCATCATGTTTGTCACTAAGGTTCAGCATATAAATAATGTAGTAACGGTAAGTAAAGTATGATGCAGGTATATGCATGTATCAGAAATCAAGTAGCAGTTCATCAGTAATTTCAAACAAGCACAATAATTAAGTAGTAATTAATTATTAATTAAGTCGTACGGATACCTGGTTTGGTGAGGGTTGTCACAAAACTTTCGACAACAAAGGTTCGTCTAAGAGTGCACATCAAATCACCACCGATAATATCGCTGAACATACACCAACCAAGCCACCCTCCAAAAACAGCAACAAAGGTAAGAAGGGGAAGGATTCAAGCCAAAACTGTGCGGTCGTCACTCCGCAAAACCCTCAATCCATCCAACAAGTTGCTCCAACCTAAAATTCCGAGCCAACCAAGAAAGCCTACACTGGGACACATCCCAAGTGTAATATCTATTTATACCACCATCCCATCCACATACCATGCCGCCTATGCACCAATTGCAATAGGTTTGGGCATTTTGCGAACCAATGCCAAAGTGGCCCAAGGCCATAAGGTAACCAAACCCTTGCTCCAAAGCAAAACCCTGCACAAAACCAAGCTCAGCCTCAACCAAACACTGGTCGAGCCTGTTTCAAATGTGGAGATCTTAACCACCTCGCCAACGCCTGTCCCCAACGCAACAACAACCAGCAGCAACAAGTGTGCGGATGGGCCTTCGTCATCACAACAACACAGGCTCAGAACAACAACGATGTTATCAACGATACGTTTCTCATAAAAATATATATGCTTCGTGTTTATTTGATACTTGCGCGAATAAAAGTTTTGTATCCGTTGAATTCGAACCGTTGCTTAAGTGTAGATGCTCTAAGTTGCCCAAATCATTCGCTGTCGAAGTCGCTAACGGAAAGTCCGTCACTGTCGATTATGTTCTTCCTAAGTGTACTTTGAATCTTAACAATCACAAGTTTTCGATCGACCTCATACCTATGCAATTGGGTAGCTTTGATAACATAGTAGGCATGTATTGGCTTAGGCATGTATTGTCACTTAAACTTATTATGCAACATATTTAAACATGTTAGGGCATATAATACTTGTCATAGGACTAGTTAGGCATCTCGAACACGCATTCGCGTGAACGACGCATTAAAGCAGCGTAGACTACCTTAACGGGTCGTAACGGGTCGTAAGCACTTATGATAAGTTCAGATTTAGAATGTAGGCTTTGTTAAACCATATCACATGAGTTCCAATACTCATTTGGTTTACGAGACCTCATTCTACCCGATCTCCCGATTTAGGTGTCGATTTATTAACATAGCGACCTGATTACTAGGTGCCACTTAATTTCCTTGGTTTGCCTGAGCTTTGTTAATTTCATTAGATCGAGGGTACTTTGCAATTCAACATGAGTACATAGTTCCCCTATTTTACTGTTTTTGATTGTTTTGGGGTGATTCATATGTGTTAAACGATTTCGATGATTTCAAAAACGAATACTATGGTTTATATTAAACACAACGATTTCGATAATGTGAACGAACTTGTTTGGGACGTATTTACATAATGAATGACATTCATTAACAATGATCAAGCCGACCAGTAGTGTGTTATGGTACCATAGGATCTGACAAATCCCGTTATCGGACTGCCACCATGGTTATGTATGGGGGTTATGTGGGTAACGACTGAACCTGATAATTGTTAACTTACCCTTTGGTGGTTTGTTAATACTAGTTGAACGATAGACGAGTTACGAAGTTTGAATGTATTCAATGAGACGACCAAAAGTTTGTTTTCACCATTAAAACATGAACAATTAGAACGATTTGAACGATAGAATGATTTGAACGATTTGAACGATAGAACGATTTGAACGGTTTAAACGATTTGGAACATGTTAAACAAATTGAATGAACGATTGGTTTTTGGTATGTGATTAGATAACGGGACGGGTGTTACGTGATAAAAGCATGGTAGATACGCCGCTGGTACTTATTATTTATAAGTGTTTTTATCATATTACATTTCGTGGCATTATTTAGTTCACTTAGACGAATGATTTCAAATGATAACACACAACGATGTTTACTAAATGATTTAAACCATACGAGTTTTATTACGAAAACGATTTACAATTTGGTTCACATAAACAAATGTTTTGGGTTAAGATTCATGGCAATGAGGTTTTATAAACTATAACCAACTTATTTTGAGTTGGTTAATCATATTGCAATACTAAACACTTTTCAAAACAAGGTTTTCAATTATCGACTCTTATAGTCAAACGAGGTATTGCAACATGTATACGAGCCATGACTCTAACACACTCACAAAACCTATGTGCTTGCCGGCATGTCTTTGCTGACTTTATTTTAACATATGTTTCAGGTGGTGTTTGATGATGTTGATTGCGACTAGGATGCATGCTCACTTAGGATCTGACGAGTCCTTAGTGATTTAATAACAATGATAGACAATGTGGTTGTGTTTTATCTTTAATTTCAATACAATGTTAAATGTTTAATAATTTAAATAAAACGAAACTTTTAATCCATGTGTTGTGAAACAATAATTCTGTCGCTCCACTCCCCGACGTTTCCGCCGCGGTTTGTTATTTTACACGGTCGGGGTGTGACAGAAGAGTTGGTATTAGAGCTCATGGTTATAGGGAATTTGGTTATTAGTAATGCTTTGACCTAGACTATAACTTTTCTAGGACCCCAACGCGAGTTTCTTGCGTTTAGATTCTAAAACAATATCGTCACCCATCTTTAGGTGACAACCACAACAAGAACACGAATAAAAAATCCGCTTTGAAAATCAATCATCTATTCCTAGATGATTTGTTATAAGGTTTTGAACCTTCAAAGTTTTCAAAATCTCGTCGAAGTTTGGGTCTTATAATGTGAACACGTGCAATCTGGAAGGGTGGGTGCCTGTATCCTGAGTTTTCTGTCTAAGGCTAGAGTGTTCGTACAAATCCATATAATCAGACCAGTCACTCTTACCTGGGAACTCTTGGGATGAGTGTGCACTTATAGGCTAAATCATGTCTTCGCAATACATTATTTTGACCCATTTACTTTGATTAGTTACTGTGTGTCATTTGTTTGTTCGAGGTAATGAACGAATGATCGCCTTCCTTAGGCTTTGGCGATGTTTTCAATACCTCTTTTGTTTACCCAATTGTCAATCTCACTCGTTTCTCATGTTTCCTTGTTCTTATTAGAGTATGCCACCTAGACGTGATCAAACACAAAACACTGCACTCGCAGCTATTATCACTCAGCAGATCGCTGCTGTGATTCCGAACCTAATAACTCAGATTAATCATGCGAACAACCACAACAACAATGCTCAGTGCAGTTTTAAGACGTTTAATTCGGCTAAATTGTCACACCCCGATATTTCCACGTATTACCGGTGGGCCCGGTGGGGAGTATCGTGACGTAGTTGATATCATCATAGTCAAACAATCACAGTTCAATGCACAACGGAAGCTAAAAGTAAAAATATTACAAACCGATTCAAAATTAACATAAAGTATTACAAACGGATTGTAAGATGAATCCACAGGCGGATCAAAAGATAAAAAGAAATATTGTTCAACAGATTTAAGCATCAAAAGCTTGCAAGACTCTTTATTTGATACTAGGAGTAGCCAGCCCATTTCGCTTAGTACCTGCACTTAACCTTTTTGGAAAATACGTCAGTTTACACTGGTAAATACAATTAACCGACTCTTTTGAAAAGTATTTATAAAAATTGATTTAAATGCACAAGGCACAAATATTCTTTTATAACTTGGGATAATTATTTAAAAATAATCTTGTAAAAAATTATATGTTTGTTATACACGTTCAGTAGCCCGGGTTAGAAATACCGGATTAAAGATTAATAGACACACCACATAATATAACCCACGGCGAGTTATTCTCGAACAAGCGGGTATATCTTTTTACATTCACACCGGCAGGTGTATGCCAACACCCCATGCTTAAGTCGTGGCCATTTCAACGAATGAGCCGAGGATATCCAGGACATGGTCATTAACCCCCCAAAGGCTTAAAACAAACTAAACAGATTAAACGGGTTATCTCAATGATTTAACCTTCATATGATTAAAGATTCAATACCCGACCAAGCGGTATTATTCAATATCGTACCCCAAGCCCGTATAAGGGAAAATAAGTTAAAAGTATTTACATGAGCTAAAATATAAATTTTAATCCGAGCTGTGTAACAAAGAAGCAAGTACGGTAGCTTTTACTGGTCTCCTAAATCTGGAATGAAGGTTTTAATAACCTATTAGATTCGTAACGGGTCTTACTTAAGTTAAAACTTAGACCGGCTAGTTTTAAAGAAAGGTTTACGGTTCAAAACGCAAGATTAAGCGAAGACCAGATTAGATGTGATTTAGACCCAACAAGTATGAAGACTTGTATAATATGGGTACACTAAATACATTCTGGATTTTGAGGTAAAAATGATAAGGTTTGACCCGTTTCGGTTAATTCATGCAAACTAGTTACATAAACGGTACCGAACGCGAAAAATGCATAACGGGTAACCAATTGAGTCATGAACAAGTTTCCTAAGTTAATATGCTTAAAATATGTTATGATATCAGTAGGATACCTTCCATTATGCCCAAAACGAATTTAAAATCAAATTAAGCCCCGTAAGGGTAATTTGGTCATTTTAAAGTTTATAAAAGTGGTTAAATAGTAATCTGAGGTTCTGGTCTAAAATGATCAGTAAAAATATTTATTTTAGTGAGTTATATCTGTAGGGTATTGCATATATGTGAAATTTATCATTTATGTCCAAACTATGTATCGTAGGGGCATTTTGGTCATTTCACATAAGCTTTAAGGGTTAAATTTGGAAATATGAGTTCAAAATTTTTACTTACTGTTAAAGTATAAAAATTGATCCATAACATCAGTAGGTAACAAGCCTTGGGTGCCTAATATGGTTTTAAACCATACTATGCGCCTAAATCGCATAAAAGTCGGTATTTGACGATATTCGGGTTGATTAAAGAAATATGAGATTTTGACTAGCCTTTACAGTTTAAAATAACTTATTTATTATATAAAATCAGTAGAAAAAAGGTTTGATATGTAAAGGATGTGTAAAACTCATTTTATTAGCAAAAAGGGCATAACCGTCAATTACCGAATCAATGCAAGAACCTTATGTTATGATCAGTTTAAAATTTAATAAAAATTTCCAAAATCCCTAAATATTATATTACATCAGTGGGTAAAAGGTTTGGTGTCAAAATTTGGGTTTAAATAGGATTTATGTTGAAAATGCCGTTTAATTAATAAAAAGGCTTTCATTTACGATATTGAGCATAACTCCTAATTTAGACCATAAACTGATGTCAAACTTTTAGGACATGTTTATAAATCAGTAATAAAGGTTTTTGTCCTCTGACATTTTCAAAAATCCCGTTTTAATATCAAAAGGGCATAATGGCCAACTTTTAAGCAAATAACGGAAACATGCAAAGAATCGGATTACTAAGGAACCATGTTGTATAACTTCAGAGGGTTATACTAACCTATAATATGGTCCTAAAGGAACCCTAAGGCATATTTAAAACAAGCTAAATCGGTTCAGAACCGAAAGTAATAGCAAAATCTACTTTTGCGACTTTCAGTTCCGAACCGAGCCTAATCTCAAAATTGTCGGGTTGAACATGCTGAGACATGTTCTTACATTGTTTACCAAGTTATTGTAGTGCTAAAACATGTTCCATAACCTCTTCATTGCTAGTTATGAATTTATTTGCAAAAATAGATTTTGTTGACTTTTTAATATTAAGTTTGACCCGACAATTGACCAAGTTAGAGTGGAAATCAGTAGGTGCTCTTTTAAGGGTTTATTACCTACATAATTACCAACTCATGGCCACTTTCAATTCGAATAATGGCTGGACCATTAGTGATTAATCACTAAGTCAAAGCTTAATTATGATGGCTTTCACTTTTGGTCATTAAACTAATAAAACTTGAACTTAAGAGGCTAAGAACACTTACTAGGGTACTTAGCACGAGTATGGAGCTTTAGAAAACTTTCTTGAGTTCCAGGAGGCTCCAAGGAGTGAGTTTTGAATAAATTTTCAAGTGCAAATGACAAGTGAAGAACAAGAGCCCTTATATAGGATTTCTAGAGCTCTAAGATTGATCCACATGCCCCTATAAATGATCCCTGATGATTCCAGGTGTCCCTATTGCATGAACATTTGTTGGCTCAGTCCCTGGAATCGAAAACAAGCATGCAAAAGCGGTGGAACTGTCTGAACATGCAGTTGTCCTTAATTTTCTGCATCTGGCAGTCCCACGTGGGCCGCGTAAGACTCCTAAGGATTCTACGCGGGCCGCGACGCTCCTATGTCAGCAGAAAACAACTTTCAGGCTTGGCAGTTTTGGTCCCTGGTCCATAATATGTTTATTTAAGTTCCATTTATTGCATTTAGGACCCCCATAGTTAACTTTTAAGGACCTTAGGTCATAAACTAACTCCGTTAATCTCCCGGTTAGTTGTATGATCACCCGAAAAGTCTTGTTTTCATCGAAACTCCACAAAATCGATATCCAATATTCTTGAGAGCAAAATATATAATTATTACAATGTTTTTGGGATCGTCAAAAGGTCACTCAAAGGTATCTTTTAACATGTTGACACGTTTAACCCCTATATTTTGTAGAATCCTTATTTTAAGTACAAACGACTTTCTAAGTTTGATAAATTATTCGTTAAAGAATACGAACGTTGTGTGAGGTCAATCAGAGGCACAAGAATGGCATGTTGACACTTTGGATCCCTTTTATTAACATATGTACATTGTTTGACAATGTTTGTCCCTCGGAAGCAATTCCTTACACGTTTAAAGTCTTTGACACGTGTCTTTATTACATTGGTCATGATTTTACGAGGTGTTACATTCTCACCCCCTTAAAAGAAATCTTGACCTCGAGATTTACTGAAATAAATGAGGGTACTTCTGTTTCATTGTGGTATCAACCTCCCACTTGTATTTTGGGCCTCTTCAGGCATCCCATTTAACCTTCACAATCGGCACATGCTTCTTTCGAAGCTTCTTAACCTGTCGATCCTCGATCAACAAAGGTTTCTCAACAAACTTCAAGCTTTCATCTATCTGCACATCCTTGTGTGACATTGCTAGCGACTCATCGGCTAGACATTTCTTCAAATTGCAGATGTGGAACACATTATGGATTCCACTAAGCTCTTCAGGCAGATTTAGCTTGTAAGCTACAGTTCCGACACATTCGATAATCTCGAATGGTCCTATGTATCTAGGGCTCAACTTGCCCTTCTTGCCAAAACGCATTACCCTTTTCCAGGGTGATACCTTAAGTAACACTTTGTCAGCTACCTCGAATTTCAGAGGTTTACGCCTTTTATTTGCGTAGCTTTTCTGCCTATCCCTGGCAACTTTGAGACGATCACAGATCTGAACAATCTTATCCATCGTCTCCAGAACTATATCAGGTCCTGATAGTTGGACATCACCAACTTCCGCCCAACAAACAGGCGTCCTACACTTTCTTTCGTACAAAGCTTCAAAAGGTGCTGCTTGAATACTCGAATGATAGCTATTGTTGTACGAAAAATCAATCAACGAAGATGATCATCCCAACTTCCTCCTAAATCAATAACGAAGATGATCATCCCAACTTCCTCCTACATAAGTGGCTATAGATTTATTCAAACCTATCCACCAATAATTTGCCTTCAAATCCTGGTACATCTTATCACTGCCAGGATGAACAGAGTATTTGGAGCTGTGAGCTTCTTGAAGAATCACATCTCGAAGTCCTCCATAAATTGGAACCCATATTCGTCCATTCAATCTTAGGATTCCATCCTTGCCATATGATAAATGTTCAACAATTATGCCCAATTTTTCATTTGGATAGTTAGCTTCTAACACAGCTTCCTTCTGAGCGGCTAATAACCTTTCATTCAAGCTGTTCTTCAATTCAATGCTCTTGGCATTGATTCTAATGGGCTTAACTCTTTCTTTTCTGCTCAAGGCATCGGCGACCACATTTGCTTTGCCTGGATGATATCGGATTTCACAATCATAGTCATTCAGTGTCTCCATCCATCGACGCTGTCTCATGTTCAGATCCTTCTGGTTAAACAGATGCTGAAGGCTCTTATGATCAGAATAGATCACACATTTGGTACCATATAAATAATGCCTCCAAAGTTTTAGTGTAAACACAACGGCACCCAACTCCAAATCATGGGTGGTATAATTCTTCTCGTGCACCTTTAATTATCGGGAATCATATGCAATAACCTTGCCTTTCTGCATAAGCACACATCCCATACCGGTGTGTGATCCGTCGCAATATACCACAAATTCTTCAACACCTTCAGGCAATGTCAAAACCGGAGCATTGCTCAACTTTTGCTTAAGAATCTCAAAGGATTCTTGTTGCTTAGGACCCCAATCAAACTTTATATTCTTTCTAGTCAACGAAGTTAGGGGTGCAGCAATCCTTGAGAAATTTTCAATAAAACGCCTGTAATATCCTGCCAAACCCAAGAAGCTGCGAATCTCTGTGGGCGTTTTTGGCTCTTCCCAATTCATGATGGCTTCAATCTTAGAGGGATCCACCTGGATACCACGCTCGCTAACCACATGTCTAAGAACTTGGACTTCACGAAGCCAAAACTCACATTTTGAGAACTTGGCATAGAGCTTCTCTTGTTGAAGGAACTTAAGGATACATTGAAGGTGTTTTTCATGTTCAGCCTGATTCTTCGTATATATAAGTATGTCATCAATAAAAAAATGATAAACTTATCCAAATAGGGTTTGCAAACACGATTCATGAGGTCCATGAACGCTGCTGGTGCATTGGTGAGCCCGAAAGGCATCACCAAGAACTCGTAGTGACCATAACGAGTCCTGAATGCAGTCTTATACACATCTTCATCTCTAACCTTCAGCTGATGGTATCCAAACCTTAAATCAATCTTGGAGAAGTAGCTTGCTCCTTGCAGTTGATCGAACAGGTCGTCGATCCTGGGCAATGGATATATGTTCTTGATTGTAATCTTGTTTAGCTCACGATAATCGATGCATAGATGCATCGACCCATCCTTTTTCTTCACAAATAGAAACGGCGCTCCCCAAGGAGATGAGCTAGGTCTAATAAATCCTTTTGCCAACAAATCATCCAACTGAGTTCTTAACTCTTTCATCTCAGTTGGTGCCAACCGGTAAGGTGCTCTTGCAACTGGTGCTGCTCCAGGAATAATGTCAATTCTGAACTCTACTTGCCTATCTGGAGGTAACCCAGGTAGCTCTTCAGGGAATACATCTGGATATTCAGAAATGATAGGGATGTCTTCGATCTTGGGCTTTGGTTCATCAATAGTCACTTGTGCCATGTAGATGATACAATCCTTCTTCAAACACCTTGATGCCTTAAGCATAGACACTTGCTTAGGCAACCCATACTGAGTATCTCCCTGAATTGTTAACGGCTCACCATAGGGTGTTTTAATAACCACTTGCTTTTTATCACAAACAATCTGGGCTTGGTTATGAGATAACCAATCCATGCCTATCACTATGTTGAATCCAGCTAGTTTCAAAGGAAGCAAAGACAATGGAAAATAGTGGTTCCTAATGGATATAAAAACATCCATCTAGAACTGTTGACGCGGTTTCTAAGGAACCATCGGCTAATTCTACCTCATACTTTATGCTTAGAGTTTTAACAGGCAGATTTAATAACTTACAAAATTTATTGTCTACAAATGACTTATCTGCACCCGAATCAAACAATACCCTTGCATAAACATCATTGATAAGAAAGGTACCTGTTATAACGTTGTCGTTTTGAATGGCCTCTTGAGCATTCATTTGAAAGACCCGAGCATTGGTCTTTTTACCTTCTTCATGTTTCTTTGCATACTTTGGGCAGTTGGACTTGATATGCCCCTTCTCGTTGTAGTTGTAACAAGTCGCATCCTTTATCTTCTTACAATCTAACGTTTTATGCTCACTTGATTTGCAGATCCCACAAGCTCTGGGCTGCGATTGGGATTTCGATTCGAACCTACATTTCCCTAGATGGCGCTTCTTGTAGGTATTGCATTTGGGTTTCTCACCCGTCTGTTGACTATCCTTTTTAAATCCGGAACCCTTCTTATTCTCAGAGTTCCCCTTATGCTTCTTCTCAGAACGGCGTGAGTTCTCTTCCTTACATTTCCTTTTTCCCTCATCGGAATTCCTAAGCGATCTCTGCCTAACCGCATCAAGAGTAAGAGATAACGATAGATCAGCCACTAACCTAAAGGTAGTAGGTCTTGATGCTTTCACACTTGCCTTAATCTCTGGACCTAAACCTCCAATAAATCGAGCTATACGTTTCGGTTCCGGTGTGACCAAGTATGGAACCAATCGTGACATAGTGTTGAAGCTCGTAAGATATGCCTGACAGTCTAAGTTCTTTATAACCAATGTTAAGAAATCAGTCTCAATCTTCTCAACTTCATGTTGAGGACATAAATTTTCTTTGATGAGAGCAACAAACTAATCCCACGTCAGGTTGTACAACGGGATCTTCCCTGTAGCTTGGATTAGGGACCTCCACCAAGCTAGAGCTTCTCCTTTAAAAGATTGTGAGACAAACTTCACAATATCTTGCTCTGCGCATCCACTAATATCAACCACTGTATCCATCTCGTCAAGCCAAGTCATACAATCGATGGCTCCTTTCTCCCCTGTGAAGTCTCTGGGCTTGCAGGAGACGAAATACTTATATGAACAGGTTTTAGAACGTGGTTCTTGATTGAGCACTACCTTCTTAGATGGAACACTCCTCTGATTTGATGAGTGATGAGAATCACTCTTGTGAGCTGTATGAGTCTTGGAGGGTGGTTTTGAATGTGGTACATAATGGGATTTTAACATGTTTATCAAAGCAATTTCATCCATATGAAATAAAAACGCAGCGGAAATAATATTTAAAACATGTTACTTTTAAGATATAAATTTCATTTATAAGCAAAATCCCAAAACCCGGATCCATATATGAAGATGCATACTATCATACACAACCATAGGATGTTTAGAAAACTACCTTCTTGAAGTGAAGAACTTGAAACAGATGATACTTCTTGAATGGTTGCCTTCAAGAGTAGAAGGCCTCAAGCTTGTATACCCCAAGCTTGCAACAAACACCTTGAGATTAGCTAGGATTTTTAACACTAAAGATAAAAAACCGAACACTTGAGAAAACCCTATGATGACCGATTTTTAGAGAGAGCAAAAACACAAGTCTTCCACTTTCATTTTTTCCATCTTAATCTTATATAAAACATGAGGGAAGAACACCTCCCTTTTGGCCAATCAACACCCTTCTTACACATGCAAATGCATGAAGGCTTATTGGACCAAAATGCTCTTGGAAAGACCACCCAATCAAGACCCATCTTACACATGCAAATGCATGAATTGTGATTGGACCACAACTTCTTGGGAAGACCACATGTTGGCCGATTTTTGGAGGTTGTTTTTAAAAAAAAAAATTCTTTTAACAATTTTAAGTCTTATTTATGTTATAACTTTTATAAAATATTACACCATATGTTTGCAAGACTTTATGTAATCTTTAATGTCATTTAACCCATTAAATAACAAAATAAAATATTCTCTCAAAATAAATTATCCATATAATTTATTGGTTTCTCAAGTGTAATTATTTAGAAAACCAATTTCTAAATATTGTAAGTGTTAATATTTATTTGTTTGATCATATCACAAATAAATAATATGAGTGTTTGTCTAGCTTGTATTTGGGTATAACTCGACTTGGATCATAACGTACTAGCCACATCAATTTAATATGTGTCTTGGGCATACAGAGTCCAACAATCTCCCACTTGCACAAGATACATAGAAGATTGATGCAAGCAGTAAATGACGCCTAACTACGGTTTACTACCCCCAATACGTATGACTATATTTGCCATTCAATAACATCATCCCTTTCAAGTCCCTTACTTGACCATGATTTAGGTGAATTTATCATTTATCCTTTCGTTACAGATGTCATGTTAAATCCAGAGACATAGAGTGATTACTCTCTGTTGATTTAACTTTATCAGGCCTTAGACATCTTACTCTCAACGAATAAGAGGAATAAATACCTTCTTGACTACATACGTCTCTCACAATCACCTTGTACCACACCTGAGTTTAGCCTTATGTACTGCCTTGCTACAGATAGCTAAGAACTAGGTCAAGGTATAATACTTGGTGAATATCAAGACCCAATATGTATCTCAGGTCAGAGGATACTATGATATTCGCCTTTACTCAAAATTTACTTATGATCAATCATAAATGATTCCATGCAGTAATATTTCAAAGCGAGTCAGTCCAATATTTGTATCCCACAAATATCAATGAACTTTGGTAGCAACACTTTGCTCTATATTCATATCTAATGAATATCCACCAATCCAAATTCATAATAGTCTTACATTCATATTTGTTCCCACAAGTATGATCGACTACGGACATTTAGAATAATTAACTTATTCACGGATTTAAACATGCTAATATGAAACATAACTCAAAATACCATAAAAGAGTTAAAATAACAATTGTTTCAATATCCAAATACAAAATTGATCAAATCCAATCACTAGAATATCGAAGTCCTAAGGCACATGTATGACCCTCATGTTTTGCCCTGTCAAGGAGCTTCGTGAGTGGATCCGGAATGTTTTGATCGGTGTGAACTTGGCGGATACATATCTTTCCTTTTTCAACTTCATCCCTTATGTAGTTGAATCTCAGCTCAATATGTCTAGTCTTTTGGTGTGCACGAGGTTCCTTCATTTGAGCAATCGCACCCTCGTTATCACAAAAGATCTCTAGGGGGTCTTGAATGGTAGGGACCACCCCTAGGTCAGCAATGAATTTCTTCAACCATGCAGCTTCCTGGGCTGCCAATGAAGCGGCGATGTATTCTGATTCTGTAGTGGACAATGCTACTACATCTTGTTTTGAGCTTTTCCAGGAGACTGCTCCACCATTTAAAATGAAGACATACCCCGATTGTAATCGAGAATCACTTCGATCGTTTTGGAAACTCGCGTTCGTGTAACCCTTTACAATGAGCTCCTCCTCACTAGATCCATATATTAAGAACATATCCTTAGTCCTCCTAAGATATTTCAATATGCTTTTAACAGCCATCTAATGACTGTTACCTGGATTTTGCTGGTATCTACTCGCCATGCTCAAGGCACATGAGACGTCCAGTCTGGTGCATATCATTGCATACATGATGGATCCTATAGCTGACGCATATGGGATTCTTTTCATTTTCTCTTGCTCATCCTTTGAGCTTGGACATTGAGATGTATTCAATATTGTCCCTTTTTGAATAGGTACAAAACCTCTCTTAGAGTTCTCCATTTGGAACCTATTCAAGACTTTGTCGATGTATGCACTTTGGTTTAAACCTATCAAGCGCCTTGATCTATCCCTATAGACCTTTATTCCCAGAATGTAGGCGACTTCACCAAGATCCTTAATGGAAAAACAACTTTCAAGCCAAGCTTTTACACCTTCCATGGTTAGAATGTCATTTCCAAATAGTAGAATGTCATCGACATACAGTACTAAGAAAGTGATGATGCTCCCACTAGCTTTCTTGTACACACAAGCTTCATCGCCGTTCTTGATGAATCCAAAATTTTTTATCTCTTCATCAAAATGGTGATTCCAACTTCTAGATGCTTGTTTCAATCCATAGATTGATTTCTTTAACTTGCATACTTTGTCAGGATGTTTTGGAGTGTAACCCTTTACAATGAGCTCCTCCTCACTAGATCCATATATTAAGAACATATCCTTAGTCCTCCTAAGATATTTCAATATGCTTTTAAAAGCCATCTAATGACTGTTACCTGGATTTTGCTGGTATCTACTCGTCATGCTTAAGGCGCATGAGACGTCCGGTCTGGTGCATATCATTGCATACATGATGGATCCTATAGCTGACGCATATGGGATTCTTTTCATTTTCTCTTGCTCATCCTTTGAGCTTGGACATTGAGATGTATTCAATATTGTCCCTTTTTGAATAGGTACAAAACCTCTCTTAGAGTTCTCCATTTGGAACCTATTCAAGACTTTGTCGATGTATGCACTTTGGTTTAAACCTATCAAGCGCCTTGATCTATCCCTATAGACCTTTATTCCCAGAATGTAGGCGACTTCACCAAGATCCTTAATGGAAAAACAACTTCCAAGCCAAGCTTTTACACCTTCCATGGTTGGAATGTCATTTCCAAATAGTAGAATGTCATCGACATACAGTACTAAGAAAGTGATGATGCTCCCACTAGCTTTCTTGTACACACAAGCTTCATCGCCGTTCTTGATGAATCCAAAATTTTTAATCTCTTCATCAAAATGGTGATTCCAACTTCTAGATGCTTGTTTCAATCCATAGATTGATTTCTTTAACTTGCATACTTTGTCAGGATGTTTTGGATCGACAAAACCTTCAGGCTGAACCATATAGACATCTTCATCAAGATATCCATTAAGAAAGGCCGTTTTGACATCCAATTGCCAGATCTCATAGTCATAATATGCAGCAATGGCAAATAATATCCTGATTGACTTTAGCATCACCACAGGCGAGAAGGTCTCATAATAATCAATCCCTTGAGTTTGAGTGAAACCTTTTGCTACAAGTATTGCTTTGTAAGTATCCAAGTTACCATGCATATCTGTTTTCTTCTTGAAAACCCACTTACTTCTAACTACTTTGGAGTTGAGTGGAGGCACAACCAATTCCCAAACTTGGTTGTCATACATGGATTGCATCTCTATGTTCATGGCTTCAAGCCATTTGTCACAATCGGATTTTGACATTGAATCATGGTATGTGGTTGGTTCATCTGAATCTACCACGTAGCATCCATCCATGAAAAATCCATATCTTTCAGGTGGATTACTAATTCAACCAGATCTGCGAACATTTTGTGTGTTCTGATCAACCTCTTGATCGTTTTCAACAACCTCTTGTTGAGTGCTAGTATCAACCAAATGTGTATCGTCTTGTGGTTCTTGTTCCTCCTCAAGTTCCACTGTTCTACCACTAGTTCCTTCCATAAGGAACTTAGCTTCTAAGAACTTACCCTTTCGAGCAACAAATACCTTTTGCTCGGTTGGATCGTAGAAATAATATCCTATATCATCTTTAGGATATCCTACAAAGATACACTTAGTGGATCGGGCTTCCAATTTATTTGGGGTGTATTGCTTAACATAAGCTTCACAACCCCAAACCCTTAAGAATGATAATGATGGAGGGTTTCCATGCCATATTTCAAAAGGTGTCTTTTCCACTTTCTTGGTTGGGGCCATATTTAGTATGCGACCTGCGGAGAGCAAAGCGTAACTCCAAAATGATAAAGGTAATGTGCTTCTTGCCATCATAGATCGAACCATATCTAATAGAGTTCGATTTCTCCTTTCGGACACACCATTGTGTTGTGGTGTTCCAGGTGGAGTAAGTTGTGAGATAATCCCACAACTCCTAAGATGATCTTGAAAAGCACCACTAAGGTATTCACCTCCTCTATCGGTACGAAGGACTTTGATTTTTTTTCTTGAGTTGATTTTCTACTTCACTTTTGAAGTCTTTGAACATTTCAAATGCTTCATCCTTGTGTTTTAGTATATACACATAACCATAACGACTATAGTCGTCGGTAAAGGTAATGAAGTATCTTTCACCATTCCTAGTCATCGGCTTAAAAGGACCACATACATCTGAATGCATGATACCTAGTAAATCTTTAGCCCTTTCAAAAGTTCCACTAAAGGGTGTCTTGCTCATTTTGCCTTGTAAACAAGATTCGCATACATCAAATGAATTATCTTCATTTGTATTCAAAAGACCATTTTTCGGAAGTGTATGCATGCGATTCTTGCTTATATGTCCAAGGCGACAAAGCCAAAGATAGGAATCACTCAAATCCATTTTGAGTTTCTTGTTGGTTACTTGGTACATTGAGCTATCATATGATGCGTTATCATGATCTAATTCATAAATACCATTTAAAGACATAGCTTTAAAATAAAACACATCATTCATAGAAACATAAATGTCTTGGTTAACAAATTCAAATTTAAAACCACATTGTCTCAAAAGGGAAACATAAATTATGTTCCTAGTTAAACTAGGAGCATACAAAACATTTTTCAAAATAACTTCCAAACCACTTGGAAGTTCTAAAACGTAGTCTCCTTGAGCTTCGACTTCAACCTTTGCTCCGTTGCCCATGAAGAGACTAGCGTCTCCCTTCTTATAATGTTTATTTCTTTTGAACCCCTGCAACAAATTGCAAATGTGAGTTCCACATCCGGTATCTAGTACCCATGTGTTAGAAGAAATAACATTAAGCTCAACATGTATCATAAAGATAGTACCTGAGGTTTGCCCTGCATCCCTCTTGTTTTTCAACTCTTTAAGATAGGTCGGACAATTTCTCTTCCAATGTCCTATCTCACCACATTCAAAACATGGGTCATTCGTAGCAACCTTTTGCTTCTTCTCTTTTGGTTTGGCGGGTTTTGCTTTTGCTTTTGCTTTTCCTTTTCCCTTTCCCTTGACGTGTCCCTTTCTTTTAGCATAGTTTGCTTTAGAGTCAGGGTGGGGCCTCTTCTTGTTGCCTCCTTCATTGATCGCTAGGACGGGTAAAGCCTTTTTGCCCATACTTGCTTCGTCCGTCTTGAGCATTGCATGAAGTTCACCAATGCTCTTGTCCCATCCATTCATGTTGTAATTCATTACAAAGCTTTCAAATTTCTTTGTTAAAGAGTTGAGGATCAAATCCGTAGCCAACTCTTTAGAGACGGGACAATTTAGCCTTTCAAGGCGATCAATGTGGCTTTTCATCTTAAGGACATAAGATGATACCGATTGGCTTTCCTCCATTCGACATGCATGAAGCGCCCAAACAGTTTTGAAGCGTTCTACCCTTGCTTGTTGTAGTAACATTTCCTTTAACTGGGTAATCATGTCGTATGCCCCGTGATGTTCAAAATCCTTTTGAATTTCGGGAATCATAGTTCCCAACATGAGGCATGAGGCTTGCATGGAGTCCTCGGTATACTTAACCCAATCGTTGTAGGCTTCCACATCTTCCACGTTAGGTTCATCGGGAATAGGATCGTCCTACACATAGGATATCTTCTCTTGCTTGAGAACGATTCTCAAGTTTCGAAACCAATCCATGAAGTTGTTATGGTTGAGACGATCCTTTTCAAGGATGGTTCTTAGTGATAGGTTTCGGACGATTTGGTTAGTCGGGTTTGCATTGTTAGCGGCCATCTACAAAATTTAACAAGTTCAATTTTAGTATTTTCTATATTATTATATTTTAATCATTAATACCCTTTTGTGTCTTAAAGACAATTAATAATTAAAATCTAGAATCCAACGTTACATTTAAATATTGGTTAGGTGACCTTTATCCCTCTATTTAAATTAACAAGGTAGTCAACGTTTGACAATTGCAACTCTTTGCAATTTCTAGCCATATGGGATCGGTTAAACATCTTTATATTTAGTTGGCATGTTTAATCCCATCAACACCTTTGTTCCCCATGCTTTGGTGACCCTAAGTTCATGGTTTTCAAATCAAGTCGTCCAACTTACACATACGTGTGAGTTTATTCACATAAGTGGTTAGGTGACCTTTATCCCACAAACATGGTAAACCCACCTCGAACATACAAGTTCCCTCAAATGTGGTTAGGTGACCTTTATCCCACAATAAGAGTTCCCAAGTGTTTCGAGTGTTGTATAAAAGGATGGTGTTTGACTTGTTTTATAAAAGGGTTTTCAATATTTCAAAATTCTAGTTTAGAAAATATTATGTACCATACATTTGCATGCATTCAAATCAATGGTACTTTAGCGAAAACAAATTTTCAAGGTTCTTTTTAATAAAACCCATTTTATTATAAAATCATTAATTTTTAATAAAACCTTTATTAACTATTTTAATGATTTTGTTAAGAACTAATTTTACGCTTGTTGTTGATTATTAGTTTGTTAAGTCATGCATATCGTCATATCATCTAAAACAACCAAATAAGCTACCAAACAAGCATATCATACATAACAATAGGTGCATAACCATAGCCAACTATTTTGACAACACTTGTTAGCCGAAACAAGTGTGCCAAAAGGTCCTTCCTAAGGGGTGAAAAATGACACAAGCGATGTGTCGTTGAACTCCCACTTGATCCCGCATCCAAATGCTTCAAGTCTCCTTCTTGTGTTGTGATTTGCCCACCTTCTTTGAGCTTCCAAAAGTCTTTTATATTCAGCTCCAAACTCTTTTGGACTTCAAAAATGGGTTTTGGTTATCGGGTTAAAATCCCGTTGAGAACGATGAAGTTCTTTGGACCGAATATTATGGTCCAAACCAAAACCGCATTTTTTGTGTGCATCTTCTTTTACAAAATATATCCTAATACATTTTTTCTAGTAAAATAAAATGCACCTAATCTATTTATTTTATATACCAAATGAAAATAAATAAATTACATATCTTACAAATGTAAGAACAAAATAATAATTATTACAACCCACTGAAATAATAAATAAAATAAATCACAACACAATCATTCAACACAAGGTCATGGGTAGGTCATATGCACCAAAATATATATCCAAATATATATATATATATATATATATATATATATATTAATTTCAAGAAGCATAAAAAAAATGGTTCCCTTTTATAAACATTTTCGGCTATGTTCAAAAAACCGAAAAGGTAAGTTTTGTCCAAACAAACAAATTCATCCACATGAAATAATTTTTCAAGATTCCCTTATGCATGTAAGAAAATAATCTTGAAAAACAAAGGGTTAACCATGTTAAAATTTTCGGCCATAGGGTTTTATTCAAACCCGAAACCCGAAATTTTTAATCTATTGAAGCATGCACTCATATAAGCGGCTCTAGATGCCATTAATGGGATTTTAACATGTTTATCAAAGCAATTTCATCCATATGAAATAAAAACGCAGCAGAAATAATATTTAAAACATGTTACTTTTAAGATATAAATTTCATTTATAAGCAAAATCCCAAAACCCGGATCCATATATGAAGATGCATACTATCATACACAACCATAGGATGTTTAGAAAACTACCTTCTTGAAGTGAAGAACTTGAAACGGATGATACTTCTTGAATGGTTGCCTTCAAGAGTAGAAGGCCTCAAGCTTGTATACCCCAAGCTTGCAACAAACACCTTGAGATTAGCTAGGATTTTTAACACTAAAGATAAAAAACCGAACACTTGAGAAAACCCTATGATGACTGATTTTTAGAGAGAGCAAAAACACAAGTCTTCCACTTTCATTTTTTCCATCTTAATCTTATATAAAACATGAGAGAAGAACACCTCCCTTTTGGCCAATCAACACCCTTCTTACACATGCAAATGCATGAAGGCTTATTGGACCAAAATGCTCTTGGAAAGACCACCCAATCAAGACCCATCTTACACATGCAAATGCATGAATTGTGATTGGACCACAACTTCTTGGGAAGACCACATGTTGGCCGATTTTTGGAGGTTGTTTTTAAAAAAAAAATCTTTTAACAATTTTAAGTCTTGTTTATTTTATAACTTTTATAAAATATTACACCATATGTTTGCAAGACTTTATGTAATCTTTTATAATGTCATTTAACCCATTAAATAACAAAATAAAATATTCTCTCAAAATAAATTATCCATATAATTTATTGGTTTCTCAAGTGTAATTATTTAGAAAACCAATTTCTAAATATTGTAAGTGTTAATATTTATTTGTTTGATCATATCACAAATAAATAATATGAGTGTTTGTCTAGCTTGTATTTGGGTATGACTCGACTTGGATCATAACGTACTGGCCACATCAATTTAATATGTGTCTTGGGCATACAGAGTCCAATAGTACAGACTGAGTCCTGACGCGAGTACCACTTGATTCATTAAACTGTCTGTCGAGAGCTCGAGTAATGGCATTATCTATTAATGCCTGCAGTTCTGCACCAGCTACATTAACTCTGGTAGTATCATTATTCTCCCATGGGTGTCTATTAACCTCATCTGATCCAACCATGTAGCTTGATTGCTACATAAATATTGTCAAAGATTATTCAGAAATCTAGAATTGGCATTTATGGCAATTCACTAACCATGGTAACTATAAACCATATGGGTTAATTTAATTCATTAAAATTTTTATTATATTTTATCTAGTTATACACTATTTAAGGATAATTGAGCGGCATACAAAAGGCCTAGTCACAAGGACAATTTTAAATTATAAGCCATGATCTTATAGGATCGAGGCATTAAGGTTTGAATGCAGTTCATTACCTTTCTTGACAGGGAGTCATAGACTACAACTGTCTTTTGTCTTAAGTGACAATGAATATGGCCCGCAGGCACATCATCACTAATGGATGTTTAGTAATAAGGAAAGGAATTGGAAGAGTCCAATATAAGGATGACTTTATGTGATTTTATGGAATCACATTTGCCAGGAGTGTTAACATGTTTTCAGATGTTAACAATGATTTGAATCTTAAAAAGGATCTACCATCATGGCCTTGTCTTATAACGTCACGTGGGCTAGATTTCTACCTTTAAGATTTCACTTAATAATCAATGGCAGATTAATTACAAAAAGGAATGGTATTTGATTTATTTCATGTATTATATTCATACATATAATGACAAAATGAAATTTTGAATTAACGTTCCATAAATAATTTAAGAGAAGTACATAGGTGCCCTATACGGGACTTTTACATAAATAACTTGCCCATGCAGGGGCTAAAATGGAAATACAAGTCCTCGCAGGGACTAGGTACATAAATAAAAATGTCCACGCAGGGACTTGATTGAAATAAAGAAATTACAACATATATAATTAAGGAATCTTCATAAATCCCTCTTCTTCTTCTTCCCTTTGATCAGATTTGCCAAACCCTTAAGAAATCCCCGGTGGCTTCTATACTCCTCTTGAATCTCTCACTCCACCTGGCTCAACCTATGAAGAATCTCCTATTGTTGCGGTGGCTGGATCAGTGGCGGCTGCGGCGGCTGCTGCTGCGGAGGTTGAGGAGGTGGCGGGTACTGATACCCATATACCTGGTACCCAAATTGGTATGAAGCTGCGAAAGGTCCTTCAGGATGAAGAGCATTGTAGTTTACCGCTACGAGATATGGGTCAACATCGGGGGCATTGTAATAGTTGTAGCCAGGATAAACTGGTTGCTCAAAAGGGTTATACGCCGCTACACCAACGTAAGAAGGAATTGGGTTATCATAACCCATGTGTGGTGGTGGTGGTGCGACTGGCGGAGAGTCGACCTCAGAGACGGGGTTTGAAGGCCCACCCATCTGCGGGTCTTCATATAGTGGCCGGTAATGGCTGCCACTGGAGTGTTTGAGGGGTGCTGAAGTGAAAATCCCCTCTTCGCTCGGATATACGTGCACCTGATCTTCTTCTCCTCGGTGGTTCGGGAGGCGGCTGCTGCTCTGGTGGCGGCGGTGGCGGTGGTGTGACCGCTTCAAAATGTGGGTCCTCAGAGGGGACCTGCTGATGTTGTTGAGGTGGGTTAAAAGGGAGAGTAAATTCCCAGTGATAAGTGGCCCACCTTTCTTGGAAACTATCTAGGCCTCGGTATGGTGAACCATGAAAAGATGACCCGTCTGAAATCTCAATGGGATGCGTCGGCGTCCCAGTTGGCATCTCGGCGGGTTCTGGATCTGGATCCTCATCCATATCCATATCCTGGGCTCCAGGAAAATGGTCTTCTGGTCCCAATGGGTTATGGCCCATTGTTTCTTCACTCACATTTGCCGGATTGAACCGGCTCTGACAGTAGGGGGTTGGGTCTTGAAAAGCCTGGTGTGATCCCGACCGCTGCAACGGGATAAAGGAGTGGTGAGAGTTATTGGGCTCATTTTCTGATTGTGGCCCAAAGGAATGGTGGTAAGAAGGTGATGAACTGAGTGAGACTGAACGCCTTGCCGGCTCCAAGTAAGTCCTCCAATCCTCGTGGGGACTTGAGCTTAAAGTTGCTGATGGAGTTCGCCGGTGTGAAGGCCCGGCCTCATTGATGCATATGAAGTGTCGTATAGTTTTTAATGTATATTTTAAGCCCTTTAAAACTTTTTAGCCAAGTTTTAAATTTATAAAACACGATATTTACTAACACTAAACACACATATTGGCAAGTGCACCCATCGTGAGCGTAGTATAGTGTTGGTAAGATACCGAGGTCGTCCAAGGACACAAGAGCTTTTAGTACCGGTTTATCCTCAACGTCTAATCAAATCAAAAGTTTAGAAAAAGGTTTTACACTAGAAAAATAAAACTAACTAAAATGCTGAAAAATAAAATAAAATAAAAAACAGATAGACAAGATGAATCACTTGGATCCGACTCGTGTTTAGTGTAACCTTTGATTATTTCCGTACTTTTGCACTTTTTAAGAGATTATCTTAGTTATCGCAGTAGGCCCCTCTTCTGAAGGTGACGTTACCCTCAACCCAGTAGTTTGAGTCAGCAAGGATACAATCCTAAAGGGTTGGATTATTGAAAGATAATTAATTAAGTTATTAATGCATATTATGGTAGGCCCCTCTTCTAGAGGTGACGTTACCCTCGGCTAAGTAGTCTGAGTCAGCAGGGATACAGTCCTAAGTAGCCGGGTTAAATTTTTAATAGTAGTTTACATATGAGGGGATCAAGTAGTTCGGACCCCCGCCATCCAATACCACTGGGTATTGAAGGAGGTCCTACTAAAGTTGACCCAGGTCCTTACAGGATCTATACACTGAACAAGGCAAGACTCTTACCAAACCATTCCCTTAACCCCCGACCAGGTAGCCAACATACCTCCATATAAAACCGTGGAGATATGAATGGTGAAAATCTTTTATTTTATATAGACAGTAAAATAATGCCAAGACACCACGGACAAACGATAAGGAAAACTCACCTTCAACATAAGAAACTAGTTATTAAAGTCATTAATACATAAACAAATAAAAAGTGCGAAAAGATTAAAAATAAAAAGTATTACACTAGATACTTGTCTTCACCAAGTGATATAAGAGACGTAGGCAAACATGGCCTTTGATTGTCAAGAACTCTTACGATCAATCTTGGATCCCGAGACTACTCATACACTATATGATGGATGATGGATGATGGTGGTGGATGATGGTGTGTGGTGGTGGTGGAGTGTGGGTGAAGTGTGAGAGAGGTGGTTTTCCAAGGGATGGTTTGCAAATGAGCCAAGCACCCCTATTTATAGCCTGCACAGAAGCTCGGACATGGCCCCGTGTCCACTCGTCTTCTCTCCCTTCATTAAATGCAGTTTCTCTGCATTAGTTGACCATGCCCCCGTGTCCGCTGGGCACGACCCCGTGTGCAGAAGCGTATCTGTACTATCAAGATTTTCTCAGATTCTGCGAATCTTAGAGTTGAGCACGGCCCCGTGTCCGCTGGGACGCCCCCGTGGTAGGTGATAGAAGCTTCTACAGCTTTGTCTTTTCTGCAGACACTTGGGCACGCCCCCGTGCTCATTGAGCATGGGGCGTGTTCAGCTTTTTGTTCTCTTGTTTTGCTTGGGAAGATGCTGTCGAGGGGTCGAGCATGCCACGTTTATCCCTTTTCTTATATTTATGTTAGATTTAGCTGCCTTTTTGCTTATTTTGTTCATTTGAGCTCATTTAATCCTGAAAATACAAAAGGAAGACAAAAACACACTTTTTCCAACATTAGTACTAAAAAAGGGTTAGTTTTATGCCACTTTTGAAGTAATTTATATGTTGCATTTTGCACACATCACTCATGATCGTTAGGAGCAGTGAATGGCGCCTTGCCTCGTCCCCATCTTCTGATTCTTGGCGGCATTTTCTTGATCCTGTCAAAACAAACAAAAGAAACAAACAAAAGAAAGCAATAAGATTAGGATTAGTCCTATGTCGTTAGTCTAGACTCGGAGGTCAAGGAATGTGCAAACTGTGTCATTGAGATTAAACACAAAAGGCTAGTGTTTAATTCACTCAACGTTGGCTCTGATACCAACCTGTCACACCCCGATATTTCCACGTATTACCGGTGGGGATTATCGTGACGTAGTTCATATCATCATAGTCAAACAATCACAGTTCAATGCACAACGGAAGCTAAAAGTAAAAATATTACAAACCGATTCGAAAGTAACATAAAGTATTACAAACGGATTGTAAGATGATTCCACAGGCGGATCAAAAGATAAAAAGAAATATTGTTCAACAGATTTAAGCATCAAGAGCTTGCAAGACTCTTTATTTGATACTAAGAGTAGCCAGCCCATTTCGCTTAGTACCTGCACTTAACCTTTTTGGAAAATACGTCAGTTTACACTGGTAAATACAATTAACCGACTCTTTTGAAAAGTGTTTATAAAAATTGATTTAAATGCACAAGGCACAAATATTCTTTTATAACTTGGGATAATTATTTAAAAATAATCTTGTAAAAGAATTATATGTTTGTTATACGTTCAGTAGCCTGGGTTAGAAATACCGGATTAAAGATTAATAGACACACCACATAATATAACCCACGGCGAGTTACTCTCGAACAAGCGGGTAAATCTTTTTACATACGCACCGGAAGGTGTATGCCTACACCATGTGCTTAAGTCGTGGCCATTTCAACGAATGAGCCGAGGATATCCAGGACATGGTCATTAACCCCCCAAAAGCTTAAAACAAACAAAACAGATTAAACGGGTTATCTCAATGAATTAACCTTCATATGATTAAAGATTCAATACCCGACCAAGCGGTATTATTCAATACCGTACCCCAAGCTCGTATAAGGGAAAATAAGTTAAAAGTATTTACCTGAGCTAAAATATAAATTTTAATCCCAGTCGTATAACAAAGCAGCAAGTACGGTAGCTTTTACTGGTCTCCTAAATCTGGAACGAAGGTTTTAATAACATATTAGATTCCTAACGGGTCTTACTTAAGTTAAAACTTAGACCGGTTAGTTTTAAAGAAAGGCTTACGGTTCAAAACGCAAGATTAAGCGAATACCGGATTGGAATGTTATTTAGACCCAACAAGTATGAAGACTTGTATAATATGGGTAAACTAAATACATTCTGGATTTTGAGGTAAAAATGATAAGGTTTGACCCGTTTCGGTTAATTCATGCAAACTAGTTACATAAACCGTACCGAACACGAAAAATGCATAACGGGTAATCAATTGAGTCATGAACAGGTTTCCTAAGTTAATATGCTTAAAATATGTTATGATATCAGTAGGATACCTTCCATTATGCCCAAAACGAATTTAAAATCAAATTGAGCCCCGTAAGGGTATTTTGGTCATTTTAAAGTTTATAAAAGTGGTTAAATAGTAATCTGAGGTTCTGGTCTAAAATGATCAGTAAAAATATTTATTTTAGTGAGTTATATCAGTAGGGTATTGCATATATGTGAAATTTATCATTTATGTCCAAACTATGCACCGTAGGGGCATTTTGGTCATTTCACATAAGCTTTAAGGGTCAAATTTGGAAATCTGAGTTCAAAAATTTTACTTACTGTTAAAGTATAAAAATTTATCCATAACATCAGTAGGTAACAAGCCTTGGGTGCCGAATATGGTTTAAACCATACTATGCGCCTAAATCGCAAAAAAGTCGATATTTGACGATATTCGGGTTGATTAAAGAAATCTGAGATTTTGACCAGCCTTTACAGTTTAAAATAACTTATTTATTATATAAAATCAGTATAAAAAAGGTTTGATATGTAAAGTATGTGTAAAACTCATTTTCTTAGCAAAAAGGGCATAACCGTCAATCACCGAATCAATGCAAGAACCTTATGTTATGATCAGTTTAAAATTTAATAAAAAATTCCAAAAATCCCTAAATATTATATTACATTAGTGGGTAAAAGGTTTGGCGTCAAAATTTGGGTTTAAATAGGATTTATGTTGAAAATGTCGTTTAATTAATAAAAAGGCTTTCATTTACGACATTGAGCATAAGTCCTAATTTAGACCATAAAATGATGTCAAACTTTTAGGACATGTTTATAAATCAGTAATAAATTTTTTTGTCCTATGACATTTTCAAAAATCCTGTTTTAATATCAAAAGGGCATAATGGCCAACTTTTAAGCAAATAACGGAAACATGCAATGAATCGGATTACTAAGGAACCAGGTTGTATAACTTCAGGGGGTTATACTAACCTATAATATGGTCCTAAAGGAACCCTAAGGCATATTTAAAACAAGCTAAATCGGTTCAGAACTGAAAGTCAAAGCAAAAGTCTACTTTTGCGACTTTCGGTTCCGAACCGAGCCTAATCTCAGAATTGTCGGGTTGAACATGCTTAGGCATGTTCTTACATTATTTACCAAGTTATTTTAGTGTTAAAACATGTTCCATAACCTCTGCATTGCTAGTTATGAATTTATTTGCAAAAATAGATTCCGTTGACTTTTTAATATTAAGTTTGACCCGACAATTGACCAAGTTAGAGTGGAAATCAGTAGGTGCCCTTTTAAGGGTTTATTACCTACATAATTACCAACTCGTGGCCACTTTCAATTTGAATAATGACTGGACCATTAGTGATTAATCACTAAGTCAAAGCTTAATTACGATGGCTTTGACTTTTGGTCAGTAAACTAATAAAACTTGAACTTAAGAGACTAAGAACACTTACTAGGGTACTTAGCACGAGTATGGAGCTTTAGAAAACTTCCTTGAGTTCTAGGAGGCTCCAAGGAGTGAGTTGTGAATAAATTTTCAAGTGCAAATGACAAGTGAAGAACATGAGCCCTTATATAGGATTTCTAGAGCTCCAAGATTGATCCACATGCCCCTACAAATGATCCCTGATGATTCCAGGTGTCCCTATTGCATGAAAATCTGTTGGCTCAGTCCCTGGAATCAAAAACAAGCATGCAAAGGTGGTGGAACTGGCTGAACATGCAGCTATCCTTAATTTTCTGCATCTAGCAGTCCCACGCGGGCCGCGTAAGACTCCTAAGGATTCTACGCGGGCCGCGACGCTCCTATGTCACCGGAAAACAACTTTCAGGCTTGGCAGTTTTGGTCCCTGGTCCATAATATGTTTATTTAAGTTCCATTTATTGCATTTAGGACCCCCATAGTTAACTTTTAAGGACCTTAGGTCATAAACTAACTCCGTTAAGCTCCCGGTTAGTTGTATGATCACCCGAAAAGTCTTGTTTTCATCGAAACTCCACAAAATCGATATCCAATATTCTTGAGAGAAAAATATATAATTATTACAATGTTTTTGGGATCATCAAAAGGTCACTCAGAGGTATCTTTTAACATGTTGACATGTTTAACCCCTATATTTCGTAGAATCCTTATTTTAAGCACAAACGACTTGCTAAGTTCGATAAATTATTTGTTAAAGAATACGAACGTCGTGTGAGGTCAATCAGAGGCACAAGAATGGCATGTTGACACTTTGGATCCCTTTTATTAACATATTTACATTGTTTGACAATGTTAGTCCCTCAGAAGAAATTCCTTACACGTTTAAAGTCTATGACACGTGTCTTTATTACATTGGTCATGATTTTACGAGGTGTTACATAAACCACTGAAGTTTTCTGGGTCTCAAGGAGCAACTACGCTCCTATAATGGTTCAAGAGTCTGGAACGCACCTTTAGACATGTTCAATGTCCGAATGAGCGAAAGGTTGAGTTTGCATCTAGTGTTTTCGAGAAACATGCTCTAACATCGTGGAACGGAGTGATGAGAGATAGGGGTGCCGATGTGGCTTTGGCATGGACTTGGGAAGAGCTACGGGCTCTCATGATGAGGGAGTTCTGCCCCCGACACGAAATCAGGGCATTGGAACAAGAGTTCGACGATTTGATGCAAGATGGGGGAGAACACCGTGCTTACACGGATCATTATGAGGTGTTAAGTTTGTTGTGTCCTACTATGGTTACCCCGTTGGAGAAAGCGATCGAGAGGTATATAGATGGTCTGCTTGATTCTGTGCAAGACATAGTTACTGGTAGTAACCCTACCACTGTGCGTCAGGCTTTCGAATTGGCTGCAACCCTGACTGAATCTCAGGTCAGGAAGGGTAAACTTACCCGTAAGGGTGACAAGAAGGAGTCAGCCGGCACAACTCAAGACAAAGGAAATGGTAAGAAAAAGGGCGAGTCATCGAGGAGCTCGAGGAAGCGCAAGGCTTCCCAGAATTTTGCTATTACCGCACAGAACGCTTAGAACCCACCAGCACAGCCTCCTGCAAAGAAGCCATATGCTAGAACTGCATCTTACTGCAATCGGTGCAATGGTCATCATGCGACTCAACAAATGTGTAAACAGTGCACCACTTGTGGTAAACTTGGCCATACGGCCAACATTTGTCGATTGGGTCTGAATCCAGCTGCACAGAATCCAGCACAAGCTCCAGTTTAGGGAAACGCTGCTAGACCTCCATTCCCACCTGGTTCATGTTATAACTACGGAGAAATGGGTCATTTCCTGAACAACTACCCAAAACTGGTGAACGTGAATGCGAATGCAAACCCCGCTCGTGGACGAGCATACAATCTGAATGCTAATGAGGCTCGTGCTGATAATGAAGTTGTTAATGGTACGTTCCTTGTTAACCATCAACTTGCATCTGTTCTTTTCGATTCTAGTGCCGATAGAAGTTTTGTGTCATTATCCTTTGAGCCTTTGCTTGCGATGCCTAGAACTAAACTAAGGGAACCCTTATCTGTCGAAGTTGCTACTGGTGAACCTCTTGTACTCGATTCCGTCATTTGTGATTGTCAATTGAACCTCGATAACCATCTTTTTCCTATTGACCTCACACCGATGCAACTTGGGAGTTTCGATATTATTGTAGGGATAGATTGGTTAACTAAACATCATGCTGAGGTGGTTTGTTTCGATAAGATTGTTCGTATTCCTCTTTTGTCTGGTGAATTCTTAGAAGTTCGTGGCGAGAAACCTTCGAATGGTTTGAAACTCATGTCATGTACTAAAGCCCAAAGGTACTTATGAAAAGGATATGTGGCCTTTCTGGCACATGTCATGGAGGAGAAAGGCAAGAGCAAGAGTATTCAAAATATTCCGATTATTCGAGATTATCCAGAGGTGTTTCCTGATGAACTGCCTGGTTTGCCTCCAGTTCGTCAAGTCGAGTTTCATATTGATCTTGTACCCAATGCTAATCCGATTGCTAAGGCACCTTATCGTCTTGTGCCGTCTGAAATGCAAGAATTATCAAAAAAACTTCAAGAGTTATCTGACAAAGGATTCATCCGTCCGAGTTATTCACCTTGGGGCGCTCTAGTCCTGTTTGTGAAAAAGAAAGATGGATCTTTCCGTATGTGTATCGATTATCGTGAGCTCAATAAGCTCACCATCAAGAATCGATATCCCCTACCATGAATCGATGATTTTTTTGATCAGCTGCAAGGTGTTACATGTTTTTACAAGATCGATTTGCGTTCTGGGTATCATCAGCTTTGTGTACTCGAAGAAGATATTCCCAAAACTACTTTTCGCACATGATATGGTCACTACAAGTTCACTGTCATGCCTTTTGGTTTGACGAATGCCCCAGCTGTTTTCATGGACTTAATGAATAGGGTTTGTAAACCTTATTTAGGCAAGTTCATGATTATATTCATTGACGACATTCTTATTTATTCGAAGTCTCGAGCCGATCACGAACAATACCTTCGCCTGACAATGGAACTCCTGAAGAAGGAGTAACTTTTCGCCAAATTCTCCAAGTGTGAATTCTGGCTTAAAGAAGTTCATTTTTTGGGTCATATTGTTAACGAGCAGGGTATTCATGTGGATCCTTCCAAAATCGCTGCTATTAAGGATTGGAACACGCCTACTACACCCACAGAAGTTCGCTCTTTTCTTGATCTCGCTGGATACTATCGACGATTTACCGCAAACTTCTCGAAGATTGCAGTTCCTCTCACTGTTTTGACTCAAAAGAATAAGACTTTTGAGTGGGGACCCAAATAAGAGGAAGCTTTCCAAACGCTGAAACAAAAACTCTGTGATGCTCCTGTCTTATCTTTGCCCGATGGAAACGATGATTTCATTGTCTATTGTGACACGTCGAATCTTGGCCTTGGTTGTGTTTTTATGCAACGAGATAAGGTTATAGCTTATGCATCAAGACAATTGAAAGTTCACGAGAAGAACTACACAACTCATGATCTTGAGTTGGGCGCTGTGGTTTTTGCACTCAAAATCTGGAGACACTATCTTTATGGCACGAAGTGTATGGTTTTCACAGACCACAAAAGTCTCCAACACATTTTCAATCGGAAGGAGCTAAACATGAGACAACGACGCTGGGTTGAACTCTTAAACGATTACGATTGCGAAATTCGCTACTATCATGGTAAGTCGAATGTCGTAGCCGATGTGCTAAGCCGAAAGGAACGAGTCAAGCTTCACTGTGTTCGAACTCTATCTGATATTCAAACTCGCATCTCTCAAGCTCAACGTACTTGTGTTACACAAGACTTGATGGGTAAGGAATTATCACGTCAACTTGAACTTAAACTCAAAATGAAAGACGATGGGTTACTTTATTTCAAGAATCGTTTGTGGATCCCGAAACAAGACGATCTTCGCACTTTAGTAATGAACGAATCTCATAAGTTTCGTTATTCTATCCATCCTGGTGCTGACAAAATGTACAAGGATCTTCGTACTCAGTACTGGTGGACTGGTATGAAAAAGGATGTTGCCTTGTATGTATCGAAGTGCCTAACTTGTCTCAAAGTCAAGGCTGAACACCAACGACCATCTGATTTGCTTGTACATGTAACACCCCAAAACTCAAATATTTAATACGTAGATATGTTGCCATGTTAATTAAATGAAATATAATAACTTGGTTATTATACCTAGTTAAATGCCTAACAAAAACAAGTAAGGGAATGAATTGGGTGGCAATGTGATTAAGTAACTAATTTGAGGGACTAAGGTTGCCAAATTGGAAATTGAATTTTATTAAATCAAAATTCACACACACACCCACACACACACTAGGTGTGTGCGTATGAACGATCAGAGGGATGGGGAAGGGGGTGCAAACCCTAATTCAAGAAGAACCTTCAAATTAAAATAGGAATTAGCCAAAAAAATTGATGCATGAAGTAAGATTGATGATCACCCAAGTATTCTACACATCAAGTAAGTAATTTTTTTATGTTTTGATGATGTTTGATGACATGGGTTATGATGAATCCATGAATTTAGTTGAAATTAGAATGAGTACTTGTTAACCCTATTGTGTTGAAGATGAATCATTGTTTAATTTTAATTATTTGTATGATTTAGAGTGAAACCCAAGTGTATGAGTATGAGGGTAATGATGATGAACAAGTAAATATTAATATCATGATTATATTGATACACTATATGTTAGGAACTAAGTTTTAATAGTGATTATGATGTAGAATTGTTGATAATGTGATCTTGTATGAATAAGATAATTCATGAGATGAAATTGGGAAGAAACATGCTTAAAATACTAGTACACTATGCTTAATAAGTTGTATGCACACCAAGTGTTTGATAAAATGAATAGGTGAGATTTTGGAAGAGATTTGATGAAAAAGAATATGTCCAGAAAGTTACAGCCGAATTTAATCGGCTGTAACCGGGTCAAATCTGGTCAAAAACTGATTTTTATTGAGTTTTTGATGAACTTCCAGGAAAAACCTTTCAAACCCAACTGCAATTGCATTTTTTCGACGAAAAATGAACGTTTTATGAATTTTTCCGTATCGAAGGTTCAGGCTGCGTTTTCAGGAAGAATTTGCAGCCCATTACGAATGTCATAACTAAATTTAGGATTGAGTTATGATCTCAAATTTTTATTGTAGGTAGCTTCAGGTGATTCCAAAAATCACCAACTTGAATTTCGTCAATCGGATAAACGAGGAATTTTAAATGAATTTTTCCGTAAGCTGCAAACAGAAGTGACGAATCAGATTGCAGCTTAGTAAATGAATTTTTATAAATTTTTGGTAGAGAGTTAGACTCTAAAATTTTAACACAATGATAACCCCTCCAAGGGGCACGTCACATAAAAAGATTGTAATTTTTTCAAGCTCGTAAGTACAGTAAACGGACGTCACAAAACAGCCTATTTTCAGTGAATTGAGCTATACATGTTAGTGAATGATTAATTAATAAAAGTAATGTGACTAAGTGGTTATATGTTTATCGGATTGGAAGTGTGTATGATTGATAGTTGACTTTTTAGAAAGTCAACAAGGTATGAATAATAAGTTTAGACTTCCTAACACTATTGTGAGAATAAGGAGATCATGTGAATATTTGCTAGATTATTATATGACGTACATGACGGTAAGTTGAATTGGTTATGTTATGAATGATGTGATAATGGATCTATACCATATTATGTTAGCAGTTGCCTACTAGTAATTGTCTATGGCATTACGAATTGTAAATTGTATGTATTGTTATGTAATCATTGGTAATTATGCATGTATGAATGTATTTAATTTAATGTATGGTGGAATGTGTACTATAACACGCGTATGTGGTATATAGGACCATGTGTAGAATTTCTCGATGTATGAATATAGTAATTGATAATATGAGTTATAACGTTTGCTAATAATGACATGTAAACGTGGACATGAAAGGATAGGTACATGCCATTTTGGGCGTGAACTCGGGAGGCAACGAGACGAACATATGGAATATGTGTCAACTACTTAAGGGTCAAGGTAAGTGATTCTTGCACTTAATAGTTGTATGCAGGAACATAGGTTTATTGTTTGCAGGTTCTTGTACTTATATATGTAGAACATCTTGTGGTTTAATGTGGAACTTATATGAGAATATTAAAGTATGAAATGTTAAATTGGAGGTATTCATAGGAGAATACCATGGACAAGGGAATCATAACCCACGAGTATGGTAAGTATCTGTATCATAGATTTGAAACTATTTAATTGGTAAGATGAATTCAAGTCATGGGTACATGACTTGCCTGGTGATTATTATGTTTTTTTTTAACTAAGGGTAGAATTTTTGATGTGTTGATAACGGTTAATCTAATAAAGGGTTGTTGACTTATTAAAAGTCAAATTAGTACGTGGCTTCCAAACCACAATCTTAATAAATGGGATACTTTGGATTAAATAAGTACATATGCACATGATTCCAAGTTGTGTACAAATATCATAACCATGATGTTTATTTAGTAAGTGGATTAGATTACAGTGGTAACTAGTTAAACTATTCTCTCAAATTATTTAACTTGGGGTAAGCAAGTAGATTTGGGTCACTTGATCCACATGAATGAAAAAGATCTGGATTCTGGCTAAGTAAAGCATTAATAAAATCTTTGGATCTGTTAGAAATAAATATTAATGGTCTAATAGTTGAATGAGATTTTTATCACAGGTGGCTTAATTGTGAATTCTAGTGGAGGTTGATTCACAAGTTGGAGGCGATAGTTGACTATGAAATTAATGGAGTCGAGTTCGTTGGAAGTTTGTGAAAAATATAGATCAGAATCCACCTATTTGAGTTATCTAATATATATTATATATAGAACTCATAACGTGCATGTTGGGTTTCAGGTATAATGGGAACTAGAGGTTCGCAGACTGATGAATGGAACAAGGTTTGGCGACAAATCCGAGATCGGGTCAGCAATGTCGGTTCGTCCATCCGTCAGGTTATATCGCCGACTTATATGGGTCATCATGTTTTACTTGCCTTTTTAGGTATTCGGTAGTTTTAAACCGTGTAAGCTTCACGAGTCAGACGTAGTGTCTTGTTTTGTTTACGTTCAAGTTTAGAGTTGTAAAATGGATTGTAAACAGGTTTTGTTACCGTAACGGTTATCCGTATTACGAACGGGTCATGCCGAAATTTTATAAAAATTGGCATGAAATATGTAAGTGTTTAAATGATGGTAACTATCAAATGAAAGTCAAGACACTTTAATTGTTTCTAGAAATTGAAGCTAAAAAATGGGCTTACATTCCGCATAGTAAAAATGTTTAGAAAATTTATGGGCGTTACAAGTTGGTATCATAGCCCTGGTTTTAGGGAAATCAAGTATGAGGAGGTAAATACTTGAACTCAAACCTGTGTGCTCTTGTGACAAGGAACCCATACAATCCAAGACTTGATCAAGATCTAAAGTTAGAAGAGAATGTAAGTATGTATTTAAGTATGTATATGAAGAAAACTAACAGTATGTTATGTGTAAGGTAAGAATAGCTGTTTAGAAAGGATGATTCGCGAATGCGGTCTAGGATCGACACCAAGGCTTGTAATAAGACAAAATGATCCCGGGTACGTAGATTTAATATATATAAGTACAAGTAATGGTAAAAACCTATCAATAGAAGGAGAATTTTAAATGAAAGATAATAATGGAATAGTAATGTGGTTTTGAAAATGTTACACGTGCTGAAAACTAATTCTTCGGACATAAGGTGACGATTACACGAAGACACAAAACTAGTATGTGGATTGTGTACCTGGCCAGTACACAAGAAACATGACGTTCGTGAGACCATGATAATTGTTACAGGTATGTCCGTTAGAATTAGGCAGTAGGTGGACGTGAGGGTGAAAGGAAATGTAACACTCTCAAGAAATTGAAAGTACCAGACACGAAAGAGAAGTATGAATGATATGTTAGAATCCGCGAGACGGATTCAAAACATATAAGGAATGAGAAAGTATGAATAATATGTTAGAATCCGCGAGACGGATTCGAAACATGAAAGGAATGAAAGCATGAATGATATGTTAGAATCTGCGAGACGGATTCGAAATATGAAAGAATGAAAGAATGAATGATATGTTAGAATGCGCGAGACGGACTCAAAACATAGAAGGAGTGACAAATATGAATGAGATGTTTGAATCCGCGAGACGGATTCAAAACATACAAAGGAATGGAAAGTGGAATGAAAAGTCTGAATTCGTAAGTAAATGCGGACCGAAGAGGTAATTATTATAAGGCAGATATTAACCAAGTTATGTTTTAAAACTTTTTACTATATAATCTGCGAGACGGATTCGAAATATGAAAGAATGAAAGAATGAATGATATGTTAGAATGCGCGAGACGGACTCAAAACATAGAAGGAGTGACAAATATGAATGAGATGTTTGAATCCGCGAGACGGATTCAAAACATAGAAAGGAATGGAAAGTGGAATGAAAAGTCTGAATTCGTAAGTAAATGCGGACCGAAGAGGTAATTATTATAAGGCAGATATTAACCAAGTTATGTTTTAAAACTTTTTACTATATATAAATATAATTATGCAAATGCGTTGTATGCTGGTCAAATGGTGTTTGCCATTTGTATCCGGTATTTAATGTTTAAAATGGTCAAGTCATATATTTGTA
The DNA here is from genome assembly GCA_030545235.1 of Helianthus tuberosus. Taxonomy (NCBI): domain Eukaryota; kingdom Viridiplantae; phylum Streptophyta; class Magnoliopsida; order Asterales; family Asteraceae; genus Helianthus; species Helianthus tuberosus. Next base: position 32,889,699 of record CM060430.1, read on the forward strand.
GGTGAGCATAATGTATGGTCATGTAATATCACAAATTCGAAGGAAATAGTCAACGCAAGGCATGGATAACGAGTCAATGGATTTGACTCGCGCCAGGTATGTATAAAGGTTATGCTTTTAATAGGAGCTTATAGCTCGACTAGAGAGGGATGTGTCAAAACTGGGTAATTGGTAAACATAGGTCAGAATGTATTTACAATGGACTTCCGAAAAGTCAAACAAAGTAAGTTGATGATTTTTAATCAAGTAATTGTAAAATAGCATGAAGTATTTGATTCACTAAGTAGGTAAGACCGATGAAAACTATTGCAGTAGCAAGAAACCCTAGTCGAAAGATATAAGCTTTGAAATAAGTTACGTGTTATACATATCATACATTGACTCTTGGGAGTCAGAATGAATGACGGTTACGACCTAGACAAATGATTTAAGTAGGTACGGGAACGGGTAAAATCTTGCAATTAATATTAAAATGATGAAATAAAGTCTTTGCAAGTATGCAAGAATGGAAAGGAATTATGACGTGTACTTTGATACGTCTATGATAAGTAAGAAGTACCGGTTTGACTTTGAAAAGTCAGACTGCACAAATTGACAAATGAGTTAAAGATCCGCGAAAGAATGTTTATGTATTGACCCGTCATGAATGGGTCAAATAACGAAAGTGATATGTTAGGAAATGGTCATGTATTGACCCGTTATGAACGGGTCAAACATACTAATGTTATAAAAAGGAATCGAGGAAGGATTTATAGGTAATTAAGGTGATGTGATAAACATCATGTCTGAATGAAATCGAATAAAATGTGTAAACCCCTAATCTTATAATGAGAATGGCAGGAATCAGGATATGATAAACCTGGCAAGGTCAGTGAAAGAATGCTCATAAGCGAAAGCTCATCACACGGATGAATGAGGTCAATCCGAAACATGGTATGAATGGTGACGAAGAGGACCGGCTCGTTGCTGCATGTTGAAGTACTGCGCCAAAGTAGTATGGTTAGCAAATTGTTTAATATATGAATGTAAAATTTTAGCTATGGTTGAAAAAGTACTTCCGTACGAAATAATGTAGCGCAAAATATGTTATGAAAAGGAAGGCTTGGCTTTTAGAAGTTGATTAAGAATGAGTTTGAGTTTAGACTTATGTAGTAAGAAGTGTGTTAATGAGTAAGGAGGTAGAAATAAAACTCCAGGTATAAGTGAAACTATTAGGACTAATACTAACAGTGAAGGGTGTTAATAAGTTGATATGAACTTCAAATTGTTGTAATGTAAATCATGGTATTAGACTCTTTAGGATGCTACTAGTTTGCACACTTTAGTTTAAGTACGAAAATGTGATGAGTTGAAAATTTAAGAAGAAATTGATAAAGAATGGAAATGTAAGGTATGTGTAGTTGACCGGTTACGGTCGGGTCGATGTGATGTAGAAAGCATAATAAAGAAATTGTATAAGTAATGACTCGTTGTAATGGTTCGCAAGGGATGAAATTAGGATAATGATGAAAAAGGTATGTATTAACCCGTTATGGATGGGTCAATTAAGACAAGCATGATGGGCTAGGATAATGGTCAAAACTTTGGCTCGTTGTGAATGGGTCGGATGGACTATATGTTTGATGTTTAAGAAATGTTACGTACAAATCTAGGTAGTCTGATTTATTGAATGAGATGGAGAAAGGATTTCTAGAAATAAGGTTCTTAAAGTTATGACCTTACTAATGTATTAACCGATATAGATGAAGTAGGTTTCGGGGATGAAACCTTCTTTAAGGGGGTAGACTTGTAACACCCCAAAACTCAAATATTTAATACGTAGGTATGTTGCCATGTTAATTAAATGAAATATAATAACTTGGTTATTATACCTAATTAAATGCCTAACAAAAATAAGTAAGGGAATGAATTGGGTGGCAATGTGATTAATTAACTAATCTGAGGGACTAAGGTTGCCAAATTGGAAATTGAATTTTATTAAATCAAAATTCACACACAAACACATTCACACTGGGTGTGTGCGTATGAACGATCAGAGGGATGGGGAAGGGGGTGCAAACCCTAATTCATGAAGAACCTTCAAATTGAAAGAGGAATTAGCCGAAAAATTGATGCATGAAGTAAGATTGGTGATCACCCAAGTATTCTACACATCAATAAGTAAAATTTTATGTTTTGATGATGTTTGATGACATGGGTTATGATGAATCCATGAATTTAGTTGAAATTAGAATGAGTTCTTGTTAACCCTATTGTGTTGAAGATGACTCATTGTTTAATTTTAATTATTTGTATGATTTAGAGTAAAACCCAAGTGTATGAGTATGAGAGTAATGATGATGAACAAGTAAATATTAATATCATGATTATGTTGATACACTATATGTTAGGAACTAAGTTTTAATAGTGATTATGATGTAGAACTGTTGATAATGTGATCTTGTATGAATAAGATAATTCTAGAGATGAAATTGGGAAGAAACATGCTTAAAATACTAGTACACTATGCTTAATAAGTTGTATGCACACCAAGTGTTTGACCAGATTTGACCTGGTTACATCCTTATTCTCACAATAGTGTTAGGAAAGAAAGGAAAACTTGCACCACGATGCGTTGGACCATTTAAAATTGTTGAAAGAATCGGAAAGGTTGCCTATCGACTTGAGCTACCTCCTGAACTTGGGAATATTCACCCAACATTCCACGTGTCCAATTTACGAAAGTGTTTAGCCGATACTGATCTTCATATTCCACTCAACGAAATTCAAATTGATGACACGATGCACTTTGTCGAGAAACCTGTGGAAATAATGGACCGTGAAGTCAAGCGACTGAAGAACAAGCGAATACAATTAGTCAAGGTTCCCTGTGAGTCCAAACGTGGCCCAGAGTTTACTTGGGAACATGAGGGCCAAATGAAGGCGAAATATCCACATTTGTTTTCTCAAGTTTCCTCTAGTTAAAATTTCAGGACGAAATTTCCTAAAGTAGGGGAGACTATGACAATTGTGCTCTGTAAACAATGTACAATGTAAAACAATATCAATTAGCAATGAAACAATGTGTTTTGGTCTCAATATTTGTGTATTTGTATTTGCCGATTTTACGTTTTGATTCTAGTTCGATTTCAAGCTTCTAATCGCTTTCTGAAAGGTTATACACAAAATGTTACATAAACGTAATCAGTTTAACATGAAAAACACTCCAGAACAGTGACATAGGCTTAACATACCTTAAATAACCTTTACATTACTTAGAAATAAGTTTTGAAGGGTTTGGTGTGTCAAAAACAAGTTTATTCGATCACAGGGACTATTTGCATCAAACTGCGAAAGTCTGTCGATTCGTATAGTAACGAACATTTCGGAACTTGATCATAAGCTAAACATACCCTAAATATCCTTTACATAGCTTAGAAATAGGCTTTGAGGGGTTCGGTATGCGAAAATGTGCTTATTTGATCAATAAGGACTAAAAGCATCAAAAAGTGCATAAGTTTGCATTTACGCGCATATCTTACGTTCTGAACATATCCCGACATCCAAAAAATTTTGTAATCATTAAAATATTTTATTTTAGTGATGGGAATGAAAATTTGCGTGACGAATCGTAATTTGGATCGTTTTTCGCGTCCGTGCAAGTTTCATCGTAATTAACCAAATAACGCGACCGTACGACCAAACGAACCGACATCCGAGATGTTTTCAAGCATATTTCATGTTCCCTGTGCTTTAACATCATTGTAGAGCCTTGAAATGGGGTTAACAGGGCTTAAATGCATCAAAAACTAAGTTTTAAGCATGCAAGGACCATTTATGCCAAAACATGAAACTTTTAACTGACCTGCCTCGCGCCACGCGCCAGCCCAGGTAGTCTCTAGCATGCCACGTGATAGAGTTGTTTTCCATAAATACCAGTTTTTAACAAACAGCTGCTAAATCATGGTTTTAATCCTTGGTTTTTGCAATCTATGAGCTGGTATGTGTGTTTAGCAAGCTGACCAATCAATGTTTAACAAGTGTAAGGTCATGATTTAGTCTCAAAACACAAGTAATAATCCTATGGCTTCATGATTTCTATAAATAGTTTGGGTTTTTGCCATCTTCATTGCTCATTTACCTCAAATCTGCTCATTGAAGCTCTCACACTTGTTGAAGGCTTCAAATCTTCAGTTTTCTTTGTTTCTTTCCAAGCTTGGACCCCTTTGTATGTTTCTTTCTTGCTTGGTTATGCTTTTCAAGCATGAAAGTCAAGTTGTGTTTGACTTTCTTCTTTGACCATGAATTGGTCAAGACAAAGTTCGTTGAACGTTGCAACGTGAGCGTAATCACGATGGTTATAGTCCCTTGTGACTATACCTACTGATTACCACGTCGATTAGTCGAAGTGACGAGTCAAAGTTTCGATCAAAATGTCGATTATGCGCATTTTACGATGAAGCTATTTTCGGGTATCAAAACACTTTATTTTGATATCAAATCAGTTTTCTAACTTGTTAAACATGTTTAACTCGTCACTTTTAGTCTAGTGCTTGATAGGTTCGTAAGTCAAGCGGTCTTGACAACCGCTTAGACTTTCTAACCCGACCCGTTTGGTCGATCGTTAGGATCTGACCAAACATATTATGTGACCATAGTTATATAGGGAATAACCTTCCGAGGTTATACCTTATGGTCACTTAGTTTAATTAGTTGTATGATAGGTAGTTTATATGCCTTAGGTAAATGACCAAAATGACCTTTTCATGCATAATTTGAATTTAAGCATATGTAACCTAAATATTGTCACTTAAACCGATTATGCAACATATTTAAACATGTTACGGCATATAATACTTGTCATAGGACTAGTTAGGCGTCTCGAACACCCATTCGCGCGAACGACACGTTAAAGTAGCGTAGACTACCTTAACGGGTCGTAAGCACTTAGGATAGGTTCCAATTTAGAATGTAGGCTTTGTTAAACCATATCACATGAGTTCCAATACTCATTTGATTTACGAGACCTCATTCTACCCGATCTCCCGATTTAGGTGTCGATTTATTAACATAGCGACCCGATTACTAGGTGCCACTTGATTTCCTTGGTTTGCCTGAGCTCTATTAAGTTCATTAGATCGAGGATACTTTGCAATTCAACATGAGTACATAGTTCCCCTATTTTACTGTTTTCGATTGTTTTGGGGTGATTCATATGTGTTAAACGATTTCGATGATTTCAAAAACGAATATTATGGTTTATATTAAATACAACGATTTAGATAATGTGAACGAACTTGTTTGGGAGGTATTTACATAACGAATGACATTTATTAACAATGATCAAGCTGACCAGTAGTATGTTATGGTACCATAGGATCTGACAAATCCCGTTATCGGATTGTCACCATGGTTATGTATGGGGGTTATGTGGGTAACGACTGAACCTGATGATTGTTAACTTACCCTTTGGTGGTTTGTTAATACGAGTTGAATGATGGACGAGTTACGAAGGTGTGAATGTGTTCAACGAGACGACTAAAAGTTAGTTTTCACAATTAAAACATGAACGACTAGAACAATTAGAACGATTTGAACGATTTGAACGATAGAACGATTTGAACGATTGAACGATTTGAACGATAGAACGATTTAAACGATTTGGAACAAGTTAAACGAATTGAACGAGGTTCGCGGACTGATGAATGGAACAAGGTTTGGGAACTAGAGGTTCGCGGACTGATGAATGGATCAGTTTAGAGAATTTATGGGCGTTACAGTACAACCAGAGATACCGGTTTGGAAGTGGGAGAACATTGCGATGAATCTATCACTAAGTTACCATGTAAATCTAGAGGTCACGATGCTATTTGGGTAGTCATTGATCGTCTAATGAAGTCAGCTCACTTTATATCGATTCGCGAGGATCTATCTGATGATAAACTTACCAAGATTTATGTTGATGAGATTTTGTCTCGACATGGTGTTCCTTTGGATATCATATCTGACCGTGATGCTCGATTCTCATCTCACTTTTGGAAGACCATGCAATCTGCTATGGGAACTCAACTAAATCTGAGCACTGCTTATCATCCCCAAACGGATGGACAATCCGAGAGGACGATACAAACATTGGAGGATATGCTTAGAGCATGTGTGATAGACTTTGGTGGTAATTGGGATTCTCACCTAGCGTTGATCGAGTTCTCTTACAACAATAGTTATCATGCTAGTATCAATATGGCACCGTTCGAAGCTTTATACAATCGAAAATGTCGTTCACCTGTCTGTTGGAATGAGATCGGTGAAGCTCAGCTTACTGGACCTGAGCTCATTCTGGAAACAACGGACAAAGTCAAGAAAATTCACGATAATCTTCTGACAGCTAGAAGCCGTTAAAAGAGTTATACGGATATGCGACGCAAGCCTTTGGAATTTCAAATTGGAGACCATGTTCTACTCAAGGTATCCCCTTGGAAGGGAGTGGTGAGATTTGGAAAGAAAGGAAAACTTGCACCACGATGCGTTGGACCATTTAAGATTGTTGAAAGAATCGGAAAGGTTGCCTATCGACTTGAGCTACCTCCTGAACTTGGGAATATTCACCCAACATTCCACGTGTCCAATTTACGAAAGTGTTTAGCCGATACTGATCTTCATATTCCACTCGACGACATTCAAATTGATGACACGATGCACTTTGTCGAGAAACCTGTGGAAATAATGGACCGTGAAGTCAAGCGACTGAAGAACAAGCGAATACAATTAGTCAAGGTTCCCTGTGAGTCCAAACGTGGCCCAGAGTTTACTTGGGAACATGAGGGCCAAATGAAGGCGAAATATCCACATTTGTTTTCTCAAGTTTCCTCTAGTTAAAATTTCAGGACGAAATTTCCTAAAGTAGGGGAGACTATGACAATTGTGCTCTGTAAACAATGTACAATGTAAAACAATATCAATTAGCAATGAAACAATGTGTTTTGGTCTCAATATTTGTGTATTTGTATTTGACGATTTTACGTTTTGATTCTAGTTCGATTTCAAGCTTCTAATCGCTTTCTGAAAGGTTATACACAAAATGTTACATAAACGTAATCAGTTTAACATGAAAAACACTCCGGAACAGTGACATAGGCTTAACATACCTTAAATAACCTTTACATAACTTAGAAATAAGTTTTGAAGGGTTTGGTGTGTCAAAAACAAGTTTATTCGATCACAGGGACTATTTGCATCAAACTGCGAAAGTCTGTCGATTCGTATAGTAACGAACATTTCGGAACTTGATCATAAGCTAAACATACCCTAAATATCCTTTACATAGCTTATAAATATGCTTTGAGGGGTTCGGTATGCGAAAATGTGCTTATTTGATCAATAAGGATTAAAAGCATCAAAAAGTGCATAAGTTTGCATTTACACGCATATCTTACGTTCTGAACTTATCCCGACATCCAAAAAATTTTGTGATCATTAAAATATTTTATTTTAGTGATGGGAATGAAAATTTGCGTGACGAATCGTAATTTGGATCGTTTTTCGCGTCCGTGCAAGTTTCATCGTAATTAACCAAATAACGCGACCGTACGACCAAACGAACCGACATCCGAGATGTTTTCAAGCATATTTCATGTTCCCTATGCTTTAACATCATTGTAGAGCCTTGAAATGGGGTTAACAGGGCTTAAATGCATCAAAAACTAAGTTTTAAGCATGCAAGGACCATTTCTGCCAAAACATGAAACATTTAACTGACCTGCCTCGCGCCACGCGCCAACCCAGGTAGTCTCTAGCATGCCACGCGACAGAGTTATTTTCCATAAATACCAGTTTTCAACAAATAGCTGCTAAATCATGGTTTTAATCCTTGGTTTTTGCAATCTATGAGCTGGTATATGTGTTTAGCAAGCTGACCAATCAATGTTTAACAAGTGTAAGGTCATGATCTAGTCTCAAAACACATGTAATAATCCTATGGCTTCATGATTTCTATAAATAGTTTGGGTTTTTGCCATCTTCATTGCTCATTCACCTCAAATCTGCTCATTGAAGCTCTCACACTTGTTGAAGGCTTCAAATATTTAGTTTTCTTTGTTTCTTTCCAAGCTTGGACCCCTTTGTATGTTTCTTTCATGCTTGGTTATGCTTTTCAAGCATGAAAGTCAAGTTGTGTTTGACTTTCTGCTTTGACCATGAATTGGTCAAGACAAAGTTCGTTGAACGTTGCAACGTGCGCGTAATCACGATGGTTATAGTCCCTTGTGACTATACCTACTGATTACCACGTCGATTAGTCGAAGTGACGAGTCAAAGTTTCGATCAAAATGTCGATTATGCGCATTTTGCGATGAAGCTATTTTCGGGAATCAAAACACTTTATTTTGATATCAAATCAGTTTTCTAACTTGTTAAACATGTATAACTCGTCACTTTTAGTCTAGTGCTTGATAGGTTCGTAAGTCAAGCGGTCTTGACAACCGCTTAGACTTTCTAACCCGACCCGTTTGGTCGATCGTTAGGATCTGACCAAACATATTATGTGACCATAGTTATATAGGGAATAACCTTCCGAGGTTATACCTTATGGTCACTTAGTTTAATTAGTTGTATGATAGGTAGTTTATATGCCTTAGGTAAATGACCAAAATGACCTTTTCATGCATAATTTGAATTTAAGCATATGTAACCTAAATATTGTCACTTAAACTGATTATGCAACATATTTAAACATGTTAGGGCATATAATACTTGTCATAGGACTAGTTAGGCATCTCGAACACGCATTCGCGCGAACGACACGTTAATGTAGCGTAGACTACCTTAACGGGTCGTAAGCACTTAGGATAGGTTCCAATTTAGAATGTAGGCTTTGTTAAACCATATCACATGAGTTCCAATACTCATTTGGTTTACGAGACCTCATTCTACCCGATCTCCCGATTTAGGTGTCGATTTATTAACATAGCGACCCGATTACTAGGTGCCACTTGATTTCCTTGGTTTGCATGAGCTCTATTAAGTTCATTAGATCGAGGATACTTTGCAATTCAACATGAGTACATAGTTCCCCTATTTTACTGTTTTCGATTGTTTTGGGGTGATTCATATGTGTTAAACGATTTCGATGATTTCAAAAATGAATACTATGGTTTATATTAAATACAACGATTTCGATAATGTGAACGAACTTCTTTGGGACGTATTTACATAACGAATGACATTTATTAACAATGATCAAGCCGACCAGTAGTATGTTATGGTACCATAGGATCTGACAAATCCCGTTATCGGATTGCCACCATGGTTATGTATGGGGGTTATGTGGGTAACGACTGAACCTGATGATTGTTAACTTACCCTTTGGTGGTTTGTTAATACGAGTTGAATGATGGACGAGTTACGAAGGTGTGAATGTATTCAACGAGACGACCAAAAGTTAGTTTTCACAATTAAAACATGAACGACTAGAACGATTTGAACGATTTGAACGATAGAACGATTTGAACGATTGAACGATTTGAACGATTTAAACGATTTGGAACAAGTTAAACGAATTGAACGAGGTTCGCGGACTGATGAATGGAACAAGGTTTGGGAACTAGAGGTTCGCGGACTGATGAATGGATCAGTTTAGAGAATTTATGGGCGTTACAGTACAACCAGAGATACCGGTTTGGAAGTGGGAGAACATTGCGATGAATCTATCACTAAGTTACCATGCAAATCTAGAGGTCACGATGCTATTTGGGTAGTCATTGATCGTCTAATGAAGTCAGCTCACTTTATATCGATTCGCGAGGATCTATCTGCTGATAAACTTACCAAGATTTATGTTGATGAGATTTTGTCTCGACATGGTGTTCCTTTGGATATCATATCTGACCGTGATGCTCGATTCTCATCTCAGTTTTGGAAGACCATGCAATCTGCTATGGGAACTCAACTAAATCTGAGCACTGCTTATCATCCCTAAACGGATGGACAATCCGAGAGGACGATACAAACATTGGAGGATATGCTTAGAGCATGTGTGATAGACTTTGGTGGTAATTGGGATTCTCACCTAGCGTTGATCGAGTTCTCTTACAACAATAGTTATCATGCTAGTATCAATATGGCACCGTTCGAAGCTTTATACAATCGAAAATGTCGTTCACCTGTCTGTTGGAATGAGATCGGTGAAGCTCAGCTTACTGGACCCGAGCTCATTCTGGAAACAATGGACAAAGTCAAGAAAATTCGTGATAATCTTCTGACAGCTAGAAGCCGTTAAAAGAGTTATACGGATATGCGACGCAAGCCTTTGGAATTTCAAATTGGAGACCATGTTCTACTCAAGGTATCCCCTTGGAAGGGAGTGGTGAGATTTGGAAAGAAAGGAAAACTTGCACCACGATGCGTTGGACCATTTAAGATTGTTGAAAGAATCGGAAAGGTTGCCTATCGACTTGAGCTACCTCCTGAACTTGGGAATATTCACCCAACATTCCACGTGTCCAATTTACGAAAGTGTTTAGCCGATACTGATGTTCATATTCCACTCGACAAAATTCAAACTGATGACACGATGCACTTTGTCGAGAAACCTGTGGAAATAATGGACCGTGAAGTCAAGCGACTGAAGAACAAGCGAATGCGATTAGTCAACGTTCCCTGGGAGTCCAAACGTGGCCCAGAGTTTACTTGGGAACATGAGGACCAAATGAGGGCGAAATATCCACATTTGTTTTCTCAAGTTTCCTTTAGTTAAAATTTCGGGACGAAATTTCCTAAAGTAGGGGAGACTATAACAATTGTGCTCTGTAAACAATGTACGATGTAAAACAATATCAATTAGCAATGAAACAATGTGTTTTGGTCTCAATATTTGTGTATTTGTATTTGACGATTTTACGTTTTGATTCTAGTTCGATTTCAAGCTTCTAATCGCTTTCTGAAAGGTTATACGCAAAATGTTACGTAAACATAATCAGTTTAACATGAAAAACACTCCAAAACAGTGACATAGGCTTAACATACCTTAAGTAACCTTTACATAACTTAGAAATAAGTTTTGAAGGGGTTGGTGTGTCAAAAACAAGTTTATTCAATCACAGGGACTATTTGCATCAAACTGTGAAAGTCTGCCGATTCGTATAGTAACGAACATTCCGAAACTTGATCATAAGCTAAACATACCCTAAATATCCTTTAAATAGCTTAGAAATAGGCTTTGAGGGATTCAGTATGCGAAAATGTGCTTATTTGATCAATAAGGACTAAAAGCATCAAAAAGTGCATAAGTTTGCATTTACGCGCATATCTACGTTCTGAACATATCCCGACATCCAAAAAATTTTTTAATCATTAAAACATTTTAGTTTAGTGATGGGAATGAAAATTTGCGTGACGAATCGTAATTTGGATCGTTTTTCGCGTCCGTGCGAGTTTCGTCGTAATTAACCAAATAACGCGACCGTACGACCAAACGAACCAACATCCGAGATGTTTTCAAGCATATTTCATGTTCCCTATGCTTTAACATCATTGTAGAGCCTTGAAATGGGGTTAACGGGGCTTAAATGCATCAAAAACTAAGTTTTAAGCATGCAGGGACCATTTCTGCCAAAACATGAAACTTTTAACTGACCTGCCTCGCGCCACGCACCAGCCCAGGTAGTCTCTAGCATGCCACGCGACAAATATGTTTTCCAGAAATACCAGTTTTCAGCAAACAGCTGCTGAATCATGGTTTTAATACTTGGTTTTTGCAATCTATGAGCTGGTATGTGTGTTTAGCAAGCTGACCAATCAATGTTTAACAAGTGTAAGGTCATGATCTAGTCTCAAAACACATGTAATAATCCTATGGCTTCATGATTTCTCTAAATAGCTTGGGTTTTTGCCATCTTCATTGTTCATTCACCTCAAATCTGCTCATTGAAGCTCTCACACTTGTTGAAGGCTTCAAATCTTCAGTTTTCTTTGTTTCTTTCCAAGCTTGGACCCTTTGTATGTTTCTTTCATGCTTGGTTATGCTTTTCAAGCATGAAAGTCAAACCATGTTTGACTTTCTGCTTTGACCATGAATTGGTCAAGACAAAGTTCGTTGAACTTTGCAACATGAGCGTAATCACGATGGTTATAGTCCCTTGTGACTATACCTACTGATTACCACGTCGATTAGTCAAAGTGACGAGTCAAAGTTTCGGTCAAAATGCCGATTATGTGCATTTTACGACGAAGCTATTTTCGGGTATCAAAACACTTTATTTTGATATCAAATCAGTTTTCTAACTTAGTTAAACATGTTTAACTCGTCACTTTTAGTCTAGTGCTTGTATAGGTTCGTAAGTCAAGCGGTCTTGACAACCGCTTAGACTTTCTAACCCGACCTGTTTGGTCGATCGTTAGGATCCGACCAAACATATTATGTGACCATAGTTATATAGAGAATAACCTTCCGAGGTTATACCTTATGGTCACTTAGTTTAATTAGTTGTATGATAGGTAGTTTATATGCCTTAGGTAAATGACCAAAATGACCTTTTCATGCATAATTTGAATTTAAGCATATGTAACCTAAATATTGTCACTTAAACCAATTATGCAACATATTTAAACATGTTAGGGCATATAATACTTGTCATAGGACTAGTTAGGCGTCTCGAACACGCATTCGCGCGAACGACACGTTAAAGTAGCGTAGACTACCTTAACGGGTCGTAAGCACTTAGGATAGGTTCCAATTTAGAATGTAGGCTTTGTTAAACCATATCACATGAGTTCCAATACTCATTTGGTTTACGAGACCTCATTCTACCCGATCTCTCGATTTAGGTGTCGATTTATTAACATAGCGACCTGATTACTAGGTGCCACTTGATTTCCTTGGTTTGCCTGAGCTCTATTAAGTTCATTAGATCGAGGATACTTTGCAATTCAACGTGAGTACATAGTTCCCCTATTTTACTGTTTTTGATTGTTTTGGGGTGATTCATATGTGTTAAACGATTTCGATGATTTCAAAAACGAATACTATGGTTTACATTAAACACAACGATTTCGATAATGTGAACGAACTTGTTTGGCACGTATTTACATAACGAATGACATTCATTAACAATGATCAAGCCGACCAGTAGTATGTTATGGTACCATAGGATCTGACAAATCCCGTTATCGGATTGCCACCATGGTTATGTATGGGGGTTATGTGGGTAACGATTGAACCTGATGATTGTTAACTTACCCTTTGGTGGTTTGTTAATACGAGTTGAACGATGGACGAGTTACGAAGGTGTGAATGTATTCAACGAGACGACCACAAATTAGTTTTCACAATTAAAACATGAACGACTAGAACGATTTGAACGATAGAACGATTTGAACGATTGAACGATTTGAACGATTTAAACGATTTGGAACAAGTTAAACGAATTGAACGAACGATTGGTTTTTGGTATGTGATTAGATAACGGGATGGGTGTAACGTCATAAAAGCATGGTAGATATGCCGCTGGTACTTCTTATATATAAGTGTTTTTATCATATTACATTTCGTGGCGTTATTTAGTTCACTTGGACGAACGATTTCAAACGATAACCCGCAACGATGTTTACTAAATGATATAAACTATACGAGTTTTATTACGAAAACGATTTATAATTTGGTTCACATAAAAAAATGTTTTGGGTTAAGATTCATGGCAACGAGGTTTTATAAACTATAACCAACTTATTTTGAGTTGGTTAATCATATTGCAATACTAAACACTTTTCAAAACAAGGTTTTCAGTTATCGACTCTTATAGTCAAACGAGGTATTGCAACATGTATACGAGCCACAAATCTAACACACTCACAAAACCTATGTGCTCCCCGGCATTTCTTTGCTGACTTTTTTTTAACATATGTTTCAGGTGGTGTTTGATGATGTTGATTGCGACTAGGATGCATGCTCTCTTAGGATCTGACGAGTCCTTAGTGATTTAATAACAATGATAGACAATGTGGTTGTGTTTTATCTTTAATTTCAAGACAATGTTAAATGTTTAATAATTTAAATAAAACGAAACTTTTAATCCGTGTGTTGTGAAACAATAATTATGTCGATCCACTCCCCGACGTTTCCGCCGCAGTTTATTGTTTTACGCGGTCTGGGTGTGAAACCATCGGTCTCCACCGATGCGTTCATAGACATGAGCGATTCGACATACACCTTCTTAACAAGAGCCAGGATAAGGGGAATAAAGGTTGGTTTCGCCCACCGGTATTAAGCGTAGGTTTTACCCTTTCTGATAACCTCTTGCGTTCGTGTTTAAATCAAGGACAATTTAGGTACCTTAGGCACTTCGGTGTTGTTCCGTCCAGTAAGGAACCGCCCGATCCGGATAAATTCCTTAAAATAAGATGAAACTTCATAAAAATCTCTAGCCACGGGGCCGTGTCCAGGTCAACACGCCCCGTGCCCAGAATACGGACAAAATGTGTCAGAGTCATGTCTGACCACGGGGCCGTGTCCAGCCAACACGGGGCCGTGGTCAGCGTGCTGTCGTTTTCTATAAAGTCAGCATGATTCCTGCACATTTGGACCCATTCCAAAGACAAAGATCTGGTGGGATCTTCGCATATACCCTACAAGGTATATTCCAAAGAAGGATCTCAACAACCATCTTGTCTTTACCACTTTTGTCTCTTGCCTTCTTCTTCAAAAACTCCTCAAAACCTCCATTAAAGCTTAAAACTTCCATGATTTCAAGCTTTATTGTGATATTTGCTAGGTTTTTAACCAAGGAATCTTAATAAAAATAAGTTTTATAACACTGTTTTAAGTTATTTTTGCTCAGAAATGTCTCAAAAGTTAGAAAAATAATTTAAAGCACTAAGATTCCTGGTTTTAAAAATCGACAGAATGGTGGCCACGGGGCCGTGCCCAGCAAACACCAGGCCGTGGCCGGAGTTACTATTTCATTGTTTTGAACTTTTCGACTTGTTTTCTTAGAATGTCGAGCCGGAACAGCGGAACATCCTCAGCTCACTAAAGAAACGATCGAAGGGGAAGAAGAACATCGGTGGAAGACTCATTGGTTAACTATGTGTATGCCTTGCGAGAAGCAATTGACGAGAGACATCAGTGGAGGAAGCCTTAATTGACCGTATTAACCATTTCTCAGTGGGGTTAGAGGGTTGTCTTCAAGAAGTCAACCTTCAAATCCCTTAAGTACCGGAAGTCATTTCCGAAGTTTTTTATCGTTCCTACTACATTTAGGGTAGAACTCCTTAGTGATTTCATGCATTTTATAACCTATCTATCGTAGGATCTTTGTAGTTTTTCATTTTTAGCTACTTTAATTTTAATTTTTTGGATCTATGTAACTTAGCACTCTTTAATGAATGATGGTTTAAATTAATGAATAGTGTTTGGATGATGTTGTAATGGTTAAACACACTCAAAGGTGGAGGTTACTACGGGAATATTAAAACCACACCCCATGCACAAAAACAGAGCATCCCGACAATTTTTTGTGACAAATGGCAATAAACCGGCAATTCCGTACAAACTAATCACTATTTTATTTATATAATCTCATGCATTTAGTGTAATTTGACTACGTAACTGTGTCGTATACTGGATAAGAGTGTTAGGACAAGAAAACAAAGCTAAAACATATGTTGGTTTTCGTCGTAATGCGAAACCAAACAAACAATGTCCTAAAAGTGTTGGTGGAAAGGGCTGCGTGCACTATTCACGGTTATACTATTAATGCCAGCAAACCGTGAAATCAGACCGAAACACTGAAAAACGACACTCGGATAACATAACTGAGTCCATTTATATAAACAAACATTATTTTGAAAACACATCTTGCAAAGAAACAAGACTTTCCGGTATAACGCTCTAATCTAAAAAATATCCTTTTCGGCCTAAAATATAGTATTTTTAACTCGTCCGAACCTATAACAAAGCATTTCCGGGATTTCGGAATAATGTCATATGATGAAAAACACACTAAAACAATAAGATGATATCAACGGAATGTTCATAATCACAAGTT
The DNA here is from genome assembly GCA_030545235.1 of Helianthus tuberosus. Lineage (NCBI taxonomy): Eukaryota > Viridiplantae > Streptophyta > Magnoliopsida > Asterales > Asteraceae > Helianthus > Helianthus tuberosus. The sequence goes on from CM060430.1 coordinate 32,905,715, forward strand.
TCCGACGTTATGTCGCTATGCACTAAACTAGTCCGTTAGCGACTCGACGAACTAGTAAGCGACAATTTCGTCACGAAACAACCAAACCAAGAGTCTAGTGAACTAGTTAAGCTAAATTTGGGACTCGGAATCACTTCATACAACTTTCGGATGCAAGAAAACAATTCACGGAAATATTCGTCGGTGCGGCATAAAAGCGTCGTAAACACACTGTCGACGAAACGAAAAGCATCCTAGGTATCAAAACGTAATTTTTACTAGTTTAGTGAACTAGTTAATAATAATTTTGGTTCCGAATCACTAATTACCCCTTAACGATGTACTTAAAATCCTAATCACCCTACACCTCTTAATTACCAAAATACTAGTTATTTTAACAATTGTTATAAAATATTTTCATTTTACCCCCCCCCCCCACCATCATCATGACCGAAAATTTGGTGGACCCCACCCCTTGATTTTGCTTGGATATGGGAAGATTTAGAGTATGGTGTGAAGATTAGTTGTTGGAAAAATCTATACTTGAAGATTTATAAGATATGCCATCATCATTTTCATCATCCAACAACTTTAAAAAAAAATCACAAAAACCTTCTCCTTTGTGCACCCCATTTCGGCAGCCAAACACCCCCTTTAACACATCTTCAAGCTCTAGTAAACACCTATTTTTCACTAAATAATAACCACAACAAGATCACTTATGCAAAGGTTATACATGGAGCTTTACTAGGAGTCTTCTTGGAGCTTATTTCTTCTAATTTTCTTGTCTAAATTAGTGCAATATTCTAAGTCTTCAAACCACAATTTTTAAGCTTTAAATTACTAGTAGTTTATGGAAGTACAAGTTGTTGTTCTTGAAATTTAAGATAAACATAATAAAAACCCTAAACATAAACACAAAGATCACTAAATATAACTATTATTATGTGTTTACTTGTTATATTTATGTTGATTGTTCATGAAATTTATAATGATCATGTTGTTTATGCTAGAACAAGTTCATAGAAAAATGAAGACATGATGATCTTGAAGCTTGTAAGTTATAGTAACCTACAAGCATGATAATATTAGTATGATGAACACAAAAATATGATTTAAACATTTCTATGTTTAAATCATGTAAGATCATCACCTTCATGTTCGTGAGTTATGTATATATTTCTTGAAAATGTTAAAAGAAACAAGGGTTTAAAAAGGTTTATAACTTGATTTTGAAGAATATATAAACTTGGATTTTTTTTGGAGGAAGGTTTATCTAAAAAGTGTATTATGAAAGTTCATGAAATGTGGAAGAATGTTAACATATAAACATGTTTAAAAGAAACTTGGTGAATATTGGTGATTTAGTGAATTGATCATTGATTTAAACGCGTTTTTGTAACGTGGGAAACGTCATAGTTTAGGGGAAACTATGGCGAATTTTTCTAAAAATCTAATCGTGATTAAAGAAGGGATTAAAGGGTGATTAACAAGGTTAAACGCGATTAGTGGTCTTAAACGTCATTATGGAAACTTTGATGAGAATATTTAAGGTTTAAATATTCAAGAAGTTCTTATGAACTTAAACTTATATTTTTACAAAAATAAATGGGTAAAAATATAACAATGTGAAAATATAATTTTTGGTAAGAAAAATTATATATTTTTGGAAACTTGCTAAGTGCATGTGATGTGTGCTATATATGTGTATGTATTAGATACCTATAGGGTGATCAAAATAAATATACATACATGTTCCTACATGGTCCAAGAAATGCTAGTAAAATCGGACAATTAAATAGAATGGTCGAAACGGAAATACATAACACTTGATGATGACAAATTGGGCGTATCGACATCATGAACAAGCTACTACAAAGTCGAGTCTAAAATAACATATTTTTGACGTTAAAACGAGCACATATATAAGTGACCAATAACAAGAATCCGGAAAGTCGAAAACTATAAAAATTACCAGGTATTTTTTTTTCATAGGAAAAATGAACTTATTTAAAGTTTGATACTTGGTAACATTTTGGTAAAAATTGCAAGATTATGTTAATGGACTCATGAAGTTGGAATTGGGCCTATCAAAGTTGGTAATGGGCTAGGCCCAAATTCCTTAATACATGGGCTAGGGCCCAATGGCAATATAACATGGGCTCGGCCCAATAATATTAAAGACATGGGATAGACCCAATGACAATATAACATGGGCTCGGCCCAATAACATAAAAGACATGGATTAGGCCAATTAACATAGATAACATGGGCTCGGCCCAATGACATGGGCTTGGTCCAATAACATTAAAACATGGGTTAGATACGATAACATAGATAACATGGGCTCGGCCCAATGACATGAGCAAAGGCTCAATGACATGCGTGCAATGCACAAGGACATGTGAAGAACGAAGCCATCACACATAAGTCAATACACATAGAATACATGAATACGCTTATGAATTCAATACGTATAGAATATATGTATACACATAACAATCGAGCGAGTAAACTATCAACGCTCTAAAATACAAAGTTGTTCCAAAAATGACAAACGAGAACATAGTAAAGAATTCAAGATGAACAACTTGTATGAGATCTGAAAGACCTAGTGTCTAACGAGATTAGTACACATGTAGGTTATTGACACGTACGGACGCTCACTTCGATATCATAATCCTCAGAACGCAAATTTATGAGTTCATGTCCCTCCTTTCACTGATTTCAATGTTTTGTTTTCAAAAACATCGAGGGGAAATACGTGCTAAAACTATTGGTATGTTAGTTACGGAGTAGAAGATAACATGATCAATGTGCATAAGTAGGATGATAACATTAGTAACCATTAATCACATAGTGACCAAGGTGCAATAGGTGTAGATCTATTGGGCTTGAGGCACGCCCCACTCCTGGTTGGTATACCCTGGAGTGCTTTTGTGATCCCAAATGATGACAAAGTGTTCTCGGTTTGGTTATTTACTTATGGTACATTTTGTCAGGGGGCTCGCTACCCACTGATAGATCCTTAAACAGACTCCATGTATGAATCAGAACATACCATGATTACAAGATAACATTTATGAGATTTCATATGATAACAATATCTGCATGAACTCGCTCAACTTTTGTTGACTTTTTAAAACTACATGTATTTCAGGAAACAGGACCTGAGCCAGTGATACACTATGGGATTCGGGAAAACAAATGACAACGATTGCCACTTTTGAAGGGTTTGTATTCTATATCCCAACTTCGTATGGGTATATAGGAAACAAAACCTTACTAAGTTTTAAGTTAAAACTATCTTTTGTGATGTGTAAAACAATCTGATAACTATGTTATGTCTAATGTTGTGAACAAGTATGGTACTTGAAACTACTTTTGGGAAAAATATGTATATATTCGTTGGAATCTATATATCTATGGCATCGTTGTTGGTTCATGTTGTTAATACATTTGGATGCAATGATTACCTTTCTTACGTCACACACAATACGCTTCTGCAACTAGCAGGGTGTGACAGATTGGTATCAGAGCTCCGATTGTAGTGAACCGGGGAAAAACTTTTATTAAAGTTTGGTCTACAATCACCGAAGGGCTCTCACATGAAAACAAAGTCGGTAACATTACAAAAGTGACTTCAAAAGTAAGACAAAAATGACAAAAGGTTTTCATTGTGTCACTATAACATTAGGATCTATCACGCGGGCTCAATCATAAGTAACAAATAAGAATCAATACATGGATAGTCAATAAGGAATAGACTTGAAAACATTAAGGATTACATGTGAAACATGAGAACAAAACCAGCATGAGATTTAGTGATTATATATATAATGTATTTATATATGTGTTGTACGGAATATTTTTCCATGAACGAAGATACCTTCGACTACGAATTCTATTGTTACACTTGACTCACGTGATGAGAATGATGACCTCGCGTCAATTACGAAGATTATGACGGATGTGGTCCCTGAAAGAGACGCTAAAGCATTGATCTCGTGGAAGATGGTTGTTTTCCCTCGGATGGTATATGCCTGGCTTCGGTAGTGATGACGAGTCAGAGGTGGCGGCCTTGGACAACAAATCTACTAGTGGGAAGAGGTCCCTGAGGCTCATACTAATCGTGATTGATGACACTCTCGTCCAGACAAGGAACATGAAGTACTCATCTTAAAGGTGCCCCTCCAGTTGTTATTGTTACGGATTCTTTTTATTTCTATTTCGGCTAACATTGTGCCCTTTCACGAATAATGACAATGGGCGTTAGCATGTGGACCATCACGAGGGTCCCCTCCATGTTGAAAGTATATAGACAATAGTGTCCTCTCTTTGACTGATCGTCTGTTTGAACTAGAGAATGTTAGGGTGAGCATGCAAGACAATTTATTATTACGGGGGCCCATGTAATAACAACTTGTAATGCATGGGAATCCTAGTGGGCTCTGCGGGTCAAGCTAATGATCACCATCCATTTGAAATTCTTAAGCTGTTCAAGTTTTAACGCTAACCGGAATGGTTACTATAACACTCTACGATATAGGAAGACTACACGTATTGATTGCACTTAACATTCGATCTATAACACGAGTCGTTTGAGACTAGTCATCGAGAGCAAACAAAACTCGTTAGCCACTCACGAAGGATTTTTCCTCAACACTCTCGAAATTCTTGTACATGGGCTGGTACTTTGGTGTCTATGACACCTTACCTTATCTTAGTTATCGGAGATGATTACATTAAACTCTGTCGTTTGATATTTGTCTTATTCCAAGGGATGCTATGGCATGAGCCATGCTACAACCCCTTCATTGTATTATTCGACATCTATGTAAATTATAACAACTTTGTCGAAGCTCGTGGAGCTCAAGGAGTATCAACGTATTCGTCACCCGGGCTAGTGCAGCGAAGGAGTTTTCCTACTTTAGATGATCGAGATCCAGGAAGTATGGAATACACGTTGTAAAAATTGGAGACGACTGTTTGGTTTCTCCTCCTCAACGAATTACTTCTTTTCCCATTTAGGCATATGACTAATACACTCAAGAGATACTATGCATTTTGGAATGCGTTTATTCATGAATATCATTGTTCAAACATACCTGAGCAATGCTGTCTTGAGGTTTCCATGACCAATCACATTCTTAATTCTTAGGCGCATGGTAGGCTATATCTGTCCAAATAAGAGCCTAGATCCCATGATACTATGTATCGGAAACAACGTGGCGTCGACAAGAAAATCTACGCCTAGAAGAGGGTCAGTTAATCAGCACCCTACTATTAAAGTTGAACTCAAGTTTTTATGGAACGACATGAGGTCACGGAAGTTGCACAACATGAGGTTCCTGAGTCAACACTAGTGATGGTACTGATGGTACTGGTAGTTCAAGTGGTTCAATTTCCGATGGGACGAGAACGAGTAGCAATGCCACACTTGGAGATGCAATCACACCAGATTTTAATTCTAAGGCATCTCCGGATTATAAGCGGCGAGACCTCATCGATACGAAAGATGCGGTAAGTTATGTCCGCTAAATAACGACAATGGAGTCAGTTAACCGTGCTAGTAAATGTACTCCTAAGTAAACGATTTGGTAAACGAATAGCCATCGGTTGAGGGAGACGTTAACTTGATGGAATCTCCAAGTTCAAGCTATAGAAAGTAAGACAACAAAGAGGATGTCGTTGGAAGAACTCCAGGATCTTACGCGAAAGGAATATTGCTCGCTAGTGGGAAAATTCCAAGGTTGGGAACCGAACTCTAGGACTCTATCATGATTAGAACCAATGTTGTTGGTTACCCCAGACGCCTCTACGATCTCTCACTGATTGTTGCATACTGGATAACACCCGAATTCAAATGCACTGAGCGCTACATTTGGGGTTTAGCCCTGAGATACAAAGCCGACATCAAGAAGTACACTAATAACTTGTCAAAATTCTGAATGAGATAAGTGAAACTTTCACCATGAGGGCACTTATAAAAGTGCCAAGAATAGTAGTGTAGTGAGACTGGGCGCAAAATGGAAACTAATGAGTTAGTTATATTTAAGAAAGAACAAGGAGGTTTTAACTGTGGCAAAGAGATCACTATGAGGATGGATGTCTGGGGATGAATCAAGCAAGTGAATGAGTGGGTGTATGGGTAGAACTAGGAATACTCCACAAAATCCCAATGTTGCCATGGGTATGGTCTACTCTACAACCAGCATGTATCAATTCATTGGATACCAACGTCAGCTTAACTTAGTGTCTCTAGATATTAAGCCTATACATGAATTAGAGTCATGTAGGTTAGACATGCCTTAACCTATCAAGTTAACTAACGGGGAGTAGCGGAGTCATATGAAGTCATTAAGGGTCACCGATACTTTCCTACCAAGTGACCCGTTGCATCCATTTTGGTTTGATACCGGTGTCGGTATTAGTTCCATCCTCCTAGAATTCAAAATGTACTTGGTCTAGAGTCAGGTATGCTAGACGTCCTCTCATTCCATATGATTGGCCGATGATAAATTAGTTGAGTCTTGAGAAGACATTAACGGTTTCCAACTCGAACTTCGAGCACGAAAATTTAATATCGACCTTTCACTCATTCAATTGGGTTGTTATGACAAAGTTTTTGACATAGACTAGTTATCCGACAATCGAGCCAAAATTACACGTCACGAGAAGATCATTCACATCCCCCTGTCTGACGAGAGAACATCTTTTAGTGCACGGGGAGAATCAAGACACGCCCCTACGAATTAATAAATACATGAAGGCTCGAAAGTGTCTGAGAAAATGATACATCACCTTTCTTGCCCAAACAGTTGACAAAAAGGTCAAGGAGCGCAAGGTGGAAGGCATACCTGTAATGAAGGAATATCCCGAAGTCTTTCCGAAAGACTTGTCGGGACAACCTCCACAACGATAGGTGGAATTTCATATCGATCTTGTGCTAGGAGCAGCACCGGTGGCGAAAGCTCCATATAGACTCGCGCCCTCGGAGATGCAGGAGTTATCTACTCAGCTTTAGGAGTTACTTGACAAGGGATTCATTAGACCAAGTTTCTCACCTTGGGGAGCTCCGGTGCTATTTGTCAAGAAGAAGGACGGAACCTTTCGAATGTGCATCAATTACAGAGAACTAAACAAGCTAACTATCAAAAATCGGTATCCTCTACCGAGGATCGACGACTTGTTCGATCAGTTGCAAGGTTCCAGCTTCTACTCCAAGATCGATCTAAGATCCGGATACCATCAGCTGAGGATTCAGGAGGAAAGCATTCCTAAGACAGCGTTTAGGACTCGTTATGGCCATAAAGAACTGGAACACTCCGAGGACCCCAACGGAAGTAAGACAATTTCTGGATTTAGCGGGATACTATCGAAGATTCATAGAGAATTTTTCTAAAAATTCTCAACCGCTAACCACACTCCCTCAAAAGGATAAGAAGTTTGTTTGGGGTGAAAAACAAGAAATGGCATTCCAAACGCTCAAAGATAAACTATGCCAAGCGCCAATCTTATCACTCCCTGACGGCACCGATAACTTTGTGGTGTATTGTGATGCATCGCACCAAGGCTTGGGTTGTATATTAATGCAACATGAAAAAGTCATCGCGTACGCCTCACGACAGTTGGAAGTTCATGAAAAGAATTATACCACTCACGACCTAGAGTTGGGCGCGGTGGTATTCGCTTTAAAGATTTGGCGTCACTGTCTCTATGGTACTAAGTGTACCATATTCACTGATCATAGAAGACTTCAACACATATTCGACCGAAAGGAATTAAACATGCGCCAACGGCGATGGGTAGAATTGTTGAACGATTAAAACGGCGAAATCAGGTACCATCCGGGAAGGGCAAACGTTGTAGCGGATGCTTTAAGCCGGAAAGACAGAGTTAGAACATTACGGGTACGAGCTTTAGAGTTAACCATGAACTTCACTACTCGTGTGCACGATGCACAACCAGAAGCTCTAAAGCCGGAGAACATTAAAGCAGAATCCTTGCGAGGAGCAAGGAAACAAATGGAAAGAAACAAAGATGACACTTTATATTTCAGGGGAAAGATCTGGATTCCCTATTTTGGTGGCCTACCAGACTTAGTGCTAGACAAAGCACACAAGTCCAGATATTCAATACACCCAGGATCTGATAAGATGTATCAGGATTTGAAAGAATACTATTGGTGGCCTAAACTCAAGAAAGATATTGCGACCTACGTTGGGGATTTCCTAACTTGTGCAAAGGTCAAGGCCGAATATCAAAAGCCATCTGGGTTATTACAACGACCCGAGATTCCTATTTGGAAATGGGAGCAGATATCAATGGATTTCATTACAGGACTCCCACGGACCTCTCGAGGTCATGACATGATATGGGTTATCGTTGATCGATTAACCAAGTCAGCTCACTTCTTACCTATTCGTGAAAAAGACAGTACCACGAAGTTAGCTGAAATCTACCTTAACGAGATTGTGGCACATCATGGAGTGCCTATTTCGATAACCTCGGATATTAATGGTCGCTTTGTGTCAAGAATATGGCAATAATTTCAAGAATCGCTTGGATCTCGTTTGGATCTAAGCACGGCGTTTCATCCGTAAACCGATGGACAAAGCGAGCGAACCATCCAAATGTTGGAGGACATGCTTCGCTCCTGTGTGATGGATTTAGGCGGTAATTGGGATACTCATTTACCTCTGGTAGAGTTTTCCTATAATAACAGTTATCATGCAAGCATCAAAGCCGCCCCATACGAAGCACTACACGGACGGAAATGCTGATCACCGCTGTGTTGGGCGGAAGACGGAGACAAACAGCTCATTGGCCCTGAACTAGTCCAAGAGACTACTGACAAGATAGCAAAGATACGAGACCGTATCAAAGCAGCTCGTGGCAGACATAAGAGCTACGCAGACAAAAGACGTAAACTATTATCCTTCGAGGTTGGAGACAAAGTCTTACTAAAAGTCTTGCCTTGGAAAGGCGTAGCTAGATTCGGGAAACGCGAAAAACTGAACCCGAGATACATTGGGCCATTTGAAATTCTAGAAAAGATCGGTACCGTCGCGTACAAGTTAAAACTGCCAGAAGAACTCAGTAACATACATGACACATTTCATGTGTCGAATCTCAAGAAAAGTCCGACCGTTGAGACAGTTATCATCCCAGCGGATGAAATTCATGTAGACGACACACTCCAGTTTACCGAAGACCCTGTCGAGGTTATGGACAGGAAAGTCCACAAAACAAGGAGAAGTCGTATCAAACTAGTAAAGGTCCGTTGGAACTCACGTCACGAACCCGAGAATACATGGGAACGTGGAGTTCAGATCAATACAAAGTACCCCTCCACCTGGTCGAGAAGAGTACTTTAAAGGATAACTCAACGTGAATTTCGGGACGAAATTCTTTTTAACAGGGGGAGAATGTGACAAATGGCAATAAACCGGCAATTCCGTACAAACTAATCACTATTTTATTTACATAATCTCATGCATTTAGCGTAATTTGACTACGTAACTATGTCGTGTACTGGATAACAGTGTTAGGACAAGAAAACAAAGCTAAAACATATGTTGGTTTTCGTCGTAATGCGAAACCAAACAAACAATATCCTAAAAGTGTTGGTAGAAAGGGCTGCGTGCACTATTCACGGTTACACTATTCATGCCAGCAAACCGTGAAATCAGACCGAAACACTAAAAAACGACACTCGGATAACATAACTGAGTCCATTTATATAAAAAAACATTATTATGAAAACACATCTTGCAAAGAAACAAGACTTTCCGGTATAACGCCCTAATCTCAAAAATATCCGTTCGGCCTAAAATATAGTATTTTTAACTCGTCCGAACCTATAACAAAGCATTTCCGAGACTTCAGAGTAATGTCAAATGATGAAAAACACACTAAAACAATAAGATCATATCAGCGGAATGTTCATAATCACAAGTTTCCGGCGTTATGTCGCTATGCACTAAACTAGTCCGTTAGCGACTCGACGAACTAGTAAGCGACAATTTCGTCACGAAACAACCAAACGAAGAGTCTAGTGAGCTAGTTAAGCTAAATTTGGGACTCGGAATCACTTCATACAACTTTCGGATGCAAGAAAACAATTCGCGGAAATATTCGTCGGTGCGGCATAAAAGCGTCGTACACACGCCGTCGACGAAACGAAAAGCATCCTAGGTATCAAAACGTGATTTTTACTAGTTTAGTGAACTAGTTAATAATAATTTTGGTTCCGAATCACTAATTACCCCTTAACGATGTACTTAAAACCCTAATCACCCTACACCTCTTAATTACCAAAAAATCAAGTTCTTTTAACAATTGTTATAAAATATTTTCATTCCCCCCCCCCCATCATCATGACCAAAAATTTGGTGGATCCCACCCCTTGATTTTGCTTTGATATGGGAAGATTTAGAGTATGGTGTGAAGATTAGTTGTTGGAAAAATCTATACTTGAATATTTATAAGATATGCCATCATCATTTTCATCATCCAACAACTTTAAAAAAAAATCACAAAAACCTTCTCCTTTGTGCACCCCATTTCGGCAGCCAAACACCCCCTTTAACACATCTTCAAGCTCTAGTAAACACCTCTTTTTCACTAAATAATAACCATAACAAGATCACTTATGCAAAGGTTATACATGGAGCTTTAGTAGGAGTCTTCTTGGAGCTTATTTCTTCTTATTTTCTTGTCTAAATTAGTGCAATATTGTAAGTCTTCAAACCACCATTTTTAAGCTTTAAATTACTAGTAGTTTATGGAAGTACAAGTTGTTGTTCTTGAAATTTAAGATAAACATAATCAAAAACCCTAAACATAAACATAAAGATCACTAAATATAACTATTATTATGTGTTTACTTGTTAGATTTATGTTGATTGTTCATGAAATTTATAATGATCATGTTGTTTATGCTAGAACAAGTTCATAGAAAAATGAAGACATGATGATCTTGAAGCTTGTAAGTTGTAGTAACCTGCAAGCATGATAATATTAGTATGATGAACACAAAAATATGATTTAAACATTTCTATGTTTAAATCATGTAAGATCATCACATTCATGTTCATGAGTTATGTATATATTTCTTGAAAATGTTAAAAGAAACAAGGGTTTAAAAAGGTTTATAACTTGATTTTGAAGAATATATAAACTTGGATTTTTTTTGGAGGAAGGTTTATCTAAAAAGTGTATTATGAAAGTTCATGAAATGTGGAAGAATGTTAACATATAAACATGTTTAAAAGAAACTTGGTGAATAATGGCGATTTAGTGAATTGATCATTGATTTAAACGCGTTTTTGTAACGTGGGAAACGTCATAGTTTAGGGGAAACTATGGCGAATTTTTCTAAAAATCTAATCGTGATTAAAGGGTGATTAACAAGGTTAAACGTGATTAGTGGTCTTAAACATTATTATGGAAACTTTGATGAGAATATTTAAGGTTTAAATATTCAAGACGTTCTTATGAACTTAAACTTATATTTTTACAAAAATAAATGGGGGTAGAGGATCCTGTAAAAAAGGATTAAAGTGTGAGAAGGGTAAGAAAGAATCTTAGCCATTAGATCTTTTGATCTAATGGTTGAGATCAATAGGAACCAAATTGTAAAATATTTTCATTAATTTGGACTGATTTGAAATATCTAGGGGCAATATAGTCTTTTAAACCCACTAGAAATTAGGTAATGCACATGTAACTTCCCCCCGTCTTTTTTAAACGTCAATAACTTTTTATACGTAACTTTTTTTTAAATTACACCATAATAACGAGCGTTTTTTTATCTTTAATATGAGTACCATATTGCTATACTTATATAGAGAAAAAAAATATGTTTCGATCAGATGTTTAGTCAATGAATGGTGTTATATACTTGCTGAATGGTGTTATATACTTGCTGAATGGTTTATATACTTACTGAATGGTGTTATATACTTGCTGAATGGTGTTATATACTTGCTGAATGGTGTTATATACTTACTGAATGGTGTTATATACTTGTTGAATGTTGAATGGTGTTATATACTTGCTGAATGGTGTTATATACTTGCTGAATGGTTTATATACTTACTGAATGGTGTTATATACTTGCTGAATGGTGTTATATACTTACTGAATGGTGTTATATACTTGCTGAATGCTGAATGGTGTTATATACTTGTTGAATGGTGTTATATACTTGCTGAATGGTGTTATATACTTGCTGAATGTTGTTATATACTTACTGAATGATGTTATATACTTGCTGAATGGTGTTTTATACTTCCTATAATTAAGGTGGCGGTTATGGGAAGTTTTTAATTAATTGAATTACTGATAAAATTACTTGTTTACCCTTTTCAATTAATTTAGATCTAATGGCTGAGATTCTTTCTTACCTTTCTCACACTTTTGGTCTTTTTTACAATAACCTTACCCAATAAATGGGCAAAAATATAACAATGTGAAAATATAATTTTTGGTAAGAAAAATTATATATTTTTGGAAACTTGCTAAGTGCATGTGATGTGTGCTATATATGTGTATGTATTAGATACCTATAGGGTGATCAAAATAAATATACATACATGTTCCTACATGGTCCAAGAAATGCTAGTAAAATCGGACAATTAAATAGAATGGTCGAAACAGAAATACATAACACTTGATGATGACAAATTGGGCGTATCGACATCGTGAACAAGCTACTACAAAGTCGAGTCTAAAATAACATATTTTGGACGTTAAAACGAGCACATATATAAGTGACCAATAACAAGAATCCAAAAAGTCGAAAACTATAAAAATTACCAGGTATTTTTTTCATAGGAAAAATGAACTTATTTAAAGTTTGCTACTTGGTAACATTTTGGTAAATATTGCAAGATTATGTTAATGGACTCATGAAGTTGGAATTGGGCCTATCAAAGTTGGTAATGGGTTAGGCCCAAATTCCTTAATACATGGGCTAGGGCCCAATGGCAATATAACATGGGCTCAACCCAATAATATTAAAGACATGGGATAGACCCAATGACAATATAACATGGGCTCGGCCCAATAACATAAAAGACATGGATTAGGCCCAATAACATAGATAACATGGGCTCGGCCCAATGACATGAGCTTAGCCCAATAACATTAAAACATGGGTTAGATATGATAACATAGATAACATGGGCTTGGCCCAATGACATGGGCTCGGCCCAATGACATGAGCAAAGGCTCAATGACATGCGTGCACTGCACGAGGACGTGTGAAGAACGAAGCCGATCACACATAAGTCAATACACATAGAATACATGAATACGCTTATGAATTCAATACGTATAGAATATATGTATACACATAACAATCGAGTGAGTAAACTATCAACGCTCTAAAATACAAAGTTGTTCCAAAAATGACAAACGAGAACATAATAAAGAATTCAAGATGAACAACTTGTACGAGGTCCGAAAGACCTAGTGTCTAACGAGATTAGTACACATGTAGGTTATTGACACGTACGGACGCTCACTTCGATATCATAATCCTCGAAACGCAAATTTGTGAGTTCATGTCCCTCCTTTCACTGATTTCAATGTTTTGTTTTCAAAAACATCGAGGGGAAATACGTGCTAAAACTATTGGTATGTTAGTTACGGAGTAGAAGATAACATGATCAATGTGCATAAGTAGGATGATAACATTAGTAACCATTAATCACATAGTGACCAAGGTGCAAAAGGTGTAGATCTATTGGGCTTGAGGCACGCCCCACTCCTGGTTGGTATACCCTGGAGTGCTTTTGTGATCCCAAATGATGACAAAGTGTTCTCAGTTTGGTTATTTACTTATGGTACATTTTGTCAGGGGGCTTGCTACCCACTGATAGATCCTTAAACAGACTCCATGTATGAATCAGAACATACCATGATTACAAGATAACATTTATGAGATTTCATATGATAACAATAACTGCATGAACTCGCTCAACTTTTGTTGACTTTTTAAAACTACATGTATTTCAGGAAACATGACCTAAGCCGGTGATACACTATGGGATTCGGGAAAACAAATGACAACGATTGCCACTTTTGAAGGGTTTGTATTCTATATCCCAACTTCGTATGGGTATATAGGAAACAAAACCTTACTAAGTTTTAAGTTAAAACTATCTTTTGTGATGTGTAAAACAATCTGATAACTTTGTTATGTCTAATGTTGTGAACAAGTATGGTACTTGAAACTACTTTTGGGAAAAATATGTAAATATTCGTTGGAATCTATATATCTATGGCATCGTTGTTGGTTCATGTTGTTAATACATTTGGATGCAATGATTACCTTTCTTACGTCACACACAATACGCTTCCGCAACTAGCAGGGTGTGACATTTTCCATCATTACAGCAAGTTCAGCGTGGGGCCGTGCTCAGCCCAACACGCCCTGTGCCCGAGTCTCTGCAGAAAATTGCCTAGTTCGGGTAACTGGACACGAGGCCGTGCTTACTGAACACTCCCCGTGTCAAACCTTCTATTAAATTTTGTTACTGGCGATTTGATCACGGGGCCGTGCCCGGACCAACACGGGGCCGTGGCAAGACGCCCAGTAACACAAATTTTGTTTTTCAACACCTTTTTACATATTCAATCAACCTAAAAACTTATTTTTGTGACACATTGAGGACAATGTGTAATTTAAGTGTGGGGGGGGGGGATACTAAATGTGACAACTCGTATTTCAGAACCCATCCTTGTGCTTTATGTAACTTATATGAACACTGTGTGACTAATTGATATGTTGATTTTAATGGAATGATTGTGAGTTGAATTTTTACATGTTATGTGTGATTGTGTTATAAGTGTAGGTGTATAATAAATCTCGATCGCACAACTCTAGTCCAATCGTACAAGCCCTTTTTGGGCACACCACTCTTAGCCCACACTTCCTGTATTCGAGATCAAAAGGCAGCCCATGTATGGGTTCGGCCCACTCCTTTTATACACATACAAGCACCCATGTGTGGGGTTTGTTTCTCATTATTTGCAAACACACGAACGCACACAAACCCTAAGCTCTCTTCCCTCTCATCTTTCCAGTTCGACGGCAGCCATCCCCCTCTCTTCGAAGTGAAGGCCGACGAGTGTCTCTCCACCCTCTTTCGAAGCCTTATCATCACACACAATCCTTGGTTCGTAGATTGATTCGGTTAGTCTCTTGTTAGTTTTGATGTTTGATTTATGATAATAAACGTTGATGTTATGCTAGATGATTGATCCTTGAGGTTGTGATAAACTATGAATACATGATTAAATGATGTATGCTTTATTGGTGTTTCTAAATGATTGAACCGAACCGACATGATGATTATGAGATTTGTGTTGGTCTAGAATTAGGGTTTATGTGATGATGTTCATATGAATCGGATTGCATGATATTGATCTAGAATCGAATAGATGTAATCGGCTATTATGTTTCTGTATTCGGATTGTTTGCATGATGAGTATTGCATCTTAATGTTAACCAAACTATTTGATTTGATGTAGATGACCATGAGTTGTTATGAAAAGATGATTATTTAGGGTTCATATGGATTCAAAGATGAATGTTTAATTTGATCGAATAAGGCATGATTGGAAACTGTTAGTATTGATTTGGTAAAATAAATGATATAACCGATTTGCCAAAATTACAGGATTTTGTAACTGAGTCGCACAAGGCTAGTCGCACAAGGCCAGTCGCACAAGCTAGTCGCACAAGTCATAGGATACAACTGTTATAGCACACTGTACAATTCGTTATTGCAGGATCGCACAACATGTTGTGAGTCGCACAAGGTTGTGCTGATAGCACAAGATGTTGGATCGCACAAGATAGTGGACTGTTAATGTTATTTGGGCCGCAAAAGATGTTGGGTTGCATGTTATTGGGCCGGGTATGTTTTTGGACTTGCACAACCTGTTGTGGATCGCACAAGATTGTGCCGATCACACAACAGGTTGGGCCGGTTGTTCATTTGGCTTTAATTACTGAATCGCACAAGATGATTGGGCTCGCACAAGCTCAACGGCCCAATCATCTGAATCGCACAAGTTTGGGCCTTATGTGTACTTGATCTCCTTGTATGGGACACGTACCTCCACCCTCTTAACTGAAGGGTGACAACATTGACACTAGACAAAAACTCTATCATTAGGTCCCTCATTTTTATATCGACTTAATCGCCGGGCCAATGGCGAACGAGTCATTAGTTAAATAGCGCTATTAGGTTTGACAAGCCCCACACCGTGCCTCAGAGGACGGGAGTGGACTAGTGGATCTGGGCACGTCAATGATGATAGACATTGACTTAGGGCACCCAACTTACTTCAGTCAGTAGTCGATATGGTAACGGGTCTAGTGGGATATTCATGGGGTAGCCCCCATGGCTGGGAGCCAGAGTAAAAGGAAAGGAACAATCATGTTTTTAAACTATGAAGTAACCCCACGGCAAGTAAGGCGGCTAAAAGAAACTGATGTTTTTGAAACAACCTAAAACGAACACCCAACTGTGAACTCGCTCAACTTTGTTGTTGATTCGTTACTATATGCCTTGCAGGTCGTTAGGTGCTTAGATGGAGATTGCACAGGAGGAAGAGGTCATTGTGGGACATGGACTGTTGAGTTCCATGTTAAACTTATGAACTTTTAAACTTATCTTTGGGTTTTGAACTTTATGCTTCCGCTGATAACTTAAACTTTGTTGAATTGTTTTGACACCAATTATATTATTTGGTTTGGACTTTTATTTATTTAATTTATATTGTTCAATATGATTGGTGGCTAGATCCTGGTCAGTCACGCCTCCTGCGGTGATACTCCGCTCGTGGATTTTGGGGGTGTGACACTAAAACCTTGAATTTTGCAAGTCCAAATAACAAGCCTTACACAAAACTCTATTGGAACCGCTAATCACCCCAATTTTTTTCAAAATTTTCATTTTTTTACTTGTCTTGGTTAAGTTAGGAATAACAAGTTCTAAAAAGGTTATATTTTTACAAATTTACAACCGATAGCATCGTGATAAAAAGAACCAACATAAGAAAATTATGAAAAGGCATGACAAATCTAATTAAAATTTGATTATACATACTTGATCACATTATAAACCCATTCCCACAATAAGTGAGTTTTGAGCCTTTATTGAGCATACAAAAATATATCTTTAAACTAAATGCTCATTTTTTGTTTCTTGTGTGAATAGCCGCTTGGTTCTTACGACTCTAGAACTTGCCACGACAATACACTCCCGATCCTTACCAACTTAAACCCAAGTAAGTAAATGATGGAGGTATTAGGACTAACCCATTTTCCTTTCAACACCATTATTTTTCATTTTTTTACTACCTACCCAAAATCCCCCTAGTTAACCCCTTTGAGCCTAAACCTTTTCATTTCTAAACCCACAAAATAAACACCCTTCACCCACCAAAACCTTTTTCTTTTCAAACCTTTTATTTTAGTAAAAAGCTCGGTTATCTTGTGACGTCTGCTATTAAAAAAACGAAAGTCTTGCAATAAACAAACAAGTTACTCAAAGAAAATTTGTTTGAAAATGCGTGGTTTGAATAAAAGTCACAAAAACAAAAAGTTTTACGACGACCGACTCTTTTTACACTTTTAGCCCTTTTCACTAACCACTAACCAAAACCACCTACCCTTAGCCCAAACCTAACCCTCTCCAAAGTCCTCTTGATATTTACGAAGGTTTATAGTTAAAAAGGAGGAGGTTTGATTGCTTGGCAAGGATATGGTAGAAATAAGTTCCATGCCGATCTCGAGTGTTTCAAGAAAATACATCTTCGGCCGAGTGTTGAGTGATCTCCCATGAGATATGTGAACTTGTATATAAATGGAATTTTAAAGAGGCATGTTATGCCAAAATAAGTAATTTCTCTTATGAAATGTTCTCAATAAATCATAACGAATATGATTGTAAATAGAATAAAAATAAAACCCAATAAAGATCTTGAATTACCGACACTCAAGACAAGCCCAAAACTTCTCTTCCACCTATTCCATTTGGGTGTGTAAGCCACATATTAAAGAGTTTTGCTTGAGGACAAGCAAAGATTCAAGTGTGGGGGTATTTGATGTGTGCAAAATGTAACATATAAATTACATCAAATGAGGCATAAAACTAACCCCCTTTTATTACTAATGTTGGAAAAGTGTGTTTTTGTCTTCCTTTTGAATTTACAGGACCAAATGAGCTTAAACGAGCAAAAGGAACAAATCTACAACAAAAACCAACATAAATAAAAAGAAAAGGAATAAAGGAGACATGCCCGACCCCTCGGCAGCATTCCCAAAGGCAAAAACAAGAAACAGGAGACTGACCACGGGTCATGCCAACTGGACACGGGGGCGTGGTCAGCTACCTGCAGAAAAGACAAAGTTGTGGAAGCTTCTACCCCCACCACGGGGGCGTGCCCAGCTCAGTACGGGGTGTGGTCAACGCTAAGATACGTAGAATCTTGCAAATCTTGGTAGTACAGATACGGTTCTGCACACGGCTGGGCACGGCCCGTGTTGGGCCCTACGCTGACAAAAGTAATTAATGAAGGAAGAGAAAGGGATGGCCACAGGGGCGTGTCCAATGGACACGGGGCCATGGCCAAGCTCCTATTCAGGCTATAAATAGAGGTGTTTGGTTCACTTCAAAGGCATCCCTTGGCAAACCACCACTCTCCCACTTTGCCACCACTCCACCACCACTACAACAGCCACATCCACCACCATCATCCACCTTAGAGTGTATGTAGTAGTCTCAGGATCCAAGATTGATAGTAAGAGTTCTTGTCAATCAAAGGCCATGTTTGGCTAAGTCTCTTACATCACTTGGTGAAGACAAGTCTTTAATGTATTACTTTTGATTTTTAATCTTTTCACACATTTTATTTGGTTTTGTATTAATGACTTTAATAACTAGTTACTTATGTTGAAGGTGAAACTTCTTTATCATTTGTCCGTGGTGTCTTAGCATTACTTTACTGTCTATATAAATTAAAGATTTTCACCATTCATATCTCTACGGTCTATATAGAGATATGTTGGCTACCTGGTCGGGGTTTAAGGGAATGGTTTAGTAAGGTTCTTGCCTTGTTCAGTGTATAGATCCTGCAAGGACCTGGGTCAAGCTTACTAGGACCTCCTTCAATACCCACTGGTATTTGATGGCGGGGGTGCGAATGGCTTGATCCCCTCATATGTAAACTACTATTAATACATTAAACCGGCTATTTGGTATTGTATCCCTGCTGACTCAAACCACTTAGCCGAGGGTAACGTCACCATCAAAAGAGGGGCCTACCACTTTTCGCATTAATAACTTAATTAATTATCTTTCAATATTCCGACCCTTTGGGATTGTATCCTTGCTGACTCAAACCACTTGGTTGACGGTAACGTCACCTTTAAAAGAGGGGCCTACTACTATAACTAAGATAAACTCTTAAAAAGTGCAAAAGTGCAAAAATCATCAAAGGATACATTAAAGGCGAGCCGGATCCAAGTGATTCATCTTGTCTATCTGTTTTTATTTTAATTTCTGCATTTTTTATTTTCATGTTTTAAAATCTTTTCTCAAAAATTCTAGATTGATTAGACGTTGAGGATAAACCGGTACTAAAAGCTCTTGTGTCCATGGACGACCTCGGTATCTTACCAATGCTGTACTACGCTCACGATGGGTGCACTTGCCCATGTGTGTGTTTAGTGTTAGTAGAATATGGTATTTTATAAATTTAAAACTTGACGAATGTGTAAAATGGGCTTAAAATATTAATAAAAACATAATACACCCGACACACACCAATGACTTCATCGTGTATTGCGATGCCTCTAACCAAGGTCTGGGTTGCGTCCTCATGCAACAAGACAAGGTTATCGCTTACGCGTCGAGACAACTTAAAATTCATGAGAAAAACTACACTACTCACGATATCTTGAACTCGGTGCTGTTGTTTTAGCATTAAATATTTGGAGACACTACCTTTATGGTACTAAGTGTATGGTCTTCACCGACCATAAGAGCCTTCAACACATCTTCAATCAAAAGGAACTCAACATGTGTCAACATCGCTAGATAGAGTTGTTAACGATTATGACTGTGAGATTCGCTACCATCCAGGTAAAGCGAATGTCGTGGCCGGCACTCTTAGTCGTAAAACTCATGTTAAGAGTGTTCGCTGTTTCCAACTCGTAGACGATCTCTGAAACCGCATTCGAGAAGCTCGATACTCATCTGTTAACGAGGGTAACCTCTATAACGAGATGAAGTGTGGTGCAGAAGATCAACTCGTAAATAAATCCGATGGTATTCTTTACTATCTCAATCGCTCCTAGATTCCTAATCGTGATAACCTTCGTGAACTCTTAATGAAGAAGGCACACAAATCTCGATATTCTATTCATCCTGGCGCTGATAAGATGTACCACGATATGCGTACGTCTTATTGGTGTCCTGCCATGAAGAAAGATGTCGCCACCTTCGTTTCAAAGTGTCTCACTTGTTCTAAGGTGAAAGCTGGACATCAACGTCCCTCTGGCCTGCTCGAACAACCAGAAATTCCTGTCTGGAAATGGGAGAGTACCGCTATGGATTTTATCATTAAGCTTCCCCGTACTTCTTCTGGTCATGACAGTATTTGGGTAATCATTTATCGATTAACCAAGTCTGCTCACTTCCTACCCATTCATGAAGATTTCAAAGTCGAGAAATTGGCTCGTATTTACACGGATGAAGTCATTTGTCATCATGGTATCCCCATTAACATCATCTCAAACTGTGATGGTCGTTTTACCTCTCGTCTTTGGCAAACATTTCAAACTGCTCTTGGTACTCATCTTAATCTTACTACCACTTTCCATCCTCAATCTGACGGTCAAACCGAGCGCACTACCTAAACGCTAGAGGATATGCTTCGTTCTTGCGTAATCGGTTTTGGTGGCAACTGGGATATGCACTTGCCTTTGATCAAATTCTCGTAAAACAACAGTTATCACGCGAGTATTCAAATGACACCATTCATGGCATTGTATGGTCGTAAGTGTCGTTCGCCTATTTGTTGGCACGAGATCGGATAAGCTCAAATCACCAGTCCTGAGCTTATACAAGAGATGACAGACAAGATCTTGCAGATTCAGGACAACTTGCTCAAAGCTAGAAGCCGAAAAAGAGTTATGCCGGCAAGCAACGAAAGCCTGGAATTCAACGTTGATGACTTTGTACTTCTCAAGGTATCCACTTGGAAGGGTGTAGTTCAATTTGGTAAGAAGGGAAAACTCGCTCCTTGCTACGTAGGTCCTTTCAAGATTCTCGAAATGATTAGCAAGGTAGCGTATCAACTGGACCTACCTCAAGAACTCAACAATGTCCATCCAACTTTTCATGTCACAAACTTGAAGAAATGTCTAGCTGAAGAAGGACTTCAAGTCCCACTCGAAGATTTTCAAATCAACGAGACCTTGCACTTCGCGGAGAAACCTGTCGAGATCATGGATCGAGGGGTTAAGCAATTGAGGCGCAGTCGAATTCCCATAGTTAAGGTACGATGGGAAGGAAAACGTGGCGCTGAGTTTACTTGGGAACTCAAAAGTGAAATGAAGACTAAGTATCCGCATCTGTTTGTTGCATCTTCCTCTTGAATAAATTTCGGGGACAAAATTTCCTAAAGGAGGGGAGACTGTAACGCTTCGCTTTTTGGAACTTTCCTTATTTAGAAAGTTTGTTGGTATTTCTATTTATGGAAACTTGTAATTCTCTTGTATTCGTCTTTCATTTCCAAGCATTGTAATCCGAGACTTAAATCATAATAAAACTCGATCTTTTTATACACTGTGTTATACATAATTCATACATACTTGATATACATTCATTATACGTGCAAACTTGATACATTTATACGCAAACTCATACTTGTTATACATGCAAATTCAATTTATACATGCCTTATTTATACATTTTCCTTATGCGTTGCACTTGCACGCTTAAAACCGACTAATTTCAGGAAAAATGACGAACTAGAAACTTCGTGCAATAGGGCAAGACCCTTCGTGCGAAAGACCCAGCCCAGTCGCACGAAGCCCCTTTCGCCCCAACGACCTGTCGCACCAAACACTCCTCTAGCCTATAAATACAAGCTCATTTCACACTTCACATCTTCCACTCACTCTCATTTTCTGTCAAAACTTCTGAGCATTTTCGGACAAGGCATTTCCATAATCATTCTAAGTGCGTTCTAAACTCACTAACGTTACCTTTTTCTCATATTTTCTTCTATTTTCTACTATTTCTTTCATCTTGAAGCTTGTCTATCCTCTAGGGAGCATTCATAGACTTGCCATGGTAGTCTGAACAATGAAGCTAACCATCTTGAGGTTCAAGCTTAAGATTGAAGTTCTTTCATTTCAAACTTTTATAAAACAACTTTCTGATAACAAAACTTGGCAGAATCATGAACCCATTGAGCTCACAAGCTAAACCTATAGCTGGGGTTTAGTGTTGAGGTTGATTCCAGCCAAAACGATGAGCTGTTCAAACAAAACCGAACTGATTTCATCCCAAAACAGAGCCATTCGCACGAAGGGTTAGCCCATTCGTGCGAAGGGTCCTCCCATTCGCACGAAGGGCCTTGTCCCTTTGCACGAAGGGTCTGTTTACCTCGTTCCGGCATTTTTCTAAGTGTTGAATGTTACTCAGATTCCCATCTTCAATATGGACGATTCTGTGATAACAGAGTGTGAGCCGTGGGAGCCTTGGCTTCCAATCTAGTTCCACCCCCTCACTTGAACTTGCAAACGAACACCCAAACAGTTTCCTAGACCTAGAATGAGTTACCTCGTCCAACCTCGAACACTTGGTTCATTCCTTCCATGTTGATAAGAGACACACACGGATTGTCCTTGTTTGGCTGTTTGGCATTTATATTCTGTCATTTACTTTCTATTATTCGTGACCAACCGGTTTGTTAACTTAGTTAATGAACTTGTGCTTTGGTGAACTTATAATGAGGTTATTACCTCCATACATGACTTCTGTGATCTATATGACTGTAGGGACTGGTATTATACTATATAATATAAATATAAGACACGACGGAACTCATAACGTGACTGAATAATAGTTAAAATGTTCAAAACAAAGTTCTGCCCGCATAAACAGACATCATTCACGCGAAGGGTACTTTCCTGTTCATGCGAACCGTCCATTCGCCCGAACGGAGTTGTGATTTTCGGTTTCTGTTTATTTCAGATCTACGTTTCTCGTTACCGATTCTAACGGGCAAATCAGGACCCGTAAAATCACAGTAACTTAGTGTCAAAACGAGTGCCTAAAAGAAATATAATTTTTGTTTAATCTTACTTTTATACTTATGTACTCATATACTTTAATCTTACTTTTATACTTATGTATTATGGGCTGATTTTTGGACAAAGTTTTATAGCTTATGCAAACTTTATTGCTTCATTATAAGCTTTAATGCGAGACACAACTATATGAAAATTCCAACATATCCGTTCTGATTAATCAAGAACTATTGATCCATCACATGTCAATATTACATACATATTTGGGTGTTATGTACAAAGATCCGCCTTTTATCTTAAGGGTATTTGTTGTCCTTCCTTCATAGCCCAGTGGTTGGGGGCCGGTTTGTCCTCCTAGAGGTCACCGGTTCGACTCCCGCTTGTGGCGAAAGGGGGTAGGACACCCGTGCGCAATGATGGTGAAAAACCTACCGAGGAGGGTTTGATCCTGAGCGTCACACCGGTTTTCATCCGGCTGTTACTCTAGCGAGGCAACTCGTGTAGAGGCAGTACGGTTTCCGAAGGAAAGCCTTCGACCCAAGACTGGTTAACCCAGCGCTGGCCTTGCTATCTGGGCCCACGTTCTTGGCGAGGGTCCGCGATTTGCGGATGTGACAATGGTCACCATTAAGAAGTTCACCTTTCAAAAAAAAATCTTAAGGGTATTTGTTTATGACATTTTGTTTATATTCCAAACAATTTTTATAAATATTTTAAGTTTTATAATAATTATTTAACGGAATTTAAGTTAAAAATACTTTAGGTTTACCTTTTGGAACCAAAATGTGACCTAAATCAAACCTTTAATAAATAAAGTGTTAGAAAGGAACCAAAATGTGACCTAAATCAAATCTTTAATAAATAAAGTGTTTGAAAATTAGAAATCACCACATGTATTGAGTTGGGTGACATGACAACTATTGTTTCATATGTAACAATAATGACTATCGGGCAATGACTGGACGTTTCTTTCTAAGAGCATCTCTATCTGATTAACAAGTGTCTCGTCGGGTAAGGAGCTACTAAAAAGGCATAATGATCTTCAGACCCAGAAGATTATAAAAAAGGCAATTATAAGTGCGATCATGATGGTGTTGTGGACCATCCGGAGGTGTAGGAACCAAATGGTTTTTAACAAGGGCGTAGCTTTGTGGGGGCAGGAGAGAGCGGACGACCCCCGAACTTTAAGCTTGTTAGTGGAAAGTACGTAGTTTTCGTATAGAAAATTTTGGACATATACGTTTTTGACCACTCGGTTTTATAGAAATTTTTGGTATATAAGTTTTCGACACCTCGGTCGGAAATCTCAAGCTTCGCCACTGGTTTTCAATGGGATCTACATACAAACAGCAAAAATAATGCAGGAGGTAAAAGAGACCACTTACCTGTGGATGAAGCATAGAGCAAGATGGAGATTGATGACATTAGACAGTTGGCAAAAATTTGATGTAAACATGGTTGGTGATTAGCTGTTGTTATGTCCCAGGTCCTTTCTAGCTTCTTGCTAGTTGGATCTGGTTTGTTGTTGGTTATTAATAAAAATTGCTCCCTTGTTTGTTAAAAAAATCTACTGGTCCCGCTACATGTTTGAATGTCTCTTCTTCTACACGAACCTGTGTTGGAGTTGCTCTACTGAGATTATATGGAATTTACTTTTAGTCGATTTAACACAAATATATTAGGGGTGGCAAAATAAACCCATACATTCAACTTTGGGATATGGTAGGTGTTATTTTTGTAGTAGATGGGTTAAGTTTGGTTAACAAGAATTGTTAAATGGGTCAAGATGGGTAACTTTAAAAAATAACATTTGGGTCAAGATGGGTTTTCTGGGTAAACTAAACAAACAAGCAAGCTCTACCCAAGTCCAGCCAATAATTGTGTCTCGATTTCTCTCTCCCCAAATCTCTCACCGATTACCATGTATCTTCTTCTAATTCTTATTTTTGCATCTTATATCTTCAATTCACTTGTTATAATCTCAATAATATCCAAACATCTGATCGTTTCTCCAACGTTTTCTTATTCTGTAATCACAATATGATGCGAAAATCGTCTCATATTGTCAATTCCGTTAATTTCACCAAAAACTATACAAATTTCAATTCATAAGTTTCATAATAACTAGCAATTGAAGATCATGTTATGATATTCTTTTCAATATTGCGTTTAATTGAATCATAAATTGAGTTATTGTGATGTAATCCTGCAATTCATTTATAAGTCATAACCCTAATTGAATAATAAATTGATTATTTTTTTATTTTTCTAAATTTTTTAAATTTTTTTGATTTTTTAATTTTTTTTTGATTTTTTTTTAATTTTTTTATTTATTTATATTTTTTAGACTATCATGCACAAATCCATCTTGACAAAAACCCATTTTGACCTAAACTCATCCTAACTCATTTCTTAATAAACCCATCCTAACCCAAACCCATTCTTACTCATAGCAATCCTAACTCATTACCCAAACCTGCCCAACCCACCCATTTTGTCACCCCTAAAATACATAGTTTAGTATATTGCTTTTAGAATATTTTGAAGTTGAGTTATCAATAACGATTTTCTCTAAAGTAACGTTTGGTATGCAAGAATGAGAGGCGGAATGGAATTGACTATTACGAGAGAATGAAGAAAAAAGGTGTTTAGTTGGTCAAAGGAATGAAATCACCAATTTCATAAGTCATTCCATTCCCTCAAAATCATTTCATCCACCACCCATGTTTTTTTTCATTCCATCCCGTCTTACACCATTCATCGACAACACCACAACCCACCAACTTCGCCACCACCCACCACCGACGCCGCCACCGCCGCCACCACCCGCAACCCCCCACCGCTTCTGTCGCCACCCCGACAGCCGCCACCCTCCCACCACCGTTGCTACCCATCGTCGCCACCAACCAACAACCACCACCGCCGCCAACGCCACTCGCCACTTGTCACTGCCACTCACCACCACCGTTGACGCCACCACCACCACCGCCACTCGCCGCCACCCACCACTGCCACCTATAACCACCCACAATTAGTACCACCGACCACCACCACTACTACTCACCACTGATTTGATTACTTCGTTTTCCTTGCCTACTAAACAATACACGATAATAATTCATTCCATTCACACATGGTAACTAAACAAGACATGGAATGGTAATGACCCATTGCATTCCCTCGTCTATTCCATTACCTCGTCCATTCCATTTTCTCGTTAATTCCATTACCTCATACTAAACAAACTTTGGAAACAATACAAAATATATTATATTATAGGTACGAGATCAGGAGAAAACGCTCTAAAGTGTGAGAACGGTGATAACGCATCCTGGCCTAACACGTGGCGCGGGATGTGATCAGGGCGTAAGGGTTTTTTTTTGTCTTTTCAATCTTCTTTTATTTCTCAATTTTGCATAACATGCTGCTTCATTTTTGGCATCTAAGATTATTTTGGCGTTAATTATATTCATTAACTACTTGGCGTTTTATTGTTTCTTAGATCTGTCACGTTGAATTAATTGTTTTTGTGTCTCATAGATAATTTTTTTGGCGTTATAGCGTTTCCCTGGTCAATTTTTGGCGTTCGTGGCGTTGTTAATAATTCATTACGATTCATTAATAATTTCATAAGATTTACAATAAGACCAAATGTTTTTTATTGCGTTTAGTCAATTTTTTTTGGTGTTTAATACATTAACAAGGTGCTTTGCCAGCATCCATTCTCACAGTTTTCATACTATTAGCATTTTGGTGTTTGTAGTTTTTGACGTTTTATATAATAATGTATTTTATTAGTAGAGAATTAGATAACAAACAACAGATAATTAGATAACAAAACAATAGAAAATGGAAAAAAATTAAAAATGGTAATCTAATTTCTCATTCAAATCTTCACTGTCATCAGCCTCTTCTTCTTGAATTTGTTTTGGCGTTTTGAACCTTTAAATACCTTAGCTAGATGCCAACTTTCCTACATAACGTCCGTCTTTTTAGATGAAGCTTGTTAGTGGCATCCTGTTTTATGTTGTGATATTCTTGTTTGGTGACATGTCACTGAAGATCAACTCATGCTTGAATGCTATTTATAATAATGGAGTCCAAAATAGCATTTTACACTGGTATTGATCCCTTCATGACATGCATATAGTCATCAAGAACAAAGCTCACATGATGACATATCATTGTCATCAGTAGGGCCGTAAACGAACCGAACGTTCAGCGAACAGTTCATGAACCGTTCGGCGGAAAGTTCGTTTATGTTCGTTCGATTAGCTTAACGAACGAACATGAACAAAAAATTGCGTTCGGTTAGCTTAGCGAACGAACACGAACATAGGTCTTTTTCGTTCGACTGCATTCATGAACGCTCGATAATATGTTCGGTTACGTTTGTCCGTGTTCGTTTGATTATATTAAAAAATAATAAATAATAAACCTTTTATCTAAACATATTGAAAACTTGAAACCCTATTTTTTTCCTAGGTTAGCTAAAATTTGGACATGCTAAGACATTTTTGGGGATAATTATGTCTAAGTTGGTTAAAGTTGATTCATCGTTTGGTGGTGTATTAGACTTCTTGTGTTTTGATTTATCATTTGATGGTTGTATTTAACTACTTATATCCAATGTTTAATGATAACAATATTTTTATTTTTTATTTTCAAGTTAAATGTTCGTTTGCGTTCTTTTTTATTTACTTGCGTTCGTTTGTGTTCGCTTGCGTTTGTTTTTGTTCGAGACCAGTGTTCACGAACTGTTCGTGAACAACTGAATTTCCTTAACGAACGAACACGAACATGAACATAAACTTATGTTCGGTATGGCCTTGTTCGTGTTCGTTCGGTTCGTTTACAGCCCTAGTCATCAGTCTCATTTTCTTGGAATTTTTGCCATCTGTGGTTTTTTAACTATTTTTTTGGCGTTTAAAGTGAGTGGTTTCTAGGAAACATGGCGTTTGTTTTCTGGGTGTGATCAATTCATTGTGTAGAGACCTCTCTCTTATAGGAGTTTTTTGGCTCGTAGTTTAGGTGAGATTCTTATTATAATAAATGATAGTAATAAAGTAACCATCTTTTCAGTTACTGAGTGTATTTACTGTTTTGTTCAGCTTTATCAGTTTTAGGGTGATAAACGTCCTACCTTCCAAGTTTGGCTTTTTTTTAATGGCGTTATGTAGACCAAGATGACAAAATACAATAACAGAGAAAATATTAAACTGGAAAAATACTTTTTATTATTTTTGGCGTTTTGAAACTAAACGGAGAAATATAGCATTTAATTATCTTAAAAAAATTTACACAGAAGAAAACCAAAAAAATAAATAAATAAATAAATAAAACTTCTCGTCAGAAGGTATTTTATCCGAGAAGTATCCATAACTTCCGTCGTCTTCTTCCTCGGAGTCTTCATCTAGACTTTCATCCATGTCATCACCTTCACTTTTATCCGCTTCTAGTTGTTGAAGATTCTGAAGCCTCCATTTGAACATGTCTTGTATAAAAGCCATTTTTGAGTCCTTGTCTGTGTTCAAACAAGTGGGGTTGTGCAATTCTTCCATGAACCCAATCCCCTACTTGGTCATGATGTTTTCAAGCAGGTAGTCTTCCTGCTCTTCGTTGTCATATATAACGGTCACCATGTTTGTTTTCTCATCAAAACGCCATGATTTCATGACTAGGTCCGATTTTCCATCTGCTTTGATTGGTCCAAATTTCCTTGTTAATGTTTTCATGAGCTTATATGTTTCATGACATTCGTTATCCAGAGCGATGCCAAACGATAGGATACCCCTCTGTACCTCTTCTTCCATCTTCAAAATTGTTTTGATTGTCCTAACATATACACTCCTTTTGTTGTCAAAACATAGGACGAATCGTCTGATTGCCAGAGTGTATCTCCACCAAACGATGGTTGCCATTTTTGGCGTTTTGGTTAGACTTGGCGTTTTTGGTAAAATATGTTTTTGCAGAGTGATAGATTGAAGTGATGTTTAACGTCGTTTATATAATGATGTTTTTTGGCGCGTAATTTAGGAGGGAATTTCTTCTAATAAATGTTAATAATTGAATTTCAATTACTATGTTGTTTCCTCTTCCTGTAATCTCCAACGAGTTTTATCACTAATTTTTGGAGTTTTGTATTTAATGGCGTTTTATTTGTTCTGAATGGCGTGTTATTATTTTAGTTGGTGTTTTGAATTTGAGCGGTAAAAGACCCTTTTACCCTTAATGAAGCGCGTCCACTTTATAGAATTAGTGTTATTTACGATAACAACACAGCGGCAATCTAGTCCATAGATTGTTTTGATCTAACCATCCATAATCGTTCTCACTGTTCTCACACTTTCCCTCGTTTTCTCTAAATCCTGACCCTATATATATATACTACAATTATCCGAATAAGGATATATATTTTTTTTCTTTTCTTTTTTTTTCTTTTTTTCCTTTTGTTTTTTTTTTCTTTTTGTATTTTTTATATTTATATCCCTCAACTTTCAGCATTAACACTTAAAAACCCTTAACTTTCTAAAGACTTTTTAATCGAGTTTTGCGTGTCTATTTTTATGTACATGTGGATATAAATTCAAGTTGATATATGTTTCGATGTATTTTTTTTCCCGAAAATGAGTCAGGTCAAGTATAATATAATCGAGTTTTGCGTGTCTATTCTTATTATTATGTATGTTTTTGGTTGGTCTACGTTTTGATGTAAACTTTATCTTTTTTTTTTTTTTGCGCAAATGAGTAGAGTCAAATATAGTACGTTTTTTGTGTTAAATTTTATGTACGTTTTCAGTTAGCCTACGTTGTAACGTAACTTTCTTTTCGGACCAGGGGCGGAGACAGCATTAAACCAGCCGTAGCACGGGCTACGGCTCAAAGTCGTGTTCGCAGTGTTTCGCAGTGTTAATTTTTTGTTTTTTTTTGGATTTTATATAAAGGATACCCCTAAAAAAATACGAGGATACCCCTATAAAGGATTTTATATGAATACACCGTAATTTTTTTTTTTGGGATACCCCTGGTTTTAAGGTCTAGCTCCGCCACTGTTTCGGACCGTGGCAACGCACAAGGAAATGTAATAGTTGTAAAACATTTGGAAACAATACAAAGTTGATTGCTTCAAGATGATTCAACAATAAACATAACTCTACGAAGATTCGTGTATATCCTTTTTCCATAATTTAATTAATCACATGTCAATATTACAAAGATATTTGGTTGTTAGATGCAATGATTCTCCTTCTAGGGTATTTATGACCATTTATTGATATACAAAACAATGGCCTTTTTATTTTTAATTTGGATTTAACAAGTATATCCTTTTCCATAAACTAATTCATCACATGTCAAAAAAAAAAAAAAAAAATCAGGGGGTGTTTAGGATTGCTATTTTTGTGACGTATCAACCTATTCAATTTTTGAAAAGTTAAAAAGTGTTTTGTCATGAGATTATTATGTGAGAGGAAAGCTAAACCAAATATGGCTTATTAACTTTTCCAAAAAGTCATAAGTTGTTTTGAAAAGCTAAGCCAAACATGGTGTTAGTTTTTTCATCAATTAGTATGAATCTAAATATATAGTTTTGATTAGTTTTGCTTTTCATATATTTTGGATACAAATTTTGAATATTATGTAAATTATAATTTAGTTTTCTATAAAGTTTATTCCAATATAGGGATGAGCAAGTACAGGGTACCGGTTCGAAACCAGCACCGGTAATGAATTTCCTAAGCCGGTTCGATTTTTGGTACCAATTCGGTACCGACCTTTTGCATTTTTGGTACTGGTTTTTACCTTAAAATACCAGTACCGTAGGATATTTTCGATACCGGTACCAGTACTTGTTTTTTTATAATTTTCAATACCAATACCAGTTTGTACTAAGCTCATCCCTATCTATACTGTCTATAAAAGAAGAAATCCCGATGACATAAAAAAAGATGATGTGGCAGCCAAAGAGGCTGTCCAACAACGTATTTCTTATGTCACTACTGCATCATAAGTCTTAATATATAAAATCATTTAAAATTCAATCAAACCTCTACCAAAGTAAACATCTGCCCATATATATATATCCGTCTATACTTTAATACCAGCACAGGTTGAAGTTTTATGTAATGCTTTTAGATCAGCAGATGTTTAAGGTTAATTACCGGCAAATTCAAATTAAAAAATGCATGGGAATAAGTAATTTGCAATTAATGCATGTCACTTACAAACTCATGTCAATCATCTTCTTATATAAGGCTTTTCTTCTCATTTCCCTCTTCATATTTGATCACACTTTCATCTTCTCTGACTTTGGATTTTGAAATTTGAAATTTGAAATTTGATCCCAATCCGAATTCTGAATTAGAAGCATGTCAATATCAGTTGAGAGTAACAATCTTAGTTTTGTTAACGATTTGAATCCTGTGAAAGATATATGGAACATGAAAGCGAGGATTATTCGAAAATGGAATCAAGGTTACAAAATGGATTTCATCTTCATTGATGAAAAGGTAATTTGTATTTCTGTTTTTCTGTTTTATCAGAGAATGTAGTGGTGTATGTGACAACTGTAAAAAATCCAGGTATCGGTACAATTATTTAACCATGATTAGTGCCTAATGACTGTGTTGAATTACAATTAACTGCTTTCTGAAAACTGCCATATACATACATGTGCATTATACATTGTTTAACGCCATACCAATATTGCATGAAAGCTGTATTGCCTTAAATGATGCATTATGTGCAGTTAGCACAGTTATCTGATAAATCAGGAAAATGCTGACAGAACTCAGCACATAGATAGACAGTGCATTGAGACACAGAATGAGCCAGAAACTAAGTATTACACTAGGATAGTGTGTAGGAAAGTAAGGATCATAAAACTGTCTTCCTAGTGATAGTTTAAGTGCCGGAAAGTGCCTAAAACTCACCCAAAGTGCTGAATTCAGCAAAATTCAGCAAAAATCAGCATTTTAACACAATAATATTATGCAGAAATATGATTAAATGGTCCTGAATGCTTTCTTAAGTGTCGGGAATCAAAAGTGTCACAAAAAGATACATAAAGCACACTAAATTGCAAGGTTTAGCACTTTAACGAACAAGTAACCAACCGAACAATCGGACACTACCCGAAACACCAAATTTATACTAGAAGCACTGTTTTAACATTACCAAGCTAGTTATGGTCCCCGAAAACCATGACACCTCCTAAAAATATCTAATAACTGAAACACTTAACTTGAAATCCAACTAGTAAGTAACTAGTTTGGTTAAAGCCTAATCTAGACCCCCCCAACCTATTTACGGCCAACATGGCCCCCACCATGTTGATTTTATTTCATTATAAAATTAGATATGGTTCCCCCTTTTATAACACATTACACAAGAGTTAACACATGAATTTGGTTATAAGTAAGATATGGAAGACCATGAATTCATTTCTCACACACACTAACACACACTTACTCTCCTCTCCTCCCTCTCTTGTTCTTGGCCGAACATAGCACCACCATCATCATCATTTTTCATCCAACCTACAACCATTCCAAGTATATACAAAGGTGCTAGAAGCAAGACTAAGGAGCTTGGTGGCCTTGAAGCTTGAAGAACCTCTCTTGTTTGCTTTTATCCACTTGTTTTCTACACTTGATCATCCCTAGCCTTGTGCTAGTGGTAAGAGTCTTGATCTTGCTATATTACTTCTATTTTAAGTGGTTAAAGAAGAATCATAATCAAGAACTTGAAGAACACTAAAGATCATAAGAAGTAAACTTGAACATAAGCATGTTTAATGAAGTAATCTTGATGAATATGAGTTGTTATGCTTGTTGATCATTGATTGTTTGTAGAAATGATGTTGATCATCATAAGATCTTGCTAGATCATGATTAAAAACATAATATAGCAAGATGTGAAAGTAGAAATATGGTAGGATGATGGATCATCCACATATGAATCATGAACTTGAATGACTAAATGGTTTTATTGAAAAATAATGATCAAAGTGAGTAGTAACACTTGTAGATCTAAAGATTTATGGATGGTCTTTCAAAGAAACCAAGTTAAAAATATGAGTTTTATTAAATCTTGGTTCTTATAAAAACAAACTCTATTTTTAATGGTTAAACAAGTGTAGAAACACTTGTGAAACAAGAAAATTTCATAAAGAAACATTTTTAGAAAATGTGACAAGAAGTTGTAAACATCTAACTTCTTTAAAGATGGAGTTTTTAAAGAACTAATCACATTTTAAAGGATAACAAGGCTTACTAATATTACTAGTAAGTTCCTACAAATTTTTACAAATATTCAAGTTCATGATGTGGTAGATTATTACTTGTTTTTGGCAAATTGGTAAGTAAAGGTTGTTTATTATTGTTGGTGGATTGATTGTGATGATTTTTACAAAAGAAAATGATATGCTTGATGTTGGTGCATGCGTCTGTCGACTTCATCTTGTATCGAGTCTTGCATTATTAAGGGCACGAAGATCGAGAAATCAAGTCAAATGGCTAATTCCGCTTGAGATGGCTAATTCCGCTTGAAAGGGTCATCTGGTAATTCCAAACGGAATTAGACATGTAATTCCGTTTCAAGTAGTTAATTCCGTTTGAACGTGTAATTTTGTTTGTAATTGTGATTTCGTTTGAGCATGTTCAAACGGAATTACAAAGTCTATAAATAGGTGCTAGGCCGTTTCATTTCAAACGGAATTAGGTGGAGGTTTTCCGACGGCGAAGCTCTGTCGAAGTGTCTACAGACTTGTAATTGTTACCAGATCAATAGAAAGACAGTTAAAAGTGATATTCTAGCTGAATCCAACTCAATATGTCTGTTTCCGCCTTTCATATTGAGTAGAATACCTCTGATCGACTCGTTTCGGGTCCGTACACGATCCTATAAGTGGTATCAGAGCTCAAGAGGAGGAGTTTTTACCGACTCAGCTCAAAATTTCTGTTTTCTACACCTTCCTTTCAAAATTTACAAGTTTTTACGGACAAAATGACTTGAAACTTACTTATAATGTGCGAAACTGTATTTTAACAAATCCTTGAAAGTTTCGGATCTTAAAACGGCTTAAAACTTGATCAATTTGACAAATTTCAGACCGAAAACATGACATCAGCATAATCCCGTTTGAAATTGCATCTAATTCCTCTTGAAAGGTGTTAATCCGTTTGAAAATTTGAAACGAAACCAGTGATTCCACTTGAAAAACGTAATTCCGTTTGAGTATTCCACTTCAGAGAGTAATTTCGCTTGAAATTTCAAACGAAATCAGTGATTCCGTTTAAAATAGGTAATTTCGTTTGAACAGGGATTCAGTGTGAAGGTAATTTCGTTTCAAAGTGTTTCCGTTTGAAAAGGGTGATTTCGCTTGAGTTGTTATCTCGTTTGAAATTTTAATTCCGTTTGAAAGACCTGATTTCGCTTGAAAAGTGTTTGTCTTGATAACCGTGTTACCGAATCATGGAAGAAGAGTTCTAAAACGCGTTTGCTACATCCTCGACTAGTTCAGCTGCCATTGCTCAAAACATGAACTTGGAAAACGAAACTGGAACTTTACAAAAACCCCCGAAACTTATGGGAATTGAGGAGTACCATGGCTGGAAAAATCGTTTTGAGAATTGGGTTCTGGCAAACCATCTAAGAGCTTGGGAAAGCATTGAAACAAAATATGTTAGACCACAGACTGCTTTGAATGTTGATAAAATCATTTTAGAATTTTCAGACAAAGAGAGAGATAGTTATAAAGGAGAGAAAATGATGATAAGTCTTTTATAACAAGCTGTCAAAGAGGATATATTTGTGTTACTTCAGCATGATGGTAGTGCTTATTCAATTTGGGAGGCACTTAAGAAGAAATTTGAAGGAAGTACAGAAATGATCAATAGCAAAAAATCATTATTGAAAAAGGAATTTGAGTTGTTTACAAGTATGCCAGGTGAATCTACAAAGACTCTCATTGAGAGATATTGTCATCTTGTGCGTACCATGTCCCAGTTGAAAATTACTAAAACTCCAGCAGAATGGGTTGAGAAGTTAGCTGATGCTTTACCTCAGAAAGAATGAGGTACATATCTCATGATTTTAAAGAATACATGAGAGTTTAGTAGATTATCAATTGCACAATTCATTGAGAAACTTGAGGGACAAGATCTTGAACAGCAAAAAATTGCAAGAATGAATAATTCAAATGTTCAACAAGACATCAAGTTATATTACAAAGGAAATGTTGAGAAATTTGAAGCAAGTCCAAAGATCCAAACTACCTTTAGTACAGGAAATTCATCTGGATCAGTCAGTCAAAGTTCAATCAACACTAGTGGATTTCCAAATGTAAATCCTCCAAGTGTTCAAAGTGTAAATGTTGGTAATAGACATATGATTCAGTGCAATGTTGCATTGCATCTTCAAAATGGTCAAAATTTTTCTGAAGAAGTTGTTAAAAGTCATATGGCATTACTGGTTACTGCTTTGGAATCATATGAAGGATTAATTGCTGGAAGAATTGGTAATCCTATGCTAACCAAGGAAGATTATGACCAGATTGATGCAGAGGAATTGGAGCTTATGGATCTCAAATGGTGCTTAGCTAGTGTCTTGAGAAGAGCTGAAAAGTTCAAAATGATTACAGGAATAAATGATTTCTTGGATGCACATGTTTCTACTTTGGGTTTTGATAAATCTAAAGTTACTTGTTTTCGATGCAGGGAGAAAGGTCATTTCAAAAGAGAATGCAAAAAATCAGGAAGCAAGTGGAGCAAAGAATCCATTTGGAAAAGATGATTACTATCGAAAATCCATATATCAACAAGTTGCTCATCAACCGCATCAACAAAAAGATTCACAAACTGCTCATGGGAAAATGATCGAAGATGCAAACAAGAAAGCTTATTATGGTATCATTGATCAAGACGATAAATGGCTCCCGGATTTAGCTGGGATAGGTTTGTGGATGAGAATAGGGAGTTTAAAGCTTTCATTGCTCAAATTGTTCAAAAGCCAGAATTGATGAAAGAATAGATAGCAGTGTTAGCTGATGAAGAGAAAAGTCAAGATGAAGAATCTGTTTCTTCTGAAAACAGTTTAACAGATACTAGTGATGATGATGAAGAAATTAACAGATAAACATTGGAAAAACTCATTTATCTTCTGACAATTTTGAATTTTATTTTGCAGATAAATTGAAGAAACTTAAAGAGAGAAAAGTTGCAAAAGAAATGGAAGAAGTTAAGGTTGTTGAGAAGATTGTTGAAGTGGAAAAGGTAGTTGAAGTCGAGAAGATTGTGGAGATTGAAAAAATTGTTGAAGTCACAAAACCATGCCTTACATGTTTTGAACCTTGCAAACAATGTGAAGATAAAGATGAAAAGTTTAATGAGCTTGAAAAGATGAAAGAGAAGTTGTTGTTTGATGTCAAGAATGTGAAAGATTCATACGATGTATTGAACAAAACTGTGAATAGTTTGCAGAAGACAAACTCTGAAAGATAAGATGCTTTGACAATGGTGAATGCAACAATGATGTCCAAACAAAAGGAGATCAATCACTACATTGAAGAGTGTGCTAAGTTGAAGCAGGAGTTGGAAATTGAAAAAGTTGAAAATGAAAGAATCAGACGATTACTGAAAAGTTATTCAAGTTCTGATTACTTAATTGACAGAATTTATCCAACTGTTGCAGGTTTTGAAGTGTTTGAAGACAAGAAGCCGAAGAAAAAGGATACTGGTAAGAAACAGAGTGTCTGTTATAACAAGTGTCCGCCTCCAATTTGGGAAGGGTATTCGTCTAGAAAACCGAATGAGGAACAAGTAAAAAAGGCAGTCAATATAAAGTTGGAGTCCGAGATAACAGATGTATTACCAGACAATATTGACATCACATTCACAGCGTCCGACATAGATCATGAGTCTGAGTTAATAAAAAGGATGGTCGATCAGGTGTTAGATAAGGATGAGGAGTCCGAGTCAATGTCCGAGTCCAGGAGTTCAAGTTCGTTTGTCAGGAGTTCAAAGTCATCGGGAAAACGGGTGTATAGTAAAGATTTTTTGTTGTCAAAATCTAATTTGAATGACGAAACATTTGAAGTTGCATATACTTTGAATGATTCTGACAAATTATATTTTGATAAAGAATTTCCAATAAAAGGTGTTAAAATTGAAATGATCAAAAAGGTTTTCAAATTGACAGAAATTAATATTTCTGAAATAAAAGATGAAAATTTTTCTACAAAACCTAGACCATACACCTCAAGAATAAAACAAAAATTAAACAAGAAAATGAGTTACAGTTCTGGTTCAGGTTATCGAAAGAAACCAAACCATAACGGTAATTTCAAAAAGAAAGGATTGGGTTTTATTCCACCAGAAAATTATAAAAATGAGAAATTGTTTAAAAATACAAAATTTGTGTCAGGTACTTCTGCTGAGGATGAAAAGAAGAGCTCATCCTGGAGACAGTCAAATCAGGAATTTCTTGCTGAAAAGAAGAAAACTGAAGCTCATCAGAGAAAAAAGACTAGAACCTGTTATAGGTGTCAAGAAGTTGGTCACATAGCTTGGAACTGTCCTAAAGCAACCAACACAAAACAGGAGTCTCATAAAAACTCAAAGAAATAGTTGTTGATAAAACCGAACCACCAACTGAAAAATTTAAAGTGTTTAAAAATTCTATATATGAAGTTGGTGAGTGTTCAAAAAGATTTTACAAGCGAAGGGGAAATCTTAACAATCAAGCTTGGGTTGTTAAGAAATCAGATGTAAAACCTGGCGATGAATCTGATTCCACAAAATCAGAAGAGTCACAAGTTGTTAAAAATGGTGAAAACTCAGTTCCGCCTTTGGATGATGTTCATTTTCCACAATTGCGGACTGAGAATTTTAAATCAAAAGTCGGGAAAGTTGATATCTCAAATCAATTTTATTCTTAAAAGAACGAATTTGATGTTGAGAAAACGTTTAATGGAAATGTGAAGAAGATTTTTGGAAAGATGATCGAGGGGAAGGTTACTGGGGTTAAAGATTTTTATAAATCTAAGAAGGCAACTTACACCCCAACTAAATCTGAGGAAGTCACACCCAAGGAA
The DNA here is from genome assembly GCA_030545235.1 of Helianthus tuberosus. Classification (NCBI taxonomy): domain Eukaryota; kingdom Viridiplantae; phylum Streptophyta; class Magnoliopsida; order Asterales; family Asteraceae; genus Helianthus; species Helianthus tuberosus. The sequence goes on from CM060430.1 coordinate 32,944,135, forward strand.
GGTCAGGCTTGGGTGTCCATATTATTTGTTTGAAAAACCTGACTTGCCGGAGCTCCCAGGTTGGTAAGTGTGGAGCAGGAATCGGCATCTTTCTTGAGAAATTCACGTGTGTGATATTCCGACTTACAAGTGGTAAATCAGGGACATTAAGTTGTACTTGATTTTCTACAAGTGATATTGTTGGTAAAATCTAAAATTGTTAAATTTTTCAAGTGATATTGAGAAAAACAATGTGATGAACCCCTAACCTACAAGTGGTAAAATCAACAAAACTTATTTTCCGAAAAAAAAAATCATTTTGGTTAAAACAAACTTAAGTGTTTTGAAATCATAATGAGAAAATAGTTTGTTGAAAGGGGGAGTTCTGATTGTTTATGCCAAGAGGATGGCGAAGTGAAGTGATTCGATATCAGTTGTCAATTTACTTGTATAGTTTGTTTTCAAATTTCCTTAAATGGTTTTGAATTTTAGGGGGAGTAAGAAATTTCTGAAAATCCAAAAACATTAGAAAATTTGAAAAAGACAAAAACATGATAAAATACAAAAATGAGTTTTGGTGTCGAAAAGAGGAAATGATAGTACATCAGTGGACAGTTACAGTATGCTAAAGATATGTAATGTTTAAATAGCATTAAATGGTCCCACTGATGATATGCCGATAGGTTTTTACACATTTAGTAAGCTTTTTCGGGATATAAACTTAAATTCAAACTTGCTTATTTTGTGGGGAACACTACTTGGATATATAGGTAACCCCTGAAATTTCGTTTGAAGGATCCCTCTTTTTGAGATACCAGGTCTTTATACTCAGTGATATCTGGGGTATTATCCCGGGACTTCTGATTTTGCGGAAGCAATGGCCTAGTCCCCGGAGAATACTTTACGCTTGCTTGAAATAAAAGCCTGCCCTCAGCATAAAAAATGATGAAACATTGAAAAATGCAAATCATATGTTGTTGTAAAAAAGATCATCTAAAGGGGACCCACCAAAAGTCGAGCCGTTATCTCTCTGCTGAACGGAAGTTCTGACCTGAGCTCTCACGGTCTTCGCATTTAACCCCTTACAGATATCATCTGTGGTATACTCACCTGTAAGACTGAATATTGGGATCTGGATACGGGAGTATATTCAAGAGGTGGGACACATGAATGAGTTTAAGTCCTTAATACACTTAATTCATATCCTGAATCAGTTGAAATTTGTGTGAAAATTTAAGTGGATCAGTATATCGGCAATCTAAGTGAATTGTTTAATTCTTAATGTGTAACTAAGCTCAACGGTACTTATGACTTGTCAAAAACTGATATGATCCTCTTACACATACTCACAAAAATATTGTATGTAAATATTTATTTATTGCATTTCATTTCATTCAAAAATACAAAAAGATTTTAGTGTGTTTTAGCATAAATTTTGAAAAATCCAAAAAGATTTTTGACAACTGGTGTTGAAGAGCTGATTTTCAAAATTCCAAGTGGTTCATCAGTTATTAACATTGTTAAATCATTCTGGATAAATTTGAGGGGGAGTATGAATATATAAATTTGTCAAATGTTAAATTTGTGAGATTTATTGTGAGGTAGAGGATGTGCAGGATAGCCTGGTTTCTGAAGTCTGGGTATAGAGCCAGGACACAATCCTGATCCTGTGAAAGCCAGATTGCAATCAACATCCGAGGAAAGATTATTAGTTCGAGGGGAGCATGTTGGTGCTGAAGAGAAAGAGATAAAGTTTGAGGATGCTTATACTGTCAGATACTTCAGAGAGAGATCAGACTGATAAAGACTGAAGACGTTGAATACTCGACACTAAAGACTCGTCAACATCCGAGGGGGAGTCTGTTGGTGCATGCGTCTGTCGACTTCGTCTTGTATCGAGTCTTGCATTATTAAGGGCACGAAGATCGAGAAATCAAGTCAAATGGCTAATTCCGCTTGAAAGGGTCATCTGGTAATTCCAAATGGAATTAGACATGTAATTCCGTTTCAAGTAGTTAATTCCGTTTGAACGTGTAATTTTGTTTGTAATTGTGATTCCGTTTGAGCATGTTCAAACGGAATTACAAAGTCTATAAATAGGTGCTAGGCCGTTTCATTTCAAACGGAATTAGGTGGAGGTTTTTTGACGACGAAGCTCTGTCGAAGTGTCTACAGACTTGTAATTGTTACCAGATCAATAGAAAGACAGTTAAAAGTGATATTCTAGCTGAATCCAACTCAATATGTCTGTTTCCGCCCTTCATATTCAGTAGAACACCTCTGATCGACTCGTTTCGGTACACCATCCTACACTTGAAAGCATGGAAACCTCCATTTTTAGGGGAAACTATGGCAAAATTTTCTAAAAATCCAAACACTTAGAAAAATATTTATTAACCTACACTTACAAGTGTATTTTACACCATGAGTTTCTTACATAAACTTTGCCATACTTTTTGTTGCAAAAATATAATTATTGGAGGTTGATTTTCATAAATAAAGGTGACTAAATATGCATTTAGGAAATATATATTTAGAAGACACCATGTGTGTAATTATTCATATATTTTGTGTATTAGCTATATTATTTTAGGACATGAAATAATATAACACATCAACATACCAAGAATTACAATCCAAAATATTACTAAAATTCCAAAGAATGAATATACACATTTACACAACAAAATTGGTGGAAACCGAACTATGGAATAATACTTACAAAAATATTCCGGAATTCATTCACAAAGTATATTTTGGTAAATAATATTTTGGACACCAAGGAATTAAAAATATGATGTTTACAATTACTACAAAAATATATCATATTTTTTACAAGGAAAAATATATTATTTTTGACAAGTATGGAATATATATTTTTCTTGGAATTTTAGAAGATATATTATTTTTTTAAGGAATATATATTTTCTTACAAACACGAAATACAGTATTTTTAGATGAAAAATATGTTTTCTAAAAGGAATATGGAATATATCATTTTTGGAGAAGATGAGTATATATATATATATATATATATAGGGTTAGGTTAACGTACAAATGCCCTTATCGTACATTACGTACGCTACAAACTCAGCCGTCCGATTATCTTCCCGCATTGAATTCGCATGTTTTTTTTTGTAACAATTTCGCATGTTGGTTTTTTAACATGCGATTTCATCAAAATTACCACATGCGAAATTGTTACAAAAAACAACATGCTATTTCATCAAAATTATCACATGCGAAATTGGTACAAAAAACAACATGCGAATTCATCAAAAATTATCACATGCGAAATTGTTATAAAAAAAACAACATGCTATGTCATCAAAATTATCACATGCGAAATTGGTACAAAAAAACAACATGCGAATTCATCAAAAATTATCACATGCGAAATTGTTATAAAAAAACATGTGATTTTAAAATGCGGGAATATGATCTGACGGCTGAGATTGAAGCGTACGTAATGTACGATAAGCAATATTGTACAGTACTCTTTACGTATATATATATATTTTCCAACATAGACATGGAGATATATAATCTTTTGAACTTATAAAAGAATACAAATATTTTTGCTAAAAGAAAAATTATAAACAATTTTTCTAAGTAATATTTATTGAAATATATATTTTGGAAATATATATTGGTGAACTTTTAATAAAGATAATATTCCGGAAAAATTAATACGAAATTAAGTATAAAGAATAGTTAATGAATACAATAAAATACGTATTCTCGTACGTATGAATACACACCGGAATACGACCCTAATACATGGCAAGATATGCAAGTATAAGAATACAAATACAGATACTCCCATCCTTGGGAAGGAAATACAAGTATAAATACTTGGGAAGTATTAAGTTAAAATATATTGTTTTAACAATTATTGCAAAATTTAGTAAATATAATTTGGGTTAAAATATTACTTATTTTAACAAATAATTATATAACCTAGAATAATATCATAGACACAAAGAAATGTAACTCAAAAACATTAACACTAAGTCAAGGCACGGTCCGTTCGTCTAATAGACATTAGGACGTTGTAGGTAGTCGTGTTTTATCCGGAGAAGCTTGAGTTACGGTGACTGAAGACGCAAGACTGTGAGTTTCGTGACCCCCTTTTCTTTTTACTGTTTTTAGTTTTATAACTTCGGGGGTGAAGTAGATGTTACAACTGTTTATAACTTCTGAACCACTGTTCACATCATTAGATACCTCTGTCATCGTGTTAAACCAAAAGAAGAGGCAAAAGCTGACTGATGCAGAAGAAAAAGAAACGGAAGTTGTATATTTTAAAGAGGCTATCAAGCAAATGGCCTCAGAAAGTGTTGACTCAGAAAAACTTTAAAATATAGTCAAAAATGTTTTGAACAGGCCTCCATCCCCAAACTCATCTAAAATAAAGACTCTCCCAAGAAACCCACTGGACTCAAAGATACTAAAGTGGATGTCTGATCAAAATACCCACGTATTGACTCTGCTCAAGTCCAGTGGTGAAGTGAAGTACATATCAAGGGAACAAGCATTGGCCTGGGTGTTGAAGATCTGCAGGATCTCCTTGAACTTACACTTTGCAGGGATGAGAATGATACAGATTCCTTGGACTTTGAATTACAATTCAAAGGACAAGTCAGGGAATTATTGATGAGGCAATAAAGATCTAGAATAATGAAGGGTTTTGGCATCATTTGTTCCAGGGGAGATTGTTGGGATTGAACCCTACCAGAGGAACATATGATAAAAGCCAAAACTGGATCAGATTAGTGGATTCACAATAAGCAGTGCTTATGCAAAGACTTTCCCCTTGACAGTGGCTCTAACAACTGATAGTCTCCAAACACTGATCATCAAACCACTGATAGGCGAAGCACTGATGAAGATTAAAGAACTGAAGCTCTATCTGCTAATGTCTCCTAAGTACTTCTGAAGACTAAAGTGCTGCTCATTCAAGGAATGATCACCTTTGAAGAAAGCACTGATGTTCAACATCAGTGCTTAGACTACATCAGTGGAATGCGAAATAGTAGTTTATAGAAGCAGTGTTTATGTTATCAGTAGTTTTGTTATCAGTGGTTGTATGTAACAGTCCTTAGAGTTTGTTAGGTTGTTATATGTCACTTTCATGGTGACGTCAGCTTTGATTCTCAATGGTTTTATCTGTACTATAAATAGAATAGTTTGTACTGTTCTATTTAAGGAGTTTTCTCCTTCAATCCAGTCATCTTGTACGATCAACCATTGAGCTCATGCTGAGGGGGAATTTTAGTATGTAAGCATGCATTGTAATCATTATGTTTTGTAATCATTCGACTTAGTGAAAAGCATATGTTTACTGAAAACTATTTCTCTCTGATTGTGTTGTAAAGTTTGTTTCCATTTCTGCTGCATTTAAACCTTTTATTACTCATCCATTTCTTCATTAATCTCAAACAAACACAATCATAAGAAACTCAGACCATAACTCGTTCAAAGCTAAAGAAGAGCCGTTTGATGGAGAAGAGGTTGAGTTCCGATGTGAAGGAGAGGTGCTTTCAATCTCTATTGCAGAATTTGGAGGGCAAATTGGTTTATTCTCTGAAGAGGAGTCTGGTAATGAAGAGAACACGGGTGGTCTCCGTGAGATCTCAACTAACATGCGTCAAACAGCGTGGGCTCAAATCGGGGATGGTCCATACTATCCAAGTTAAACCAAGAGCTCCCGGTTGCGAGACCCTCTCTACCGCTACATTCATATGGTCCTTAGCAACTCTCTCAGTCAAAGGCTTGATAGCACCGGTGTTGTCAACTTGCGTGATCTGACGGTCTTGTACTGCATCCACAACCGTGTTACTCTTGATGTCCCCCACCTGCTCCTCCGAAACATGCACCTGAATCAGTTGGCTACTTCCCCGACACCTATCTTCTTTGGGGGATGGATCTACTGCCTCTACAAGACCTTTGTTCAACGAATGCCGAAATCCTTCCGTAAGGGTCCATGGTCGGGCAAGGTAGATCTCATTCAATGCCGTTCAATGGGGATCATCCACGAGATGGGTGATGGGACAGTCTATTTCCAAACCACTCAGGGGCATGTTTGGAACCCGGAGGAAGCCCTCGTTCTTCACGCCAACCCAATCGGTCCTCCTCCTCAATTTCATGGCCAGCCGGGTTCATCCTCGTCTCAAGGGGGTGGTTTTCCTAACTTTCAGAGTTTGCATGATCTTTTGCAGGAAAACCTCTTATGCACCCGCAACACCTACAACATGGCCAGCAACACCTACACCCGGGTCAAAGCAATGGAGCGCAACATCTCCGACATGCAAGATGACATCAGCAACATCCAGGAGCACATGGTGTATCGAGGAAGAGACGATGAAGACAAGGACATGGACTGATTCGGAGGCATTAGAGGTAGTGTGACATGGATGCAACTTCTATCAGGTTAACCTTTTATCCCACGAACAATTGACTGGCCTGCGTGCCAAAGTTTGAACAATTTACTTTCTCTAACAGTTTTATTTTTCTGCATTTTATTTTCCGTTTATGTGTGATGTTGGATAGTTAACTTTGGTATGTTTAGGTTGTTTGTTATGTATTGTGTGGTGTGGTATTTAAGCAAAACAGGTACCTAGGAAGCTTAGATGCACTACGTATTAGTGCTACATAACCCCGGAAACCCAAACCAAAAGCCACAAACCTGTTTTCATTGATTGCAGACTGTCACCACGGGGCCGTGCTCAGCCACCACGCCCCCGTGTCCACTCCATTATACCTGCTGTTTGTCTGAACCATGCCCGCCACAGGGTCGTGTCCACCAGACACGCGCCGTGGCCACATTTTGTAAGTTTTTGTTAGTGGCACTCTAACCACGGGGTCGTGCTCAGCCAGCACGAGGCCGTGGCCAGGTGCCCAGTAACACCAAACCTTGTTTTTCAAACCTTTTTACACATTTAATCAACCTGAAAACTTATTTTTGGGACACATTGAGGACAATGTGTAATTTAAGTGTGGGGCGGATACTAAAACCTTGAATTTTGCAAGTCATAATAACAAGCCTTACACAAAACTCTATTGGAACCGCTAATCACCCCAAATTTTTTTAAAAAAATTTCATTTTTTTTACTTGTCTTGGTTTAATTTGGGAATAACAAGTTCTAAAAAGGTTATATTTTTACAAATTTACAATCGAAAGCATCATGATAAAAAGAACCAACTTAAGAAAATTATGAAAAGGCATGACAAATCTAACTAAAATTTGATTATATATACTTGATCACATTATAACCCATTCCCACAACAAGTGAGTTTTGCGCCTTTATTGAGCATACAAGCATATATATTTAAACTAAATGCTCATTTTTCCTTTCTTGTGTGAATAGCCGCTTGGTTCTTACGACTCTAGAACTTGCCACGGCGATACATTCCCGGTCCTTACCAACTTAAACCCAAGTAAGTAAATGATGGAGGCATTAGGACTAACCTATTTTCCTTTCAACACCATTATTTTTCATTTTTCTTATCACCTATCCCAAAAAAATCCCCCTAGGTAACCCCTTTAAGCCTAAACCTTTTCATTTCTAAACCCACAAAACAAACACCCTTTTACCCACCAAAAAACCCTTTTTCTTTTCAACCCTTTGTTTTAGTAATAAGCTCGGTTATCTTGTGACGTTTCTTTATAAAAAAAAAAATTCTAGCAATAAACAAACAAGTTCCTCAAAGAAACTTTTTTTGAAGATGCTTAGTTTGAATAAAAGTCACAAAAACAAAAAGTTTTACGACGACCGACGCTTTTAGCCCTTTTTACTAACCACTAACCAAAACCACCTACCCATAGCCCAAGCCTAACCCTTTCCCAAAAGTCCTCTTGATATTTACGAAGGTTCATAGTTAAAAAGGAGGAGGATTGATTGCTTGGCAAGCATATGATAGAAGTAAGTTCCATGCTGATCTCGAGTGTTTCACAAAAATACATCTTCGGCCGAGTGTTGAGTGATCTCCCGTGAGGTATGTGAACTTGTATATAAATGGAATTTTAAAGTGGCATGTTATGCCTAAATAGGTAATTTCTCTTATGAAACGTTCTAAATAAATCATAACGAATAGGATTGTAAATAGTATAAAAATAAAACCCAAATAAAGATCTTGTATTCCTGACACTCAAGACAAGACCTATTCCATTTGGGTGTGTAAGCCATATATTAAAGAGTTTTGCTTGAGGACAAGTAAAGATTCAAGTGTGGGGGTATTTGATGTGTGCAAAATGCAACATATAAATTACATCAAATAAGGCATAAAACTAACCCTTTTTTAGTACTAATGTTGGAAAAAGTGTGTTTTTGTCTTCCTTTTGAATTTACAGGACCAAATGAGCTTAAACGAACAAAAGGAACAAATATACAGCAAAAACCAACATAAATACAAAAAAAGGAATAAACGTGACATGCCCGACCCCTCGACAACATCCCAAAGGCAAAAACAAGAAACAGAAGACTGACCACGGACCGTGCCTACTGGACACGGGGGCGTGGTCAGGTATCTGCAGAAAGGAGAAAGTTGTGGAAGCTTCTATACGCCCACCACGGGGGCGTGCCCAGCTCAGCATGGGGCGTGGTCCACGCTAAGATACGCAGAATCTTGCAAAATCTTGGTAGTACAGATATGCTTCTGCCCACGGGGCCGTGCCCGGCGAACACGGGTCGTGTGGAGTCCTATGCTGACAAAAGCAATTAATGTAGGAAGAGAAAGGGATGGCCACGGGTGCGTGTCCGCTGGACACGGTGCCGTGTCCGGGCTTCTGTTCAGGCTATAAATAGGGGTGCCTGGCTTTCTTCAAAGGCATCCCTTGGCAAACCACTACTCTCCCACTTTGCCATCACTCCACCACCACTACACCACCAACACCCACCACCACTACACCACAAACACCCACCACCACTACACCACCACCACTACTCTCCCACTCTCCCACTCTCCCACTTTAACAAGTCGTAACGGGTCAAAACACCTAGAAACCTTTTCCAATCAGAATGTAAGGTTTAATAAACCATATTATACGAGACCCTTCACTCATTTTTATTTTAAAACCACATTCTATCTATTCAGTTTAAGCCACAATACACACTAACCTAATAATTATCTGAATTATTAGGAAACACTTGAATCACTTGAGCTTTGCTAAACACGATTAGGCAAGACATCTACGCAAACCTGTGAGTACATAGTTCCCCTCTGTTACGTTTTCTAAATGTTTTGGGATGATTCATATGTGCTAAACTATTTTCAAGATTTCAAAACAGTGCATATGGTTTATATATATAAAAATATACTTTTCAAAAATGAGTGAAACTAGGTGGTGTGTTATCCATAGCACGAGTATGTTCATTAACTTTGGCCAAGCCGACCGATAGTATGTCATGGTGCCATGTGATTGACAATCCTGTTTCCAAATTTCCGGGGGCTTGTGCGAAAGTTTGGGGAACGACTGAAACTGTGAACACAATTTGATAAACCCTTTGGTGGTTTGTTAGTCGAGTCAACACAGGCTTGAATATATTCACCACACGACCACACTTGGTTTATACATAACACAGACAATTGGTTTATACAAAACAAGGACAAATGGTTTACTAATGTGTGCAAAATGCAACATATAAATTACATCAATTGTGGCATAAAACTAACCCTTTTTAGTACTAATGTTGGAAAAAGTGTGCTTTTGTCTTCCTTTTGTGTTTTCAGGATTAAATGAGCTCAAATTAACAAAAGAAGCAAAAAGACATAAAAATCTAACATAAATACAAGAAAAGGAACAAGACGTGACATGCCCGACCCCACGACAGCATCTTCCCAAGCAAAACAAGATAACAGAAGACTGAACACGCCCCGTGCTCAGCCAGCATGGGGGCGTGCCCAAGTGTCAGCAGAAAAGACAAAGTGGTAGAAGCTTCTATTGCCCACCACGGGGCCGTGCTCAGCGGACACGGGGCGGTGGTCAACTATAAGATTCGCACAATCTAAGCAAATCTTCATAGTACAAAGATTCTTCTGCACACGAGGTCGTGCTCAGCGGACACGGGGGCGTGGTCAACTAATAAGACAAGCTGCATTAAATGAAGAAAGAGAAGGATGTGGACACGGGGCCGTGCCCGAGCTTCTGTTCAGCCTATAAATAGGAGTGCTTGGCTCTAGCTCAAACCATCCCTTGGCACACCACCTCTCTCACACTTCACCCACCACCCACCACCACCATAACACCATCATCCACCACCATCATCCATTGTCCATCATAGAGTGTGTGAGTCGTCTCGGGATCCAAGATTGATCGTAAGAGTTCTTGACAATCAAGGCCATGTTTGCCTAAGTCTCTTACATCACTTGGTGAAGACAAGTGTCTAGTGTAATACTTTTTATTTCTAATCTTTTCGCACTTTTTACTTGGTTTTGTATTAATGACTTTAATAACTAGTTTCTTATGTTGAAGGTGATTCTTCCTTATCGTTTGTCCGTGGTGTCTTGGCATTATTTTACTGTCTATATAAATAAAAGATTTTCACCATTCATATCTCCACGGTCTATATGGAGGTATGTTGGCTACCTGGTCGGGGGTTAAGGGAACGGTTTGGTAAGAGTCTTGCCATTGTTCAGGGTTTAGAGGTCCTGCAACGGACCTGGGTCAAATTTAATAGGACCTCCTTCAATACTTAACGGTATTGGATAGCGGGGGTCCAAACTCTTTGATCCCCTCATAAGTTAACTACTATTAATACTATAACCCGGCTATTTAGGACTGTATCCCTGCTGACTCAGACTACTTAGTCAAGGGTAACGTCACCTCCAAAAGAGGGGCCTTCCATAATTTGCATTAATAACTTAATTCATTATCTTTCAATAATCCGACCCTTTAGGATTGTATCCTTGCTGACTCAAACTACTGGGTTGAGGGTAACGTCACCTTCAAAAGAGGGGCCTACTACAATAACTAAGATAATCTCTTAAATAAGTGCAAAAGTGCGGAAATAATCAATGGTTACACTATACACGCGTCGGAACCAAGTGATTCATCTTGTATATCTGTTTTTCTTTTTATTTTTATTTTTTAGCATTTTAGTTAGTTTTATTTTTCTTAGCTTAAAACATTTTTTTAAACTTTTTGATTTGATTAGACGTTGAGGATAAACCGGTACTAAAAGCTCTTGTGTCCTTGGACGACATCGGTATCTAACCAACACTATACTACGCTCACGATGGGTGCACTTGCCCATATGTGTGTCTAGTGTTAGTAAATATCGTGTTTTATAAATTTAAAACTTGAATAAAAAAGTGTTAAAGGGGCTTAAAATATACACCTAATATATATAACACTCCACACGCATCAATTTTTTCGCGCCGTTGCCGGGGACACAAGGATTTTAAGAAAGTTAGGAATCAACGGTCTAATCGTTTTTCTTATTTTTCATTTTTTTTAGGATTTTTTTTTAGTTTTTCTGTTTCTGCAGAGCTCAGCATGGGCCGTGCCTGGTCGGACACGGGCCGTGCCCAGCACTATTACTGGCAGTTTTTATTTTCCGAGTTACAGAGGGCTGAGCACGGGGTCGTGTCGGTGCAACACGGGGCCGTGTCCAACTCCCAGTAACAGGGATCCGGAGAACAATTACAGTAAACTTGACCACGGGCCGTGTTCGCTGAGCACGGGGCCGTGGTGAACCTTCTGACCAACATTCTTTTATGTTTTTATCGTAGGACTTGGAACCTTGGCGCCACATTTGAACTTCCTACGTAGTGCATGAGCTCCAGTTCTAGTAGAGACATAAAAGAACCTCTAGAAGAACCCAAACGCTTTCTCAGAAAAAGACTCAAAGCTACAAATCAAGAGAAAGTTTCGGGGGACCCACTTCCAATGGCGGACCAACGTACCCTCATGGATTACCTACGGCCCACCGTAAGTAATCTCGGCGCCGCTATCAATGCACCGAATGTCGAAGCCAATAACTTCGAACTTCGGCCACATTTGATACAAATGCTTCAAAACTCCGCAACCTTCCATGGGCTTGCGGACGAGGATCCCCATCTACATATTACTAATTTCTTAGAAATATGTGATACCTTTCGGATCAATGGAGCATCAAATGACACCATCCGCCTCCGAATGTTTCCATTTTCACTAAAAGACCGAGCTAAGGCTTGGCTTAACACCCTCCCAGTTGGCTCGGTAAACACCTGGGATGAACTAGCCCAAAAGTTTCTATATAAGTATTTCCCTCCTGCTAAAACGGCTAAATTAATGACTGAAATTAATACATATTCACAAGAGGATGGGGAATCCTTATATGAAACTTGGGAAAGGTTCAAGGAGCTACTAAGAAAGTGTCCCTATCACGGTCTTGCGGTATGGCAACAAGTATCCACTTTCTACAATGGGTTGTTGCCACACACAAGACAAACACTTGATTCTAGCTCCGGGGGACTTTTAGGTAATCGTCGCCCAAATGAAATATATAATCAAATTGAGAAATTTCTCAAACCAATTTTCAATGGCACACTCCCCGAGGTAATAAATCTATTGCCCCGGGCGCCCATAAGGTTGATGAAAGCACTTCTCTACAAGCCCAAATCGAGGCCCTCTCTTCGAAAATCAAAAAGCTAGAAATGACAAAAACGGCCTCGGTTATGGCTTGTGAAGGGTGTGGTGGGCCACATGAAAATTGGAGTTGTATGAAAGAATTAGATGAACAAACAGAAACGGTAAACTACATTGATAATAGACCTAGGCCGTCGGGTCCACTAACGGGTACCTACAACCAAGGATGGCGTAACCACCCTAATCTTGGTTGGAGAGATCCCGGCAATAGTAGCAACCAACAAAACCAACGAACTAACTTTCAACAACCACAAAATTTCTCTCAACAACAAGGTGGAAGAGAAAGGCTTGAAGATACTGTATCTCGCCTCATCTCCGACACCGAAAAGAAAAACTCGGATCGATTTCAACAATTGGAATCGAATTTTAGAAATCAACAAGCTAGCATTCAAAACATTGAAAAACAATTAAATCAAATAGCTCAAAATTTCATCGAGAGACCACAAGGCGCGTTACCTAGCAATACCGAAACCAACCCGAAAGCACAAGTACATCTCATCACATTGAGAAATCGAACCGTGGGTCCCGAGGAGGCTCCATCACCGCCAGATGAAAGAAGCCAGTCTAGCCAAAGCACGACTCCACCCGCATCAGAAAAGGCTTCTTTACCAAATCAAGATCCCACCAAGACTCCTCCAATTCTGTACCCCGTTAGGTTAAATCGTCAAAAGACCGATGAGCAATTCGCAAAGTTCGAAAATTTATTAAAACAATTGCATGTTAATATTCCTTTTATTGAGGTCCTAACCCAAATGCCTAAATATGCAAAATTCATGAGGGATTTCCTCACTCACAAAAGGAAAATTGAATCATTGCAATTAGTTAACTTAGGCGAAGAATGCTCCGCCCTAGTACTCAACAAACTCCCACAAAAGAAAATTGATCCCGGAAGTGTCACGATTCCTTGCTCGATCGGGGAATCCCCCGTTCGTAATGCATTAGCCGATATTGGGGCTAGCATTAACCTCATGCCCACATCAATGTTCAAACGACTCGGCTTAGGAACAACAAGCCCTACAAAGATGAGCATACAACTCGCCGACAGATCCGTCAAATTTCCACAAGGTGTCGCTGAAAATCTATTGGTCAAAGTTGACACTTCATTTTCCCAACCGACTTTGTCATCCTAGACATGGAAGAAGACACCGATGTCCCTCTCATCCTTGGGAGGCCATTTCTAGCCACCGCCCAAGCAGTGGTGGATATGAATGACGGAACGTTAACATTGAAGTTTGGGGACAAGGAAGTGAAGTTTGAATGTGGAAAAAGAGTAGAGGACGAAGACCCGGTCAACTACATGAAGGTCATAGACTCAAGCTTGGATGACGCTCTCCGATGGTGTAACATGGGATGCAATACATCCCACTTGGGTAACATATGACCAGGCTTTGGGTCTAGCCAAGGACCCTTATAAATGTGGCGCACCACGGAGGCATTCAGTGGAACTATCCTTAGTTTAGTTTAGATTAATTTTCATGTTTTCTAGTTAGTTTTAATTTTCAGGAATAAAACACACTTGAGATGGCAAAGGATACAAGGGAAACTTGAACCAGCACCCCATGCAGAAAATAGGACCATCCAACAAAATTCTTCGTTTACAGTAAGTTCGGCACTGGCCGTGTCCGCCCAACACGGCCCCGTGCTGCACAGTCTGCAGAAAAAGACCCAGTTCAGGTAACTGGACACGGGCCGTGTTCACCCAACACGCCCCCGTGTCCAGACTTCTGTTTCTCTTGATTTAATTTTGTTAATGGCACTTGAACACGGGGCCGTGCCCGGACAACACGGGGCCGTGTTCAGCGCCCAGTAACACAAAATCTTTGCTTTTTACACCTTTTTACACATTCAATCAACCTAAAAACTTATTTTTGGGACACATTGAGGACAATGTGTAATTTAAGTGTGAGGGGGATGCTAAAACCTTGAATCTTGCAAGTCCTAAATACAAGCCTTACACAAAACTCTATTGGAACTTCTAATCACCCCAAATTTTTTCAAAAATTTTTCATTTTTTCTTTACTTGTCTAGGTTTAACTCGTGATTTCAAGTTCTAAAAAGGTTATATTTTTACGAATTTACAACCGATAGCGTCGTGATAAAAAGAACCAACATAAGAAAATTATGAAAAGGCATGACAAGCTTAGTTAAAATTTAATTATATATACTTGATCACATAAAAACCCATTCCCACAAAAGTGAGTTTTGAGCCTTTATTGAGCATACAATTACATATCATTAGACTAAATGCTCATTTTTCGTTTCTTGTGTGAATAGCCGCTTGGTTCTTACGACTCTAGAACTTGCCACGACGATACATTCCCGGTCCTTACCAACTTAAACCTGAGTAAGTAAATGATGGAGGCATTAGGACTAATCCCTTTTTATTTCTACACCATTATTTTTTTTTACCGCCTACCCAAAATCCCCTTAGTTAGCCCCTTTGAGCCTAAACCTGTTCATTTCATAACCCAAACCAAACACCCTTTTACCCACCAAAACCTTTTTCATTTTTAACCCTTTGTTTTAGTTAGTAACAAGTTCGGTTTTTCGTATGACTTTTCAAAAAAAAAAAATGTGTGTTGATGATGAAGCAAAAGAAAATAAACAAACAAGTTCATCAAAAATAACTTTGTTTGAATAATAGCTTCATCAAAATAAAAGTTACAAAAAAATAAAAAGTCTTACGAAAACCGACGCTTGTTACGCTTTTCGCCCTTTTTCTACTAACCACTAACCCAACCACCTACCTTTAACCCAAGCCTAACCCTTCACCCACAAAGTCCTCTTGATATTTACAAAGGTATATAAGTTAAAAATGAGGAGGATTGATTGCTTGGCAAGCCTATGGTAGGAGTAAGTTCCATGCCGCTCTCGAGTGATCCACAAAAATACATTTTCGGCCGAGTGTTGAGTGATCCCCGTGAGGTATGTGAACTTGTATATAAATAGAATTTTAAAGAGGCATGTTATGCCCTAATAAGTAATTTATCTTATGAAAAGTTTTAAATAAATCATGACGAATAGGATTGTAAATAAATAAAAATAAAACTAAATAAAGAATCTTGGAAATCCCGACACTCTATGACAAGCCCAAAAAAACCTTCTTCTCTACCCATTCCATTTGGGAGTGTAATAGCCACATATTAAAGAGTTTTGCTTGAGGACAAGCAAAGATTCAAGTGTGGAGGTATTTGATGTGTGCAAAATGCAACATATAAATTACATCAATTGTGGCATAAAACTAACCCTTTTTAGTACTAATGTTGGAAAAAGTGTGCTTTTGTCTTCCTTTTGTGTTTTCAGGATTAAATGAGCTCAAATTAACAAAAGAAGCAAAAAGACATAAAAATCTAACATAAATACAAGAAAAGGAACACGACGTGACATGCCCGACCCCACGACAGCATCTTCCCAAGCAAAACAAGATAACAGAAGACTGAACACACCCCTTGCTCAGCCAGCACGGGGGCGTGCCCAAGTGTTAGCAGAAAAGACAAAGTGGTAGAAGCTTCTATTGCCCACCACGGGGTTGTGCTCAGCGGACACGAGGTCGTGGTCAACTATAAGATTCGCACAATCTAAGCAAATCTTCATAGTACAAAGATTCTTCTGCACACGAGGTCGTGCTCAGCGGACACGCGGGCGTGGTCAACTAATAAGACAAGCTGCATTAAATGAAGAAAGAAAAGGATGTGGACACGGGGCCGTGCCCACTGGACACGGGGTCGTGCCCGAGCTTCTGTTCAGCCTATAAATAGGAGTGCTTGGCTCAAGCTCAAACCATCCCTTGGCACACCACCTCTCTCACACTTCACCCACCACCCACCACCACCATAACACCATCATCCACCACCATCATCCATTGTCCATCATAGAGTGTGTGAGTCGTCTCGGGATCCAAGATTGATCGTAAGAGTTCTTGACAATCAAGGCCATGTTTGCCTAAGTCTCTTACATCACTTGGTGAAGACAAGTGTCTAGTGTAATACTTTTTATTTCTAATCTTTTCGCACTTTTTACTTGGTTTTGTATTAATGACTTTAATAACTAGTTTCTTATGTTGAAGGTGATTCTTCCTTATCGTTTGTCCGTGGTGTCTTGGCATTATTTTACTGTCTATATAAAATAAAAGATTTTCACCATTCATATCTCCACGGTCTATATGGAGGTATGTTGGCTACCTGGTCGGGGGTTAAGGGAACGGTTTGGTAAGAGTCTTGCCATTGTTCAGCGTTTAGAGGTCCTGCAATGGACCTGGGTCAAATTTAGTAGTACCTCCTTCAATACTTAACGGTATTGGATGGCGGGGGTCCAAACTCTTTGATCCCCTCATAAGTTAACTACTATTAATACTATAACCCGGCTATTTAGGACTGTATCCCTGCTGACTCAGACTACTTAGTCGAGGGTAACGTCACCTCCAAAAGAGGGGCCTACCATAATTTGCATTAATAATTTAATTCATTATCTTTCAATAATCCGACCCTTTAGGATTGTATCCTTGCTGACTCAAACTACTGTGTTGAGGGTAACGTCACCTTCAAAAGAGGGGCCTACTACAATAACTAAGATAATCTCTTAAATAAGTGCAAAAGTGCGGAAATAATCAAAGGTTACACTATACACGCGTCGGAACCAAGTGATTCATCTTGTCTATCTGTTTTTCTTTTTATTTTTATTTTTCAGCATTTTAGTTAGTTTTATTTTTCTTAGCTTAAAACTTTTTTTTTAAACTTTTTGATTTGATTAGACGTTGAGGATAAACCGGTACTAAAAGCTCTTGTGTCCTTGGACGACCTCGGTATCTTAACAACACTATACTACGCTCACGATGGGTGCACTTGCCCATATGTGTGTCTAGTGTTAGTAAATATCGTGTTTTATAAATTTAAAAATTGAATAAAAAGTGTTAAAGGGGCTTAAAATATACACCTAATATATATAACACTCCACACGCATCATTTACACAAAACAAAAACGATTGGTTTAGATAAGTCACAAACGGTTTTCAACTAAAGATATATAAACCATACAAAGTTTTCGTTTAAATCGATTTCTTACATGATTTTACAAAGGAAACACTTTTGTCAAAGATTCATGGCTACAAGGTTTTCATACATATACCAACTTTTATAGTTGATTAAACATATTGCAATACCAAAGACATTTAATACAAGTTGACTTCAAAGTTTTCACTCATCGACTCTCGTAGTCGAACGAGGTATTGCAATGCAAATTCAAAGCCATGAACTTGACCACAAAACCTATGTTACTGATGTGTGCAAAGTGCAACATGTAAATTACATCGAATAAGGCATAAAACTAACCCTTTTTTTAGTACTAATGTTGGAAAAAGTGTGTTTTTGTCTTCCTTTTGAATTTACAGGACCAAATGAGCTTAAACGAGCAAAAGGAACAAATATACAGCAAAAATCAACATAAATACAAAAAAAGGAATAAACGTGACATGCCCGACCCCTCGACAGCATCCCCAAGGGCAAAATCAAGAAACAGAAGACTGACCACGGGCCGTACCTATTGGACATGTGGGCGTGCTCAGGTATCTGCAGAAAGGACAAAGCTGTGGAAGCTTCTACGCCCACCACGGGGGCGTGCCCAACTCAGCAAGGGACGTGGTCAACGCTAAGATACGCAAAATCTTGGTAGTACAGATATACTTCTGCCCACGGGGCCATGCCTAGCGAACACGGGCCGTGTGGAGTCCTATGTTGACAAAAACAATTAATGAAGGAAGAGAAAGGGATGGCCACAGGGGCGTGTCCGCTGGATACGGGGCTGTGGCAGGGCTTCTATTCAGGCTATAAATAGGGGTGCTTGGCTCACTTCAAAGGCATCCCTTGGCAAACCACTACTCTCCCACTTTGCCATCACTCCACTACCACTACACCACCACCATCCACCTTTAGAGTGTGTAGTAATCTCGGGATCCAAGATTGATAGTAAGAGTTCTTGTCAATCAAAGGCCATGTTTGGCTACGTCTTTTACATCACTTGGTGAAGACAAGTCTTTAATGTATTACTTTTGATTTTTAATCTTTTCGCACTTTTTATTTGGTTTTGTATTAATGACTTTAATAACTAGTTTCTTATGTTGAAGGTGAATCTTCTTTATTATTTGTCTGTGGTGTCTTGGCATTAATTTACTGTCTATATAAAGTTGATAGGTCCAAAACGATCCGATTTCAGTCTCGGTTCGGTAAATGATGATGAGACGGGTGATTCAAGAACCATAAACAAATAATAAGATGAATAAACACAAGATTGAACAAAGATATTTTGATTGATTTGGATAAAAAGATTACAAGATAATCATCCACCCCGGGTGAGCTCCCCCGGGGTGGTGGCTCCCAAAATGCCCACCCTCCAAGTGAGGTGTAGTAATCTATATATATCCCCTGAGCCCTGTCCTCCAAGAAAGCCACCTCTTGCTTGGAAAACCACCTAAAGATGCTAAAAAATACAAACCATATAAACTAAACTCACTACATCATACGAACAATAATATCGCTAATAAGGGCGCCATAATTGATAACATCATTCTCTAATTTGACCCAACACATTTCTCCATTCATATCTGTACGGTCTATATAGAGATATGTTGGCTACCTGGTCGGGGGTTAAGGGAATGGTTTAGTATGGTTCTTGCCTTGTTTAGTGTATAGATCCTGCAAGGACCTGGGTCAAGCTTACTAGGACCTCCTTCAATACCCACTGGTATTGGATGGCGGGGATGCGATGTCACACCCTGACTTTTGCGGAAGCGTGAATATTGGTGTGACTTTCTTAATACCATAGCATTCAATCATAACAACGCTATATGATAAAAACCATAAGATGTTCATCCATTAATTAAGTTTGAAAATAACACAACATACTTGTTTGAAACATCGACACCAAATTCAAGTTACAAACCACAACAAGTTTTAAGGAGTTCACTAAAACTCGACAAAAGACCTTTAAACAAACCCGAGTTTAGAACCATGTATCTCGTCCAGGATTAAGATACATCTCCTAAACTCTGAAGACTTGGATGACATCTTTTATTTATAACGCAGCTTGAAAACATGCAACACCTGCCAGATCCACTTAGTTCCCTGAAATACATGTAATTTGAAAACATCAACAAAAGTTGAGCGAGTTCATGTGTTTGTGTATGAATAAAACTTTAAAGTATGTATGTATATATGTATGTCCCTGGTATGTAGCAATAAGGAAAAACAGATCACCAATGGTTTGCAAGGCCAATGGCATGTGTGAAATGGTGCAGGAAAACTCAAATCTAGCGGAATTTTGCCACGGCATTAGTATGTGGACATAGTCACCACATGGGCCACCCTGGTCCTCATGGGTGTGGGCTCGCTACACCTAAATAGATCTATCACTCATGTCCCTCGGTCCTACGACGAGGATTAATGGCCTTAAGTGTTGTACCCACCTTTCACATGATCAAGCAGTAACCCTCCTTAGCTAACCATACCATGTATAAAACGTTAGTAAACAATTGTAACATGTATTTCACCCCCGAAGTTATAAAGCTGAAATCAGCTAAAAGAAAAGGGGGACATGAACTCACAGTTTTGCGTCATCGGTACTCGTAACTCAAATCTCGTCAGCAAACACGACTACCTACATTGTACTAGGGTCTATTAGACGAACGTGCCGTGCCTTGCCTTAGAATTAACGTTTCTGAGTTACGTTTCTTTTAATATTATCCAAAGTTATAATTTCTTGTTAAAATAATGATTATTTTAAACTTAAATTATATTTATTTTTTGAATAATTGTTTAAACAGTATTTTTGTAACAATACTTCTCATACATGTATATTCGCATTCTTGTATTTGTAGTTCCAAAATAATATATTTTTAAGTCTAACTTAGAAAATATAATTAAAGTTATTTTGTCCCAAAAATAATGTATTTCAAGAAAATATATATTTTCCCCAAAAATCATATATCTTCTCAATACTCTAGGAAAACATATTTTTACTTCTCAAAAATAATATATTTTCTCCTTGTCGAAAATATGATATACTTGTAATAGTAAAAATCATATTTTCATTTCATTTGTATCCAAAATAATATTTACCAAAAATATGCTCATAAACGCATTTTCCGGAATTTTTTTGTAAGTTACATTCTTGTTCAGTTGTACAATATTATGCGTGTAACTTATATATTTATTCCTTGTGATTTTTGGTAATATTTTGGATTGTAATTTCTTGGTATTTTGTTAAGTTATATTATTTTAACCCTAAAATAATATAGCTATTACAAAAAGTATACAAATATTCACACACATGTCTTCTAAATATATACCTTTCAAATATAAATTTAGTTATTTTAATTTACAAAAACCAACCTCCAATATTTGTATTTTTGTAACAAAAATTATGGCAAAGTTTATATTGAAAAACTCATGATCAAAATACACTTGTAAATATTTGTTTGAAAATATTTTTCTAAGTGTTTATATTTTTAGAAAATTTTGCCATAGTTTCCCCTGAAAATGGAGGTGTCCATGCTATCAAAGCATATCATTTTCTTTTTAAAAATCATCACAAACAATCAACAATCAACCTACACTTACCAAGTGCCAAATCAATGCTATTTACATAACAATCATGAACTTGAACTTTCGTAAAAACTTGTAGTAACTTGGTAGTGTGTTTAGTAGGTTTAGTTACCCTCCAAAATGTATTTACTTCTTTATAAACTTCATTCATGAAAGATTTAGGTGTTTACAACTTGTAAACATGTTTTACAAAAACATTTCTTTGTGAAATCTTCTTGCTTCACAAGTGTTTCTACACTTGTTTTATCACCAAAAATAATGTATATTTAAGTAAGAACCAAGATCTATGTAAATCTTGTTATTTAACTTAGTTTCTTTGAAAAACTATTTTTGAAATCATCCAAGTTTATGTCTAGTAATCATGTCATATGCTTCATTATTCATAAAATCATTTTCATACTTAAAGTT
Source organism: Helianthus tuberosus (assembly GCA_030545235.1). NCBI lineage: Eukaryota > Viridiplantae > Streptophyta > Magnoliopsida > Asterales > Asteraceae > Helianthus > Helianthus tuberosus. The sequence continues at coordinate 32,965,747 of CM060430.1, forward strand.
CATGAAAGACATAAAGTATGATGATCTTGGTCTTTCACCAGATCACCACCTTAACTTACTAGATCATGTGTTCAATCACAATCTAGTAGGTTTCATATGATGTCTAACATCACTAACACAAACCATCAATCATCAAGAAGCAAATCAACACAAATCAACATGTATTCATATGGTTTTAAGCTTATGTTAAAGTTTCATGATTATGTTCTTTAGCGTTCTACAAGATTAACAATGTTCAACATCTTTTAACCATCAAAATATGAAGTAACAAGAGATCATAAGGGCCTTACCACTAGCTCTATGGCTAGGGATGAACACAAGATGATGGAGGTGATAAATGTGTTGGATAATAGCAAATGGGAGAGGTCCTTCAAGATCCAAGACCACCAAGCTTGCTTGTAAACCTTCTTGCACCTTTGTGAGTATATGGAGTGATTGAACAAGATTGAATGATGGTGGTGGTGTGGTGGATGTGGTTCAGCCTAGAGGGAAGCAAGGGAGGGAGAAAGAGGTGAAGGTGAAGTGTGGGTGTGAGAATGAGAGCACTAGATCTATTTATAACCATATTAAGCTTTTAACCAATGTGTATTGTGTTCCTTTAGTACCAAACAAAATCTCTAAGCAATCTAAGGAAGATCAAGTAAGATCTTGGTGGGGTCACCCTTGTGACCGTCCACTTAAGGGGGGGGGGGGTATTAGTTGTGGTTTAATGGTAAGTTATGTTTAGTGGTTAGATTCTAAGTGTATTAGTTAGGTGTCATGTGTATTATGTGTTATATAGTGTGTTAGGGTGTTCGGGGATCACAAGTAGCTCAGAAACATTAAAACAATGCTTCTAGTATAATTTTGGTGTTTCGGGTAGTGTCCGGTTGCTCGGTTAGATACGAGTTCGTTAAAGTGTCAAATTATTCCGTTTAGTGATCTTTAAGTACCCTTTTGTGACACTTTTAATTCCCGACACTTAGGAAAGCATTCAGGACCATTTAGTCATATTTTTCCATGTTACCAACTTATTAAAATGTTGTTTTTTGCTGAAAAATGATGAATTCAGCACTTTAAGTGGGTTTTAGGCACTTTCCGGCACTTAAACTATCACCTAGTGAAGCAGTTTTGTGATCCTCACTTTCCTACATACTATACTAGTGTAGTACCTTGTCTCAGGCCCATACTGGGTCTCAAAACACTGTTTGTCTATGTACTGAACATCGTTAGCATTTTTCTGAGTTATCCGCTAACTGTGCTAGCTGTGCTTTGTACATCGTTTATGTCAATATGGTTTGTATGTAAAAATGATGTGACATCATGCAGTTTGTGATGCATATGTAAGTATGATACAGTATTCAGAAATCAGTTAAGTATAATCCAGAACAGTCATTAAGTATTAATCAAGATTAATTAAGTGTACGGGTACCTGGATTTTTGACAGTTGTCACATTCTCCCCCTGTTAAGAAAATTTCGTCCCGAAATTTTAGGCTCTGCTACTAGCTGCAGGGGAGTTGGGGAAAAAATGTGGGTATTTCGCTTTCATGCGATCCTCACGCTCCCAAGTGAACCCTGGGCCGTGACGCGCATTCCAACGAACCTTGACGAGTTTAACACTACTCTTGCGTGTCTTGTTAACCTTCCAGTCAGTAACCTCAACGGGTTCTTCGGTAAAGTGGAGTGTGTCGTCAATGTGGACTTCATCGGCAGGAATGACAACTGTTTCTTGAGTTGGACTCTTTTTCAGATTAGATACATGAAATGTATCATGAACTCCATTCGGTTCTGCAGGTAGATCCAACCTGTAAGCTACAAGACCAATCCTCTCTAAGATTTTGAACGGTCCAATGTATCTTGGGTTCAACTTCCCACGCTTCCCAAAACGTTCTACACCCTTCCAGGGTGAGACCTTTAATAAAACCATATCCCCTACTTGAAACTCCAAAGGTTTCCTTCTCTGTTTCGCATAGTTCTTTTGTCGATCACGAGCCGCCTTGATGCGCTCTCGGATCTATATAATCTTGTCTGTCGTCTCTTGAACCAATTCGGGACCAACAAGTTGTCTATCACCCGCATCTGCCCAGCATAACGGTGATCGACACTTGCATCCATAGAGAGCTTCAAACGGTGCAACTTGAATGCTTACATGGTAACTGTTGTTGTACGAGAATTCTACCAAAGGTAGATGGGTGTCCCAACTGCCACCCAAATCCATTACGCAGGCTCCGCAACATGTCTTCTAGCGTTTGAATCGTTCGTTCGCTCTGGCCGTCTGTCTGCGGGTGAAAAGCAGAACTCGGATTCAACTGAGAACCAAAGGCTTCTTGGAAGGATTGCCAAATCCTTGATACAAATCTTCCGTCTCTATCATAAATAATCAAGAGATGCACTCCATGTCGTGCAACTATCTCTCTGAGGTACAACTCGGCTAGCTTACCTGTGTTATCTTTTTCCTTGATCAGCAGAAAGTGTGCAGATTTTGTCAGACGGTCTACGATTACCCAAATCGTATCATGACCTCTGGGTGTCTTTGGTTACTTGGTTATAAAATCCATTGAAATCTGCTCCCATTTCCACATGGGTATTTCGGGTTGTTGCAAAAGACCTGAAGGCTTCTGATATTCGGCCTTTACCTTGGCACAAGTCAAACATTTGCCAACATACGTTGCAACATCACCTTTTAATCTCGGCCACCAATAGAAATCCTTTAAATCTTGGTGCATCTTATCCGATCCTGGATGGATCGAGTACCGTGACTTGTGGGCTTCATCGAAGATTACTTCTCTAAGACCACCAAAGAGGGGAACCCAAATTCTTCCCATGAAACACAATGGTCCTTCCTCATTGGGTATTAACTGTTTCTCCATCCCACGAAGATATTCGTCCACAAGATTTTCCTTCTTGAGAGCTTCTCTCTGCGCAGCACGAATGCGCAATGAGAGGTCCGTTTGAATAATCATTTCCAAAGCCCTAACCCTTATGGGCTTAATCCTTTCTTTTCGACTCAAGGCGTCTGCTACGACATTCGCCTTCCCTGGGTGATACTTAATCTCGCAATCATAATCGTTCAACAGCTCCACCCATCGGCGCTGTCTCTTATTAAGCTCTTTATGATTAAATATATGATGCAGGCTCTTGTGATCAGTAAAGATCGTGCATCGGGTGCCATACAAGTAATGTCGCTAGATCTTTAATGCAAACACCACTGCGCCTAATTCCAAATCATGCGTGGTGTAATTTTTCTCATGAACCTTCAACTGGCGCAAAGCGTAGGCTATAACCTTCTGTTGCTGTATCAGCACACATCGCAATCCCTGACGCAAGGCGTCACAGTACACCACGAAGTCGTCGGTGCCTTCGGGTAGGGATAGGATCGGTGCATTGCAAAGCTTGTTCTTTAACAACTGAAAAGCTTCTTCTTGTTTATCTCCCCATTCGTACTTCTTGTCCTTTTGGGTAAGGGAGGTCAAAGGTTGAGCGATTTTCGAAAAATCCTCAATGAATCTGCGATAATACCCTGCCAAACCTAGGAACTGGTGGATCTCGGTTGGCGTCTTCAGAGTCTCCCAATTCTTGATCGCCTCGATCTTTGTGGGATCCACATGAATTCCATCTTCGTTAACCACGTGACCAAGGAACTGAACCTCGCGCAACCAGAACTCGCACTTCGAGAACTTTGCGTATAATTTATGTTTCTTAAGCAGCTCTAAAATAGCTCTTAGGTGCTGCTCGTGCTCTTCCTTTGTCTTTGAATAAATCAGAATATCGTCGATAAACACGATCACAAATTTATCGAGATATGGCTTGCAGACTCTATTCATCAAATCCATAAACAATGCTGGCGCGTTTGTCAAACCAAACGGCATAACCAGGAACTCGTAGTGTCCATATTTAGTCCTAAAGGCAGTCTTTGGAATACTTTCCTCTTGAATTCTCAACTGGTGATAACCTGATCGAAGATCGATCTTGGAGTAAAAACTCGAACCTTGTAGTTGATCGAACACGTCATCAATCCTTGGAAAAGGATACCGATTCTTAATGGTCAACTTGTTCAGCTCGCGGTAGTCGATACACATGCGGAAACTACCGTCCTTCTTCTTAACAAACAGCACTGGAGCTCCCCAAGGCGAGAATCTTGGTCTGATAAATCCCTTGTCCAAAATCTCCTGAAGTTGTGTCGACAACTCCTGCATTTCTGAGGGTGCAAGTCGATAGGGTGCCTTAGCTACAGGCGCGGCGCCTGGAACTAGGTCAATGTGGAATTCGACTTGTCGCGGCGGCGGCAATCCTGGAAAGTCTTTGGGGAAGACTTCAGGATATTCCTTCACAACTGGGATGTCTCCCAACTTCGGCTCAATGGCTTCCTTGTCCACAATGTGTGCCAAGAAGGCAACACATCCTTTCTGCAGACATCTTCGAGCTTTCAAACAACTGGTGATCCTTAGGGGCGTATCGAGCTTCTCTCCATGCACCACAATTGCCTCTCCATTCGCCATCGGAAAGCGAATGATCTTCTCATGACATATGATCTCTGCTCGGTTGCTTGACAACCAATCCATTCCAACTACCACGTCAAAGCTTCCCAACTCGACGGGCAGAAGATCAAGCGAAAACTCGTGCTCCCCGAGTTTAATCACGCAACCTCTAATGACTTCATTTGCTTCTACTAGCTTTCCATTAGCTAGTTCTATCGAGTACGGAATATCTAGCTTACTAGCTACCAACCCAAGCATATTCTTAAATTCTAAGGATACAAAACTATAATCGGCACTAGTATCAAACAGTACAGATGCAAAGCGTTGGTTGATAGGGAACATACCAGTGACTACGTTCGGATCCTGGCGAGCTTCCCTAGCTCCGATGTTGAAAACCCTTCCTTGAGCTTGGTTGATCTTTGGGCATTCTCGCTTGAAATGCCCCACATCTCCACAGTTAAAACAACCTGGTCCCCGACCATTACCATTCCCATTACCACCCTGGTTGTTATTCGCTCCACGGTTTCCACTACCAGCTTGATTCCCATAACCACCACGATTTCCATTACCACCATTCCCTCCTTGAGGGTGGTTTCCATACCCATTTCCACCACGGTTATTGTTTCCATTGCCATAACCTCTCTGACCACCGTTACCACGACCAGTACCAGCCCAGCATGTCTCCTTTGAAAGGCCAACCTTCCCACAAGACTCACATTTCCTAACTCTGCATTGGCAGGCATGATGGTACTGGCACACATCACATTTGGGCAGAGTGCCCATATATCCTTTTCCTTTGTTTTCAGCACCAGTCTTGCCTTCGGCTGGTGGGTTCACTTCCTTCTTCTTGTTAGCGCCATTGGTACCTTTCTTAAAATTTGAGAACTTTCTTTTGTTCTCACCGGATGACTCAACGTGAGTCTCCTCCTTCATCTGGTCAGAAATCGAGAACTTGTTCAATCTGATTGCCTCTTCAGTTAATGCCACACTTAGATCAATAGCCTTAGCGATTGTGGCAGGCTTCGATGTCGTCACCATACTCATGATTTGGGGTGCCAATCCCCAAATAAAACGCTCAATGCGCTTTAATTCCGGATCAACCATGTAAGGAACGACGCGAGATAGGTCGTGAAATCTCTGCACATATTCTGCAATCTTCGGACCATCCATCTTGAGGTTCCAGAACTCAGTTTCCAACTTTTGAATCTCAGCCCTTGAGCAGTACTTCTTTCGCATGAGTTCCTTCATTTCCTCCCATGACATGGCATAAGCAGCCTCTTCTCCCAAGGTCTGAACTTGGAGATTCCACCAGGATAGAGCACCGTCTAGAAAAAGTCCTGAGATGTAGGTGACCTGGTGCTCCAGCGCACGTTTGCTCATTCTTAGCACAGAATCAGTCTTCTTTGCCCATCTGACGAAAGCTACAGCACCCCCGGTGCCGTCGAAATTCAGAGGCTTACAGTCTAGGAACTGCTTATAGGTACAGACTGTACAAGCAACATCATTCACAGCAAGCATTAGCAAACGCACATGGAATATCCAAATGTAACGTAATGTGTCTTTAGAGACTTAAACATTACCATGAGGTGGGTTGTTTCCTGAGGTACCCCCGCTATGTTCAGAGCGCAGGGCCTCGTGCTGTGCTATCGCTTGTGAAATCCATTCTTGTAACTCAGCCTCTGTAGTGGGCAATCGAGTTTCTCTTCGTGCATCTTCTATAAGAAGATTGCGTCGGTCAGGTCATAATAAGTATAGTAAGCACATGACATGTATACGTAATAACATTTATCAACGTAAGTAAACACATAACATCTCAACCATAACACAAACAAGTAATTCAACAATGTATATAATGAGAATGTTGCGATTGAGCTTTCAACTATCAATGACCACAAATACAGTTTTACGTGTTCTACAATGTACCATACATCAAAAGGGACTACAGGGTCACATCACCCTTGTCCAAATCGTCTATCAAACTATAACAGTCAAAAGTCAAAAAGTGGTCTTCAAAAGGCTGTGCAATCTGGGCTCAATAGCGACACTCTCACCAAAAGTATGCTACCTGCATAAAACCAAAAACCTGCTATGCTGATGGTGGAGGAGGAGGAGGTGGAGGAACGAAAAGCAAATTTCACACATGCGCTAACTCCTTCTCAAGAGCATGAACGATACGCAACAGATAACTAATCTACTGCTCCATGGTAAGAAAACGAACGTCAAAATCTAGGTATGGCAGAAGAGGAGCGGGCGGAGTCGCAAACGGTGACTAGCAAGGACAAGGTGGAGGGCATGGAATCCTCTCAAGATCCATGAATCTACGACACAACATCTCCTGCTGAAGCTGCAAAGATAGGAGTAAGTCATCCCTCGTGTAACCAGTGTATTGTGAAGGATGGTTTGGATCAGAAACAGGCATCATGTTGGGCTCAAACCAAATAAGTGGCTCGCCCGAGGGTGCAGAAGCAAAAGGAACAGGTGAAAACTGAGGCATGAAGGGAAAAGCTGCTGACACGGGTGGAACAGGGCCAGGCTGCTGGCTGGATGGACCTTCCCCTGGAAGGGGTAGAAGGATATCCTGTAAGAATGTGATCGGCAGATCGGTGCGGTGTATATCAGACACATGTGGGTGAAACGTGGCGATATCAACAGGTGCATGTGTAGGTGCAGGTGGGGGAGTAACAAGCTCAACAAAAGGAGGCAAATCATCATCGTCCTCTATCCACCCATTACGGGTGAATGCGTAACGGGGATCTATCCGATCAGCAAAAGGAGCATGGTCAGCGGCTGCAGGGATCGGGTCGGGTACAAGGGGTGCAACAACAGGTATGCCAATAGGTACAGGGTCATGCTCAGGCAGAGGATCATGAATAGGTATAGGCTCGGGTGTAAGCATAGGCTCAGGGTCGGCTGGTGCTAACTCAAGATCAGCGGGTATCGGCTCGAGATCAGCTGGTACATCAAAAAGCTGATCGTCAGGAACGAAGTCAACCTCATGCTCAGGATCAATGTCAGGGTCAAACTCATCATCAAACTCAAAGTCCTGCGGAGGAACAGGTGCGGCAGATATAGCCGTGTCAGAATCGGAATCAGTGGGATAACGTTGCAATCCCAGTGCGTGCAAAGTAGTAGATGTCACAGACTCGAATGAATCAGGACCAGAATGGTCAGACGAGATCTCAATGATCGGAATCTCAATAAGCGGAACAACAATGACATCGTCGACTGGAGCTCCATCACCATGGGCCTCCTCAGGGGGACCCTCAATAAAAAAATCGATATCATCGTTAGACATGGCATCAAAAGGCAGATCCTCGAGACGAAAAGCCGCAAGAGGAAGAGGGGCGAGGATCGGGACCACGGCATGCTCATTGTCGGGATGTCCGAGGTTGATAAGATCCTGGTCAGGAATAGGAATGAAAAATGGATCCTCGTCAAGTAGACCATCAGCATGCGGTACAATGTCACCAAAATCAGGTAAAGCAAACGGCTGGAAATCATCGTCATCGCTACTCTCAGTGTCAGTGGTTAAAATCTCAGGGTCCGGGACAATCTCATCGTTCGAAACTATGGCCATAGGGTCTACGGTATCTGACAGCTCACTCTCAGATGAGGACATGGTGTCTGTAACAAAACAATCATAACATATGCACATATATCAATAACCATCAAATAAGCATGTAAGCGGTAACAATGTAAGCATGTATTCATCCTAGTCTTCCCAGACTATCCCACCCAGCCTATCAGACTGAACTACCTAGCCTCTCAGACTAAACCTCCCCAGTTTCCCAAACTGAACTACCCAGTCTCTCAGACTAAACTTCCCCAGTCTCTTAGACTAAACTTCCCCAGTCTCTTAGACTGAATTATGAACATAAGCTTTGAAATGTGTTTTGTGCCTTTTGTTTGTAAAAATGTTTGTTCCCTGGATCTGGACATTTTGTGTATGCAATGTAAACATGTTTGAAAACATTTTTGTGAGAACCCTAATGATCGTAGTCTAGACTTGAGAAAGAATCCTAGTTCGCTACGATCGAAGCTCTGATACCAAGCTGTCACACCCTGACTTTTGCGGAAGCGTGATTATTGGTGTGACTTTCTTAATACCATAGCATTCAATCATAACAACGCTATATGATAAAAACCATAAGATGTTCATCCATTAATTAAGTTTGAAAATAACACAACATACTTGTTTGAAAAATCGACACCAAATTCAAGTTACAAACCACAACAAGTTTTAAGGAGTTCACTAAAACTCGACAAAAGACCTTTAAACAAACCCGAGTTTAGAACCATGTATCTCGTCCAGGATTAAGATACATCTCCTAAACTCTGAAGACTTGGATGACATCTTTTATTTATAACGTAGCTTGAAAATATGCAACACCTGCCAGATCCACTTAGTTCCCTGAAATACATGTAATTTGAAAACATCAACAAAAGTTGAGCGAGTTCATGTGTTTGTGTATGAATAAACCTTTAAAGTATATCTGTATGTATGTCCCTGGTATGTAGCAATAAGGAAAAACAGATCACCAATGGTTTGCAAGGCCAATGGCATGTGTGAAATGGTGCAGGAAAACTCAAACCTAGCGGAATTTTGACACGGCATTAGTATGTGGACATAGTCACCACATGGGCCACCCTGGTCCTCATGGGTGTGGGCTCACTACACCCAAATAGATCTATCACTCATGTCCCTCGGTCCTACGACGAGGATTAATGGCCTTAAATGTTGTACCCACCTTTCACATGATCAAGCAGTAACCCTCCTTAGCTAACCATACCATGTATAAAACGTTTGTAAACAATTGTAACATGTATTTCACCCCTGAAGTTATAAAACTGAAAACAGCTAAAAGAAAAGGGGGACATGAACTCACAGTTTTTCGTCTTCGGTACTCGTAACTCAAATCTCGTCAGCAAACACGACTACCTACAATGTACTAGGGTCTATTAGACGAACGAGCCGTGCCTTGCCTTAGAATTAACGTTTCTGAGTTATGTTTCTTTTAATATTATCCCAAGCTATAATTTCTTGTTAAAATAATGATTATTTTAACCTTAAATTATATTTATTTTTGGAATAATTGTTTAAACAGTATTTTTGTAACAATACTTCTCAAGTATTTATTTTCGTATTTCCTTCCCAAGGATGGGGGTATCTCATACATGTATATTCGCATTCTTGTATTTGTAGTTCCAAAATAATATATTTTTAAGTCTAACTTAGAAAATATATTTAAACTTATTTTGTCCCAAAAATAATGTATTTCTAGAAAATTTATATTTTCCTCAAAAATCATATATCTTCTCAATACTCTAGGAAAATATATTTTTACTTCTCAAAAATGATATATTTTCTCCTTGTCGAAAATATATTATACTTGTAATAATACAAATCATATTTTCATTTCTTTTGTATCCAAAATAATATTTACCAAAAATATGCTCATAAACGCATTTTCCGGAATATTTTTGTAAGTTACATTCTTGTTCGGTTTTACAATATTATGCGGGTAACTTATATATTTATTCCTTGTGATTTTTGGTAATATTTTGGATTGTAATTTCTTGGTATTTTGTCAAGTTATATTATTTTAACCCTAAAATAATATAGCCATTACACAAAGTATACAAATATTCACACACATGTCTTCTAAATATATACCTTTCAAATATATATTTAGTTATTTGTATTTACAAAAACCAACCTCCAATATTTGTATTTTTGTAACAAAAATTATGGCAAAGTTTATATTGAAAAACTCATGATCAAAATACACTTGTAAATATTTGTTTGAAAATATTTTTCTAAGTGTTTATATTTTTAGAAAATTTTGCCATAGTTTCCCCTAAAAATGGAGGTGTCCATGCTATCAAAGCATATCATTTTCTTTTTAAAAATCATCACAAACAATCAACAATCAACCTACACTTACCAAGTGCCAAATCAATGCTATTTACATAACAATCATGAACTTGAACTTTCGTAAAAACTTGTAGTAACTTGGTAGTGTGTTTAGTAGGTTTAGTTACCCTCCAAAATGTATTTACTTCTTTATAAACTTCATTCATGAAAGATTTAGGTGTTTACAACTTGTAAACATGTTTTACAAAAACATTTCTTTGTGAAATCTTCTTGATTCACAAGTGTTTCTACACTTGTTTTATCACCAAAAATAATGTATATTTAAGTAAGAACCAAGATCTATGTAAATCTTGTTATTTAACTTAGTTTCTTTGGAAAACTATTTTTGAAATCATCCAAGTTTATGTCTAGTAATCATGTCATATGCTTCATTATTCATAAAATCATTTTCATACTTCAAGTTCATGAAAGACATAAAGTATGATGATCTTGGTCTTTCACAAGATCACCACTTAACTTACTAGATCATGTGTTCAATCACAATCTAGTAGGTTTCATATGATGTCTAACATCAATAACACAAACCATCAATCATCAAGAAGCAAATCAACACAAATCAACATGTATTCATATGGTTTTAAGCTTATGTTAAAGTTTCATGATTATGTTCTTTAGCGTTCTACAAGATTAACAATGTTCATCATCTTTTAACCATCAAAATATGAAGTAACAAGAGATCATAAGGGCCTTACTACTAGCTCTATGGCTAGGGATGAACACAAGATGATGGAGGTGATAAATGTGTTGGATAATAGCAAATGGGAGAGGTCCTTCAAGATCCAAGACCACCAAGCTTGCTTGTAAGCCTTCTTGCACCTTTGTGAATATATGGAGTGATTGAACAAGATTGAATGATGATGGTGGTGTGGTGGATGTGGTTCGGCCGAGAGGGAAGCAAGGGAGGGAGAGAGAGGTGAAGGTGAAGTGTGGGTGTGAGAATGAGAGCATTAGATCTACTTATAACCATATTAAGTTTTTAACCAATGTGTATTGTGTTCCGTTAGTACCAAATAAAATCTCTAAGCAATCTAAGGAAGATCAAGTAAGATCTTGGTGGGGTCACCCTTGTGACCGTCCACTTAAGGGGGGGGGGGGTATTAGTTGTGGTTTAATGGTAAGTTATGTTTAATGGTTAGATTCTAAGTGTATTAGTTAGGTGTCATGTGTATTATGTGTTATATAGTGTGTTAGGGTGTTCGGGGATCACAACTAGCTCAGAAACATTAAAACAATGCTTCTAGTATAATTTTGGTGTTTCGGGTAGTGTCCGGTTGTTCGGTTAGATACCGGTTCGTTAAAGTGTCAAACTATTCCGTTTAGTGATCTTTATGTACCCTTTTGTGACACTTTTAATTCCCGACACTTAGGAAATCATTCAGGACCATTTAGTCATATTTTTGCATGTTACCAACTTATTAAAATGCTGATTTTTGCTGAAAAATGCTGAATTCAGCACTTTAAGTGGGTTTTAGGCACTTTCCGGCACTTAAACTATCACCTAGTGAAGCAGTTTTGTGATCCTCACTTTCTTACACACTATACTAGTGTAGTACCTTGTCTCTGGCCCATACTGGGTCTCAAAACACTGTTTGTCTATGTACTGAACATCGTCAGCATTTTTCTGAGTTATCCGCTAACTGTGCTAGCTGTGCTTTGTGCATCGTTTATGTCAATATGGTTTGTATGTAAAAAATCATGTGACATCATGCAGTTTGTGATGCATATGTAAGTATGATACAGTATTCAGAAAGCAGTTATGTATAATCCAGCACAGTCATTAAGCATTAATCAAGATTAATTAAGTGTACGGATACCTGGATTTTTGACAGTTGTCACATGCGAATGGCTTGACCCCCTCATATGTAAACTACTATTAATACATTAAACCGACTACTTGGGATTGTATCCCTACTGAATCAAACCACTTAGCCGAGGATAACGTCACCTTAAAAAGAGGGGCCTACCACTTTTCGCATTAATAACTTAATTAATTATCTTTCAATATTCCAACACTTTGGGATTGTATCCTTGCTGACTCAAACCACTGGGTTGAGGGTAACGTCACCTTCAAAAGAGGGGCCTACTACTATAACTAAGATAATCTCTTAAAAAGTGCAAAAGTGCGAAAATCATCAAAGGATACATTAAAAGCGAGTCGGATCCAAGTGATTCATCATGTCTATCTGTTTTTATTTTATTTTATTTATGCATTTTTGGTTTTATTTTTCACATTTAAAATCTTTTCTCAAAAATTTTAGCTTGATTAGACGTTGAGGATAAACCGGTACTAAAAGCTCTTGTGTCCTTGGACGAACTCGGTATCTTACCAACGCTATACTACGCTCACGAAGGGTGCACTTGCCCAAGTGTGTGTTTAGTGTTAGTAGAATATCGTGTTTTGTAAATTTAAAACTTGACTAATGTGTAAAATGGGCTTAAAATATCAATAAAACATATTACACCTTGCACACACCAGTTACTCACCAGCATTCATTATTAACCATCTTTTCACATATGTTTTAGGTGCAAATGTGTGACTATGAAAGTATGCCACACGTTGGATGAACTCGGGCCTTAGTTTACTTTAAAACCTAAAGACAATTATTTGTGTTTTGTTTGTCTTTTCAAAGACAATGTAATTTAAATTAATTCAATAAAACAAAACTTTAAGTACCATGTGTTGTGAAACAATTTGTAACGTCCCCCCCCCCCCCCCCGACGTTTTCGTCGCGGGTTGTTTTTATACGCGGTAGGGGTGTTACAAGTTTCATTATTTCTATTCATTCTTTGATTGTTGTTGGCTAAAAACCTATAAACTGCCTAGATTAGGATGATTGTTTAACAAAGTGTGAATTTTTATTGTTCGTGACTATTTTCTATGGATAATTAACTTCGTAAAAGACTTGGTAATACTAGTTTGATGTGTTTGACTATCTTTACTTGTTTGATTTCAGGTTATTTCTTTCACACGTATCTTGATGAATGTTTTTCATAGAACTGGTTAGTGTTAGATTTTTTGCACTTGTGTTTATAGTCTTTACGGTTAATTGGCCAATACATATCAGGAAGTCATTCTGTGAATCAAGTAGGTCTAGGTGGGCTACTAATCTCAAAACCTTTAAAGTAAGGGATTGTCGGTTTGTCTAGGTTGTTAGTTCACTAAAGGTAGGTGCTTTGTAAAAACACCGATTTAGTTAAACTTACAATTCGTGCTAACCGAGTCAAATTAGTTTATCGTATTCACCTTAGATAACTACACCGTAAGGGAACTTGTCACATTAAGGTACTTAGTTAATCCAATTGGAGGACTGTAAGGAAATCCATAATAAACTGGTGTTTTAACAGATTGCTAGTTTCCATATGTGTCTTCCTGAGAAGGGTCGAGGGTCCTGTTCGGTTTCTTAGTAAGTTTAGCATAATACGATCTCGGTTCCATAGTTTGGTCACGCCAATAGAATTCCATTCCGGGTCAGTTATGATTCAAGTCTAGGTAGTTATTTTATCATCATCTAGTAAACCCTCCAGAATCTCGTTTGCGTCTTTAATTTAGTTAATATTTAATTTAATTGCAGTCGTAGGATTTTAGAAACCCCCCCTTAAAACATAAAAACAAATAGTCGTGTCAGTCAGTTAAGTCTAATTAGTCTAATTTACGTAATTTAAAGAGTCTTGTGGGTTTGATATCCGGACTTACTTAGCTTAATAGAGTCGATCGATTCACTTACCGGTTAGTAGTTTAGTTTAGTTTTAGAGAGTCTAGAGTATAACTTTGTGTCTAGATTAGGTTAATTTAGTCGTTAATTGATTAACTACTTTTAGCACATCAACAGTCTTGAGATCCTGGCACTCCTTCCTTGGCCTCTAGCTGGCAGTAAAGATCCTCAAAGTATTGCTTCCTGAGTTAGGCCACTTTCTCCATATCAACAATCTTCTCAGAAAGTTGTGCCATCTTCTTGTCGTGAATGGAGTATAGCTTGGAGAAGGATTGTACAACAACAAATTTCCATATCCTTATATATTTTTCAATTCTGAAATTGAATGGGGATTTTAAGTTCTATTTACTTACCACGCAGGTTCCAGGTAATCGAAAGCCTCAAGGTCTATGGATTCAGGAGCCTTGCGTTTCCTGCTTGAAGAAGCTTTAGAACGTAGAGGAAGAGCTCTACCTTGGGAACAACAGGAGTAGGTTTCTCTCGCTTGATCAAGGCGCCTTCCTCAGCAAGGGTAAGGAGCCCATCAAGATTAAAGCGACCGGTAGGCTGGGATCCTTCACCTATTAGGAAATGTCAGGATTCTGAACATGCAGAATCAGAAAATAAATTAAAAGATTATAAGAAGATTGGCTTCTTGTAGAACATGATTAGGATATAAGTTCCATTCTGAGTCAGGTAGGCTAAACAATTTGGTAATTTTACTCTCTATGTCTTGAGTTTCAGGGGCTTGGATGTCAAAATCAAAAGTTGCATGCAAAATAAGGAACAAATCAGAAAGACGAAGTTGGTTATTCATAATAGGGATCCTGAATCCAAATAAACCATACCCCTCCGGACCCAATGAAGAGGCAGGGATTGGCCGTTAGGGAGAGACTCCCTACAAACGAAGAAGAATTTGGTCTTCCATTTTTCTCTTTATGCTTAGGTTTCAACGTAAAGGAAGTTTGCCCGGGCTTGATTCTCACAGTAAAACGACTGGCTCTGTGTGTTCGTGGTTCATAGATATAAGCAATCTCGGCGAGAGTAATGTCCAAGGAGTGGATGCGGTTGAGCCTGTCGAGGGTATACAAAATTCTCCACGGGAAAGTCATGGCTTGGGAGTAAGCTAGCTTAGTAACACTAATGAACTCGGTGACCAAAGGTGAAAAAGGGAAGGTAAAGCCAATAAAGAAATGGTAAATGGGAAACAAACCCATTTATCGAAACAGAGATCGACTTTCATGGAAGGATCGAAAGGAAGAATAATGTCTTGCTCTGGAAAGATCTGAGAAATAACCAAATGTTTAATACGTTGGTCATCACGGGTACAAAACTCCTCTATAGAAGACGCTAGGATCTTCTGATCAATAAATTCCGGAGCAGCCGATGATCAGAGGATCTTCTCCAGAGACATGATTTGCCAGAAAAGATGAAGATGAAAAAGTAAAGGAAGAGAGATAGAGAACTGACCTGAGTTCCTTCAACTTCTGTGATTATGGTGGTACATGTGGGTACATGTAGGTAAGCAGGTTATAAAAAGGATTGACAACAATCAAATCACAAGGGTAAAAGAGTCAAAATCCTTATCCTATAATCTCAGCTACATCTTGGGTTAGAAGTTTGAAATTTCACAGATGCTATCCACATCTGTAAAATTATGGGCAATTGTTTGGGGTACAATTTTGATAGTCAAGATCCTCAGTTCTGTAAATATGTGATAGGATCCTGATGTGGTTAACATGCACTAGGATCCTGATAGGACTTAGGATCCTGAAAATTATTGTTACTAATTAATCGTTATTGTTTTTAAGGGATGTTTTACAGGAATATTCTCATGCTAACGGTTAGTAGATGGCTTGCTCCTGAATTATCATAGAAGTAGCTCAAGAAAACGTGTGGAAATGAAGCTGAGGGTTGCTTACGGTCACTGAACTGTTCTTCTCAGGATCCCGGAATTCTCGGGAATTTAGTTAGAATTCATTTTTCGATTTGTACTATAAATAGACTTGATCTGATCAGTTATGGAACACTTTTGACACACTGCTTACACCATACTTTCACTCGCAAACACTCACATAATCGCTGTAACACCTAGTTTGATCGATCAATTCTCACTTCTGTACTTTTTACGAGTTTAATATTAGTGGAGCTGCATAGTTTCCAACTCCCTGATTTTTTTGTGCCGGAGATCCTCTTCAAGAAGAAGATCAACGGATTTTTTGTCGTTTCAAATCTTTTACGTTCATTACATTCATCTTGCATACATTCACAATCCTTTACAAACAATTTTTATAACTTAAGATCCTGATTATCTATTCAGGATCCTTAACGTAAATCTAACCATTTTTCTATGCACCTCACCTCATTTTCTTAATTTGGTTAAGTAAATGTTGTCAATTTTTAACCATAACTGTAAGTAATAAAATGTATATTTTGTCAAAAATTAAATTCTATTAATCTTAAAGATCCATTATATATTTACTTACACACTTAGTTTTGAAATTATACAATTCACAAAACTGATCGAGTTCTTGCCCGCCGCAATGTGTGTGAATAAACAAACGAAGTGAACACGTATTGATATCCTTTGAACAAATTTATTTATTATTTAAGTAAATAAGTTTTATTAGTTTTTTAATTGTTTTTTTCATTTTTTATCTATCTAAAATTTAACTTTCGGTATATTACGACTACATTTGTTTGGTTTTCTTTTTCGTTTGCTATAGTGCATTAGTGGGTGCATCGGAACTGACTAACTGGTTTTCGATCTATGTAATTTGGGTATATTATGACTATAACCGATACCAGCTAATTTCCCGCAACGTAGCGCGAATTTATTTACTAGTTATATAAATAAATGAGAAATGATCAAATAGGAAGTATCGTTTGGGTAGGAAGCAATAATAGGAAGCAAATAAAAAAAACATACTGAAGGACATTTTAGTTCAAACAATCTCAAATACACCCGGATCTAAAAAAACCAATTTCCTTCTCTTTAACTCAACCCTACAACACCACCACCACTCCACCACACTATCACCCACTGTCATCACCACCACCCCAACCACCACTACCACACCACCACGGCAACCGTCGCCGCCATAACCACCACCACCACCAGCAACAACACCGATTTTGCAACCATCTCTTATCCACACTCTTACCCGAACTCGACTCCCACAATCCGGTTAGCAACCACCACCTCGGCTCCGGCGACGGTCCTTTCTGCAAGTGGCTCTATGATACCATCATCTCCTCCGAATGCGGTTCATTGTGTTTTATATCATAAGGTTTTCTTTGATATTGTTGATTACACGGGCCACATGGATGTTTAGTTGGAATCTCGCTAAGTAGGTCATTGATGTTGTTTCACCTGGTATATTCCATTGCTTTTCTTTTTTACTTGAATGAAAAAGTTGATTTAATATATTTTAGAGTTGACAAAAATGGGTGGTTGGATAGGATCAATAGATTTAGTATGCATTCTTTGAACTAACTTTTCATTGTTATTTTAATTAGTTGATTGCGTTTTACATGCAGTGATGAATATTATGTTTTTGACCAGGTTTTTAATTATTTCATTGCGTTTTACATGAAGTGATGAATATTATGTTTTTTTACAAGCAAGCTTCATTGCATTTTAACAAATATTAGTATTTGAACAAGACAAATGAATATTATCTTCATCGCCTACGTTTTATTTTGTTTTAGTGCATTGCGTTTTTGAATTGTGTTATATAACACAATGATAAAAACACATTTTATTGTGTTTTCTCCCATTGCGTTTTATAACACAACAAAAAACACATTTTTTGGTGTTTTGGTTCATTGCGTTTTAGGAAAAATATTTTTTTTTTGTACATTGCGTTTTAGGAAAAACACATTGTTTTTGTTTTTGGTCCATTGCATTTTAGAAAAAACACATTTTTTTTTGTATTTTTGGTTCATTACGTTTTAGGAAAAACGCATTTTTTGTGTTTTTTACATTGCATTTTGGAACACAAAAAAAAACACATTTTATAGTGTTTTCGGTTCATTGCGTTTTAGCAAAATCTTTTTTTTTTGTTTTTTTGTTCATTGCGTTTTACAAAAAAAACTATTTTTTTTTTTGTGTTTTCATGGATTTACAAAATAAGATTTGTAACCATGCAATGAACTCAGCTTTGATAAACAAAAAAGGTTCATCAGAATATACTTCACTAGAAACCAGAGCATGTTCATCGAAGAACGAACATGTGTTTTACAAAACTAGAATTGTGGTTTCTACCCTTTGCTTGTTAAAGGGTCAATATAGTTTGTGCTTTATCCAAACAAGCTAAAAAATTAGCCAAAGAATGGGTTAAAATGGGTTATTGGATTTTATCATTCCCGATTATTGGGTATTGGCTGTTGCCACTCTCAACTATCACTTTAACTCTCACTACTCCCAACTTAACACTTTGTGTGTTGTGTCACTCCGGTTGAGTGGTTTTTGGCTCCTATTTTGTTTTTTTAGGAGCAGATTCACCTGCAGTCATTAGTAATTCACAAAGTGTTAGTCTAATATCACCAATAACACAAGTTAAACACTATGAAATGTGCACCTGCATAGTGACATAACACACAAAGTGTTAAGTTGGGAGTGATAAGAGTCAAAGTGATAGTTGGGAGTGACAGCAGCTAATACCCAATAGTTGAGGGTGATAAAATCCAATAACCCTTTTAAAATCGGCTCAAAGTCTAGTTTTTGGTCCATTGCATTTTATGCTTTTAGGTTTCCGAATTTTTTCCAAAGTATATCAGTAGTGTACTTGTGTTAAAAATAAAACAACGCTCTTTTTTATGGTGCAATTTGTATAAAAAAATATTGTCGTATTAAAGAGTTATTAATGTTTTAAAAACGATGAGAATTAGAGAAGAGAGAAACTATTAAGTTGGAAGGATAGAATACCCTTAGCGTCTCATTTTTTATTTTTTTTGTTCAATTTCATCTATTTAATCTTATCACTTGATTACTAAATAAACGGTTAAGATTACTTTCTAGCATTTATACTCTTATCCCTTGATTACTAAATAAATGGTTAAGATTACATTCTAACATTTCTATCTAAATAAACTATCTAGTATATCTGATCATTTATGTATTCTTTTTGTATTTTCGATGATCATTATTTAATTGTGAGTTGTCTTTAATCTTTAACTAGTGATATTCTCTCGCGCTTCGCGGCGAGAATTTAGTCGGTATTAATTCGGTTCATTACGGTATCGACACTCGCTATAGTAATTGAAAGAGAAAACATTGCATCGATCGAAAACAAATAAAAACACATATTGATACGATACATATGTTGTTCAGTTGATATCGGTACGGTTTGTTTGCATTTTATATTTATTTTATTTAAACATTACCATATATTTTTCTTTGGAAATGGATATTGTGCCGCTATCGTACCAACCCCAATCGAAACTGATTGAACAACATATATATCGGTACCAATATTTCTTTTTATTGTTTATCTTTCTATAAACTGATACCGTATCGCTACCATACCATATCGAACAATATCGGTACCGATATGCATTCATTTTTTATAACAGATATTTTGATCATATCTCAAACAATATATGAGAAAATTTTATGTGTAAATCATTTAAAGCAATAAACCTATAAAATAAAAAAAACTTTGAAAAAAACAATATTGAAAAAAAAAATCAAAAACCACTGTTCATCGTCTGTTTTTATTTCCGATGTTACCATATTTTTTTAAACGGAAATTGTGTCGTTATCATACCAAACCCAATCGAAATCGATTGAACATCTACCAACATTTATTTTATTGTTTTTGCGAACTAATATGGTATCGCTACCATATCATACCGATCAACATGGTACATGTACACATTAATTTTTATGATTCATGTGGTACTTTGATTGTATCTTAAAAGTTGGAAAAAATATATTTAAATCAATTGAAGTAATAAAAAAATAAAATTATAATATTTAGAAAAGAACAATATTAAAAAAATAAATAAAAAAATAATATTAAAAAAATGGAAAACACTATTCATCGCAGTTTCTTTTTATATGTATATGTATAATATTTAGAAAAGAACAATATTAAAAAAATAAATAAAAAAAACAATATTAAAAAAATGGAAAACACTATTCATCGCAGTTTCTTTTTATAATATAATATAATATAATATAATATAATGTTACACTCTATGAAGTATGAACACGTAAGAACTAGCAATAAAAAATAAGAGCTAGCAATAAAAAATAAGATCATGATTCGGCGCTCACATGTAAACGTCAAAACGAGAACGCATGTTTAGCATGTTAGATGGTACTTTCAAAAAGATTAAAATAATCTTGATGTTTGAACATTTATTGACTAATTTAATAAAAGTGAGTTGTCAACATTTACATTTATTGTTATTTTAATTTTATTTGACGCATAATATGTATTTAAATGCAACATATAACTTATATCAAATAAAGTATAAAATTACCTCTTTTTAGTACTAATATTGGAAAAAAATGTGTTTTTTTGTATACTTTTGATTTTCAGGATTAAAATGGCTTAAATGTATAAAAGGAACAAATTAACGGCCAAAACCAGCACGAATACAAAAGAAGGGAAATTGATACATTATACCGACCTTCTGAGCTTCACCTCAAGACTAAAACAACAAATCAGAAGATAAGTAAGGGTTCGTGCCACCAAGGCATAGGACTGTGCCCCAATCAAGATTACAACAAGAAAAAGACAAATAGAAGCTGACAAGAGACACGGGCTGTGGTTAACTTTCAGATTTGCGAATCTTTGATAGTACAACAAGTACAATAGCCACGGGGCCGTGCCGTTGACACACGGGGTCATGCAAGCATCCGGACTGACAACTCATTGTTAGTGCATATGTCTGTTGACTTCGTCTTGTATCGAGTCATGTAACTAGATAGATAGACCAAGACACGTAGTACGAGAAAAAACGGGAAACAGGTCTGAACCAGCCACCTCGTGCGAGGTGACCAGTTCGTGCGACCTGGACCAGATCGTGTGGACATGTTTGGTGCGACCTGGCTTCTCCTATATATAGAGGGTCTTGGGTCTTCATTTGTAACTTCTGATTTCGG
The DNA here is from genome assembly GCA_030545235.1 of Helianthus tuberosus. Taxonomy (NCBI): domain Eukaryota; kingdom Viridiplantae; phylum Streptophyta; class Magnoliopsida; order Asterales; family Asteraceae; genus Helianthus; species Helianthus tuberosus. Next base: position 32,986,949 of record CM060430.1, read on the forward strand.
TAGCGAAGCTCAGCCGAAGTGTCGCCAGCTCCTGTAACGTTGTGAAATCAATACAATCGACATTTAATCTACTTCTAAGTGCATATCAAGCTAAATAAAGATCAAATCAATGAATTCCGCCTCTGATTTGGTCTAGAACTCTTCTGATCGACTCGTTTAGATCGATTCCCCGATCCTACAAGTGGTATCAGAGCTCAGGAGGAAGAGTTCTTACCATTTCAGCTTGATTTCTTCAAAAACAACTAATTTCTACTCATTTCTTCTCGTTCTTCTACACTTTTTCTTCAAAATTACTGAGTTTTTACGGATAAAATGATCTGATTTTGTGATATAACACGTAAAGCACTGTTTTAATCAATCCGTGAACAAATCAGAACCTAATTCAACCTAAAAATTGATAAAATTGACCAAACCGCGTAAAGAACATATCAGATCGTTCAAGAATCATTCAGATCGTTTGAAACTATGTTCCAGGTCGTGCGGTTTTAGTCAAATCGTTTGAAATCTGTCAGGTCGTGTGAAATTATCTCCCTCAGGTCATACGGTTTGAACCAGTCCGTTTGGAAGTTTGAACCAGATCGCACGAAGTGATCCAGGTCGTGCGAGGTAGTCCAAGTCGTGTGATAGTGATCCAGATCGTTTGAAATTGTGATCCAGGTCGTTTAGATTAGGACCAGATCGCGTGGAATTCATCAGATCGTGTGAAACTAAACAGGTCGTTTGAAGTTCACCAGTTCGCACAGTTTGAATATCTCCAGTTCGTTTCAAACTCAGCTCGTTTAAACAATCAGTCATTGTGAATTTTTAAAACCGAAACATGGATTCTGAATTTTACAACGCATTTGCTACCCCGATCACTATGGCGCAGAACGTGAATTTAGAAAATGAAATGGGCACCATGCAAAAACCGCCTAAGCTCATGACTATCAAGGAGTATAATGGATGGGAGGAACGTTTCGAAAATTGGGTTCAAGCGAATCACTTAGAGGCGTGGGAATGTGTTGAAGAACGATATGTTAGACCGATTGATGAATACGGAGAGATTGTTGCTATTAAAGATTTAGATGATAAAGAGAGAAAGAAATACAAAAGTGAAAAGATGATGATTAGTATATTGCAACAAGCCATTAAGGAAGACATCTTGATCTTATTGCAACACAACGGAAGTGCACACTCAATGTGGAAAGCACTAAAAACGAAGTTTATTGGAAGTTTAGACATGATCAAGAACAAAAAATCGCTTTTGAAGAAAGAATTTGATCTATTTCATGGATTGAAAACTGAAAACACCAAAATGATTATAGAAAGATATTGCAATTTGGTGGTTAACATGAAGCGATTGGATATCAAGAAAGATAGAGAAGAATGGGTTGAAAAGTGGGCTGATGCGTTACCACAAGATGTTTGGGGCACGTATCTTATGATTTTGAAGAATAATGGCGAATTTACGAATCTATCGCTGAGCAAGTTTATTGAAAAACTCGAAGTTCAAGAGATGGAACAACAGAAGATGGCGAAAATGAAGAATTCTAATGGTGAACAGAACATTGGTTTGTACTACAAAGGAAGTACGATTGATAAGACCAACATTGCACCAAAGATCGAAACTGCATTTAACGCAAACAGTTCTTCTGGAGGGTCATCTCAAGGATCAAACAATAGTTCTTCATATCCATCATTTGATCCAAATTTTTCAGCAACCAATTCTAAACTGCAAAGCTCATATGACAATAATAGCCAAGTACTACAATGTAACATTGCATTACATCTTCAGAATGGTCAGAATTTCTCGGAAGAGGTAGCCATTATGTCTTTATTGGTGACCGTGTTAGAGTCTTATGAAAGTTTGGTAGCCGGAAGGATTGGTAATCCAATGTTGACCAAAGAGGATTATGATCAGATTGATGCTGAAGAGATGGAACTAATGGATATAAAGTTGTGTATGGCTAGTGTGTTGAGAAGAGCTGAGAAGTTTAAACAGATCACTGGAAGAGATGATTTTCGTGATGCTGGAACTTCACCTTTAGGTTTTGATAAATCTAAAGTTACTTGTTTTCATTGAAGGGAAAAGGGACATTTTAAGCGAGAATGCACAAATCGCGAGGCAAGTGGAGCTCAAAATCCATTCGGCAACAATGATTATCATCGAAAAGCGATTTATCATCAAATTGCTCAACAGCCGCATCAACAACAATCGTCACAAACTTCACATGCTAGGAAGGATCTAATCGAAGAGCCATCAAAGAAAGCTTATCTAGTTTATCAAGAAGATGAAAGAATTCCAGAAGGTTTTAATTGGGATCATTATGATCCGAACAGAACTTGAAATTCTAAAGCATTTGTTGCTCAAATTTTTGAAGATTCAACTGCTGAAGATGAAATAGCGTATACTTATTACGAATCTCAGCAATTCAGTCCTAAAAAGAAAGAAGAAGAATCAGTTTCAACAGAATAGGCTTCAGAAAAGCACCAATCTTTGATCACTCATCAGCTGAAGAGAGTGATAATGACAGTGAAGAAATTCGAAAACTTGAATATTATAAAAGAGAATTTTCACCTGATAGTTTTGGATCGTCGTGTGACCCGAACGAGTCAATCAGAAGAGTTTAGCATCAATATCAAAGGCGGAATCAATGATATCGACGTGAATACAGCTAGATTCTTTCTAATTATCTTCTTTTTATTGATTTCAAAGCTTTTACAGATCGTTTGACAAACTGGCAGCACCTCGGCTCTGAATCAGAAAAGTTACAAATGATTTAGTATCAGGGGTATTTATAGGCAAGTAATTTCGCACGAACCTGTTCAAACGAAATTACATTCAAGCGAAATTATAATTCCATGCGAAATTACCATGTAATTTCGTGTGGAATTACACCATGTAATTTCGTGTGAAATTACATCTAAACCTATTTTTGACATATTTCTCGTACTACGTGCCCTGATCTAATAGTTCTATTACAAGACTCTATAAAGAAGAAGTTAACATACATCTATGCACCAACAGACTCCCCCTTGGATGTTGACGAAGTCTTTAGCACCAAATCTTCAGTCTTTAGTCTTGATCTATCTTCTTCTCTGTCCAATTTATCTAACATTGTAAGCATCCTTCAATCTATATCTTCAAAACTCCCCTTTGAGTGTTGATCCAGAATGTAGACTCCCCCTTTCAATATGCTTGAGCTCGAATTCTGGTTCAAACTTTACACTTTCTTTGTCATGGGGATCTTGTTACCTGCTTCTCAAGAATTTGACATTACAATCTATTGACTTTTAACATCTTTTCTTGTTATTATCAATTTTAATAATCCACTTAAGTATTCAGGTCCAAGTTAATGACCCTGAGCACTTAATTTGTCTACCAAGTCCAACTTAATGACCTTGGTTGATCCAAGACAAAACAAAAACTGACTTTTGTTCAACATTTTTCAAAACATTATTCTGAAAATTACAAGTTTCGACTTAATGAACTTGTTTTGACTTTACATCTTTCACAAGTTTAACAAGATAAGCTCATGACTCTTCTGTCCAGCTCAGAAACTTCTTGCATCTACTTCAAATTTTGAATCTGAAGATCAGCTTTCCACTTTGGTTTATCAGAAAAATAAAGCAGAAATGTAAAATCTTTTTGGATTTTGAATAAAGTTTCTATACTAGAATGTAAGACATAAATGAAATGCAGTAAATGTAAACTATTTACAAACATATTTTTGGTGAGCGTGTTAGAGAATCATATCAGCTATTCGACAAGTTACAAGTACCGTTAAGCCTAGATTTCATACTTAGAATTAAACAATTCGCTTAGATTGTCGATATACTGATCCACTTAAATTCTCACACAAGTTTCAATCTGTCCAGGTTATGAATTAGGTGTATTAAGAACTTAAACTCATTCATGTGTCCCACCTCTTGAATATACTCCCGTATCCAGATCCCAATATTCAGTCTTACAGGTGAGTATACCACAGATGATATCTGTAAGGGGTTAAATGCGAGGGCCGTGAGAGCTCAGGCTATTGCTTCCGCAAAATCGGAGAGATGACGGCTTCGACTTTAAGTGGGTCCCCTTTAGAGGATCTTTTTTACAACAGCACATGATTAACATTTTTCAATGTTTCATCATTTTTTTTATGCTGAAGGCAGTGCTATATTTCAAGCAAGCGTAAAGTATTATACGGGGACTAGGCCATTGCTTCCGCAAAATCAGAAGTCCCGGGATAATACCCCAGATATCACTGAGTATAAAGACCTAGTATCTCAGAAAGAGGGATCTTTCAAACAAGATTTGATGGGTTACCTATATATCCAAGTAGTGTTCCCCATGAAATAAGCAAGTAAAGATTTAGGTTTATATCCCGAACAAACCTACTAAATGTGTAAAAACCTATCGGCACATCATCAGCGAGACTGTTTAAAACTTGTTAAACTTTACATATCTTTAGCATACCGTAACTGTCAAGCCAATGTACTATCATTTTCCCTTTTTACACAAGCTCTTTCCGGTTTTCTATTGTTTTTGAATTTTGAAAATATCTCATGTTTTTGGATTTTTGAAATTTTTTTACTGTTTTTGTATTTTCTGAAAATATTACCCTATACTCCCCCTAAATACCAAAATAAGTAAAAAATCGACAAACCATTGCAGATTGCTTCTCAACATCATCTACAGTGGTACCTTCATCTACGCCAAGAATCTCCTCCAACACCGATAAAAACTTCTTACCGTTCAATTTTAACAAATATTGAAAACGAGTTTTATCAAATGCTTTGGTATGTAAATCAGCTTTTTGTTCGTCAGTGTGGATTTTCTCAATTCGTATCAACTTCTTCTCGAAACAGTCGCGAATGAAGTGATGACGAATTTCAATGTGTTTCGTTTTAGCGTGATGAACAGGATTTTTAGTAATGTTTATCGCTGCCTCATTATCAACAAAGATAGGGGTGTTAAGAAATTGCAAACCGTAGTCGCGCATCTGTTGCTGGATCCACAAGATCGGAGAGCAGCAACTGCTAGCAGATACATACTCAGCTTCACATGTGGACAAAGCTACAGAGGTCTGCTTCTTGCATTGCCAAGTAACCAATCGTGGTCCGAAAAACTGGCACCCCGCTGTTGTTGATTTAGCGTTAACTTTGCAGCATCCGAAATCGGAATACCCTTCGAGCGTGAAATCGCCTTCTCTTGGATACCACAACCCCAGTGATGGAGTTCCTTTCAAGTAGCGTAATATCCGTTTCGCAATCACCATATGCAAAGCTCTCGGGTTAGATTGAAATCTTGCTGCGAGGCAGGTTAGATACATAATATCGGGTCTTGAAGCTGTCAAGTACATCAGCGATCCGATCATGGAACGATACAATGTTTCATCTACCTTCTCTCCGGTGAGATCAGGGTTTATCCCATGGTTCGTCGCTAATGGGGTGGAAGCTGGAGTAGAACCTGACATCCCAAATTTCTCTAAGATATCATGAACATACTTCGTCTGATGTATGAAAATTCCCTTAGGCAGTTGATCAACCTGAAGTCCCAAGAAGAATTTCATCTCACCCATCGATGACATTTCGAATTTTTGCTTCATAACTCTTTCAAAATCTTTGCACAAATTTTCATTTGTTGACCCAAATATGATGTCGTCCACGTATATCTGAACTATCAGAAGATGACTGTCGACTTCTTTGGTGAAGAGAGTGGCATCCACTTTTCCACGGATGAAGCTGTTGGCTAGCAGGTGTTGAGATAATGTCTCGTACCAAGCTCTCGGGGCCTGGTGTAAACCATACAACGCTTTATCCAGTAAATAAACCTTGTCTTTGTGGATTGGATCGGTGAAGCCCGGTGGCTGTCCGACATATACCTCCTCTTTTACCTTCCCATAGAGAAACGCCGATTTAACATCTAGCTGATAAACTTTAAAACCTTTCCAAGATGCAAATGCTAGGAAGATTCTGATCGCTTCGAGTCTAGCAACCGGAGCATACACTTTAGTGAAATCTATACCCTCCTGCTGACTAAAGCCCTGGACTACGAGTCGAGCTTTGTTTCGAATAATAACCCCTCGATCGTCTCTCTTGCACTTGAACACCCACTTGGTTTTTTATCTTCCTATGACCATCAGGAAAATCTACCAATTTCCACACTCCTAACTTCTCAAACTGACTCAGCTCCTCTTGCATCGCGTTGACCCAAGAATCTTCAGTTAGTGCTTCCTTGTATGTTCGCGATTCAATCTGCAAAATAAAACAACTAAGTGAAAACTCAATTTGTAACGGAGCAACTGTAGAATAAAAACAAGTAAGGCCTTTGTCAATTTGATGTCTAGTGCGAACGCCTGATTGTAATTCCCCAATAATCAACTCCTCTGGATGGTACGAAAGAGTTCTCGGCATTACCTCGCCTGGAACATCTACCTCGCCTTCCAAATTTGTAACATTCTAATTTGCACCTTGTTCACTGACTGGAATTGTTTGACTTGAAATCTGGATCTGCTCCCCCTCAGAATCTGAATCACCATGATCAAATACAGGTCTATCATCAGATTCTTGATTATCGTTGACTGCCGTCTGATTGTCAAGATTTTGCAGAATATCATCATGTTCTCCAGCATTACTAGGACCAGCTTCGTCGTCATTGGAAGCTCGAAATTGACGTCTAGAATACTCAGCTGGGAATCTTTCTTGTGATTCTTCATACTCTCTCAGAATATCTAACTCGTCAATGAAATCTGGTTCTTCTTCTATGTCAAACGAATCCCACAGTGTATCATAATTAAAATGCCATGAGTCGCCTGGGTTCTGCGGTGGCATTGTGTAACCTTGGCATTCAACATTGTGTGCTTCAATAATGTCATACCCTGACTTTTGTGGAAGCGTGATTATGGTGTGACTTCTTTAATATCATTGCATTCAATCATAACATCAACTATATGATAAAACAATAGATTTGTCATCCATAAAATAGGTTTAAAACATAGCAACCTTGTTTCAAAAGCGTAGACTTAAATTTCAAGTTTTACAATCATACAAAATGTTTATGAGTTCACTAAGGACTCATCAAAAGATATTAAATAGCACCAAGGTTTGGAGGGCGTGTCCTGTCCAGGAAAGAGACACACTGACCAAACTCAAAGACCATGGATGACATCTTTATTCTTAACGCAGCATAAAAACTCCCAACGCCTGCCAGATCCACTTATAAATTCCTTGAAATACATGTAGTTTGAAAAACATCAACAAAAGTTGAGCGAGTTCATGTGTTCACTTGTATGTATGTATAAGCCTTTGAAACATCGTAAGTATGTATGTAAGTCCCTGGTATGTAGCAATAAGGAAAAAGAGATCACCAATGGTTTGCAAGGCCATTGATATGTGTGAAGTGATGCAGGAAGACTCAAACCTAGCAGATTTCGTCAGTAAGACATAGTCACCTCATGGTCCACTCAGCGGACTCAGGAGTGGGGCTCGCTACACCCGAATAGATCTATCACTCATGTCCCTCGGTCCTACAAAGAGGATTAATGGCCTTAAGTTTCTGCCTACGCACTCACGTGATCTAAGTAGTAACCCTCCTTAAGCTAACCATACCATGTATAAAATGTCTGTAATAATTGTAACATGTATTTCACCCCCGAAGTTATAAAACTGAAAACAGTTAAGAGAAAAGGGGGACATGAACTCACTGTATTGCGTCTTCAGTCTGTGTAACCCAAGTCTCCTCCGCAAACACGACTACCTACAGCGTACTAATGTCTATTAGACGAACGGGTCGTGCCTTTGCTTAGTATGAGGGTTTTTGAGTTATGTGTTCTTGTGTTTCTCAGTATTATTCCAAGTATAATTATTTGCTAAAATAATAGTTATTATATTTGGAATAATTGTTTAACCAATCTTTTGTATCAATACTTCTCAAGTATTTTAATTTTGTATTTCCTTCCCAATGATGGGGGTATTCATACATGTATTTCGTAATTTCGAATAATATATTTTGAAGTTCCACTTGGAAAATATATTTAACATATTTGTCAAAAATAATGTATTCCCAAAATATATATATTTTTCCCAAAAATAATATATTTTCACTTCTTGTATCCAAAACAATATTTGCCCAAAAAAATATTCGTAAAAGTATTTTCTGGAATATTTCATAAGTTACGTTTTCGCGTTCGGTTTCACAATGTCAAGTGTGTAACTTAAATGTTCATTCCTTGTAATTTTTGGTATTATTTTGGAAGTGTAAGTTCTTGGTAATTGCGAAGTTATATTATTTTACCCTAAAATAATATAACTATTCCACAACGTATTTCAAATATTCACACAAGCGTATTAGTAGGAGATATATACTCTAAATATATTTTTATCCACTTTACTTGTAAAAATCAACCTCCGATACTTTGTATTTTTGTTACAAAACTTATGGCGAAGTTTATTTTTGAAGGACAAGGTTAATAATATACTTGTAACGCTTGTTAGAAAAATATTCTCTAAGTGTTGGAATTTTTAGAAAATTTCGCCATAGTTTCCTTTGTAAACGGAGGCGTCCATGCTAATAAGCATATCATTTTCTTTTCAAAATAATCACAATAATCATCAATAATCAACCTTTAAACAACTTTACATCACCAAGAGCAAAAACTATATGCGTTACATATTAATCATGAACTTGATATATCACAAAAACGCGTAGTAATTTAGTAAAACGTTTAGTGTCCTTAGTTACCTTCCAAAGTGTATTTACTTTTGTTAAAATCTCATTCTCGGGATTTTTAGATGTTCACAACTTGTGAACACATTTTACAAAAATATTTATTTACCACATTTTCATGTCTCACTAGCATTCATATGCTTATTTCTTTCCAAAAATAGTGTAAGAATCATGATCTTTTAAAAACCGTCTTTTAAACTTGGTTTATTTAGAAAAGTCTCTTGTAATTCTCGGATCTACATGATCATCAACTTACTTTGTTCACTTATTTTTCAAGAAAATCATTTTCTTTCAAGTTCATGCTTAAACAAGAAGATGATTATTTCATGTATCACATAATCACCTCTTAGTCTTCTTAAATCATGCTTCTAAACATCATTTAACAAGCTCCATATGGTGATTAACTTCACATAACCAAGAATCACTAAGAAATTAACAACATATTCATAACAACATCCTACTCATAACATTTCTTTTATGTTTCATCCTTATGTAAAGCTTTATGTTCATGTTTCTTGTTTAAACCCTTATAGTGTTCTTGTAAATTTCAACATACTATAACTTTTAACTACTCAAAATGGAAGTAAACAAGGTTAATCAAAGACTTACAACTAGCTCAAAGGCTAGGGAAGAACTCTAGTGAAAAAGATGAAGAAAATGGTGGGTAGAAGCAAGTAAGAAGTTCGTTGATGATCCACAAGCTACAATCTTCACAAAGCACCTCCTAATGCTTGAAACAAGCTTGAAAATGGAAGAATATGGTTGAGTTATGGTGGTGGTGGTGGCGGTTATGATGAGCCGAGAGGGAGAGGGAGAGATGTGAGTGAGAGTCTGGTGAAGATATGGAATGATATGATGTTATAATCTCATGCTCCATACTTAAAATCTTACACTCAAGATTATGTCCAAGAAATCAAGCAACAATCAAATAAAATATTAGAATTAGATATTGGAAGTATGGTGGTGATTTTTGTGGGTCCATGGTGACCGTAAGTTCATATGGGGGGAGGGGGTCCAAGTGTAAGTTTTCACCATATCTAATAATATCTAATAAAATCCAAGGAAAATCTAAGCAATATCTTTATAAATCTAGGTGAATCAAATAATATCAAATAATATCTAGTAAATCAACCAAAGATCTTGATGGTGGCCTACCACCAACATCGTAAATCTAGGGGGGGGGGGGGTTATGTGTAACTTTGAAAGGTAACTTAAATAATAGTTGGAGGTTAAGTGAAAAGTCTAGTGTTTTAAGTGTATGACACATTATATAGTGTGTTAGGGTGTTCGGGGATCATAACTAGTCCAAAAATAATTAAACAATGTTTCTAGTAAAATTTTGGTGTTCCGGGTAATGTCCGATTGTTCGGTTAGATACCGGTTCGTTAAAGTGTCAAGTTATTCCGTTTAGTGTTCTTTAAGTACCCTTTTGTGACACTTTTAATTCCCGACACTTATGAAAGCATACAGGACCATTTAGTCAATTTTCTGCATAATACTAGCATGTTAAAATGCTGAATTTTGTTAATTAATGCAGAATTCTGCACTTTGAGTAGGTTTTAGGCACTTTCCAGTAGTTAAACTATCACCTAGTGACGCAGTTTTATGGTCCTTGCTTCCCTACACTCCACACTTGTGTAGTACCTTGTCTCTGGCTCATACTGGGCCTCAAAACATTGTCTGTCTATGTACTGGCACTGTCAGTATATTTCTGAGTTATCCGCTCACTGTGCTGACTGTGCTTTGTGCATCAAGTATGTCACTAAAGTCTGTATGTGAAATGATGTGACAGTATCTAATATTTGATGCACATGTATGTATGATTCAGAAATCAGAAAGCAGTTTTAGCAATTAATTGCAAATCGGCACAGTCGTTAAGCACTAATCATTATTTAATAAATGTACCGATGCATGCAAATTTGACGGTTGTCACATTCTCCCCCCATTAAGAAAATTTCATTCTCGAAATTTGTACTACCGTATCTCCTTAGGGTTTCATTATGCGTGTATGTATATGAATATTACCGAGGTAGATAATCACCAAACCGAATCAAACCTTATTCACATCAGGTGAGTCCAAGAATATAGAACAACACGAATCCAATGGTTAAAAGGTATGTGCTTTGAGCATTTGGTGTCGAAGGTACAAGACGTATCGACGTATAATCTAGTGTAATCCAGTTACAGGGGTTCCACAAAAGAGGAGTTTTGCCTAATGGATTCTCAACAATTGGTCACAATATGCAAACGAGTCTTCACAAATCATAGCATCCGCTATATGAATTCATAATCAACAACTCAAATGTGATAGTAACATTGAAATGATCTGTCAACTTCTGAATATATGAATGGTAAGGTTTAGTGTGTTGTCATTCTCGAATTGTGAAAATACACAGAATGAAGTACAAGCGAATCTGGTGTATTATTGTCTTATTTCGTAGTTGCATCAGAAATGTTTAAATGACAAGTCAAACAAAAGTATATGTAGTTTCGTGTGAAGCAGTTGACCATGACTTAGCACAAGCTAATGACACCACAAGGTGTCGTAATGACGAGATTCAATAATAGTGGTGACCGAACAAGTTCACCTTGCCTGAAATCAGATGAAAGTGTACTGAGACAATCTGAAGATTTGATTTACACAATGTCGTAAGGTTTCTAGTTTAATACGGAACATCAAAGAGCCACTGTTTTTTATCGAAGATGAAAAGTAGTAAGTACCGCAAGGCATTCGATCGATCATGAAAGAATCGTTAGGAGGTACATTGTGTTATGAAATGGATCTATGTACCATTGCCTTAACACACAACTGTGTTGAGGCCGATTTAATCGTGATAAACAAGACGGATTAAGAGCAAATAAATAATTTAAATCCGTGTATGAAGTGAGTAACCCAATTAGCACAAGCTTCAATTTTGTGAAAATATCACCGCAAGGTATCGAAACCAATTAACCGATTTAGTGGAGTCGTAGACCAACCGAATCTACTACGACTCGTAATGAAAGAATCTTTGCAAAAATATTTGAATAGGATGCTCCCAATACATCATATAGCATCTCAAATCAAACATGTGAAATGGATAAGTTCAAGCAATTGAGCTTAGTTTCAGTGTAACCCGCCAATAACCATATGTATCAACAAAGGAAATCTCGGCATGGTAACAAAAATAAACCATGAATGTAATTTGAAATAAAAGAAGTTTCAAGAGAGTGTGTTGACTTGATAGCAAAAGAGCCAACAATTACAATAATGTAGGTCATTCGAATTACAAACCAGTAATTAGATTTAGCAACATAATATTTGAACTTCAATGAAGCGTTTGAAATGAAACCGCATGCGTAGCAGATGGTGCATGCGTAACATGTGAGTTTTCAAGTAATGAAACAATGAGTGTTTGCTAAAATGGAGAAACCACCAAGTATTCGAAGCAAATGGGTATTCTCTCTCAGCGAAGAAAATCAATGCGATGCAACTACCATTGAGGGGGAGTAGAGATGCAAACATCTACTCGCTAGAAGCAAAAGTGAAGATTTCAACGAAAGAAATTTAAGTACTTTCTGTTTTGTTAACTGAAATGACATATATGCCAGGTTAATGGTGTTTGATTGGGTTAACGGATATGGTTCCTAAATAACAACCTTTATGAGTTTGGACCTGGGTTCCCAAAGGTCCTAAGTATATGTTTTCTAGATCCTCAAGGTTTCGTATTCTGTGTAGATATGTTTTGTGCATTGTATAGGAAACACCATTTTTGTGTATGTTTAAAAACAATTATTGTCCTACAATTTCCCAGTATACTTTATTCCCTAATTCACAGCTAATGACACTCGATCATTGTTCAGTCATGTAATAGTAGTTGGATCCTCACAGTTAGTTAAGTAAGAAATTCGTTAATTCTCAGCAAGAGTTACTGACTCTTGTGGGTTAGCTCGTTCGGCTCCTGGTAGTTGATGCTCATTTGAAAATCATCGTCCTTCTTCTTGACGAGCAGAATTGGGGTTACCCAAAAGGGAATTTTGGTCTGTTATCTTCCTTCTCTATCAACTTCTGAGGTTACACTGCCAATTCTTGCATCTCCGAAGGTGTAAGTCGCTAAGGTGCATCGACTACAGGTGCGATGCCTGGAATTAAATCGATGCAAGATTCGACTAATCGTTGAGGAGGTAATTCTGGTAAGTCTTCGGGGAAGACTTCAAGATATTTCCTTATCACAGGGGTATCTTCGAGTTTTGGTTCTTCGGCTCCCTTGTCCCCGACATGAGCCAAGAAAACAACACATCCTTTACGCAAAAATTCATGTTACTTTAAGCAATTGGTAAATTGTAGAGGTGTATCCTGCTTCATGAGTCACGATCGTTCCCTCATTCGCCGTCGGGACGCGGATATCAATCTTTGCTCGATCGCTTGGCAACTAATCCATCCCAATTACCTCGTCGAAGCTTCCCAACTCAACTGGTAGTAGAGCAACCGTAAACTTACGCTCTCCGGGTTCTATCTTGCCGTTTTTAGTTACTGTGTTGGCTCCCACTAGCTTTACCTAGCTAGTTCCATCGAGTGCGAGTTATCTAACTTACTTGCTACTAACCCAAGTATACTCTCAAACTCTAGAGATGCGAAGCTTAGAATTTGCAACAGTATCTGGCAACACAGATGCATAATGTTGAGTAATATGGAACGTACCGATATCCACGCTTGGATTCCTGGTGTGCTCCCCTAGCTCTACTACTGAGCTTTTATCCTTGTGTCTGATTGTTTTTAGGGCAATATCTTCTGAAATGCTTTTTACTTCCACAGTTAAGGCAACCTTGAGCACGTTTCCGTTTGTCACTCGTCCTGCCTTGATAATTGTTGTTGTTGCTGTTTCCTCCGTGATTCTCGCTACTATCTTGGCCTCCATTTCTACGTTCAGTATTTTGTCTACAAGTTTCCTTCGGGTGTCCCCTCTTGCCACATTTATCACATTTTCCATATTTACATCGCCCAACATGATAACGTAGACAATTGTTACACTTAGGTAGGATACCCATGTAGTCTTTTCCCTTTTTGGCCTTCTTCTTACTACTCGCCCGAGTAACCATCTTGAAGCTTGCGAGATTTCTCTTGTTGTCTCCAGATGGCACTACAGGAGTCTCCTCTTTCTCTTCCATAATGGAAAATTCTCCTAGTCTAACCGCTTCTTCAGTGAGCACCACGCTTATGTCGATAGCCTCGGTGATAGTTGAAGGTTCAGATGTTGTTACCAGGCTTAGAATCTGGGGTGCCAATCCCCCTATGAAACGTTCGACTCTCTTAAACTCCGGTCCCACCAGGAGCGTAGCAACTTGTGATAAATCATTAAATCTCTGCACATACTCAGCTATCTTTGGACCTTCCATTTTCAAGTTCCACAATTCAGTTTCCAACTTCTTGAATTCTGCCCTAGAGCAATATCTTTTGCGCTTCAGTTCCTTCAGTTCATCCCACGTCAAAGCATATGCAGTAGTCTCGCCCATTGTCTGAACCTGAAGGTTCCACCATGACAGAGCCCCATCTACGAATAGTCCAGCTACGTACGTGACCTGATGTTCTGGGGCGCAGTTACTTAGTCGCAAAACATAATCTGTCTTCTCAACCCAATGCACAAAAGCTAAGGCACCCCCAGTGCCATCGAATTCTCGAGGTTTGTGGTTCAAGAACTGCTTGTAGGTGCAGCCGTTGGGTAGGTTATTTCCTGAGGTACCTCCGCTACGATTGGGGTGAAGGGCCTCGAGCTGTGCAATGGCCTGTGAGATGCGCTCTTGTAGTTCTGCCGCTGTTGTTGGCGGAGGGTTATTGATATTGGCGTTCCCTTGTATCGACATCCTCTAAGAAGGAGACTGGTTAGGCCAGGTTATATTTGTTTTGGGGATGCATATAGTCGTTTAGAGGTCATATGTACATACATGTATTTGATTTTTATATCAGCCAATCAAGTAATAGCATAATCATAGCATAACCAAGTAATTTGGTAATTATGTTTAATGAGAGCATAGTAAGCAAGCACGTAGCATTATAATTACAGCACACATATATGGATTAACAATCGTGCTTAACGAAGACATAGCGACTGAGCTTTCGTTGGTCATTGGCTACAAAGTATTGTCACATGTTTTATGATGATTGGGCTCTCATTATTCTCCTACCACAATTGTATCATCTTTCAAAATGTATCACATCAAGAGGGATACATGGTCACCCTACCCTTGCCCAACAAGTATATATCAGTGTATCAAAATCACGTAGTCTGAAGTGGTCTTTAAAAGTCTCCACAATCCCGGCTTATCATTAATGTCTTTACCCAAATGTAATGCAATCCGCATAATCCAGAAACCACTATACCGGTGCCTGAGGTGGAGGAGGAAAGAAAAGTAAACTGTTTAACATGCGTGAACTCCTCCGCGAGCTTGTATATACGTCGAAGTAATTAATTGATCTGCTGCTTGACAGTAAAGAAACGAGCCTTAATAACCAAGAAGGTGTAATAGCAGCAGGTGAGTGTGCCAAAGGAGACAATGATGAATGTGGGGAATCAAAGTATACTGGCATAGACAGGGTGGAGGACGTGGTGACAGTTCAAGTTCCAAAACGCTGTGACTTATATCCTCAAACTGTAGCTAATGTTACAGGAGCACTCTTCCCGTGCGTAGCCTCCATAATGTGAGGGTCTAACATTAGCGTAGTGTATGATAAGAACCATCGATATGGCTTATCCAGTGATGTAGAGGTGAAAGTAGCAAACAGTGCAGCCTGTGAGGTTGGGGAGAATGCTGCCGTAGCAGAAGGATCGTTATGCGGGTGCTGACCTGGAGTACCTTCCCGGGGTGCGGGTATGTTTTAAAAGGAAGCGATAGGCATGTCAGTGCAATGGACGTCGGTCTTCATAGGAGCGATAACAGCGGTGAAGGTGCACGAACAAACGTCTCGACCGATAAGGAGATAATCAGGCACAGGTACTGGGTCAGATATAAGGGGTGTAATGTGCGCTATACCAAGAGAAACAGGGTCATAATCAAGCAAGGGTGCAGGATCAGCAGGTGCAACATCAAGCTATCCCACAAAGGTGCAGAAGCTAGCTCAGGGGCAGTCTCTGGGTCATGTAACGGTGTGGTGCCTTGAGCAAGTGATAGTGCAGCAGTCATAACGGCGTCGTCGTCTGCGTCAGTAGTAGAAAGTTGTAATCCGGCCATCTATAAGGCTGTAAATGTCACAGACTCAAAGGAGTCTGAAATCGAGTGTATTCTAGGCACAGAGGATAGCCTGATAACAGAGGTCTCAGATGTGAAATTTGTAATAACGTTCTCGTCTAACTTTCCATCACCATGGATGTCGTCAGGAGGACCATCAATAGTCATGTCAACGTCATCGACTATTCGTCGAGTAGCCACCCTTTGGAAGGAAAGGTCTACATGAGGCGTATTGTCAAGGATCAGAACCATGGTGTGTTCACTATCGGAATGACCAGTGATGAAGTGGTCATGGACCGGAACAAGAGTAACAGGAGGATTCTTGTCAGAGAAGCCTTCAGCAAGGATAAATCATCCCCAAAATCTGGTAGCGCGGACTGTTGTAAGTCGTCCTTTCCCTTGGTCAGCATATCAGGATCACTCTCAGTGTCTGACGTAAATATCTCCGGCGCAAGTGCAGTCTCCTTATTTGTGGCAGCGGCCATAGGGTCATCAATGTTTGACAACCCGCTTTTTGATCAAGGTGACATGTGTATCGGTACATGGTAGTCATAGTATGTATTTCCATAGTAATCACTATCAGTTAGCGTATGCAAACAGTTTCCACATATGCACGTTTATCAATAATCAGCAATTAAGCATGTATGTGATAACAATGTAAGCAAGTAATCATCCTAGTCTTCCCCAGACTATCCCACCCAGTCTCTTAGACTGAACTCCCTAGTCTCTAAGACCAACACCCTGGTCTCTAAGACTAACTCCCTGGTCTCTAAGACCAACTTCCCCAGTCTCTAGGACTAAATCCCTGATCTCTAAGACCAAACCTCCCAGTCTCTAAGACAAAATTTTTCCCCGGCCTCTAAGACTGAACCTCCCCAATCTCTAAGATTGAACCCCTCAGTCTCTAAGACTGAACCTCCCCAGCCTCTAAGGCTGAACTCCCTCAGTCTCTAAGACTGAACCTCCCCAGCCTCTAAGGCTGAACTCCCTCAGTCTCTAAGACTGAACCTCCCCAATCTCTAAGATTGAATTACAAACATAAATTTTGAAGTGTGTATTTGTGCCTTTTGTTTGTAAAAATGTTTGTTTCCTGGATCTGGACGTTTTGTGCATGCAATGTAAAAATGTTTGAAAACATTTTCGTGAGAGCCCTGATGATCATAGTCTAGACTCGAGAAAGAATCCTAGATCGCTATCATCAAGGCTCTGATACCAAGCTGTCACACCCTGACTTTTGCGGAAGCGTGATTATGGTGTGACTTCTTTAATATCATTGCATTCAATCATAACATCCACTATATGATAAAACTATAGATTTGTCATCCATAAAATAGGTTTAAAACATAACAACCTTGTTTCAAAAGCGTAGACTTAAATTTCAAGTTTTACAATCATACAAAATGTTTATAAGTTCACTAAGGACTCATCAAAAGATATTAAATAGCACCAAGGTTTGGAGGGCATGTCTTGTCCAGGAAAGAGACACACTAACCAAACTCAAAGACCATGGATGATATCTTTATTCTTAACGCAGCATAAAAACTCCCAACGCCCGCCAGATCCACTTATAAATTCCCTGAAATACATGTAGTTTGAAAAACATCAACAAAAGTTGAGCGAGTTCATGTGTTCGCTTGTATGTATGTATAAGCCTTTGAAACATCGTAAGTATGTATGTAAGTCCCTGGTATGTAGCAATAAGGAAAAAGAGATCACCAATGGTTTGCAAGGCCATTGATATGTGTGAAGTGATGCAGGAAGACTCAAACCTAGCAGATTTCGTCGGTAAGACATAGTCACCTCATGGTCCACTCAGCGGACTCAGGAGTGTGGCTCGCTACACCCGAATAGATCTATCACTCATGTCCCTCGGTCCTACAACGAGGATTAGTGGCCTTAAGTTTCCGCCTACCCACTCACATGATCTAAGTAGTAACCCTCCTTAAGCTAACCATACCATGTATAAAATGTCTGTAATAATTGTAACATGTATTTCACCCCCGAAGTTATAAAACTGAAAACAGTTAAGAGAAAAGGGGGACATGAACTCACTGTATTGCCTCTTCAGTCTGTGTAACCCAAGTCTCCTCCGCAAACACGACTACCTACAGTGTACTAATGTCTATTAGACGAACGGGTCGTGCCTTTGCTTAGTATGAGGGTTTTTGAGTTACGTGTTCTTGTGTTTCTTAGTATTATTCCAAGTATAATTATTTGCTAAAATAATAGTTATTATATTTGGAATAATTATTTAACCAATCTTTTGTATCAATACTTCTCAAGTATTTTAATTCTGTATTTCCTTCCCAAGGATGGGGGTATTCATACATGTATTTCGTAATTTTGAATAATATATTTTGAAGTTCCACTTGGAAAATATATTTAACATATTTGTCAAAAATAATGTATTCCCAAAATATATATATTTTCCCAAAAATAATATATTTTCACTTCTTGTATCCAAAACAATATTTGCCCAAAAAAATATTCGTAAAAGTATTTTCCGGAATATTTCATAAGTTACGTTTTCGCGTTCGGTTTCACAATGTCAAGTGTGTAACTTAAATGTTCATTCCTTGTAATTTTTGGTATTATTTTGGAAGTGTAAGTTCTTGGTAATTGCGAAGTTATATTATTTTACCCTAAAATAATATAACTATTCCACAACGTATTTCAAATATTCACACAAGCGTATTAGTAGGAGATATATACTCTAAATATATTTTTATCCACTTTACTTGTAAAAATCAACCTCTGTTACTTTGTATTTTTGTTACAAAACTTATGGCGAAATTTATTTTTGAAGGATAAGGTTAATAATATACTTGTAACGCTTGTTAGAAAAATATTCTATAAGTGTTGGAAAATTTAGAAAATTTCGCCATAGTTTCCTTTGTAAACGGAGGCGTCCATGCTAATAAGCATATCATTTTCTTTTCAAAATAATCACAATAATCATCAATAATCAACCTTTAAACAATTTTACATCACCAAGAGCAAAAACTATATGCGTTACATATTAATCATGAACTTGATATATCACAAAAACGCGTAGTAATTTAGTAAAACGTTTAGTGTCCTTAGTTACCTTCCAAAGTGTATTTACTTTTGTTAAAATCTCATTCTTGGGATTTTTAGATGTTCACAACTTGTGAACACATTTTACAAAAATATTTATTTACCACATTTTCATGTCTCACTAGCATTCATATGCTTATTTCTTTCCAAAAATAGTGTAAGAATCACGATCTTTTAAAAACCGTCTTTTAAACTTGGTTTATTTAGAAAAGTCTCTTGTAATTCTCGGATCTACATGATCATCAACTTACTTTGTTCACTTATTTTTCAAGAAAATCATTTTCTTTCAAGTTCATGCTTAAACAAGAAGATGATTATTTCATGTATCACATAATCACCTCCTAGTCTTGTTAAATCATGCTTCTAAACATCATTTAACAAGCTCCATATGGTGATTAACATCACATAACCAAGAATCACTAAGAAATTAACAACATATTCATAACAACATCCTACTCATAACATTTCTTTTATGTTTCATCCTTATGTAAAGCTTTATGTTCATGTTTCTTGTTTAAACCCTTTTAGTGTTCTTGTAAATTTCAACATACTATAACTTTTAACTACTCAAAATGGAAGTAAACAACGTTAATCAAAGACTTACAACTAGCTCAAAGGCTAGGGAAGAACTCTAGTGAAAAAGATGAAGAAAATGGTGGGTAGAAGCAAGTAAGAAGTTCGTTGATGATCCACAAGCTACAATCTTCACAAAGCACCTCCTAATGCTTGAAACAAGCTTGAAAATGGAAGAATATGGTTGAGTTATGGTGGTGGTGGTGGCGGTTATGGTGAGCCGAGAGGGAGAGGGAGAGATGTGAGTGAGAGTCTGGTGAAGATATGGAATGATTTGATGTTATAATCTCATTCTCCATACTTAAAATCTTACACTCAAGATTATGTCCAAGAAATCAAGCAACAATGAAATAAAATATTAGAATTAGATCTTTGAAGTATGGTGGTGATTTTTGTGGGTCCATGGTGACCGTAAGTTCATATGGAGGGAGGGGGTCCAAGTGTAAGTTTTCACCATATCTAATAATATCTAATAAAATCCAAGGAAAATCTAAGCAATATCTTTATAAATCTAGGTGAATCAAATAATATCTAGTAAATCAACCAAAGATCTTGATGGTGGCCCACCACCAAATCGTAAATCTAAAGGGGGGGGGGGGTTATGTGTAACTTTGAAAGGTAACTTAAATAATAGTTGGAGGTTAAGTGAAAAGTCTAGTGTTTTAAGTGTTTGACACATTATATAGTGTGTTAGGGTGTTCGGGGATCATAACTAGTCCAAAAATAATTAAACAATGTTTCTAGTAAAATTTTGGTGTTCCGGGTAATGTCCGATTGTTCGGTTAGATACCGGTTCGTTAAAGTGTCAAGTTATTCCGTTTAGTGTTCTTTAAGTACCCTTTTGTGACACTTTTAATTCCCGACACTTATGAAAGCATACAAGACCATTTAGTCAATTTTCTGCATAATACTAGCATGTTAAAATGCAGAATTTTGTTAATTAATGCAGAATTCTGCACTTTGAGTGGGTTTTAGGTACTTTCCGGTACTCAAACTATCACCTAGTGACGCAGTTTTATGGTCCTTACTTCCCTACACTCCACACTTGTGTAGTACCTTGTCTCTGGCTTATACTGGGCCTCAAAACATTGTCTGTCTACGTACTGGCACTGTCAGTATATTTCTGAGTTATCCGCTCACTGTGCTGACTGTGCTTTGTGCATCAAGTATGTCACTAAAGTCTGTATGTGAAATGATGTGACAGTATGTAATATGTGATGCACATGTATGTATGATACAGAAATCAAAAAGCAGTTTTAGCAATTAATTGTAAATCGGCATAGTCGTTAAGCACTAATCATTATTTAATAAATGTACGGATGCATGCAAATTTGACGGTTGTCACAAATAACCGCTTCAAGCTTGGAACAAAGACTCGCTTTAATGGACTTGAGTAACCCACAAATATTCCTTCAATGCTCTTTGCACCAAACTTTCCAAAAGGCTCTAGAACTGTGCAGGGAGACCCAAACGGTTCTAAATACTTCAGGTTCGGTTTGCGGTTGTTGATTAGCTCGAAACATGTCTTGTTGAATTTCTTCACTGTAAGAACCCGGTTGAGTGTAAAGCAAGCGGCTGATACTGCTTCTGCCCAAAAGTTGACTGGTAATTTCGAATCAGCAAGCATCGTCCTGGCTGTTTCAATTAGTGTCCTGTTCTTTCTTTCAACTACTCCATTTTGTTGTGGAGTGTAAGGAGCACTAAATTCTTGCAGTATACCTCTCTTATCACAATACTCTTCCATCTTGTTGTTCTTAAACTCAGTACCATTGTCACTCCTGACTCTTCTGATTCGAGTTTGGTACAAGTTTTCAATTTTTCTGAGCAACGTCATCAAACTTTCAAACGTCTCATCTTTTGTTTTCAAAAATGATACCCATGAAAATCTTGAGTAATCATCTGTACTACTAGATAGTAGAGATCTCCAGTTATGCTTTTGACATTCACTGGACCAAAAAGATCCATATGAAGTCTCTCTAATGGTCTTGAGACTGAGTTAACCTTCTTCCCAGGGTGAGATTTCTTCTTTTGTTTGCCTTTGACACAGCTAATGCACTGCCCCTCAAGATGAAAATCTTTCACATGAACACCAATTACTAAGTCATTATGCACCAGGTGATTCATTTTTCGCAGGTGAATGTGGCCCATCTTTCGATGCCACAATTGTGATTCTTTTTCCGTTGCTCTTGACATAAAACAGTGAGCCTGACCCGTGGTAGTAGTTGCTACACTCATGTCTAACACGTATAGATCATTGACTCTGGGTGCTCTCATGATAACCCACTCTTTCGGGAACAACAAATCCTGGTTTCAAGATCAAACATTCTTTGTCTGTAAAGTGCGTTGTATACATGCGATCACAGATCTGAGAGATGCTCAGAAGATTGTTTTCAAGCTCGGCGATGTAGTTTACTTTCTCAGACGTGACGATTCCATTCGATAAAGTTCCTTCACCAACTATTCGACCACCTTGATTGCCTGCAAATCCCACATATCCTCCATTAAACCCTCTAACATCATACAATAGGGTTTTCTTCCCCGTCATGTGCCGAGAAGCTCCACTATCCATAATCCAGCGTGAAACGGATCTTGGAAGCACCTGCACATTTCAAAAACACTTTAGTTAGATGTTGATGCCACCCAAGCCTCTTTCGACTCAGGTAGCTTAACATTTAGGTGAGTTTTTGCAATGTAAAGTGGCGGAATTTTTTTGCCATTCATCTTTAAGCGCTATTCAGATCCAATCTCAACCTCTTTGTATAGAAAGAAATCATTTTTAAGAGGTTGACCAGATGATTGGTCTTTCTTTGGTACATACTTCTTTTCAGAAGTAGTAGACTCTTGTTTTTCAAGTTTCTCATAATAAACCAAAGGAACATTCATCTTTACCAAAGTAGTAGAAGATGATTGTTTTTCCATCTTAGCAACCTTTGGTTTTGGAGAACTTGGTTTCTTTTCAACTGATTTTGGTTTCCATGCTTGTTGAGGCGAAGCAACCCGTTTGTAAAATTTATCAGTTTTAGTTACCACACTCTTTACGGGTTCAGTTTTGATCTTGGTGTTTTCATTTTTCAAAACTTTCTTCTCAACAACGATTGGAGCTTTGCCTTTTGCATCAGCTTTCCTTTTCTGACTCTCAACACCTTCAGACTTAGGCTTTAAGTTGGTATACTTTCATGCAATGTGTCCAACTTTGTTGCACTTAAAGCATGTACGAGTATCAACTACCCGACTTATGCCATTGGTCTGAGGCTGTGAGGCCTTTTCCTCAAAAAATTCTTCATTGGTTTTTGAAAATATTTCAGTTTCTTGCTCGGAATGAGAACTCGAGCTTTTTACAAACACTTTTTTCTCAGCAAACTTCTTGTTTTGAAAATTCCTTCTTTGATAATTCTTACCACCCTTATAACCACCCGACCAATTGTTTTGATTGTTATTAGAAAAACGCGGTGGTACAACAGGTTTTTTGTAGTAAGCTTTATCTTTTTCAAAGTTAAATTGCCTTTTGGAACATTTCAAACCTTCGATTTCAGACACATCAATCTCAATCAACTTGAACACATTTCTCAATTTATCAACATTCACATTCTCCAAAGGAAAATCACGATCCGAATACAACTTATCAGATCCCGCCATCTTGTACATCACAAGACTAGGTTCTTCATTTAAGTTGTTTTTGGATTTTGATTTCGGAATATATTTGTCCAAAAAGCATTCATCATCCTCAGTAAAGTGTCACTTTCAGACTTTAAAACATTTTCAACCATGCTTTTCACAACTTCAGATTGGACACTATCTTCATCAGAAGATGAAGTGAATGTGATATCAATTGTGTCTGGAAGCTTAACTTCATTTTCTTCTTCATCATTAACCAACCCTGATTTTTTCTTTGAAAAATTATTTAAAACTGGTGGTGGAACCTGATGAAACCCAACCCCGGTTCCATCAAAGTATACATCTTCTCCTACTTTGTTCTTTCCAATTGGTTTAGGAACTATATGTTGAAGAACAAAACTTGCGGAGTTGTAACTGTTCAGTTTCAACTGGATGCGTTCATTCTCAATTTTAGCTTCTTGAAACTGAAACTTCAACTTAGCAATTTCATCCAGTTGTTGGTTGATTAGTTCTTCTTTTACCCTAAGAACACCTGACAATTGAACATTTTCTTTGTATGTCTTACCATTTCTTTCATCAGAATCTTTTACTGTGCGTTTTAGCTTCTCAAAATTTTCTGAAAGTTGACGATTTTCATGAATTAGCTTTTCGTTTTCTTTCCTAATTCTTTCTACGTCACTTTTATCATTTTCGATTTTCTCAGTTAATTCTTTTAAACGTTCATTTGAAGCTTTCAACATTTTGTCACGGTTTAAGATCTGATCTTCAATGTCTCTGACTCTTCCTGTCAGTTCTTCGGTCTTTTTACCATTAAGGTAAGCAAGTGTACTACAAACCTTGCAGTTTTTCATGCAATTTTTGTAGTCGCTCTCAGTTTTAGCTTTCTTACCTGATTCATTGGTTGCATCATTCTAACTGACCTTGGTTTTAGACTCAGTGCCAGAACCAGAAACTACCTCTAGTTCTTTCGCAGCAAACACTTTGTCAGCCATCTTCTTCAAATTTTCAGCTGTGAATTCTTGTGATGTATCAATAATCCCATCATCAACTTTCTTTGTCTGCTTCTCCTTTTCTTTTTCTTCAGCTTCTCCTCCTCCCCACCACAATCTCTGATTTGCATCTTCTTCTTTAGCAATTTGATGGGTAAGAGCTTCAACACTAATAGAATCTGGATCAATAGCAATGTTTCCCTTGGGATCTAGGTAACATTCTCTATCAGCATCCCATCTTTTTGCCTGTTTAGCTTCTTTGTATGTACGATAGATTCTACTAATCCTGTTCTGAGCTTGCATCTTTCTGTTGACGTATTTCACTTCTTCTGTTCTAGAGTCTTTGAAAGGAACAATCTTTGTCACAAACGCATAGCCCACTGCGTCTTCTTCTGATAACACTTCACTCCAATCATATCCCTCATCGTCATGAATAACAGCAAGAGCTCTGGATTTTTCTTTGGAAGTATCTTCAAGCTACTTCATTCTGGGAGGTTCAGATTTGTTCTGATGATAGATGGCTCTTTTGTAATAATCTTCACGGAACGGATTTGCCGTATCATCAGCATATGCATTTCTACATTCTCTTTTAAAATGACCTTTTTGTTTACATTTAAAGCACGTGACCTTTGATTTATCAAAACCAAGTTTTGTGGAAGGTCCGCCAATCGAATGTCTGCCTATAATCTCCATGAACCTTTGTGCTCGTCTGACCGCACTAGCCATACACCACCTGATATCGATCAACTCCATCTCTTCTGGATCGATCTGGTCATAATCCTCCTTGGTGAGGTTAGTGTTTCCAATCTTGCCTGCCACAAGACTTTCATAAGATTCTAACACAGCTGCTAAAAACACCATTTGCTGCTTTGCGGATTCCTCACTAAAGTTTTGTGCATTCTTCAGTTCCACAGCAATATTACATTGGAACAGATTCTTTGAAGCTGATTGGTTTGAAGTTGTTGACGATGAACCACTATGAAAACCACTGCTTGAACTTTCTTGATTTGACGTGTTAGAATTTTCTGCTGAGAAAGCTGTCTTAGGAGACACATTCTTCAGGATCACACTTCCTCGATAATACAGCTCCACATTCTGCTGGTATGAGGAATGCTTAACTTTGTTTGATTTCTTGATCTCCAGCTCATGACTCTCCAGTCTTTCAATTAACAGATCAACCGTCAGATCCTCCGACTTGATTGTATTCTTCAACATCAAAGCAAAATATTGCCAGTCTTTCTCATCCAGCAGCGAGTCAAACAGTTTGTCAACTAATTCTTCTTGAGAATAAATGATTCCACGTCTTGCTAGCTCCAACTTCAAATGCCAAAATCTTTCAATCATCTTAGAAACAGATTCGTTTTTTCAAACATCCAAACAAATCAAACTCTTTTCTTAACAACTTCTTTTTGTTTTTTACTATCTCAGCACTACCCGCACATTTTACTCTAAGTTTCTCGCATAGATCTTTTGCATTTGTGTACTCAATCAACGATATAATGTCGTCTCTCACAGACTGATGAAGCAATGCAATGCACTTTTGTTCAGCAACAAAACTTTCTACATGTTCAGTGCCTTCTAAATTTTCATAATCTGATCTTCCGATATTGAAACCATTCTTCAAGCTTTTCCAGCTTGGATACGCAAACTCTTTTAGCCACTCTTCAAACCTTTTAGCCCATCTATTGTATTCTTCGATCGCCATCATTTTAGGAGGTTTGTTGTATGTGCCATATGCACTCTCCACACTCAAAGCATCAGAAAGAGTTTTCTTTGCACTCGGAGCATTTTCATTTGTGTTGTTTGATGTGTCATCTCCGGTGTTTCCCGTGAAAGCAAACATGTCACTGAAAGGATTCATAAACTCATCCATCTTCACGTATCTGAAACAATCAACAAACACTTAGAAAATTTTTGGATTTTGAACAACAATCTCAAACGAAATCACTTCACACGAAATGACTTCAAACGAAATAGCAGCCTTCAAACGAAATTAATACTTCACACGAAATACCCACTCAAACGAAATAACCTGCACAACAATTTCAAGCGAAATAACAACACAAGCGAAATTAGAATCTTCAAACGAAATTAGGGATTTCGTTTGAACTGACCAAACGAAATTTAATTTCGTACGGAATTACAAACAACTTCAAACGAAATCACAACTTTAAAACGAAATTGTAATTTCGTATGGAATATCTCAAGCGAAATTATAATTCCGTGCGAAATTAGGTGCAATTTCAAACGAAATTATACTGATGTCATCATATTCAATCTGATTTTCAAGCGAAATTACAGATTTTACCAATTTTAGATCAAATTTAGGTCCAATTCTTTCAAGGATTTGTTAAAACACTGTTTCGCATATAATGTGTGAAATTCAAACCATTTTAACCGTGAAATTTTGTTTAATTTTGAAAAAAAGGAGTAGAAGTGATGAAAACAAGCTGAATTGGTATAAACTCTTCTTCCTGAGCTCTGATACCACTTGTTGGATCGTCGTGTGACCCGAACGAGTCAATAAGAAGAGTTTAGCATCAATATCAAAGGCGGAATCAATGATATCGACGTGAATACAGCTAGATTCTTTTTAATTATCTTCCTTTTATTGATTTCAAAGCTTTTACAGATCGTTTGACAAACTGGCAGCACCTCGGCTCTGAATCAGAAAAGTTACAAATGATTTCGTATCAGGGGTATTTATAGGCAAGTAATTTCGCACGAACCTGTTCAAACGAAATTACATTCAAGCGAAATTATAATTCCATGCGAAATTACCATGTAATTTCGTGTGGAATTACACCATGCAATTTCGTGCGAAATTACATCTAAACCTATTTTTGACATATTTATCGTACTACGTGCCCTAATCTAATCATTCTATTACAAGACTCTATAAAGACGAAGTTAACAGACCTCTATGCACCAACAGATAGGTATAATTTGTATTTTGCAGGTAAAATGGAAGAAATCAAAGAAAGACTAGCTGCGAAAAAGAAGAATCATAAGGCAGCAACTGTTAAAGTAAAGGTCAAACCTGAGGAAAATGTTCGAGTAGTAAAGAAGCAGGTTAAAGAAATTCCAGCTATCAAGGTTGAGAAGGAAGCAGATACTGGAAAGATACCTGAGAAGTGTGAAAATTGTGATACTGTGAAAAGGCACAACAACAAATTGATTCATAACTTGAACAGACTTAAAGAATCTTATGATGTTTTAAATAAAGCTATGAATCAATATAGCAAGTCAAGCAATGAACAAGAGATAGCTATGAAGACACTCAATGGAGCGTTCATGACGAAGTAGAAAATCATCAATCAGTACATTGAAAAATGTGCTGAACTTGAACAAAAATTGGAAACCCAGAGGATAGAAACTGAGAGGGTAAACAGGTTATTGAAAAGTTATTCATGTGCTTCTTACGTGATTGACAGGATTTACCCTACAGTAGAAGGCATGGAAGCGTTTGAAGAGAAGAAATCTGAAGTAAAGAATACTGGTAAGAAACATAGTACCAATTATACCAAGTGTCCACCGCCGCTTGAAGAAGGATATTCTCCATGAAATCCCAATTCAGAAAGAGTCAAAAAGGCAACCAATTTAAAGTGGGAATCTGAACCTTCAGATGGATTGCCAGATAATATTGACATCACATTCACTCCATCTGACACTGATCAACAATCTGAGTTGATTAAGAAAGTGGTGGACATGTGTTAGATAAAGATGAAACCGAGGAGTCAACGTCAAACTCAAAGTCTGACACTTCAAGTCCAAAAGTTGAAATTGACAAAAGGGTTTACAATAATGATTTTCTGATATCAAACAATAATTTGAATGACGAAACATTCAAAGTAGCATATACTTTGAATGACTCTGACAAATTATATTCTGATAAAGAATTTCCAATAAAAGGTGTTAAAACTGAAATGATTAACAAGGTTTTCAAATTAACAGAAATTAATATTTCTGAAACAAAATATGTAAATCTTACTGAAAAACCTAAAAAGTACACTTCAAGAGTTCAACAAAGATTAAACAAGAAAAAGGATTACAGTTCTGGTTCGGGTTATCGAAAGAAACCAAACCATAACAGTAATTTCAAAAAGAAAGGATCATGTTTTATTCCAAAAGAAAATGAAAAATATGTTAAATATTTTAAATCAAAAGTTGTTTTTTGTACCAGGAACATCTTCTGAAGAAGAAAAAGAGAATTTGTTCAGAAAGCAGAAGAACAAAGAATTCCTTGCTAAGAAGCAAGAGGGAATGAAGAATGATGTTGCTCAGAAAAAGGAGACAAGAACCTGTTTCAAATGTCAAGAGGTTGGACATATTGCTTGGAATTGCCCAAAGTACACCAACACAAAACAGGGAGTTTCTTCAAATTCTAAACTCAAAGAAAAAGTTGTTGATAAATCAGAACCACCAACGAACAAATTCAAAGTGTTTAAAAATTCTACATTTGAAGTTGGTGAGAGTTCAAGACGTTTTTACAAAAGAAGAGTGAATCTTAATAACCAAAAGTGGGTTGTTAAGAAATCAGATGTTAAATCTGGCGATGAATTTGTTTCTTCGGAAGCAAAAGAGCCACTTTCTGGCAATGAATCTGACTCGTCAAAGTCAGAGGAGCCACAAGTTGAGCTAAAAAGTGATAATTATGTTCCGACAATGGATGATCAAAATTTTCCACCATTATCAACCGGAAATTTAAAGCAAAAAATTGGCAAAGTTGAGATTTCAAATCAATTCTTTTCTGAAAAGAAATAATTTGATGTTGAAAAGCCTTTAACCCTAAAGTTCTAAATATTTTTGAAAAAATGGTTGACGGGAAGGCCAAAGGGGTAAAGGAATTCTCTGAAAAGAATAAGAAAGGAAAGAAACCGAGTGATGATGACTCGGAATCACCCAAGGACCGTCAGGCTTGGGTGAATCTCTTTAACTAAAAATCCTGACTTGCCGAAGCTCCCAAGTTGGTAATCGTGGAGCATGAATCGGCATCATTCTTGAAAAATGTTTTTGTGAAAAACCTACAAGTGATATTTTCATACAAGTGGTTGAAAGAAGAAAATGATGAATTAAACCCCATGATGTGTGAAATCATCAAAACTAATATTCCGGAAAAACCATTTTGATTAAAACAAACTTAAGTGTTTTGAAATCATAATGGGAAAATAGTTTGTTGTCAGGGGGAGTTCTGATTGTTTACGCCAAGTGAATGGAGAATTGAAGCAATTCGCATCAGTTTGTCAGTTTATTTGTACAGTTTATTGCGTTTATTTTCAAATTTTCCTTGAAAATAAAAAATTGAAACATATTTTTGATTTTAGGGGGAGTAAAAAATTTAGAAATTTTGAAAATTTGAAAAATCCAAAAACATGATAAAATCTAAAAACGAAAAACATCGAAAAATCAAAATGAGTTTTGTTGTGAAAAAGAGGAAATGATAGTATATCAGTAGACAATCACAGTATGCTAAAGAATTGGAAAGTTAAAATGTGATAAATGGTCTCACTGATGATATGCCAGTAAGTTTTTACACGCTTAGTAGATTGTTTTCGAGATATAAACCTAAATATCAAATACTTACTTATCTCGTGGGGAACATCTCTTGGATATATAGGTAACCCCTGAAATCTTGTTTGAAGGGCTTTCTATTTCTGACATACTAGGTCTTTGTGCGTGATGATATCTGGGGTATTATACCGGGACTTCTGATTTTGCGGGAGCAATAGCCTAGTCCTCGTATAATGCTCTGCACTGCTTTAATCATAAAGCCCACCCTCAGCATAAAAAATCATGAAACATTGAAAAATACTAATCATGTGCTGTTGAAGAAAAGTTCCCCAAAAGGGACACACCTAAAGTCGAGTCATCATCTCTTTGTCTGAACGAAAGTTCTAACCTGAGCTCTCATGGTCTCGCATTACCCATTTACAGATATCATTAGTGTACATTCACCTGTAAGACTGAATATAGGAGTCTGGATATGGGAGTATATTCTGAGGTGGGACACGCGAATAAGTTTAAGTCAATTAAAACACTTAATCCGTATCTCGAATCAATTGAACTTTGTGTGAAAATTTAAGTGGATCAGTATACTGACAATCTAAGTGAATGGTTTAGAACTTAAAGTGTTTAAAGCTCAACGGTACTAGTGATTTGTCATAAACTGATATGATCCTCTTACACAAACTCAAAAAGAATTTTATTTCGTATTATTTTTGACAACTGATGTTGGAAAGCTGATTTTCAAAATTCCAAGTGCTAAACATGATGAACGATAACAGGGTTGGGAGAGTTTGTTTGAAATGAGAAATGATTTTGAAATGATTAAATGGTTCATTAATTTGAAACCAAATTTAAATGTTACAAATACAAGTGGTTAAGCAGAGATTAAAATTGTTATAAATCAAAATCTTATGTTTTGGGTAGAGTATGTGCAGGTGAAAAGCTTTGAAAGAGCTAAGTTTCGACTCCTGAGGATTTCGGCGTAAGCATATGCAGATTAGAGTCAGGTTTCTGATCCTGTTGCTACGGAGAGCCAGGAGACGTTCCTGAACCTGTCAAATCTTGCAGATAGTGAATTCCAGACTGCGATCCCAGCTTATCGAAAGGGGGAGTCTGATGATAGAAGAAGAGAGAGATTGATGAGGATGCTTACAGAGAAAGATACTTTGGAAAGAGTGTGAAGACTGATCAAGACTGAAGACTCAATACACTGAAGACTCGTCATCATCCAAGGGGGAGTTTGTTAGTGCATATGTTTGTTGACTTCGTCTTGTATCGAGTCATGTAACTAGATAGATAGACCAAGAGACGTAGTACGAGAAAAGCGGGAAACAGATATGAACCAGCCACCTCGTTCGAGGTGACCAGTTCGTGTGACCTGGCCAGGTCGTGCGACCTGGACCAGATCGTGTGGACATGTTTGGTGCGACCTGGCTTCTTCTATATATAAACGGTCTTGGGTCTTCATCTGTAACTTCTGATTCCAGAAGCGAAGCTCTGCCGAAGTGTCGCCAGCTCCTGTAAGATTGTGAAATCAATACAATCGACATTTAATCTACTTCTAAGTGCATATCAAGCTGAATGAAGATCAAATCAAGGAATTCCGCCTCTGATTTGGTCTAGAACTCTTCTGATCGACTCGTTTAGATCGATTCCCCGTTCCTACACTCATTAAATAAAGACAGAGAATAAGGAAGGCACATGGTCGTTCCCATTAGGCACGGGGCAGTGAAAAGATTCTGTTTCCAGCTATAAATAGGGGTGCTAGGTTCAATTGCAATCCATCCCTTGGCAAACTATTTCTCTCACACCTGCCACCACTCCACCACCATAGTACCACCATGATCCACCACATTTATCCATTTTCCATATTTAGAGTGTGTAGTAGTCTTGGGTTCCAAGATTGATCGTAAGAGTTTTTGTCAACCAATTGCAATGATTGGCTAATCTCTTACATCACTTGGTGAAGACAATTCATTTATGTATTACTTTTGATTTCCAAGCTTTGGACAACTTTTTAATTGGGTATGTATTAATGACTTTAATAACTAGTTTTTTATATTGAAAGTGAACTTTATTCTATCATCTTTTCATGTTTTGTTGATTCACTCATTCGTGTCTTTACGGTCTATATAAAGCGCGTTAACTAACTGGATGGGGGTTAGAAGGGTGGTATGGGTAAAGTTTGTGCCTCGTTCAGTGTATAGATCCTGCTATGACTTGATCCAAGCTTATTAGGACTTCCTTTGAGGCATATAACATCAAATCGGGGGAAGTAAGACCGACTTGAATCCCTTATAAATAAACTAATATTAAAACTTTAAACCGGTCTTGCGGGATTGGATCCATGCTGACTCAGACCAATATGGTCGAGGGTAGCGTAGTCTCCAAAAGAGGGATATGCCACATTTTGCATTAATAATTTACTTATTATCTTTCAATATTCCGGCCATGCGGGACCGTATCCTTGCTGACTCAGACCAATATGGTTAAGGGTAGTGTTGCCTCCAAAAGAGGGACATGCCACTATAACTAAGATAATCTCTTAAAAAACACAAAGTGCGTAAATTATTAAAGGATACATAAAAGATGAGTCGGAACCAAGTGATTCTATCTTGACTATTTGTTTATTTTATTTATTTAGTTTCTTTCTTTATTTTACTTATTAAAAACATTTTTCTAAAAATTTGGTTAGATTAGACGTTGACGATATTCCAGTATTAAAAGCTCTTATGTCCTTAGACGACCTCGATATCTTACCATCACTATACTATGCCAATGATGGATGCACTTACCCTAGCGTGTTGTAGAGAGTGATAGTGTTATATCATGTTTTATAAATATACAGTTTGATAAACGAGTAAAAAGTACTTAAAAATATATCAAAAAAATCATACACACTCGCACCACGTCAGTTTTTGGCGCCGTTTCTGCGGACACACGGATTTTAAGAAAGTTTAAAATCGACGGCCTAATCATTTTTTACGCTTCTTTAATCTTTCTTCTTAGGTTTTTTCTTCTTTACTTCAATTTATCTACTCTCTACAGATTTAGCACGGGGCCGTGTCTGATCACACACGGGGCCATGCCGACTCCTCAGTAACATAAAACTGTTTTCTACCAGATAGATGCTGCAACACGGGGCCGTGCCCTAACAATAGTTTCTAAGAAAACAATATCGTTTGATCCCGACGGTTAAACCTCATCTGGCAACCATGGATGTCAATGATTTACCCCCGCCACTCTTATGATGAATGGTGTCAATTATGTGGATGAATTCATGAAGACTTAGAATGTCCCATTCTAAATTTTAACCCCCACTACTTAGACCTATCGTTTTCCTGTGACGATCACCTTATGATGGGCAGGAGTAAAAACAATAACTACCATCCACCTGAATTCCATCAAACCTCTTCCATAGGAGACATAAGTATGGAAGAATTATGTCAAATAGAAAAGAAAATTCTCCAAAAACTCAAAGAAATAGAATCCATGATGAAGGCACGATATTCATCAAGGAACAAAAGCGAAGGAGTTTCGATGGAGCCACATTCAGGAATAAACAATGCCAAGGTCAACGAATATACCCTAGCCCCTTGCGAAAACGAAGGCGATAGTCATCCATGTATCGGCCTGAAATGAAGGACACCTTAACGACTTGTGAATTTCACACCAACGGTTTAGACCAGAGCGAGTCGACTCACACCTTCTTTAACAAGAGCCCGGAAAAGGTAAATAAAGGATGGTTTCGCCCTTCTACTTTTAGCTTAGGTTTCTTCCTTTCTAACAACCTCTTGCGTTTTCGTATCTCTCGCCGGAACCTGAGGTACATCGAGCACTTCGATCTTGTTCCAACCAGTAAGGAACCTCCCAATAAAACATGGTTCCTTAAAATTCCGACAACCCTAAAACACGGGGTCATGCCCCATCTACTCTCAAGACATGATGGTGTGTTAGATAAACATGGGGTCGTGTCTACCTTGACATTTCCCGTGTGTCACTAACGGATAACATTCTCTGACTCGTGCAGGCGACACATGGTCGTCCTTCCTGACACAGGGTCGTGTCGATGTGCTGTCACTTTCTATAATGTTAGCCATGAGGAGAATGTTTGGACCCATTCCTAAAAGACTAAGATCCAACCTGATCTCGCACACATACCAGAAAAGGTAAGTTCTTAAAAAGGTTTTCTTAAACCTTCTAGTCTTTACCACTTTTAGTCATTTCTCCTTCTTCAACCTTCAACAACCTCCATTGAAACTTGAAGCTTCAAGCTTCAAAGCTTCAATTGTTAGGTTAAGAGCATTATTTTTAGCCCAAATTTTTGCAAAACTACTATTTTATAACATTGTTTTCATTTTTTTTACATTCAGAAATGAAAGAAACCAAATAGTTTTAACTTAAAATAAAGGTTCTTGGGCTAAAATATCAGAACTGTTGGAGCAACACGGGGTCGTTCCTTAGAGGCACGGGGCCGTGTGACTTGTCTGTAACTTCAAACTTTAACGGTTTGTAATGTTTAACTAGCATGTCGAGCCAGCAAAGTGCTACGTCTTCAACAAGCTCACGAAACAACTGAAGAGGAAGAAGGCTCTCGCTTGAGGCCACCCTAGTCCGCTATGTTTACACCTTACGAGAGTCCATTGAAGAGATGACAACGGTGGAGGAGGTCCTAATAGACCGGGTGAACTACCTCACTCTTGCCTTGTAGGATAGCTTTAGGGAAATCAACCTTCATCATCAAAGGTTGAATATCTTTGTGGTGCCTCCCATGGATCCAATCCTCTCATAAGACAATTGGAACCTCGCTCACGAGGTCATTAATCCAACCGGATGGGAGGAGATGCCCCCAGAACCTCCCATTAACGCCTTTTTTGAGGTTCCGGTAAACCCCACTCCTCTCCTACAAGAGGATGATGATGATGATGAGCCCTTCATCTTCCTACCAAGGGAGATTGAGTAGATGCTCAACGACCTTTGAAGAAGCATGTCTGGAAAATAGCTCAAAGCCCTCATTATCTGAAAACTAGTTTAAGTTTTTGTTAATCTTTCATCAATTTATACAGGGGAGAGCTATCTGGGTTAAAAATCATGTGGGGTATCCACCAATTATCTATCTTAGGAATTAAATCTTTCTTGTATTTTTATTTATCTTTTTTTTAATTGTAATAAAGTATGAATGGAATGGAATTTGGTGTTTTAAGAACAAAGTGTGCAATAATGTGGAAAGATGGCCAAGGGACGCTGAAACAGAACCCCATGCATGTAAATAAACATCTCCCGATGCAAAATCTTCAAAACAGTAAGTGCAGCACAGGGCTGTGTAAGGTAAGCACGCCCCATGCCTCAAGTCTGCAAAAAGTAACTTTGATTCTGGAACTGTTACACGGGGTCGTGTCTCTTAGACACGCCCCCCGTGTCTGTCTTCTGGAAAATTTTTGTTACTGGCACTTTTTAAACGGGGTCGTGCTTACCAGGCACGCCCCCGTGTCTGCCTTCTGAATATTTTCACGGGAGTCTAGTACTGGCACTTTTTACATGGGGTCGTGTCCCCCAAACACGCCTCCGTGTCTAGTGCCTAATTTTTGAAAAATTTGTGGTTTTAAACCCACATTTACATATTTAATCAAATCTAACCCATTTGGACACACTGAGGACAATGTGTAATTTAAGTGTAGGGGTGAATTTGAATTTGTTTGTCCTAAAAAAAGCCTTACACAAAACTCTACTTTGAACCGCTAAAAAACCCCCCAAATCTTTTTCAAAATATTTTTTTGTTTGTTTTATCTTGTTTTTAGTTTAAGTTAGAAAACCAAGTTCTAAAAATTCAAGTTTTTACAAGTTTACAGCCGATAGCACCGTGATAAAAAGAACCATATAAGAAGAATTTATAAAAAGACATGACAATCCTTTTAAAACTTGATTGTATATATATTTTCACACTTTTACCCTTTTCCCACAAATTGTGAGTTTTGACCCTTTACCGAACATTCAAATTCAATATCTTTACTAAATGCTCACTTTTCATTTCTTGTGTAAGTAGCCCATACGGTTCTTACAAATCTAGAACTTGACAAGACAACACATTCCCGGTCCTTACTGACTAATCCAAGTAAGTAAATGATTGAGGCATTAGGACTATAAACCCTTTTCTTTTTTCAACCTTATGTTGTTATGTTTTACTTGCAATATGTCGTACTTTCCATTCCAAAACAATGTATCTCCGTTTAGTATGAAATGAAATTTGGATTATTTAAATTATTGTCATAATTAGCAAGTTATGAAGTCTTGAGCAATCTCGTTTTCGTCTCACTCCAATGTTTCCGCCATCGGTTAGGGTGTGGCGACTTGTGTGAATTATAGGGATTTTAGTCAAGAAATAAGCTTATAAATCTACTTTTTTATCTAAAACCAACACTTCTAAAATAGGAATGCAATCCTACAGATTTTTGAACTTAAAATAATCTATTTCTAAGTTTTTAAACCTGCCCTAAAATATATTGAGAGTTTAGGACAACTTCAGTCAAAAACAGTAATAAACGGTGAGTTACGTGAAAACTGGAAAACGTCAGGAACGTAACCAACAAGCCCCGAAGCTTGTCATATTTTCCAAACATATTTTCCACATCTCATATCTGACTCGCTATGAATGTTTATCTATCACGAGTCTTTGAAAATCGTTGCGCATTGGAAACTTGATAGAACTCAAGTTTTCTAAACAATCGTTAAACAATTTTTGTTTTCATTACTGACGCCAACCACTAACCCCATCAACACGTTACATACTTGGTTCAGGGTATAATTCCTAGTCATGTGTCATTTGTATTTTATTTCGAGGTCTTATTAGTGTCTCTCGCCTTGTAGGAACCGAGTAGTGTACGCACGTCTTCGTCAAAGCTTTCGGGTAGTCACACGAACAAGAAAATAGTGAGTATCACGAACCCTATTTTTACTTGTTTGTTTTGGGAAAGAACATGTTACTTGCATCGTGAATTGTTTTTCATACTTGTACATGCATATCTAATTAGATGAGACAGTAATGTCACCATAACTCCACCACACGAGTATAACCATTAATTAGTAAGATGTGTATGTTATGGATAGTACTATTTGGGTTAAAAACCCCTCCATGGTTAGTCAAGCTAACATGTCCTACAAGTCAAATGAATGCATATTATCCATAACATTCAATGTTTTGTGATATGGCATTGGTTTGGGGGCAAATAATGTCGAGTTTGGTTATACAACTCATGGTAACTAAATATTTTTATGAAACTCACACATGTTTACTTGCATGTATAAACCCGTGAACTCACCAACCTGTTTGGTCGACATGTTTTAAGCATATTTTTTTAGGAAAGTAAAAGTGCAAGGAAACTGGCATCAAGTAGGATATGTTTTTGGAAATCTATTACATTTCTTTATTTTGTTGAACATCATTTAGACAAATTAAAGTAATAGTAAATTTGAGAAGTACCCTTTTGTACTGACGTTAATTTGAATTGTTGATTTAAGTTTCTCGTTAAACAAAGACTATGACACTGTATTTGGCATACCTCGTACTTCCGCTTTAGCGTGGTGTGACACTTGAACAATGTGTTGATAATGAGAAAAGTAACAACAGAGAATAATTATCATCACCTCATCAACCATTACATAGAAGGTTTATATATACAATAAAAAAGTTATGTTAGTGATGCTGATGAGGTGATGAATGATTGTAAGGTTCTGTCATTGATATAATTAAAAAAGAGTTCAATTCAGTTTGTCTCCCTGTAGTTTGTGGCAGTTTGCAACTTGCCTCCCGGATTCAAACTTTTTTATACGGCCCCTCGTGTTTTTCATTTATCACAGTTTGCCTCCCTGTTGTCACATGAGAGTTAGTTTAACCATTTGACTAGGGAAAAAATGGTAATCTCATCACCACTTCTTAATTCCCCCACCACCATCATCATCACCACCACGGTCTCCATCACTGCCACCACCCACCACCAAACACTTCCCCTTCCACCTCCATCACATATAATTCATTCATCAACTTCTGTCACACCATCTATCACACTCGCACCAACATCCGTAGCCCGATAACTTCCCAGTTTTCAGAAGATACCAGACCATGTGTCACATACCTCACTTTGTTATTGTATCCACCTATCTCTGGCGTCTACCTCTACCACCCTTCACCATTCCACATCTGATTCCACCACCTATCAACACCCATAAACAACCTGTTAAAAATAAATATATTTTAAAATTCAACTAATCTCCAAACTTACCAATAATAATTTAGTAAATAATAAGAGCTCCAAGATTCGAAATGGCACATATTTGCAGTGCAACAGAACCAAACTTCCCAAACATTTCACACATAACGTCTCCATAAGTATTCGCCTCGCCGAAATAATTTGTGTACCATAATAAGAACTCCACCGTCACCTCGACCAAAAACACCATGATTAGAATCACAAAAAATTGAGAATTATGCCGAGAGCTTTGAGGGCGCCGGAATCCACATGATTCTATGAGTCCCAAATGCTATCCGGATCACAGTGATTTGATTGTTAACACCCAAACACCTATTGATTAGGTGTTTGAATGAGTGAAAGTTAAGAAAATCAAAAGATGAAGATGAAGACTCTTGCAAGGATCAAACAACAAGTGTTGTTTATGTAATCCCAAATGATACACTAAAAGCACCTGCACGTTCGGATTAAGCACAGGAAGCAGAATCACAACACAAGAGAAATCACCAAGAAACTTGTCCAAGAACCTTGAACAAGGGTTTTCATTGCATCAACAATATATACACATAGACTGCCTGGCATATTTATTAAATACTCTAGGTTTTTAAATACGCCGCCTTATGGCAACTTTCACAAAATTACATTTTACTCCCTGAAAATTCTAAAACATTATAAAACATAACTAAACAATCCAAAACCTACTAAAACCAAGTACCAACGATCTCATAAACTCTAACAATACCCCCTTAGATCGTTGCATACTGGATCGTTCTTCAATCTTGTGCTTCGGTTTCTGGATTTTTCGCAGCTTGATCTGTAGTCCGATCAAGTGGTGGTTGGTTGATAACAACTTCACTATCGACTGGTGGATCCTCCATAGTGTGACAACTGTGTTCTGTAATCGATGTACAATATAAAAAAATGATGATTATTAATAAAACAATGTGCTTTGGTGTTATTATATGTGTTTTGGTGTTTTTATGTGTGTATTTGTGTTTGGTGATTTTTCAATTCGATTCGATTCGATTCCGATTTCAAGCTATAAATCGCTTTCTGGAAGGTTATACGCGCACTGATGTGTAAATATAACCAGTTTAATGCAACAAACACTTCAGAATAGTGAAATAGGCTTAACATACCTTAAATAACCTCCACATAACTTAGAAATAATTTTGGATGGTTTGGTGTGTTGAAATAAAGCTTGTTCGATAGCAGGGACTATTTGTGTGAAACTGCGAAACTATACCGATTGGTATAGTAACGAACATTCCGGAACTTTATCATAAGTTAAACATACTCTAAATAACCTTTACATAGCTTAGAAATAGGCTTTGAAGGGTTCGGTATGCTAAAATAAACTTTATTGATCAATAGGGACTAAAAGCGTCAAAAAGTGCACAAGTTTGCATTTTCACGCATATCTTACGTTCTGAATATATTCGGACATCCAAAACTTTATGTAATCATTAAAATATTTTATTTTAGTGATCAGGATGATAAAATTCCATTCGTCGCTTAATTTGGATCGTTTTTGCGTTTGTTACGACTCCCGTCGTAATTAACCAAACAACGCAACCGTACGACCAAACGAACCGACATCCGAGATATTTTTGTGCATGTTTTGAGTTCCCTATACTTTAACTTCATTTTAGAGCCTTGAAATGAGGTTAACGGGGCTTAAACGTGCCAAAAATGCTTCAAAACCAAGTTTCTGAAGTGCAGGGGCCATTTCTGTCATTTCTGGAAACTATGCCCAGGCGGGCCGTGTGAGTGTATGTGTGTGGCTTACATGGGCCATGTGAGTTACCCTGTTCTGCAAAACTGATTTCCAGCTGTTAACAGCTGTTCCACACCCTTTGCACCTGGTTTTGATTAATCTAGGGTCCATATTTGATGGTTTTCAAGAGCCCATGGTATTCAAATACCATGTGCCTACTGGTAAACCTCTTGTTCTCGATTCTGTTATTTGTAATTGTCAGTTGAACCTTGATAACCATCTTTTTCCTATTGACCTCACACCGATGCAACTTGGGAGTTTCGATATTATCGTGGGGATGGACTGGTTAACCAAACATCATGCTGAGGTGGTTT
The DNA here is from genome assembly GCA_030545235.1 of Helianthus tuberosus. NCBI lineage: Eukaryota > Viridiplantae > Streptophyta > Magnoliopsida > Asterales > Asteraceae > Helianthus > Helianthus tuberosus. The sequence continues at coordinate 33,026,944 of CM060430.1, forward strand.
GTTTTGATAAGATAGTTCGTATTCCTCTTCTGTCTGGCGATGTTCTGGAAGTTCGTGGCGAGAAACCTTCAGGTGGATTGAAGCTTATGTCGTGTATGGGAGCCCAAAGGTATTTGCGAAAGGGATATGTTGCTTTCCTAGCACATGTCACCGAGGAGAAAAGCTAGAGTAAGAGTATTCAGGATATTTTGATTGTTCGGGATTATCCAGAGGTGTTTCCTGATGAACTACCTAGTTTGCCTCCAGTTCGTCAAGTCGAGTTTCATATTGACCTTGTACCCAATGCCAACCCGATTGCTAAAGCACCTTATCGTCTTGCACCGTCTGAGATGCAAGAGTTATCGAAACAGCTTCAAGAATTATCTGATAAAGGATTCATCCGTCCGAGCTTTTCACCTTGGGGAGCTCCTGTCCTCTTCGTGAAAAAGAAAGATGGATCTTTTCGAATGTGTATCGATTATCGTGAGCTTAACAAGCTTACCATCAAGAATCGATATGCCCTACCTCGAATTGATGATCTCTTCGACCAGCTGCAAGGTGCTTCATGTTTTTCCAAGATCGATTTGCGTTCTGGGTATCATCAACTTCGTGTTCTCGAAGAAGATATTCCCAAAACTGCTTTCCGCACAAGATATGGGCATTACGAGTTCATTGTCATGCCATTTGGTTTAACAAATGCTCCAGCCATATTTATGGACTTAATGAATAGGGTCTGTAAACCTTATTTAGACAAGTTCATTATTGTATTCATCGACAAAATTCTCATTTATTCGAAGTCTCGAGCCGAGCACGAGCAACACCTTCGCTTAACATTGGAACTTCTGAAGGAGGAACAACTTTTTGCTAAATTCTCCAAGTGTGAATTCTGGCTTAAAGAAGTTCAATTCTTGGGTCATATAGTCAACGAGCAGGGTATTCATGTGGATCCATCCAAGATTGCTGCTATTAAAGACTGGAATACACCGACGACGCCTACAGAGATTCTATCTTTTCTTGGTCTTGCTGGATATTATCGACGTTTCATTTCTAATTTCTCAAAGATTGCGGTTCCACTCACTGCTTTAACTCAGAAGAATAAGCCTTTTGAGTGGGGACCTAAGCAAGAAGAAGCGTTTCAAACGCTGAAGCAGAAGTTGTGTGATGCTCCCGTTCTATCTCTTCCCGATGGAAACGACGATTTTGTTGCCTATTGTGATGTGTCCAACTTAGGCATTGGTTGCGTTCTCATGCAACGAGGTAAAGTTATAGCATATGCATCTAGACAATTGAAAGTTCACGAAAAGAACTACATAACTCATGATCTTGAGTTGGGAGCTGTGGTTTTCGCACTTAAAATCTGGAGACACTACCTCTATGGAACGAAGTGTGTGGTTTTCATAGACCACAAAAGTCTCCAGCATATTCTTAATCAGAAGGAGTTGAACATGAGGCAACGACGCTGGGTTGAACTCTTAAACGATTACGATTGCGAGATTCGCTGCCATCCAGGTAAGGCGAATGTCGTAGCCGATGCGCTTAGTCGAAAGGAGCAAGTCAAGCTTCATTCTGTTCGAACTCTATCTGATCTTCACTCCCGTGTCCTTCAAGCTCAACAATTTTGTGTTTCACAAAATTTGATGGGTACGGAATTACCACAACAGCTTGAGCTTAAACTCAAAGCAAAGGACGATGGTTTGCTCTATTTCAAGGATCGATTGTGGATTCCGAAACAAGACGATCTTCGCACTTTAGTGATGGACGAATCTCATAAGTCTCGATATTCTATCCATCCTGGTGCTGATAAAATGTACAAGGATCTTCGTACTCAGTATTGGTGGCCTGGTATGAAAAAGGATGTTGCCTTGTATGTCTCAAAATGCCTAACTTGTCTCAAAGTCAAGGCTAAACATCAACGACCTTCTGGCTTGCTTGTACAACCAGAGATACATGTTTGGAAGTGGGAGAACATTGCGATGGATCTCATCACTAAATTACCGCGTACATCTAAAGGTCACAATGCGATTTGGGTTGTTATCGATCGATTAACAAAATCAGCTCATTTCATTCCGATTCGCGAGGATCTATCAGCTGATAAACTTGCAAAGATTTATGTTGATGAGATTGTATCACGACATGGTGTTCCTTTAGATATCATCTCTGATCGTGATGCTCGATTTTCATCTCATTTTTGGAAGACCATGCAATTTGCTATGGGAATCCAACTAAATCTAAGCACTGCTTATCATCCCCAAACAGATGGTCAATCTGAGAGAATGATTCAAACTTTGGAGGATATGCTTAGAGCATGCGTGATAGACTTTGGTGGTAATTGGGATTCTCATCTTCCACTGATCGAGTTCTCTTACAACAATAGTCATCATGTTAGTATTAATATGGCACCATTCGAAGCTCTCTACGGTCGAAAATGGCATTCACCTGTCTGTTGGAATGAAATCGGTGAAGCTCAGCTTACTGGACCTGAGCTCATTCTGGAAACAATAGACAAAATCAAGAAAATCAGCGATAATCTTGTGACAGCTCGAAGTTGTCAAAAGAGTTATGCGGATATGCGACGCAAGCCCTTAGAATTTCAAGTCCGAGACTGTGTCCTACTCAAGGTTTCAACTTGGAAGGGAGTCGTGAGATTTGGAAAGAAAGGAAAACTTGCACCTCGATATGTGGGACCATTTAAGATTGTGGAAAGAATTGGGAAGGTTGTCTATCGACTAGAGCTACCTCCAGAGCTTGGAAATATTCATCCAACTTTTCACGTGTCCAATTTGCGAAAGTGTTTAGCTGATGCTGATCTTCACATTCCTCTCGACGAGATCCGAATCAATGAAACGATGCACTTTGTCGAGAAACCCGTGGAGATAGTGGACCGTGCTTTCAAATAGTTGAAGAACAAACAGATTCGATTGGTAAAAGTTTGCTGGGATTCCAAACGTGGCCCAGAGTTTACTTGGGAATGTGAGGACCAGATGAAGACGAAATATCAGCATTTTTTGTCACAAGTTCCCTCTAAATAAAAATTCGGGACGAAATTTCCTAAAGTAGGGGAGACTGTGACAACTGTGTTCTGTAATCGATGTACAATATAAAAAAATGATGATTATTAATAAAACAATGTTCTTTGGTGTTATTATATGTGTTTTGGTGTTTTTATGTGTGTATTTGTGTTTGGTGATTTTTCAATTCGATTCGAATTCCGATTTCAAGCTCTAAATCGCTTTCTGGAAGGTTATACGCGCACCGATGCGTAAATATAACCAGTTTAATGCAACGAACACTTCGGAATAGTGAAATAGGCTTAACATACCTTAAATAACCTCCACATAACTTAGAAATAAGTTTTGGATGGTTTGGTGTGTTGAAATCAAGCTTGTTCGATAGCAGGGACTATTTGTGTCAAACTGCGAAACTATACCGATTGGTATAGTAACAAACATTCCAAAACTTGATCATAATTTAAACATACCCTAAATAACCTTTACATAGCTTAGAAATAGGCTTTGAAGGGTTCGGTATGCTAAAATAAACTTTATTGATCAATAGGGACTAAAAGTGTCAAAAAGTGCACAAGTTTGCATTTTCGCGCATATCTTACGTTCTGAATATATCCGGACATCCAAATCTTTATGTAATCATTAAAATATTTTATTTTAGTTATTGGCATGATAAAATTCCATTCGTCGCTTAATTTGGATCGTTTTTGCGTTTGTTACGACTCCCATCGTAATTAACCGAACAACGCAACCATAGGACCAAACGAACCGACATACGAGATATTTTTGAGCATTTTTTGAGTTCCCTATACTTTAACTTCATTTTAGAGCCTTGAAATGAGGTTAACGGGGCTTAAACGTGCCAAAAATGCGTCAAAACCAAGTTTCTGAAGTGTAGGGGCCATTTCTGTCATCGCGAAGTTCGTTTGAACTTCATAACGTGAGCGTAATCACGATGGTTATAGTCCCTAGTGACTATACCTACTGATTACCACGTTATCTAGGCTCAGTGACGAGTCGTAGCTTGGGCCAGAATGCGTATTCTTGCGTATTTTGTAACCAAGCTACTTTTAAGTATCAAAACCGTTTGTTTTGATACCAAACCTGTTTTCTAACTTAACTAAACATGTTTTGGCATGTTTAGCTCGTCACTTTTTAGATTTGTGCTTGTGTAGAGTCGTAAGTCAAGCGGACTAAACTCCCGCTTAGGCTTTCGAACACGACCCGTTTGGTCGATCATTAGGATCCGACCAAACATGTTTAGTGACCATAGTAGCATAGGGAATAACCTTCCGAGGTTATACCTTATGGTCACCTAGTTTAAGTAGTTGTATGATAAGTAGTTTATATGCCTTAGGTAAATTACCAAAATGCCCTTTTCATACATAATCAGTAATTAAGCATATGTAACCTAAACTTTTGTCATATAACTGATTATGTAACCTATTTAAACATGTTTTGGCATATAATACTTGTCATAGGACTAGTTAGACGTCTCGAACGCGCATTTGCGTGCACGACGCGTTAAAGTAGCGTAAGCTACCTTAATGGGTCGTAATGGGTCTAAAGCACCTAGGATAGGTTCCGATTTAGAATGTAGGCTTTGTTAAACCATATCATATGAGTTCCAACACTCATTTGGTTTACAAGACCTCATTCTGTCTGATCTTCCTATTTAGGCGTCTATTGTTTGACTAGTGATTCGATTATTAGGTGCTGCTTGATTTCTCTGGTTTACTTGAGTTGTTGAAGTTCTATTGATTGAGGATACTTTGCACTTCATGTGAGTACATAGTTCCCCTATTTTACTGTTTTCAATTGTTTTGGGGTGATTCATATGTACAAAATGATTTCAAGGTTTAAACGATGTTTTCGAAAACGATTAAGATGGTTTATACTAAACTAATAATGATTTCAATAAAGTGAACAAACTTGTTGGTTGTAGTTACATAACGAATGACATTCATTAGCACTGATCAAGCCGACCAGTATTAGGTTATGGTAACATAGGATCTGACAAATCTCGTTATTGCACTGCACCCTTGGTTATGTGTGGGGGTTGTGGGTAACGAGTGAATCTGATGTTAGTTAACTTACCCTTTGGTGGTTTGTTAATGCGAGAGGCGAGAAACGAGGTAGTCGAGTCACGAAGGTTTGGATGTTATTAGCGAGACGACCATAAATAGTTTTCACAATTAAAACGAAGATGATTTAAACGATTTAAACGAGTTAACGATTTGGAAACGATTTGAATAAGTTAAACGAATTGGATAAACGATTGGGTTTTGGTTAAGTGTTTAGATAACGAGACGGGTGTAATGTGGTGAAAGCATGGTAGATACGCCGCTGGTACTTCTTATATATAAGTGTTTTCAAGATATTACATACCGTGTCGTTATTTAGTTCACTTGGGTAAACGATATTGAAACGATGTCACACAACGATGTTTTCTAAAAGATATAAACCATACGAGTTTTATTAACGAGTTTCACGAGATGTTTTACAAGTTGGTTTACTTAAACAAATGTTTTTGGGTTAAGAATCATGGCTACGAGATTTTATAAACTAAAACCAACTTGATTTGAGTTGGTTAGCTATGTTGCAATACACTTTTCAAAACGAGATTTGTATTTTGACTCTTGTAGTCTAATAAAGTACTGCAACATGTAAACGAAGCCATGATTCCGATACTCTTATAAAACCTATGTACTCGCCAGCATTTCTTTGCTGACTTTGTTTTTACATATCTTTCAGGTGTTGTTGCTTGATTGATTTCTAGGATGCATGCGTCACATAGGATCTGGACGAGGCCTTAGTGACATAATAATAATGATAGACGATATGTACTTGTTTGTTCTATGTTAAGACAATGTTAATGTTTAATATTATAATTAAAACGAAACTCCTTTTGTATCCATGGTTATGAAACGATAATTCTGTTACAACACTCCCCGGCATTTCCGCCACGATTCGTTGTTTTACGTGGTCGGGGTGTGACACATAGTGGCCTCATATGTGGATGAGGTCGGAGGTTGAGATTCTGTTGCAACTGAATCAGGTGATGGATCTTTTTGCTTGGCTGGAGACTTTTGTTTCTTCTTCTCTTTGCTCTTCTTTCTCTTAGCTTCATCTCGCTCCTTTTGTTTTTCAATTCTTTTCACGATATCCATCATTTCTATCTTTCATTCCCTCACTCGTTCTACCGCCCTTTGAAACATCATGCCTTCTTCCTTATACTCATTTCCAGCACCGACATGTATCTTCTGGCCGTATAGAATATTCAAATCAGATAGGCAGAACATGAAGACATCCATTGGATCCAGAACACAGATATCTTCGTTGGAGTTGGATCTGATGACTGCTTCACCTGTTTTACCATCGTAAAACCACTTTTTGAAGTTGGTGAGCGTCACTGGAAGCTCTGGGGGGGATCTTGATTCTCGTCACAACTTTAGCAGGGTCGATAGCCCACGTGACTTTGCCTTTACCAGTGATTGGATCCTTGGTGGTCTTCGAAACCCTTCTGCGTGGACGTTGGGGTTTGAAGACAGTGAATCCGTGATTGCATTCTCTTAAAATCAGTCTTTCAAAATTGGCTCCGATGTTGTTGTAGGTCGGATTGATCATATCCAAATTTCCAAGCTCGCGGATATCCCACCAAGGAAGGCTTTGCATTTCTTATCCAGTATTGATGTATTGTATGACCCCATCCCGTCTCTTTACGGTGAACATCCCTTTCAGATCGCAATACTTCCAGCTAATGATCTTGTCGGTAGCTTCTGTCTTTTCAACCGTAACTACCTGATAAAAATCTGGAAGCTTTTCTCTTTCTTTTTTAAACCATTCAAGATGCTGTGGGGTCGCTTCATCACCGTCTTCCGTTTCATACAGAACCTCATCCTCCAATCCCCACTCGACGAATCTCGCAGGCATCTCATCTCGAACCACCTCTTCTTCCTCACTTTCATCGTCTTCGTTAATATTCATAGCTGATTCCAACCTTCTTTTCTTTCTCTCGGCTTCTTCGACTTTGCACTTAGCTTCCTCTACTTTAAACTTTTCATAATTAAAGGCGTCTGTGGCCGAAAACATTGGTTGTACTTCTGCTTTAGTGCACAGTTCTCTTATCGTTCTATACATCTTTTCCATCCCGTCTTGTTGAAATCTAATGAATCTAGTTTGTTCTGACACATATGCATGGAGCTCCTTGTTTTTCTTTCTTTGTTCCTTGATTTTTTCTCTTAGCACATTCGTATCATTCACATGATGCTTCAAAATACATATTTCTCTCGCAGGAGCCGCTCTAATTTCTTTTAACAGCTTATCATAGAGTTCTTGGAAGGGACGCAGTCTGTGTGGAGCTTGCTGTGGTTGTGTGATCGGAGTTGGTTTTGTCGGTACGTCTCTTTAGGATCCTTCCCCTATTTTCTTCTTTTTCTAGGGAGGTGATCTGCTTGGTAATATTTCATCAGGATCTACAAGTATTTCATCAACAAAGGAATCCAACCATTCTTGATCGGCTGTCACTGTTACAGGAGTCTCGGACTCTGTCATTTCTCACCTTTTCTGTTTCTTTCTCTCTTTTCCCTTTCTTCCATTTCATGAATAGCCCTAAGCTCTGAATATGCTCCCCATGCTCTCTCGTTTCACCTGCACATATACTATCGCCCAACAAACGTTCTGGATTCAGGGTATCTTTCTTTTTCTTGGAAGATCCCCCCTCTTCCGTAGGTTGTTTTCCTTTCTTCTTTCTAATCAGCTGTTCTTCTTCTTCCTCTTCAATATCTTTCTGTTTCTTTCTTTTAACTCCACCCCGATACTTTTCATACACAGCTTTCACAAATGTCTTTCATCTCAGTACATCCAGTGGTGAAGCGTCACCCACTCATTCGTCTTTAGTTCCGTAATTTGTCGATCGGTTGGCAACTGAAATTTATATGTGTTTCTGTCATGTGGGAGTTCGGGATATTGATCATTGATGAGGAGCTGCACAAATCGAGGATACATAGCCCACGTTTTCATATTTGCGTTATCAACCATGCAATAGAATATCAGGCCAAAAATGTTGAATGGTTGTTTGGTGCACAGATTCAGCATAACAGCAGACCATTCAAGGTTTAACCTGTCGTAACCTCCCAACAGCAGACCATTCAAGGTTTAACCTGTCGTAACCTCCCTTTCTATTGGCCATGCTCATAGTGAAGACGTGTAGAATGAATTGCCAGTCTTTTGTGTGATCATTTCTTTTGATCTCATTTTTGTAGTGAAAATCTCCGACGTACTTCATTCCTTTGAATCCATCTAGAATTTCTTCTTTCTTCAAACATAATGGATCCTTGTTTTTATCTCTGAGACTTAAAACCCTTCGCACACTATCTTCTGTAACAATGACCTCCTTTTTCCGAACGGTTGCTGTGATCATCTTAACGTCTTTAACGGTTTTGACTTTTGTTGTTCTCCAGAATTCCTCAATGTGAATGGTGTATATCATTGGATCTGCTTGGACAGTATAGCTGATTTTGCTTGAATTTATCAGGTCTACCATGTCTTCAAAGTCTTTTGTGCCGGCTTTATTGTAGTCAGCTGATTGTGTTTCCTTGTTTTATCCCAAGCTATATCCTTCACCATTCTGAGAAACACGCAAACGAGTCAAGTTAGATTATGAGTTTCGAAACGTAAATGTTAGTTGGTTAAAATATTTACAAAATATTTTCAAAAATATAATAAATATAAACAAAATTATAGAATAAAATTATTTACATTTAAAAACAAAAATGAAAATGTAAAATTTTATATATATAAACTAATTTTGAAAATAAAAAAAAGGTTAAATCCGCTAATATATCTGCCGATAAGACCCAAAGATATTCTGTTGATCAAGTCAAATACGTCAGCAACGTTGCTAAATGTTTTAAAGACTCTGGTCAAGTATTAGATAAATACACCGGATAACATTAATCAAAGTTTAAAATCGCCGGTTATTGTCCATAAGAACGCTGATAATTACGCTGAAAAAGATTCGCGTATTTAGGTCTGATCTCGAGTCCAACCACAGCGTAGATGATTATCTATACTGAGAGACTGGCGTATTTGTCAAATACGCTGGTTGTTCGAACTCGCGTTCGAGACTTAAATGCGCGACTCTTTGCTTTTACACTAAATCCACTGGCTTCAAAATAAATCTGTTACATTCAAGATGTTCTTGATAAACCCCCATTAAGCCCCAACACTTATTCAATCAAGGATTATCTGAATGGTAAAACTTCCTTTGACAAAAACGAGTTAAAAGCTGATTTTCTGAAAAGGGGATATGCAGAACAATCAAAGGTAGATACCTTACAAAAAGGTTATTTCCCGTCTGCACCCAGATTTTTATTTCACACACTCTTGATGTGTGTTTCAAATAAAACAACATCTTTTAACGAAATACCATTGAAGATTCAATGCCTGGGCTATGCTATTTTAAACAATAAAGATTATAACTACTCCCAGGAGATCTTCAATGACATGGTAAAGAATTTTGATAGCAAATCATTTCTTCTTTTTCCAAGATTTCTAAGCTATTACTTTAAACAAAAATTTGAAAAAGAGGATGAAACTTTGCCCAAACAAGGTGTCCATTTTCAAATAAAAAGTCTAACAATTGAAACATTTTCAAGAATGATGGCACCAATAAAATTAAAAGCAAAGGTGCCTGAGCAAACTTTAGAAACTGCCACTGATCCTCAGGCAACTTCTGCTGAGCCCACTGCTCCAGGTGATCAAAGCAGCACAACCACTGCTTTGAAACCCACACCTAACATCACCAAAAGGACCAAAAGAAAAACATCCAGAAAACCCACCAAACCCAAAACAAAGGCAACTCTGGAAGATGAGATCCCAGAGGAAATGCCTGTGACAACACAAAAGTCACCACAAACCACTGCTGCTACTTCCTTACAGCAGTTGGTAGAAAGATCTCCACCTTTGCCTAAAACTCCTCCTGCATCCTCACAAAAGGATCAGGTTGTAAGCACAGGGACACCACAATATGAAGCTCTGAATCCACTCGGATCCATCTTCCTCAGTCCTGATCCCAAGGACATGTCTCTTTCAACCCCCATACCCTCACCAATCACAATGCCACAATCCATGCTACCCTTGTTGCATGCAGCTGCTATAGCTCAGACACAAACCAGTTCCTCTCTATCACCTATCACTGAGAGTATACCCCCACAAGAGACTGAGTCTGATGCTACTACTTCTGCTATCCCAGCAACAATTGAGGAGGTTACACCCCCTGAGTTACAAGTAACTCTCGGTGGTAGTTCAAGTGGAGCAGCAACTACAACTGGTGGATCAACAGATCTTCAGTTGGACAGTTGTTTCATAAGTAAGACTCCCTTGAAGGCAATTTCTTCCATGGCAACTTCGGTAACCACCAGTGAGTTGGATCTAACCACTGGTACCATCAAAGGTTTATCGAATGCTGAAGAAAGAAGTCCCCAGTACCAAGAACAAGGGGCATCAATGGGTGATTTTTGGGACTCTGTTCCTAAGTCACACATTGATATAACCACTACTGGTGGGGATTCAGATGATCCTACTAAAGTAGGTGATGATTCAAAATATCAGGAATTGACGGACAGAGTTGAAAAACTTGAAGATTCAGTTGCTGAAATAAAGAATATGGTGCAAGAGATTTTAAAAGCTCAAAAAGCACAAGCCACTGCTGTTCCTGCTCAAGCACCTACACAACATGCATTTGCTGCAAATGAGCTTTGGAATATTTTCCAACCCATGCTTGAAAAACAGCAACATATGGCTAATAAAAAGCATGTTATTCAAGTACAAATGCTGACCAACATGGTGGAATCAAGGTTTAAAGACACTCAAGCAGATATCAAGCCTGTAAAGGCTAGCATTCAAAGTGCCTCTGGCAAAGTTCCTTCTTCCATATCATTTCTTGTTAACCCCCCTTCAGATAATGCCAAAAAGGGGGAGAATATCAAGCTGTTGGGAAAAATGAATAAAATGGGAATAGAACATGGCCTTTGTATTGTGCCTGAAAAAGAAAAAGAAAAACAGGTCTCAAAACCTGTTAGTCAAACAGCTGATACACCAGTAGTTACAGAAACTGCTGTCAGTAGCCAAACAACTGCCATGTCATCAACACACACACCTTCAACACACACCACTCTACCACACACCACCACAACTACTTCTCTACCACCGTCATCTACAATCACACCATCACCACTGCCTCCTGTCATAAAACAGAAGACAACAGATGTTACAACATCTGTTGTAATGACAGCAACGGTTGAAGCACCAGTTGGTTCAACAGTTGTTTGTCAGACACTCTCCACCATTCAAACCACTGATCCACCCAAAACATCATCTGCCCCTTCTTCATTAAAAAGGAGAAGGAATCTCATATCAGATGATGATTCACCACCACCATCACCATCATCAAAAACTACCTCACCACCGTCATCCCCTGCTCAAAAGCAGAAGACATCTGCTGACATATCAGCAGGTGTAATGACAACATCAGTTGAAACACCAGTTGTTTCAACAGTTGTTAGTCAATCATCCACCACTGCTCTCACCTTCCCTACATCACAACCAAAGCTCTTCAACAGAAAAAGAAAGCCAATCTCTGCCGATGAGGGTATACATGATCCTAATGCTGCACAACATCCACTGGAACTTGAAGCTATCAAAAATGAGATGAGGCAATTCTATACAGAAGAAGATCCTTCAAAAAGAAGATTCTCCTCACTCATAGGTTACATGCCACCAGATGATATGGATGATTACCTCAAAATCAAGGCAAGGTAAGCTAAACTAAGAGCTAAAGTTGAGAGTGAACGTGAACGTTTTAGCGAAGATGGCATTGCTAGAAGACTGGAGTTCTACTTCACAAAAGTAAAGCAGATAGAAGAGTTTGCACAAGACCTAAACAAAGAAAAGGCTGATCAAAAGAAAAAGTTAAGAAAACAATATCTAGCCTACATCATGAAAGAGAAGTTCTATCCTGCTAAAGAACAACAGTTCGAAGAATGGCCAATAGTCGCTCTAAAGCATGAGGCAGAAAGGATTGAGAAAATCAAGAATGATCCTACAAAGAAGAAGAATGCTCCAAACTAGAGAAAATACAAAAAGCTCATTGCTGACCTAACTGCTGAGTATAAGAGAAAGAAAAAGGAACTGGTGGATGCAAAAATGGACACTGCTGAAGCCATATCAAAATGGTCAAAACAGCAGACTGATGAAGCCTATGAAAGGCTAAAGAAAAGAAAGATAACTGTTTCAAGCACATCAAAGAAGCATGAACAAAGAATGAAACTTGAACAGCAGATAGAAAACCTCATAACACTGTTCCGGTCTACTTTTGTGACAAACCAAGAAGAAAAAGAACAGTTAACCAGTGAAGAGGTTAAAGAAAAGGAAGTTGAGTACTTCACAGAATCCATCTTGAAAATGGGTCTAAAAGAAGAAAGCTCAGAAAAACTTCAAAACCTTTTTAAAAGGATATTAACCAAACCTGCATCACCAAACACTTCAACAAACATGACAGACATTGAAAGGCAGGAGCTGATTGAAAGAGAAACTGCAGAAGATATTGCTGCAGCAAACGATGTCATTGAAATGGCTTTCAAAAGAATGTCTGAAAGTCTGCAAGTTTTCACAAGGCCAACATCTCCCAACTCATCCTCAAATAAATCTCTCCCAAGAAATCCATTGGGTTCGAAAGTACTAAAGTGGATGTCTGACCAAAAGACCCATGTATTGACTATTGTCAGATCCATTGGAGATGTGAAGTACATATCAAGGAAAGAAGCACTAGGCCTTAGTGTTCAAGATTTGCAAGATCTCCTTGAACTTTCATTGTGCAGGGATGAAGATGATACAAGTTCCAAAGCATTTGAAGAAGAATTTAAAAGAAAAGCAAGGGAACTACTGATGAGTAACAAAGATCCAGAATAACGACAGGTTTTGGCATTATCTGTTCCAGGGGGAGATTGTTGGGATTGAACCGTACCAGAGGAACAGATAATGTAAAGCCAAAACCTGGTCACAACATTGGATTCACAATAAGCAGACGTTTACTCAAAGCTCTCCCCTTGTTAGTGGTTATCTATCTGCTGATAGACTCTAAGTACTGCTCTGAAGAACAACTGATGAACCAAACACTGATGAAACAGCTAAAGACTGCTAAAAGGCAAATACCGAGCTCTATCTACTGCTGTCTCTTAAGTACTGCTGAAGACCCAAGCACTGCTCATTCAAAGACTGATCACCTTTTGAAGAAAGCACTGATGATCAAGTAATCAGTGCTTAGGCCACAACAGTGGAACGTGAACAGTGTTAGACTTGTTTTGTATTGTATTTTATTATCAATCAGTTGTTAGACATCAGTAGTTGTATAGAACAGTGTTTACAAGTTGTTAGGCTGTTAGATGTCACTATCATGGTGACGTCAGCTGAGGTACATCAGTAGTTTGGTTTGCCTATAAATATGACAGTACTCTGTACTATTATATTTGATTCGTTTTGAGAGAGTTCATCTCCTCAATTCAATCCTTTCATCTTATCCAACCAACTCTGGAGTATCAGGCTGAAGGGGAGTTTAGTCTGTAAGCTTGCATTGTAATCTTTTGCTTTTGATGTAATCTTTCGACTCTATGAAAAGCAATTGTTTATCAAACTATATTCTCCTTTGATTGTGTTTACAAAGTTTGTTATTCATTTCCGTTGCACTTAAAACTGTTCATATCTATTTGATTTGTTCAAATCTCACAAACAAACACAATCATGAGAGCCTCAGATCCTAACACACAGGGACCCCACAATATGAAACTCTGGACCCAATCGGATCCATCTTCCTTAGTCCTGATCCCAAGGACATGTCTCTTTCAACACCCATACCTTCACCAATCATATTACCACAATCCATAATATCCTTGTTGCACGCAGTTGCTATAGCTCAGACACAAACTAGTTCCTCTCTATCACCTATCACTGAGAGTATACTCCCACAAGTGACTGGGTCTGATGCTACTACCCCTGCTATCCCAGCAACAACTGAGGAGGTTACACCCCTTGAGTTACAAGTAACTCTCGGTGGTAGTTCAAGCGGAGCAGCAACTACAAGTGATGGATCAACAGATCTTCAGTTGGACAGTTGTTTCATTAGTAAGACTCCCTTGAAGGCAATTTCTTCCATAGCACCTCTGGTAACCACTAGTGAGATCGTTTTGACCACTGTAAAAATAACAAGGTTATTAAGTGCTGAAGAAAGAAGTCCCCAGTACCAAGAACAAGGAGCATCAATGGGTGATTTTTGGGACTCAGTTCCTAAGTCACACATTGATACAACCACTTCCGGTGGGGAAACAGATGATTCCATTAAATTGGATCATGATTCAAAATATCAGGAATTGACGGGTAGAGTTGAGAAACTTGAAACAACAGTTGCTGAAATAAAGGATATGGTGCAACAGCTGTTAAAAGCTCAGAAAGCACAATCCACTGCTGTTCCAGCTCAAGCACCTGGACAACCTACACCTGCTGCAAATGAGCTGTGGAATATATTCCAACCCTTGCTTGAAAAACAAAAACAGATGGCTGATCAGCAGCATGAAATACATGTAAAAATGCTGACAAACATGGTGGAGTGAAGATTTAAAGATACTCAAGCAGACATCAAAGCTATCAAGGCTCATCTCCAAAGCACCTCTGGAAAAGTTCCTTCCACAATTCTTTTCATGGATAACCCCCTTGTAGATAATGCCAAAAAGGGGGAGAAAATCAAGTTGAAAAAGAAGGGAATAGAAGATGGCTTATATATTGAACCAGAACAAGAAAAACAGACATCTAAACCACTTCCAAAAGGTTCCAAACCTCAAACCACAAAACCTCAAATAGCTGATACAATAGTGGTTTCAAATACTGCTAGCCAAAAAGCTGCCATCTCATCAACACACACCACTATAACACACACCAAAACCACTGCCTTACCACCACCAACATCAACATCGCCTCCTGCTAAAAAGGAGAAGACATCAGATGTTACAACATCTGTTGTAATGACAACAGTGGTTGAAACACCAGTTGTTTCAACAGTTGTTAGTCAATCACAAATCACTGCCACTCAAACCACTGATCCACCCAAGACATCATCAGCCTCTCCTACAATAAAAAGGAGAAGGGTTTTCATTCCTGATGATGATTCTCCATCACCACCATCAAAAGGTACTTCACCACCTTCAACCCCTACTCACAAGCAGAAGACATCTACTGACAAATCAGTAGTTGTAATGACAACAGAGGTTGAAGCACCAGTTGTTTCAACAGCTGTTTGTCAACCATCCACCACTGCTCTCATCATTCCTACATCACAACCAAAAGTACATCCATCCATAAAGCTTCACAAAAGAAAAAGAGAAACAACTCAGGCTACTGATGAAAAGTATGATCCTGTTGCTGCTAAATATCCACTAGAACTAGAAGCTGTGAAAAATGAGATGAAATAATTTTACACTGAGGATGATCCTTCGAAAAGAAGATTTCCTTCTCTCATAGGCTTTATAGTCCCAGAAGACATGGATGAATATCTCGAGATGAAAGCAAGGCAAGCAAAGATTAGAGCTAAACTCGAATGCAAAGATCAAGGTGATGAAGCCATTTCTGAAAAATTGGATTTTTTGCTCACAAAAGTCAAGCTGATGGAAAACTATGCTCAAGATCTAAGCAAAGAAAAGGCAGATCAACGAAAAGCAATGAGAAAAGAATATCTTGCATATATAATGAAAGAAAAATTCTATTCAGCTGAAGAAAAACAATTTGAAGAATGGCCAATGATCGCTTTAAAGCATGAAGCTAACAGAATTGAAAGGATTAAAAATGATCCAAGAAAGAAGAAGACAACTCCTAATTGGAACAAATACAAAAAGCTTATTGCTGATCTGACATCCGAGTACAAAAAGAAGAAACAGGAACTGATAGATGCTAAGGTGGATACTGCTGAAGCCATAGCAAAATGGACAAAGCAGTATACCGACGAGGCTTATGAATGGCTGAAGAAAAGAAGAATAACAGTCTTAGGCACTTCTAAAAAGCCAGACTACAACAAGATGGAACAACAGCTGGATGCTCTTAAAACACTGCTCACATCTGCAGATAACCCTATCCTTGTGAAAAACCAAGAAAAAGGAAAACTGCTGACCAGTGAAGAAGAAAAAGAAAAGGAAGCTGAGTACTTCACAGAAGCCATCAAGAAAATGGGTCTAAAAGAAGATAGTTCAGTGAGCCTTTACAACCTTTTCAAAAAGGTATTAACCAAACCTGCATCACCAAACATTTCAGCAGATATCTCAGACAGTGAGCTTGATCAACAAAAGACACAAGAGCAAATTGACAAAGAAGTTGCAGAAGACATAGCTGCAGCAAATGAAGTCATAGAAGAAGCTTTCAAAAGAATGTCTGAAGTTCAGGATACTGCTTTACAATTGTTCTCAAGGCCAAAATCTCCAAGCTCATCAGAGAATAAATCTCTCCCAAGAAACCCATTGGGTTCAAAAGTACTAAAGTGGCTCTCTGATCAAAAGACCCATGTATTGACCCTGGTCAGATCCAATGGTGAAATGAAGTACATATCAAGGAAAGAAGCACTAGGCCTTAGTGTTGAAGATTTGCAGGATCTCCTTGAACTTTCATTGTGCAGGGATGAGGGTGACATGAGTTCCAAAGAATTTGAAGAAGAATTTAAAAGACAAGCAAGGGAACTTCTGATGAGGAATAAAGATCCAAAATAATGAAGTGTTTTGGCATTATCTGTTCCAGGGGGAGATTTTTGGGATTGAACCCTACCAGAGGAACATATAATGAAAGCCAAAACTGGTTCACACAGTGGATTCACAATAAGCAACTGTTTACACTAATTCTTCTCCCTTGAAAGTGATTATAACAGCTGATGGTCTTATATCCACTGCCCGGATACAACTGCTGCTGTTCTTCAAAACTACTGATGAAGTCCTGAAGACTGCTGAGAACTAAGCACTGCTGGCACAATCTACTTATGACAAAGCACTGCCCAATCAAGGACTGATCAACCTTGAGGAAAGCACTGACGTAAAGAGAAAGCAGTAGTTTAATATGTCATTATGTATAGTCAGTAGTTAAGATTAGCAGTGTTTGTATAAGATCAGTAGATACAGGTTGTTAGGCTGTTAGACGTCGCTTTCATGGTGACGTCAGCTGAGATGCCTCAGTGGTTTGGTTTGTCTATAAATGGAACAGTACCCTGTACTGTTACATTTGATCGTCTTGAGTGAGTTCTTCTCCTCAATTCAATCCTTTCATCTTGTGCAACCAATCACTGTAGTATCAGGCTGAGGGGTAGTTTAGTTTGTAAGCTTGCATTAAAATCTTTTGCTTTGAATTGTAATCTTTCGACTCTATGAAAAGAAAATGTTTATCAAACTATATTCTCCTTTGATTGTGTTTACAGAGTTTGTTATTCATTTCCGCTGCACTTAAACCTTGTTCATTTCTCTTGATTTGTTCAATTTATACAAATTAACACAATCATTAGAGCCTCCGTTCCTAACAGCCTCCAATCTTGCGACCAGAACAAAAACTTCTTCGTAGTCAATCCCCTCCACCTGTCAAAAACCTTGAACTACTAGTCTTTCCTTATTGTTGATAACCACACCACGATCATGCATCTTGTTGCGAAACACCCATCTTAAGCTTTCGGAACTGACATAGTTCTTCTTGCATGGCCTGCACCCAGCTGGAGTCTTGGATTGCTTCTTCGATTTCATTTGTTACAGATTGTGAAAGAAAAGTTGCATATAATCCTTTTTTGATGTCGTATGTTTGTCCACGAGTACGCACGTCGTCTTCTACAGAACCAATGACATTTTCAACAGGATGATTTCGATTTGTTTTGTATCCTGCGTTAGTTTGGGTTTCAATCTGTTGAGGAAGATTGGTAAAGTGTTCATCAACATAGATAATAGGCAGTCCGTCTTCTTGAGTTGGTTCATCCACATTCGTCTGTGAAGAAGAAGCACCATTTCCAGATGCGTTCTCAGCTGAAGTGGCACCATTAGCTTCTTCAACAGGAAGAATCGAATCAGTTACAAAGGGAGTGAAACGGGTGCTAAATGGAGTGAAACTATTGTCTGACGAATCAAACAGAGGTTCAATTGGAGTTGCCTCAGCAGGTTCGGCTTCAGGAACAGTTTTGGGAATATCAAAGGTGTTGAATATCACCCCCACGTCGTAAAACCAATCGGGAGCACTTCCAGTGTTAGTGTGGTTTCCTTCTTGAAAATCGACGTAGTAAGATTCAATCACCATCTTGGTTTGCTTGTTGTAGACTCTATACGCCTTTTGAGTTGATGAATAGCCCATGAAATAATAGATATCATCGACTGCTTCGAACTTGATTAGATTTTCTTGAGTATTGAGAAGAGAGCATGAGCATCCAAATGGTCTAAAGAAATCTATCAGAGGCTTACCTTTGAAAAGAAGTCCGTAAACTGTTTTCCCGTGTTGTTTAACAATTAGAACTTTATTCAAAACATAGCATGTTGTGTTGACTGCTTCCGCTCGGAAGATGATTGGAAGCTTCGAATCCATGAGCATAGTTCTAGCAGCTTTGATGAGTGTTCTGTTCTTGCGTTCTGGAACCCTGTTTTTTAGGAGTTCTAGCTGCGCTGTACAGAAGGCGAATTCCTTTCTCTTCACAGAAGGATATGAACATTTGATTCTTGAATTATGATCCATTATCACTTTTGATTGATTTGACCTTCAGTTTAGTGATGTTCTCAGTCAGGGGAATGAAAGACTTGAGAATGAAAGCTATCTCGTTTTTAGCTTCAAAAAAATAAACCCATGAGAAATGAGAGAAATCATCTATAATCCTAAAGAAATAAGAACTTTTAGCAAGACTTTTAACACTAATAGGACCAAAAAGATCCATGTGCAACATTTGCAAAGGCGCAGTTATCGTATTCACTGCTTTGGACTTGTACGACGATGTGCTAAAAGTAGTTTAATAAAAACAACTAAAATTAACCTAAATCTAGACTCAAAGTAATACTCTAGACTCTCTAAACTCGACTAAACTACTAACCAGCAAGTGAACGATCGACTCTAGTAAGGTAAAGTAAGTCCGGATATCGAACCCACGAGACTCAATTGAACTACGTTAAGGACTCTATCTGGACTAGGACTGGCACGGACATGACTAATTGTTTAATTGATTGGGGGGGGGGGTTACTAAAAATCCTAAATTTGCAATTAAAATTAAACTAATTAATTAAATTAACTAGACACGAATTTGGATGAAGGTTTTAACTCAGTGGTGATGAAGACTACCTAGGCTAGAATCCTATTTAACTAGGAATGGATTTCTATTCGAAATTAAAGTGGTATGGAACCGGGATCTTTGTGTGCTAAACCCTAAGAAATCCCTACTAAGACCTCCTGACCCTTCTCAGGAAGAAACTTGTGAGACTCTACAGAGCTGTTTTGACTACCGGTTGGTTAGACTTTCTCTCAGTCCTCTAACTTCTTTAAAAGTGCCTTAATATGACAATTTACCTCTCAACGTGAAAGTCTAAGGCAACTATTTCTCCGGTAACAACCACCTCCGACATCCTCCGTCGTCATCCCTTTCACCGGTCATCATCGTCATCCTTCATCATCATCCTCCTTCCTTCATCGTTCCGCCGACCTGCAACTCTTCGGTAATCGTCTCTCCGGTCACCGTTACTCACCGACGACCATCATAAACACCACCCCGTGCACCACCAACCTACATTAAACTCCTGTTACTGTTCACCATCTTTGTCGTTCTAGGTGGCGGCGACTGATAGTTTTAAAATTAGGGTTTTGGGACTTGAAATGAAGAAGACGAAACGTCTGTGGCAGCCATTTCCTTCAAAACTATTAGGGTTTTTGTTTTTTAAAAATAATAATAATAATTAGGTAATCATTAATATATATTAATTAAAAGTTTTTATTAAAAATATATATATAATTATAATATTAGTTTATTTTAAAATTAAATTATGTTAAAAGGTTTATATATATATAATTTTAAAATTAAAAAAATTATAATATATATATTAGGGTTATATATTTTTTAAAAATATAAAAAAGGGTTATTTAAAAATAATAAAAAAGGGGGTTTGTTTTGTTTTGGGGATAAAAATTTTGACAGGTTTTTGACTAGCGGTACCGGAAGCGGGTTCATACGTTTGCGGAGTGCTTGAGTTAACGGGTCATTGATTGGGTAAACGATGAATTCTCCAAGTATTGATTCTCAACATCATTTGCTCTGGCAACAACTTGATAATTTCGGTTACATTGAGGGTGAAACCGTAGAAGACGTGATCAGAAGGTTTACCGAGCTGCTTTCTGAAATCGAGAAGATCGGATTAAATGTGACACGTGGTAGGATTAACAGGGCTTTTCTGTACGGTTTGCCACGTAGCAAGACATGGGACTATCGTGTTGCAGTTATCATGGGGACATACAATCATTCTACAACAAAAACAAAAGAGGTGATCTCCTTAGTAAATGAATAAGTCCAGGAAGACAAGCAGAGAAGTCAAAATCTCGCAAACACATCATCCTCTATGTCTAACTATCAGAAGGCCGCTGCTACTGATCCCAACGCTACTCCTAACACTGCTCAGATTCCCTCATCTTCACCGTCACTTGTTGCTGCTACATCATCTGATGTGAAGGCCCCACAATCAACAGGATGTCATCCCGATGAAGTGGCCAAATCAGCACCCCAGGCCCAAGTTGAAGAACCGAAATCACTTTCTGAAACGCTAAATTCTCTTTTATGTTCCGAGCACTGCAGAAAGAAAGTTGCACTTCTGAGGTCAAAAACTGAGCATTGATCACTGATTACAACAGTGCCATGGGAAAGTGCATCAGTTTTCGAGAGAACAATAAAATTCTCTATGAAAAGATTGACGCACTTAAGAAGGATATAGCTCAGCTTCATAGAGACGTGAATCAACAACAATGTTGGGTTCACGACTATAAACACAAACTCATAGTAAAGACCTTAGAATGCGACTTTATGAGAGTTGAGCTGGAACTTCTTACTGGGAAGTACAAACAAAATGAGTTGAATATAAAGAAGTTTGATACTTCCAGTGACACTGTTCGTAATCTATGCAATGTGCAGCTGGCATTAAAAGACAACAAGGGTAAGGGTTTGGGCTACAAATAGGTTCCACCGCCATATAATCATAATTACTCAAGATTGCCCACTACTGAGCTAGAAATAGAAAATTATGATAAAACGATTTATGGTAAACCAAGTGATTATGTTCCATGGAAGCCCTTCAGACCAAAGAATGCCAGACCCGCTGATTTTCAAAAACCAATGAATTTTACTAAAAATGAAAATGAAAACTGTTCAAATGAATCAACTGGAAAATCCGAACAAGTAAATGAGACAGAAAAGGAAGCAAAGAAGGAAACAAAACCAGTTGAAACATCCACATAGAAGCTCAAAGAAAATTTATCAAATTTTGATTCTGTAGAAAATACTAACTGTTCTAGTTCATGTGCAGAATCAGTGGCAGTTGAAGAGCAGTCTACAGTGGATGATAAATCACATTCAAACATTAATGATGTTGTTGATGATTCGGATGCTGCTAAACGTGATCTTGACATTTGGAACTACGTTATGTCTTCGTATGCTGAGAGTCAGGGTGTTCCTACTAAAACTGATGAATTGAGTGCTGTGTTTTTAGATTATGGTCATGATGATAATGTTTTAACAGGGAAATTTGATGTATTGACTGATGATTCAGGAAACTGTTCTGGTGTGCCTGAAACATCGAATGATACATCAGAAACTCATGATAAAGATGAAAAGCTTGATGTTTTTTTTTGCGATTATGAAGAAACTAATAAGCAGGGGTCATCTGACGAACCTGACAACCAGACTGAAGATTTAGGAACATTAGATAATGAGTACAGCTCTTCCAAGGATTCTGATTGTGATGAACAATCTCACAGTGTTGCGAAAGGAGAGAGTCAAACGGTTTCAGACGTAGACTGCTCATCATCTGTCAAACCAAAATCGTTTGATGTCAAGGTCTCAGAGGTTGATGAAGCTAAAGAAGAGATATCAATAGGATCCAGTTCTGAAGAAACTCATGAGATCTTAGAGCCTGAAGAGAAAGAATCCATGAAAACCAATTCAACAGTTGAGTCAACTGATGAAACTAAAGAAGAAATTTTTGTGGAAACTTTCTCTACAGAAACTCCTCCTGAGAACATAGTCTCTGAGGAAAGGGAATATGTGGAAGTCACTTCAACAGATAATTCAGTCCTTAGCCCCAAAGGATCAGATTCTGAGGAAAGTGTTTCTAATGAAGTAAAATCTACTGAATCTATTCCTTCAAATAAGAAACGATCACGTAAAAACAGCAGACCACGGAAAAAGAAAGTTCAAAAGGAAAACCCGTCTCTCAAGCAAACTGAACCAAAATTAAAGGGTAAAGTTATGGATACTTACTCTCATGCTGACAACCGTGAGCAAGGTTCATCCAAGATCAAGATCAAGCATGCATACAAGCAGTCATAGTCAAATGAAAAGAAGTGACTGGATCAGTTGTCGAGAATAACACAAGGAGAACTAAATAACTTTTTTCGCAAAAAGGAAAACGTGTTTTAATTGTGGAATTCCAGGGCACATTGCTAGAAATTGTGTTAATCGTCCCTGCTTCTCTGGTAACATACATCATCAGAAGGCTATGCATTATCGATCGGACGGAAATCGATTTTCTAAAGCCAAGCCTTCTGATGGAGACTGGAATCTAGCAAAAAGGAACCATCAAAGGTTTTCAAACATACAAGGGTTCCAAAGCCAGAAAATGGAGTCAAAAGTTTCATCTGTAAAGAAAAATATTTCAAACAACAACACTGGCTCTAAGATTTGGAAGCCCACGGTTCTTGCTGGATCCCAGTCTCACTGTTCACAACCGTCAACATCCACATCTTCACCTCAAAACTCAAATTCTACCAAAAGTTAAATGATCTTTCGTGAGGTTTCATTCACTGATAGCGATGGCCAACTCAGGTCAACAATGGCCTGGATTCCAGTTTCTAATTAATCCTACTAAGTGTGCAGGAACGGCAATGGAGGGTGATCGTTAGACCTTCGTTTATCGATAGTAGTTGTTCCAGACAGGTGACAGAAGACTTATCCCAGTTGAATAACAAAAGATATATTCGACGGTGGATTTGTCAACTTCGTCGGAGGGGAAACTGGAAGAATAACCATGAAGGGCAGTGTCAGAAATGGGGTTCTCACCTTCTCATAGTCAATTATGTCCCTAAACTGAAGCACAACCTTTTGAGCGTATCTCGGATGTGTGACAAAGAAATGGAGGTTCTCTTCACCAAGAGTGGCTCGCAACTTCATTCTTCGACTGTTCAGAAGCCGATTTCTGAACCTGCTATAGCTATCCCTGATGGTGTAGTCTATAACACTTAAGTCTCCTCAGGACTCTCAAATGTTCAAGGAACTTCTCTGTTTCTAGGAGCAATTCCATCAGATTGCACTGTAGATCCACCGGTGATCAAAAACGCTACTGCACCAAATGAGGGGGAGTAATCTGGAATAGCATCAAGAAGTTTCTAAATCACAAATATAATTGGCCCAGTAACTGCTGGTGTACAAATTCGCATCAAATCGGGGGACATCAACACATGCTTATTCAGAAACAAACAAGATGACACCAGCATGATAGTGAGGAACAAGGCACGAATGGTAATTCAAGGTTTTGAGCAAGTTGAAGGTCCGGATCATGATGAGATACAGGCATTGGTGGCACGTCTGGAGGCCATTCGTATTTTCAGATGATGAGAAAGAAGTTCGAAATGAGCTCGTTGGGAGAAGTGACAATGTTTATGGGCTTATTCAAAAATGGACAGGGATATTAAGCGTACATCGGCTGGATGCCAATCCTTGGGGGACAGACTCATCTCATGGCAGTGCAAGAAGCAACAACTCACTTTTGTAGCAGAAGCAAAGTGCGTTGCCACATCTGCTTCCTACTACTCTCAGGTTCTTTGGATACAATACCAGCTTAAGGATTACGGTTTGACTTATCTAAAGTCTACTATTTATTTTGATAATGATATCGTTATCTAGATAATCAAAAACCCTGTCTTTTACACTAAAACCAAGCACATTAATATCAAGGTGCACTTTATTCGAGATTGCTATGACAGAGGATTGTTTAAACTTAAACAGATCCACACTGATGCTAATACATCGGATCTTTTTACAAAACCTGTCAGCATTTCAAGGTTCAATGTGCTTGTGGACCTCTTGAAAATGATACGTTTCACCGACTGAGCGATAAAAAAAAACCAGTGTTTCTATACTAAGGTAAATAAATAAGTAAATTTGTGCATAAAGTGTGATGCACAAATTTAGGGGGGGAGAGGGACATATATGTACATATGCATAGTTTGAGGGGGAGAAAAGCAAAAAAATAAACATATATACATACGCATAGTTTGAGGGGAAGTGAAATGAATTTTCGTGCTAAAGAATTTGATTAACACATGTAAGCTATCGAAGCTGAAAAGGCTAGGATCCATTGCGATGTGTTGATAGGTATAACGCTCAAAAGGATAAAAGATACCAAGTGATATAAACCTAATGGACTAGACATCACGTGGGTAACAGATCAACAGTGTATGATTTCATGGTCTTAAATCCTACGTTGATAGATAGCCAAAATATGAGGTTTAGGGTCTTTATACTGATGCGTCATCCGGGATATCAGGACTATCCTTCTGTTGCATCCAGATTATATGCAGACCTAGGCATAGTCAGGATATCTTAAAAGAGCCGCAGAGGGCCAAAACCTCAAACGGAAGAAAATCCCAAAAAGAGAATTATGTGCGCTTATAAAAGCCAAATTCGTATCGTTAAAGGTATCAGCCTAGCCCTCGTCAGACTTCTCTGGTCGCTCTGCTCTAAGGAAGTACTGACATGTTCACCAGAAAGTCTAGCGTTGTAAAAACAAAGGATGGACTCAGTATATTCACCTGCTACGATGAGCCGTTGTGCTTACCTTGATCGCGGGGGTATGCCTTGGAATGGGACACACGGATGTGACAGTATAATTCTACCCTAAGTGTATCACAAGGTTGAAAGTTGAAGGTTGAGCGTTAGATTTAAGAGGACAAATATATCAACATTCGGGTGGACCAGTCTAAGTAAGCATGTGTTGAAAAGTGTTCTTTAATCAATTCGAAAACGATTTGATCCCTTGGCAGTTTCTCCCTATATTACCCCTCTATTATTGTTCTATTATTATCTTGTTTTATTTTTATTATTTTTCTTATTTCTATATTCAAAAAGGTTGCTCGGTTGGTTGGATTGTTGATTTTGAGAAAGATGTTTTTTGTCTTGAAAAAGCAAAACATTATAAAATTATAGTCTGGCCCTCAGTTTCGGATTGGGGCCCACTGTTTCGGATAAAACGAATCAGATCCGACCCATTGCACTCGAATGTAGTTCGGACAATTGTTCTGAGTTGGGGCTTGGCTGTTTGATCTCAGGCCCAATCCAAAAAACTATAAATTGCCAATCGTTTCTTTTCAAGTCACATTTCGGACTATTCTCATCTCTTAAGCATTTCGGATCCTCTCATTGTCTTCTCGGACCACTTATTCGAATTACAAGGTTTGCAGGTTTCTATGCTTTTCAAACCAAAGCCTTTGAATGCCACGGTTGCCAAAGAACATGGTGAGCTACTCATGAATGTTACTGCAGAAGCTAAGATAGAAACTGAAGTGTTAGTGATGGATGAAGAGCAAACAAATGTCGAAAGTGATGTGGAAGTGATTGTATCTGAGAAAGATGAGTAACCCGTTCGAGAAACAACGTTAATGACTACAAAAAATCTACAAGCTCTGATTGAGTCCTTGAAGGATTGTGTCGGAAACCCTCCTTCCGTATCTATTCCTGAGATTGAAGATATTCGAAAAATGATGTTGAACAAGCATCCAACAAGAAACGAAGAACTGAAACAGCTCCTTATATTCATTCTCTATCCCAAGCTCAGAACCAGAGCCTACTATGCCCACCGATCCATAAGTCACTGCTGCTACTCAAGAAACAAGCACACAAGGTCTCGATTTTGATTCTAATTTCGATTTCGATTTCGATCTGCCTGAAACAACTCACTCGCAACCAAAAAGCTCAAGCATCAGGTTCGACGTAGGAATTTCCAGTGGTGCCGGTTTCTCTAAGCATGATGAAGCATCCATGCGCTTTGCAGCCAACAAGATGAAATTTATTGAAGAAAGAGATAGTGATGATGATACGGCTGTTGATGTAGCGAAGCTATAAAGAAGAGTGATTGTGTTGGAACAAGACACTGCCCTGAAAGAAGTTCAGATCTCATCTTTGCAAGCTCAAATATCAAGCAAAGATCAGGCGATCGAACAACTACAAAGTGATACGGGTATGCTGACATTTGTTGAAAGCTAAGCTAGAAAAGAAGCTCAAGAACATAATCATGAATCGTTTGTTTGCTGATCCGGCTCCATTGCCTGGTGGTCCTCCAAACGGATTCAGCAACTAATCCAGTAAACCTAGTGGAGATTGTTAGGTCCTATAGGTTTATGGATTAGTAGGATTGTTGTTAAATGGACCAAGGCTTCTAGAAAGTGGGGGTATTAGAGTGGGCTTACGGATAATGGGCCTAGGGTTTTGGGGGAAACCCCTTACTATAAATAGAAGAAAGAAATGAGGATCATTGGTTGGTTCCTTGGTTTTAGAAACTTGTATTAGACAAATCTCTCAAATTGTATGCATGTTTAAGCTTTTGAATCAACAATTCTTCAAATCTTCATCTTGTTCTTGATTATTTCTTGAAGGTCATCAAGTTGGATTCCGCCCATCCTTGGTGATTGTTTGATATCGTTGTTTGATCCAGATTTTTGAGACTTACACTCATGAATGTGCCTAAGGATCTCTAAACCTTCCTCTCTCGATACACATCTCCTAAGAATCCTATCACCTCCTATCCTAAAGAGGTAGGGGTCATCCCATATGTACCTCCTCGTGTCGCTCAAGAACTTCTTACTTTGTTATGTGCTCATCCCTTTCATCACATACACGTTTGCAAGATAGTTAGCTAGATCACTAAACCACGGCAAACCCTCCTTCTCCGCCGCAATATAATCAATAGACTCGTGAGGGAATCTATCTCCTATCGCCTCCTCACGAATCTCCTCCCTACTCGGATCCTATAAACGTAAAAGGTGGTCCGCCGTGACGTTCTTCGCTCCTTTGTTATCCTTAATTTCTATGTCAAACTTGGAAAGAAGGAGGATCCATCGTATAAGACGAGGCTTAGCGTCCTTCTTTTGGAAGAGGTAACGAAAAGCTGAATGGTCGGTGAACACTATGGTCTTTGAAAGCACGAGGTAAGAACGAAACTTATCAAATGCAAATACTACGGCTAGAAGTTCCTTCTCAGTCGTGGTGTAGTTTTCTTGGGCATCATTTAAGGTTTTACTCGCGTAGTAGATCGGGTGAAAGTGGTTCTCCCGTCTTTGCCCAAAAACCGCACCGACTGCGTAGTCACTCGCGTCACACATGAGCTTAAAGGGTAAGCTCCAATCAGGGGACACAAGTATTGGTGCACTCACGAGTTTCTCTTTAAGGAATTCGAACGCTTGAAGGCACTCCTTGTCGAAGACAAAAGGAACGTCCATCTCTAAGAGTCGGGTCACGGGGCATGTGATTTGGGAAGAGTCTCTAGTGAAGCGCCTATAGAAACCCGCATGACCGAGAAAACTTCGGATCAAATTAACATTTGTCGGTGGAGGGAGCCTACTAATCGTATCTATCTTGGCCATATCCATGTCTATACTGGCCCTAGAAATCTTATGACCTAAGACGATCCCCTCCGTCACCATGAAGTGACACTTCTCCCAATTCAACATCAACTTCATCTCGACACATCTCCTCATCATTCTCTCAAGATTACCTAAACACTGATCGAAAGAATTACCGTATACCAAAAAGTCATCCATAAAAACCTCTATCGAACTCTCAACCATATCTTGAAAAATAGCAATCATGCATCACTGGAAAGTAGCCGGAGTGTTACATAATCCAAACGGCATGCGTCGGTACACGTACGTGCCATATGGACATGTAAAGGTTGTCTTCTCTTGATCCTCCGGTGCGATGGGGATCTGGAAGTAACCCGAAAACCCGTCGAGAAAACAATAGAACTGTTGACCCGTGAGTCGCTCTAGCATCTGGTCAATGAATAGGAGCGGAAAATGGTCCTTCCGGGTGGCGTCATTTAATTTTCGATAATCAATGCATACTCGCCAAATGGTGATCGTGCGTGATGGGATGAGCTCATTCTTCTCATTCAGGATGACTGTCATCCCTCCTTTCTTCGGGACGACTTGAGTAGGAATCACCCACGCAGAATCGGAAATTGGGTATATTAACCCAGACTCTAGCAACTTCATAACCTCCTTCTTCACTACCTCTTGCATGTTCGGATTGAGGCGTCTTTGCAATTGCACCACCAGCTTATAAACCTCCTCCATAAGAATACAGTGCGTGTAAAAAGTGGGACTAATCCCCTTTATATCCGACAACCTCCATGTAAACGCCTCTTTGTGTTCTCTAAACACCTCAATCAATCTCACCTTCTCCTCCTCCGTCAACTTGGAAGAAATGATGACGGGCATGTTCGATTTCTCTCCTAAGAATGCGTACTCAAGATGTGATGGAAGAACCTTAAGCTCTAAAGGCGGTGGAATATCTAAAGGAGTACTCTCATCACTAACCTCATTTAGTTCCAACGTCTCGGGAACCCACAACTCATCGCTCTCCTCTAACGGCTCTTCTTTAACTGCCTCGTCAATAACTCCCTCACCTACTAAATCGGCCCCACTAATGTACTCGAGACACATGTCGACACATGATATGAAAGATTTTAGAAAGTAAACGGAATGACACGGCCCACTATCCTCATCTCTACCACTAGGATGTTGCATGGCCCTATCGATCTCGAATGTGACAATCTCGTCACTTGCACGAAGTGAAATCTTTCCGTCAAAGACATCTATGATTGCCTTTGTGGTTCGAAGGAATGGACGACCTAGAATAATAGGAACTCTCTCATCGGCCTCCATATCGAGAACAACGAAGTCTACGGGGAATACGAACTTATCAACCTTAACCAACAAATTCTCTATGATCCCATAAGGATATTTAACCGAACAGTCAGCCAAGGACAATGACATACGCATGGGCGTAAGCTCTCCTAACCCTAGCTTCTCATAAAGATAGAATGGCATCAAATTGACGCTAGCACCTAGATCGGCTAAAGCATGAGCAGGGGTAACGGAACCCCCCGAATAGGCATGGAATGGTGAATGTACCCGGGTCGATTAGTTTCTCTGGTAGCTTATTCAAGACCACCGCGGAACAACCTCCGGTCAAAGGAATGTTTGAAAGCTCACCTATCATATCCTTACGCTTGAGAAGGTCCTTAAGGAATTTTGCATACTTTGGCATGGATTGAAGGGCCTCTATGAACGGAATATTGATTTTCAACTGCTTGAACATCTTAAGAAATTGCCCATACTCCTTAGCATATTTCTGATGCTTAAGGCAGGCGGGTATGGGACACGTGAATGATCAACTAACGGTGACGACCTAACCCCTACCGGTCGTTTTTCTACACTTTTCTCTAATTGAGGCTCCTCGGTGTGTGCGGTACTTGCTGGGTCTAGCCTAATGTGCACCTTACCAGGAGTCTACATCTCTATCTCCTCATCTACTTCCTCATCTTCCTCAACCTCACCTATCTCTCCAACTACCTCTCCTAACGTCCTACCACTCCTAGTAGTGATAACCTTCACTTAGCCATTCGGGTTTTGGTGGGTATTAGCTGAGAATTGACCGGAAGGCCTTTCTTGCAATTCGTGATTGATGTCACCAACTTGCCTTTGAAGGTCCAAGAAGTTTGAGTGATTGTTTTTAAGGAATGTGGCATGGTCCTCTAGGGTTCTTTGAGTGGCCTCTAAGGTTCGTTGGTTGGCCTCTAAAGTCCTTTGGGTTATTTGATCTTTCATCACTAATTAAGAAAGAAGTTCCTCAATTCTATCTAAACTACCCCCTGAACCCCCACTCTTAATTTGACCCTCTTGGTTTGACCCCCCATTAGAAAATTGCCTATTTGAACCCCCACCAGAATAATGACCCTGAGTGTTTGACCCTGAACCCCCAAACTTACCCAGCTGATTTGAACCCCCACTAGAATAAAAACCCTGTGAACCCCTGTTTTGATTTGAACCTGCTTGGAAACCAGAGGGTTATTTGAAGAACGAAAGGTAGTATTACTATTACTACGCCAAGTGGACCCGAAATTAGAATTATTGAAAGGGTTCGTTGGACCTCTATTGGCTATGAACTCTACCTGGTCAAGAGTGAGTGTGGAACAATCTATGGTATCGTGACACCCTCTACATACCTCACACCTATCGACCCTCGCCTGTAACTCGTTAATTCTATTGGTAAGCTTTCTCTCAAGGTTTCTATTTCCGCAGCCATCGATGTATCCAAGCTAACTTGGTGTACTCCTCGACCGACTGAGGGAGTACTAGAAACAGGAATAGAAGTTCTGCCGATGGCGCGGTGGTCAATGTCGGAATGGGCGAAACTCTCAAATAAGTCATTGCATTCGACCATTGTTTTCTTACCCATAAGGTGGCCTCCTGCTGAAGTATCAAATCGAGCTCGAACCTCAGGAGTAAGGTTGTTGTAGAATTTCTCTACAAGTGCCCAATCTGATAGACCGTGCTGCGAACAACGTGAAAGTAGGGTTTGAAATATCTCCCAAGCTTGGTGGTAGGGCTCAACAGGCTCCATTCAGAATGAATGGATCTGATCACGAAGTCGAGATGCCTTGGCTGGTGGGAAGTATTTGGCTAAGAAGGCATCTCGAAGGGTAGCCCAAGTGGTGAAAGTACCTGTGGGCTGCGAATTAAGCCAGGTAGATGCGCGGCCCGGAAGCGAGAATGTGAAGACCTGAAGGTATTGAGCATCAAGGTTAACACCTTCGATAGAGTAGGTGCTGCATAGGCTAGTAAGGCGGTTTATATGAGCGCGTGCATCTTCTTCATCACGACCATGAAATTGACACGATTTATTAATGGCAGTCATGATGTACGAAGGGATTTGACAGGACCTATCATTAGCTACGTCAGGAAGGGTGATGGGCGAAGTCGCACCGGTGAAACCGGCAGTGGAGCCGGTGAACAGTCTGATTTGCAGCCATTTGGACTGCGGGTGGCAGACTCGGAGGAAGGGTGGGTGGTGGGGAATTATGAGGTGACGGCTTCGGTGTGAAGTCGAAGGCTGGTGGTTTAGATTGGAGAGTAGAGTCAGAAGGGGCGAAGTGTGAAGAAGATGAAGTACTAACCTCTAACGAAGAAGACGAGAAGGAAGACTTTATCGTAAGCGGATTAGGCGGAGGTCCCTGCGAGCGCGTATAGGGCATCCACTGCAAAACCAAAAACAAACAAGTAAGAAGACTCTAACAAACGACTCGACAAAATATAAAAGACACTAAAGAATAATTTTTTTTTGATATTTTATTAGTCTCCTACGACTCAAACAAATGAACAAATAGCACGTATGATGTCAAACAAGTCAAAACAAAGTAATTAATGCAATCGCCAAAGAGTCCCCGGCAATGGCGCCAAAAACTTGATGTGCTAAAAGTAGTTTAATAAAAACAACTGAAATTAACCTAAATCTAGACTCAAAGTAATACTCTAGACTCTCTAAACCCGACTAAACTACTAACCGGCAAGTGAACCGATCGACTCTAGTAAAGTAAAGTAAGTCTGGATATCGAACCAACGAGACTCGATTAAACTACGCTAAGGACTCTATCTAGACTAGGACTAACATGGACATGACTAATTGTTTAATTGATTGGGGGGGGGGGTTACTAAAAATCCTAAATTTGTAATTAAAATTAAACTAGTTAATTAAATTAATTAGACATGAATTTGGACGAAGGTTTTTACTCAGTGGTGATGAAGACTACCTTGGCTAGAATCATATTTAACTAGGAATGGATTTCTATTAAAAAATTAAAGTGGTATGGAACCGGGATCTTTGTGTGCTAAACCCTAAAAAATCCCTACTAAGACCTCCTGACCCTTCTCAGGAAGAAACTTGTGAGACTCTACAGAGCTGTTTTGACTTCCTGTTGATTAGACTTCCTCTCAGTCCTCTAACTTCTTTAAAAGTGCCTTAATATGAAAATCTACCTCTCAGCGCAAAAGTCTAAGGCAACTATGGAGTTTAACTTGGTTTAATAGACACGAATATGATTAGGGAACTAAGACCGATTTCTCTCAAAAGCTAATCCTAGCTATATACCAAACCGAGACCTATAATAACCTCGAGCCTCTCAGCGAAAAGATTAGCATAATATCAAGTTCTAATTATCTTTTAATTACCGTTTCTAAGGTTATTGGCCAAATTACCCAACAATTACCCAAACCCATAAAGATTAGATAATTAACAAAAACCTATTCTATGAAAGACATTCATCAAGGTTCATGTGAAATGAGTAAACAATCAATAATCAAAACAAGATACGCATATACACCAAATTAAAATTCCTAAGTTCTTTACTTTTTAAGAAAAATCCATACACATTATAATAAACGAATAAAAATCCAAACTTTATCAAATATTCATCTTAACCTAGGTAGTTTGGGCTTTTAGCAAAGAATCATAACGAATAAAGTCACAAGAATCATAATCAAAACAGAATTCATCAAGCAAGAAATAAAAAAAAGGAACAAGAGAAAGAACGGGAAGATGAAACCCGAATTATTCACTTCCGAATGCTCCCAAGCTCCTACCCGATGATTCCTAGCCTTCAAGAACTCCAAAAGCTTGTTAATCACCTCTAATTTGCCTCCAAGAACTCCAAATTTCATAGGTTATTGCAGCTGTGAATGTTAAGATGATTATATAACTTTTCAAAAGCCTAGCCGTTAGTAATTACAGAAATCGGTGCGCAGATTCTCGTTCTCGCGGCCCGCGAGAAAGGTAAGATCATGGGTCGCGGCCGGCAACTCGCTATACTCCATAATTCATTAAAACCTCTCTCGCCCGGCGCGAGAAAGTCTTTTTCTGCCATTCGAGGCCCGCGAGCCACCTTCAGTGTGACACCTTGGTCACTGCGACCATAAAACAAATACCAAACCAATGAAATATTGTATTTCATACTTGAGATTTGTACAAATATGTGTATCATTTACACATATCAATTCTTGTTGGATTTCGGGCTCTAAATCGCTTTCTGGAAGGTTATATGTGCACTGATGCGTAAATATAACCAGTTTAATGCAACGAGACTCTGGAATAGTGACATATTCTTAACATGCCTTAAATAACCTTTAAATAACATAGAAATAAGTTTTGAAGGCTTTGGTATGGCAAAATCAATTTAATTCGCTTACAGGGACTAAATTTGACAAACTGTGAAAGTATGCCAATTTGAACTGTAACAGACATTCCAGAACATGACCATGAGTTAAACATACCATAAATATCCCTTACATAGCTTAGAAATAGGCTTTGAGGGGTTCGATGTGCAAAAATAAACTTTTGGGTCATTCAGGGACTAAAAGCGTCAAAAAGTGCACAAGTTTGCATTTTCGCGCATAACTTACGTTCTGAATACATCCGGACATCCAATAATTTATGTAAGCATATTTTATTTTAGTGTTTGGCATGAGAAAAATCCATTCGTCGCGCAATTTGGATCGTTTTTTCATCCGTTACGACTTCCGTCGTAATTAACCGAACAACGCAACCGTACGACCAAACGAACCGACATCCAAGATATTTTTTTGCACATTTTAAGTTCCCTATACTTTAACTTCATTTTAGAGCTTTGAAATGGGGTTAACGGGGCTTAAACATGTCAAAAATGCATCAAATAGCAAGTTTGGAGCTTCAGGTGCCTGTTCTGCCATTTTTTAAAGTATCAGATCTGCAAGGTCCTTACGGACCGTAAGGTTCTAAGTATTACGGTCCGTAAGAAGGGGTCAAACAGTAGAAACTTGTTTAAACAGCTGTTAACAGCTGTTACCCCCTCCTAATCCCTTTTGCACTTGCCTCTTCAGGATAATGAGGGGCCAATTTGGTGTTCCATGGGTATTTCAACAAGTGTATGGTCAAGATCAAAGCACGTTATTCGATAAACGATCCTAACGGTCTTGCATATCCTAAATACCCGTCCCATTCATTTGCAAAACCCACTTGAAATCTGAGAATTCTCTAAGTTGGGGTGTTTCATCACCTCATACCTGAGAATACTTGGATTATCAATCTTGCGGGGACCCTTTGTAAGTGTTCTTTCGTTCTTTTCATTCATTTTAGCGTTAAAGTCAAACTTTGTTTGACTTTCTGCATTGACCAGGTTATGGTCAATGCGAAGTTCGTTTGAACGTCATAACGTGAGCGTGATCACGATGGTTATAGTCCCTAGTGATTATACCTACTGATTACCACGTTATCTAGACTCAGTGACGAGTCGTAGTTTCAGCCAAAATGCGTGTTATTGCGTATTTTGTAACCAAACTACTTATAGGTATCAAAACCGTTTGTTTTGATACCAAACCTATTTTCTAAACTTAGTTAAGCATGTTTTAACATGCTTAGCTCGTCACTTTTAGTTTTGTGCTTGTCTAGGGTCGTAAGGGTAAGCTATCTAAACAATCGCTTATACTTTCGAACCCGACCTGTTTGGTCGATCATTAGGATCCGACCAAACACATTAGGTGACCATAGTTGTATAGGGAATAACCTTCCGAGGTTATACCTTATGGTCACATCGTTTGAGTAGTTGTATGATAGGTAGTATATATGCCTTAGGTAAATTACCAAAATGCCCTTTGAACACCAAAAATTCATTTTAAGCATATGTAACATAACTTTTGGTATCTAAACTGATTTGGCAACAATATTAGACATGTTAAGGCATATTTTACTTATCATAGGGCTAGTTAGGCGTTCCGAACGCGTTTTACGCGAACGACACGTTAAAGTTGCATAAGCTACCTAAACGGGTCGTAATGGGTCGTAAGCACTTAGGTTAGGTTTCATTTTAGTATGTGGGCTTTGTTAAACCAAATTACATGAGTTCCCATACTCATTTGGTTTACGAACCCTCATTCTATCCAATCCTCCGATTTTAGGTCCGGTATATTAACATAGTTACCTATATTAGGTGTCGTTTGATATCCGTGATCTCTAGCATTGTTTGGTTGTTACTCAAGGACTACTAAGCAATCTCAAGTGAGTACATAGACCCCTCTTTTACTATTTTCCAAACGTTTTGGGGTGAAACACATGTGCCTACTTGTTACTTTCATCCTTTCCTGTTTTCACATCATATACTTGCTATGTTCATTAGTACATTTATAGTACATGATTTCATTATGTTTTATGCTATGTATACCCATTGTGTGCCTACTTAGTACATTGTTTTACATTACATTTTATGCTATGTATGCCCATTGTGTGCATACTTAGTACATTGTTTTACATTACATTTTATGCTATGTATGCCCATTGTGTGCGTATTTAGTACATTGTTTTACATTACATTTTATGCTATGTATGCCCATTGTGTGCGTACTTAGTACATTGTTTTATATTACATTTTATGCTATGTATGCCCATTGTGTGCATACTTAGTACATTGTTTTACATTACATTTTATGCTATGTATGCCCATTGTGTGCATACTTAGTACATTGTTTTACATCACATCATATGCTATGTATGCCCATTGTGTGCGTACTTAGTACATTGTTTTATATTACATTTTATCCTATGTATGCCCATTGTGTGCATACTTAGTACATTGTTTTACATTACATTGTATGCTATGTATGTCCTTTGTTGCATACTTAGTACATTTTTTATTCATCACATGCTTACATTTTGGTATGACATTTGGTTTGTTCAAATGAGATAATGTACATTCATTAACATTAGCTACGCCGCTCGTTAGTAGGTAATGGTACCATAGGACTTGACAAATCCCGTTCCTGAACCCTAGGTTTGTTTGGGTGGATGGAATGACCGAATTCGATAAACATAACAACAAAATAGACCTTTAAATTCGTTTAGGGGTTTATCACCACAATCATAAGGCTTGGATGTATGCATTTTCACAATACCGTATAGATGTTTATATCAGTATAGCATGCATTTATTACACAAAACATAACTTTGATTTAAACCATGTTTTACTTCAATACCTTGTTTTTGTGCATTTTACATATGGTTTAGTTGATATATTTCACTTACCATACATAAACATTTTGACATTGATATACACAATTCATGATTTACATTAGACATAAACATTTAGACATTAATATACACAATTCATGATTTACATTAGATATAGACATTAGACATGGTTTTCACACAAATATTTTGACATTTGATTTTACATAAACATTTTACTTTGGTGGTTTGGTTTGAGTAAGTGATTTAAGTAACGAGGCGTGTGTAATATTATACAAGTATGGTGGATACGCCGCTGGTACTTCCTATATATAAGTGCTTGTATGGTATTACATATCGTAGCATTATTTGAATCATTTCAATTTAGACATATAACATTTTATACAAATAACATATTTTTCACAATACCTTGTTTTACAAACAACTTATCTAATACAAACTCATTTTACTTGGTTATTTACTTAACCATGTATTATTCTTTTATACATATATATCATTTGGTTTATTTATCACTTTTCAAATGATTTACAAGACAAAGCAAATTACAAGGTTCATGACTAAACATTTTCTTAAACATAAGTCATGAATTCTATTTTCACAAAACCTATGTATCTCACAGGCATTTTTATGCTGACGTACCTATTTTCACATGTGTTTCAGGATATGATGCATAGGATTTATCAAGTTACATTTAGGCGGACTTGGGCCTTAGCGACAATAAAAGATGCAAGACTAGTTATTTATGTTATGTATTTCTTTGATTGTCAAGACATTGTAACTCTTTTAATCAATAAAACAATATTTCAATTTCCATGTGTTATGAAACAATGATTCTGTTACAACACTCCCCGACGTTTCCGCCACGATTTGATGTTCTACGTGGTCGGGGTGTGACAGAAAAGTTGGTATCAGAGCTCATGGTTATAGGGAATTAGGTTATTAGTAATGCTTTGACCTTGTCTATAACCTTCCTAGGACCCTAACGCGAGTTTACTTGAGTTTAGTCATAAAACAATACCGTCACCTATCCTTAGGCGACAACCGCAACAAGAACATAAATTTCAAAACCGCTTTGAAAACTAATCATCTGTTCTAGGATGATTGATTACTAGGTTTTGAACCCTCTGTTATATGGTTTTGAACCCCTTTGAATTTTCAAAACCTCGTCAAAGTTTGGGTCTTATAGTGTGAACACGTGCAATCTGGAAGAGTGGATGCCTGTACTCTGAGTTTTCTGTCTAAGGCTAGAGTGTTCGTACAAATCCACATAATCGGACCAGTCACTCTTACCTGGGAACTCTTGGGGTGAGTGTCCACTTATAGGCTAAAGCATGTCTTCGCGATACATTAATATGACCCGCTTAGTTTGATTAGTCACCGTCTCATTTGTTTGCCTTAGGTAACAAACAAATGATCGCAATTTCTATGCGTTGTCATTTTGTTTTATTTACCGATAACATTTCATTTGTTTCCTCATATATCCTTCATTTCCTCCAGAATGTCTCTTCATCGCAACGATGCGCAGATATCCGAGCAGACCGCCAAATTTGCCCAGAGGATAGGCGAAGTAATTCTGAAGACTGTTGAATTAGGCACTGCCATGTCTCGTCTCAACAATGAAGCCACTCAAGGGCCACCAAAGGAAGCAGAAGTCAAGCCTGCACCACCAGCCAAGAAACCAATCAAGGAATCAAAGACCATGGATGAACAGACTGGATCCCCTAAGAGGTCAAAGAAGCAAAAGGCTTCTCAGAACTTCGCCGTGGTCGCTCACAATGGTCAAGCTATCCCCAACCAACCAGCTCAACCCCCTGCTAGGAAGCCATACAAAGGAACTGCTCCTTTGTGCAAACGATGCAACCGTCATCATTCAAACCTCTTACCCCGCTTCAAATGTACCTACTGTGGACTATGGGGACATCTGATTAACATATGCCGCTTTGCTATCCAAAACAAAGCTGCTATAAACATTGCTGCTACCCAACCATAAGCGAATCCTGCTCAAGCTCGCTTCCCGCCTGGATCGTGCTACAAGTGTGGCAAGATGGGTCATTTCGTGAATAAATACCCGAAGCTTGCTAAGGCAAATCCAACCCACGGATGAGCAGTTGGCTGTTTAGAAGATGATGTTGTCTTAAGCTTTTGTTACTTCTATTTACTTGTAATGTGAAACAATCTGTCCCGTTCATAAATAAAAGTTGTTGTTCGCAATTCTGATATACAAGTATAGTTACATGAGTGTATGGAAATCCTCTATAATACCTACATCAAGGAACTATGTTCCTTACAAACTACTCTTGCGAATTTTCCCATTCTTGCGTTTGCTCATGATTCCCTTGGAAAAATTCTAAGTACTCGTTTCACTCTAAGAAACAAAGTACAGAAAATAAAGTGACATTATGAGTAATCGTGCTTTTGCACATCTGTGCCTTTGAATCCTTGGTTAGATAACCAAGGATATTTTCAAATCTCATACCCATTACGTTATGATTTTTTTCAACTTGCATAACATAAGTTTTCAAAACAACCTACATGATTTCAAAACATTCTATATATAGTTCGAAAACACTTTTAATATAGTGTATTTACTTAACATAACAAATGCACAAAGCTTTGTCTGTATTTTCAAAAACAACCTTCATAATTTCAAAATGTCTTATATAGCCTGAAAACAATATTAATACAATATATTTTCTTATCAAGTACATGATTTCAAAAGCATCATTTATGTTTTCCAAAAACCTTATACATAATTTCAAAATTCATCTCGCATGATTTTAAAACATTTTTATAAATATACTTACCTAGTACACCTACTTTATGATTTCAAAAGTATTATGCATAAGGTTTCAAAAACATTGAACACATTTTTTTAAGAACCCCATGCATAGTTTTCAAAAATATTTTCTTCATACATTGACTTAACCTTCAAATTCCGCTTCATATGTCGCCTTGGCATATCTAGCATCTCAACTTCATAAGCATTTTTACTTCATTTTTTGACTTAAGCACGTCTAGTGCATGGTTTCAAAACATCTTCAACTTCTAAAATCCTTATGGGATCTTTTTATCTCCACAATTAGACCTTTGTGGATGATTATCATTCAAATTAGAGTCCTTAATTGGATTCCTTGTATGCCTTAATTCGAACATTTCGATTCCTTATAATCGAAATCGAATTTTATTTTTAAGATCTTCCTATCTTTATAGTTAGATTCTAGAAAATATTTAAAGCACCAATCAAAATCCACTGATTGGATACCTGGTGTGCTTTAAATACATGTGCACAGTTAACAGAACAAATTGACAAAATGATGACAAGTCTAAAAAAAATCAAGTTAAACAATTATGTGATTATGTGTTTATGCATTTTGTGTTTTCTTTTATGCATTTTTGTGTACTCTGGATAATTTGTTATCCAAATCCTCGTAGAATCTCCCATATCTTCATATGAGGGATTCATAGTAGGATATCCGAAGGTACTACCTTAAATCCTTAATGGGCTTCTATGTAATAGTTAAGACCCTTGGATTTATATAGTACCATTCCATGATTCATAAGAGACCCTTTTAGTGGTCTAGTCAAAAGGATTGATTCAAAAATCTGGTTAAGAATGACTTGTGATGGTATAAGCTGAAAAGACTCCTTGGTTGTCTATTAAAATCATTTATTGATTTAATAAAAGGGACCCTATGGTGGTCTAGTCACAATCATCACAGGCTCGTTCATTGTTTTCTTCCCCTACACATTTTAAGATACACTACGTGACTATGCAAGGAATTACGTAATTATGGATGCATACATAATTACGAAGTTCAGTGCACGGAAACCACAGTAAGACTTATTATGTATAAGAACCGATGGTGACAAACATAACGAAATGTGAACAATGTAATAGAGGTACGGTGGACGCACCAATGACGCTTTATATACTTGTATATAAGTGTCCCTCTCACATTGCAAGCATGATGTTATTGTAAAGTTACTAGAAGTTCAGGACTCTAACCAGGGTTGTTTGATGTTTTCAACTTCATGTTTCAAGCTCTCACAAGTTTCCTCTAAATAAATTTCGGGACGAAATTTCCTAAAGTAGGGGAGACTGTGACACCTGGGTCACTGCGACCATCAAACAAATACCAAACCAATGAAATATTGTATTTTATACTTGGGATTTGTACAAATATGTGTATCATTTACACATATCAATTCTTGTTGGATTTCGGGCTCTAAATCGCTTTCTGGAAGGTTATACGCGCACTGATGCGCAAATATAACCAGTTTAATGCAACGAACACTCCGGAATAGTGACATATGCTTAACATGCCTTAAATAACCTTTAAATAACTTAGAAATAAGTTTTGAAGGCATTGGTATGGCAAAATCAAGTTAATTCGCTTACATGGACTAAATTTGACAAACTGCGAAAGTATGCCAATTTGAACTGTAACAGACATTCCGGAACATGACCATGAGTTAAACATACCATAAATATCCCTTACGAAGCTTAGAAATAGGCTTTGAGGGGTTCGGTGTACTAAAATAAACTTTTGGGTCATTCAGGGACTAAAAACGTCAAAAAGTGCACAAGTTTGCATTTTCACGCATAACTTACGTTCTGAATACATCCGAACATCCAAAAATTTATGTAAGCACTAAAATATTTTATTTTAGTGTTTGTCATGAGAAAAATCCATTCGTCGCGCAATTTGGATCGTTTTTGCGTCCGTTACGATTTTCGTCGTAATTTACCGAACAACGCAACCGTACGACCAAACGAACAGACATCCGAGATATTTTTGAGCACATTTTAAGTTCCCTATACTTTAACTTCATTTTAGAGCTTTGAAATGGGGTTAGCGGGGCTTAAACGTGTCAAAAATGCATCAAATAGCAAGTTTGGAGCTTCAGGGGCCTGTTCTGCCATTTTTGAAAGTATCAGATCTGCAAGGTGCTTACGGACCATAAGGTTCTAAGTCTTACAGTCCGTAAGAAGGGGTCAGACAGCAGAAACTTGTTTAAATAGCTGTTAACAGCTGTTACCCCCTCCTAATCCCTTTTGTACTTGCCTCTTCAGGATAATGAGGGGCCAATTTGGTGTTCCATGGGTATTTCAACAAGTGTATGGTCAAGATCAAAGCACGTTATTCGATAAACGATCCTAACGGTCTTGCATATCCTATAAATACCCATCCCATTCATTTGCAAAACCAACTTGAAATCTGAGAATTCTCTAAGTTGGGGTGTTTCATCACCTCATACCTGAGAATACTTGGATTATCAATCTTGCGGGGACCCTTTGTAAGTGTTCTTTCGTTATTTTCATTCATTTTAGCGTTAAAGTTAAACTTTGTTTGACTTTCTGCATTGACTAGGTTATGGTCAATGCGAAGTTCATTTGAACTTCATAACGTGAGCGTCATCACGATGGTTATAGTCCCTAGTGACTATACCTACTGATTACCACGTTATCTAGACTCAGTGACGAGTCATAGTTTTGGCCAAAATGCGTGTTATTGCGTATTTTGTAACCAAACTATTTATAGGTATCAAAACCATTTGTTTTTATACCAAACCTATTTTCTAAACTTAGTTAAGCATGTTTTAACATGCTTAGCTCGTCACTTTTAGTTTTGTGCTTGTCTAGGGTCGTAAGGGTAAGCGATCTAAACAATCGCTTATACTTTCGAACCCGACCCGTTTGGTCGATCATTAGGATCCGACCAAACACATTAGGTGACCATAGTTGTATAGGGAATAACCTTCCGAGGTTATACCTTATGGTCACATCGTTTGAGTAGTTGTATGATAGGTAGTATATATGCCTTAGGTAAATTACCAAAATGCCCTTTGAACACCAAAAATTCATTTTAAGCATATGTAACATAACTTTTGGTATCTAAACTGATTTGGCAACAATATTAGACATGTTAAGGCATATTTTACTTATCATAGGGCTAGTTAGGCGTTCCGAACGCGTTTTACGCGAACGACGCGTTAAAGTAGCATAAGCTACCTAAACGGGTCGTAATGGGTCGTAAGCACTTAGGTTAGGTTTCATTTTAGTATGTGGGCTTTGTTAAACCAAATTACATGAGTTCCCATACTCATTTGGTTTACGAACCCTCATTCTATCCAATCCTCCGATTTTAGGTACGGTATATTAACATAGTTACCTATATTCGGTGCCGTTTGATATCCGTGATCTCTAGCATTGTTTGGTTGTTACTCAAGGACTACTAAGCAATCTCAAGTGAGTACATAGACCCCTCTTTTACTGTTTTCCAAACGTTTTGGGGTGAAACACATGTGCCTACTTGTTACTTTCATGCTTTCCTGTTTTCACATCATATACTTGTTATGTTCATTAGTACATTTATAGTACATGATTTCATTGTGTTTTATGCTATGTATGCCCATTGTGTGCCTACTTAGTACATTGTTTTACATTACATTTTATGCTATCTATGCCCATTGTGTGCGTATTTAGTACATTGTTTTACATTACATTTTATGCTATGTATGCCCATTGTGTGCTTACTTAGTACAT
The DNA here is from genome assembly GCA_030545235.1 of Helianthus tuberosus. NCBI lineage: Eukaryota > Viridiplantae > Streptophyta > Magnoliopsida > Asterales > Asteraceae > Helianthus > Helianthus tuberosus. The sequence goes on from CM060430.1 coordinate 33,069,869, forward strand.
TGTTTTACATCACATCATATGCTATGTATGCCCATTGTGTGCATACTTAGTACATTGTTTTATATTACATTTTATGCTATGTATGCCCATTGTGTGCATACTTAGTACATTGTTTTACATTACATTGTATGCTATGTATGTCCTTTGTTGCATACTTAGTACATTTGTTATTCATCACATGCTTACATTTTGGTATGACATTTGGTTTGTTCAAATGAGATAATGTACATTCATTAACATTAGCTACGCCGCTCGTTAGTAGGTAATGGTACCATAGGACTTGACAACTCCCGTTCCTGAACCCTAGGTTTGTCTGGGTGAAAGGAATGACTGAATTCGATAAACATAACAACAAGATAGACCTTTAAATTCGTTTAGGGGTTTATCGCCACAGTCACAAGGCTTGGATGTATGCATTTTCACAATACCGCATAGATGTATATATCAGTATAGCATGCATTTATTACACAAAACATAACTTTGATTTAAACCATGTTTTACTTCAATACCTTGTTTTTGTGCATTTTACATATGGTTTAGTTGATATATTTCACTTACCATACATAAACATTTTGACATTGATATACACAATTCATGATTTACATTAGACATAAACATTTAGACATTAATATACACAATTCGTGATTTACATTAGACATGGTTTTCACACAAATATTTTGACATTTGATTTTACATAAACATTTTACTTTGGTGGTTTGGTTTGAGTAAGTGATTTAAGTAACGAGGCGTGTGTAATATTATACAAGTATGGTGGATACGCCGCTGGTACTTCCTATATATAAGTGTTTGTATGGTATTACATATCGTTGCGGTATTTGAATCATTTCAATTTAGACATATAACATTTTATACAAATAACATACTTTTCACAATACATTGTTTTACAAACAACTTATCTAATACAAACTCATTTCACTTGGTTATTTACTTAACCATGTATTATTCTTTTATACATATATATCATTTGGTTTATTTATCACTTTTCAAATGATTTACAAGACAAAGCAAATTACAAGGTTCATGACTAAACGTTTTCTTAAACATAAGTCATGAATTCTATTTTCACAAAACCTATGTATCTCACAGGCTTTTTTATAATGACGTACCTATTTTCACATGTGTTTCAGGATATGATGCATAGGATTTATCAAGTTACATTTAGGCGGACTTGGGCCTTAGCGACAATAAAAGATGCAAGACGAGTTATTTATGTTATGTATTTCTTTGATTGTCAAGTCATTGTAACTCTTTTAATCAATAAAACAATATTTCAATTTCCATGTGTTATGAAACAATGATTCTGTTACAACACTCCCCGACGTTTCCGCCACGATTTGATGTTCTACGTGGTCGGGGTATGACATTCAGATGCATTTTTTCGCTTTTGTTTCAACCATTAACTTTTCAACTTGACCCGACGCTTAGTGTCTTCACATTTTAGCTCGTTTTCTGCACTTTTCAGCTACTTTATCAACCAAGTCCTGTAAAACATGAATATTATCATAGGATGCACATTGTACGGAAAACCGACACTAAAACTAACGAAAACTGTACAAACTTTACAAGATAATTAGATGTATTTTACAATACATCATGCGGCTTTTTGTGTTGCTTGCCTTGGGCACATGCGATACATTTTTTCTGAAAACGAAAATTCTTTATCGGTAAACCTCTTACTAAGTTTAACTTAGAATGTTTATTCAAGTTTTCGAAGTTCACATACCCCAATCACATGTGCCGAAGCAGTGACTCCGATTCTAACACCTTGGAGATCAAACAAGTCATTTTGTCACTGGTTTTGGCGTTTTTCATGTTGAGGACATAGGTGTTGTTTTGACGAGGAGCAGTGAGCATAATCATATCGGTACGAACTGAGTATTCGGGCTTGAGAAAGAGAGATTCTACATCGTTGAATAGGTCATATATTCCTTTGTGACAGACTTGTGATACACTCATAAGATTGTAACACAATTCTGGTACATATTTAACATTTTCAAACGTAAGCGCTTCATAAACAACGTCTCCAACTCCACTATCTACCCTCCCTTTTCATTTCTGGCAAAAGATACGAAGTCACCGTCGATAAATTGAAAGTTCTTCAGCAGTTCCTTTAATCCAGTCATATGCCTTGAGCATCCACTGTCCACATGCCAGATGTATTGCGTGAGCATTCGAAGCCATTTCTGGATTTTATTCTGTTATACAACAAACAAGAAATATATACAACTTAGTTAGATTTTGAAACCCAGACTTGCTTCATTTTTAATCTATCGTGATTTTGGATGACAATGTCTTCTTTTCTTTTCCAAAAACAGGTTCTATTAACTAGGTTTTTGACTAATTTTTTAAAATTATCAAACTGCTCTATGAAACTTTTTACTAAATTTTGTTCAGGTTCAGATTTTTTTTTTTTTTGCTTTTGCAATGTTTCGCCGTATGTCCTAAATAACCACAGCGAAAACATCATTTGCAGTTTGCTCTTTTCTTTTTGGAGGTTGATGCGTTGGAAGATGATGTATGTGATGAGAGTCTTGAGCTGCTTGAAGCGTTGTCTGATGATGAAGTGCAGCTTGAACTTTCAACTTTCTTCATTTTCTTGTCAATGCGGGTTTCATCTTCTATGCAATCTTTATCATTTTCAGTATCTGATGAAACATCTGATTCTTGATCTTCACTTGAATCATCTGAACCTTGATCCTCAATTGAGCTTGAATTTTCTTCACCCTCTTCTGAAGTTGTGGTGTTTGAGTCTTCGCTGTTGTTGTCTTCATTAAGGTCCTTTTCTGACTCTCACTTACCTGTGTGAAATGGAACAAATTCTGGAATTTCCTTGGTGAGGAATTTCCCAAATCTGTTTAGTTCCAATTCTGGAACAAACACAGGAGGTTCACACACAACTTTTTCATCACAAAAAGCAGAATTTAAATCATGACATTCAACCACTACATTCTCGTGGTTGTGGGTCTTAAATGTAGGCGCATAGCCATTACAGTCATCCGAAATGTTAAATTTAGGCACATGGCCATTACAGTCATCCATCCTAGTTAAATTATTATAGTTATCCTAAATAAAAGTATTGTTTTTCTTATCGCAATTCCAAGCGAACCAGTTAACAGTGGAATAACTGTCGCCTGAATAACCTATCCCTATTTTCGATCCTCCACAGTCATCATCTTCATCGCACATATCTTCTTTACGCTCAAACTCATTTGCATTACTTTTAGAAATTTTAGTAACCTTTTCATTTTCACAAGAAACATTTTGAGCAATAAGATCATTTTCATTAATCAAATCATTATCAGGATGAGGAGAAGGCATGGGTACATAGTTTTTGCTATGTGGAGGAGGAAAGATTTTTCTTTCGTTTCCAAGCTTGTCCTTTTACCCGATCCCATCCTTCACATATGTCGGTCGTTGGCAATTTTTAATGTCAACCAATGCCTTTTTACTAATGTTCCGTATATCGATCGTGATTTGCAATCTATTGTTTTCATTTTGAGATTTTTATAATCTTTCAGTTAAATCATTTATGACAAAATCTTTTTTGAAAACAAATTCTTTCAAAGTCTGCATTTCAGCTAAAGTTGAATTCAACTTTCTCTGATATGCAGCTTCATTTTCTTTCAATTCTTTGTTAAATTGCAAAACCTTTTCTTTATCTCTAATTAGGTCACGGTTGAGGGATTTATAATGTGCCACGACGTTCACAAATGGTCGGGAGCACAGTTTTACTTTAAATTCATACAGTATGCTATTTACCAAATCCTTATCCTCTTTCTCCTTTGTAGATACGACTGTTTGCTTCTTGGGCTTTCTTCTTCAGCTCATGCTTCTCAGCTTCTTCCTTTCCCTTATCTGTTGCGGGATCAGTAGGAGTGACGATACTCTTCAAACCTTTATTTGTAGCTTCGTTGCCCTTAGGAATTCCTACAGCTTGTTTCTCAACAAAGCTTGATGAAGATTAAGCTGATCCGGTAGAGATTTTAGCCATAAGAGCCTTGTTGACTTCCTCCTTTACTTCAGCAATCTCCTCAGCTGAATCATAGTCTTTTACAACCAAAGCCTTTGGCGTGTAAGGAGTGGAGTTGTCATTACCTTCAATGGCGGTTGCTCTTTTTGCAAGAGCAGTTTTAGCATTCTCGTTATTAAGCAGAGGACAATCCCTTTTGAAGTGGCCCAGATTTTTGCAGTTGTAGCACCTGAGTTTGGACTTATCAAAACCAGCTTTCCCGAGCGATAAACGCTTTCCTGTTTTATCTTGGAATTTCTTCAGCCTAAGGGTTATCATAGCCATTTGCCATTTCAGATCCATTTTTTCCATGTCAGCAGGACCCACTTGATACAAATCTTCGGTAGTGAAGATATCTCTTTTAAGCTCGCCCGACATGAGAGCTTCATAACTTCTCAAGAACGTGTTAAACAAAGCCACATTCTCAGTGGAGATCTTAAGGGCTTGAGTGTCACCGACCACACTTGTCTTCTCATTTGACTATGGAGCCTTTGTTGTGCTTACCGAAGCATTGAAATATAAGACACTTGAAGCTTGTTGTTGGACCCTTAGAGGCAAAAAAACACCACATTCTTCAGACCAATGATTAATTGAGCAGACTTCGGAGGATAACCAGTTTAATTCATCTCATGCTTGTTGACATCCATTTCGAAAGACTTTAAAGTGTTGATTAGATCAGAAAGTGTAACGGGATTTGGGCTGTTTAGGAAATCCCTCTTGATCATCATGCATTGAAGGCTCCACTCTTTTGGAAGCGAGTCCAAAAGTTTCTTTATCGCAACGTGATTTGTGATGGGATTACCGGCCTTTTTCATCTTCGTCATCATATTCAGAAACCGGCTAATGTGATCTGATAAGCTTTCTCCTCGGATGCTACCAAACATGTCGTATTCCTTTTGGACCATATCTCGTTTATTTTGAATCAGCTCTTCACTTCCTTCATAGAAGTCGATCAATGCTAACCAAAGCTCATTTACCATCGTGTACTCTTCAAATATGTTAAAATGGTCCGTCGACAAGGCCATTGTTAAAGTTGCGTGAGCCTGATGGTCACGCTGAATCAAGGCCTTGCTTTCATCAATGTACGTTGCCGGATCATTGTTCACTACCTGCATGTCATCTCGAATGGTCATGGGGACGTGGGGTCCAACAGTGACCGAAATCCATTGGTTATAGTCTGTGTATTCGAAAAAGGACTTGATACGATTTTTCCAGCTGCCAAAATCAGCTGATCCCTTCAACTTCGGTGGTCGTATTGTAGTTTCGGTCTTTAGTTCGGCTTGTACGATCGGATTCAGTTGATTTAGTGACATTTTGGTTTGATTTTGTCACACCCCAACCGATGGCGGAATCATCAGGGCGTGACACTGAGCAAAACAGATTATTCAACAGAATCCAAAACAACTATTAATGACAATATATTTAACATTAATGTCCCATACCATTAACATATAAAGCAAAAACAGTCATTACAGATATAACTCTCAAAAACAAAACATTGTTCCGACAACTCATATTTTTATTGTGGGTTTCTAGACTTCTGACTTGTTTCATCACAACAAGCTTAGCATCCTATCAACCTATCACATACGTTAAAATAAAGTCAATACATAAAATGTAAAGGTGAGTACACAAGTTTGAATAGCATATAGTATAGAAAGTGTTTATGCATAACCAGCATGTATCACGTAACAGGCGATGCAAGTAACTATCAAAACTATGTTCACACTTAACCACGAGACGGCGTTGTGTTGTATGCGCGACACATGTTCACCACTACGAACATGAAGTAAAGTAAATTGATCCGTAGCAACCCCCGTCCATGACAAATGTTGAGTCCAAACTATAGTACTATCGTTGCTAGAGGCAGTACCATGTAACATTGTCTAAGCATAGCAACAAGCATTTAAAGTACACGTATAACATGCAGGAGGGGTTAGCGTTGTAAAGTGTTTGCGTTGTGTGTTGTTGTGTTTTGATAGAGAACGTATGTGACACCCAAAAGTGCGTTAAATGAAAATGGATTCGAGTATACTCACAGTGCGTGTTTAACAATAAACACTGCCTTGGAATGAAGGGAGCTTGTTGGAGTTTAGCCTGAGCATAGAATAGTAGCGTAAGTGTTGAACGGTGCGTAACTGAGTGTCAAATGATGATTCGATCGAATGAGCATAACCCATCCAAACGGATGGTCATCTGGATGGATGGTCATCTGGACGAATGACCATTCGAACGGATGTCCATTCGAATGAGTCTGAGTGTTTGTAAATCGTTTTCAAAATTTGAAGTTACATTGTAGCATTTAAACAAAGTAGCATTTAAATAGTAAGTCATCTGGTCGGATGGTTATCCGGATGGATGGCCATTCGATCGGATGGCTGTTCGAGTGGAAAGTTGTAGTTTGTAATATTTCATAAAATTTTGCTAAGTAAAAGTTTTGAGTTTAACGGAGATGGTATGCCAACGTGTCAAACAACGGAAAACACACCAAGTCTAGTCCAGTCGATTGGATGGGAACTACCCCTTTCGATCAGACTCGTTGTGCTTGGCGGGACTTCATGTTCAACCTGTTTGTCGATCATCTCTCCAGTGGAATCCGTTTTCAAGCCGGTCCTAGACTATGGAATGAGCTTTAGGTCAGGTTGAGTCCAGGTTCCATGGTTTTGTATGAAAAGTTGAAGAAAAGATGTAATCAATTGTAAAGTGTTGAGCTCTTTGTAAAACTTAGTAAAAAATGGTAAAAATCTCTTAGATCCGAACTAATCTTGATGAGTTGGTGCTCTACATCAGGTTGCATAAGCAAGATGAGTGAAGTACACCTTCAAGAGGTCCAAATCAGGTGATTTTAAGAGGAAAATGTGTGATTTTGATGAAGAAGATGATGTAGGAGTGTGTATCGATGATGGAAGTACAAGATTTATGGAGGAATACTTACGAAATAGCCTTGAATCGATGAGAGAAGTGGCTGAGAATGACTTGAGAGGGAGTTGGTCGAACGGGAGCTGTCACATCAGTGAACAGTAGCGTGTACGGGTATTTATAGGGTGAGAGTGGGAGTAAGGCGGTGGAGTTTTGGGTCGGATGGATGTCTGGTCAAATGGCCATCCGATCGGATGGTCATCCAAATGGATGTCCATTCGATCGAGTGGTCATTCGGTCGACTAAGTTGTGTTTCGTTAGTTTCCGACTTTTGTTTCGTGCGTTAAGTGTTACGTTTAAGCGAGTAGCGAGTGAGCGTTTGAGCGTGTAAGCATTGATAACCACAATACATTTAACTAATAATCACATAATCTAACACATAAATGCGTAAAAAGTAAATCCACCTGTCGAGTTTGCGTTGCGTTGGTGTTGCGATAGAGTTGCGATTGCGTTTGCAAATATCACCCTAAAACATATATAAAGCACACACATATAATATTACTAATACCAATAACTGTGTTTCGAGTTTACGTTGCGTTGACGTTGTGATAGCGTTTAGTCTAACATGCGATGTAATATGCGATAAAATGCGTTAAGTAGTACGTATTGTAAATAGCGTTTTAAATGCGATAACTGCGTTTTGAATAAGCATTTTAAATGCGTTGAAAATATAGTTTTAAATAGCCAACCCGTAGCGATAATCAAAATCTCAAGAGTACAAGTAATTAAGTAAGAAATGACAGATCTTAGTAATGACCCAGAAAGTCGGGTTGTTACAGCCTCCCCTACTTTAGGAAATTCCGTCCCAAAATTAAGTAGCAGGCGTAACAAAGAGATGTGGATATGTAGCTTTCATCTCACTTTCGAGTTCCCAAGTGAACTCGGTGCCTCGTTTGCCTTCCCAGCGAACCTTCACTATAGGAATTCTAGAGCGTCGAAGTTTCTTGGTCTCTCGATCCATGATTTCTACTGGCTTTTTCACAAAGTCTAGAGTTTCGTTAACTTGCAAATCCTCGAGGGGAACATGCAGGTTTTCTTCGGCTAAGCACTTTTTGAGGTTCGAGACGTGGAAAGTTGGATGTACGTTGTTGAGTTCCTCTGGTAATTCGAGTCGGTAGGCCACTTTGCCAATTCTTTCCAGAATCTTAAAGGGTCCAACGTATCGAGGCGCTAGCTTTCCTTTCTTGCCGAATTGGATCAACCCCTTCCAAGGTGAAACCTTTAGGAGTACGTGATCACCAACTTTGAACTCAAGGGGCTTGCAGCGTTTATCGGCGTAACTTTTCTGACGACTCCGAGCTTTCAAGAGGTTGTCTCGTATCTGGAGATCTTGTCAGTCATTTCTTGCAATAACTCAGGACCGGTAATTTGCGTGTCTCTGATCTCGTGCCATACAATAGGCGATTGACATTTTCTTACATATAATGCCTCAAATGGTGCCATTTGAATACTAGCGTGATAACTGTTGTTGTACGAGAATTCGACTAAAGGTAAATGCGAATCCCAATTACCACCAAAATCTATAACGCACGAACGAAGCATGTCTTCAAGGGTGCGAATCGTGCGCTCAGTCTGACCGTCGGTCTAGGGATGGAAAGCAATACTGAGGTTAAGAGTAGTACCGAGTGCGGATTGGAATGTCTCCCAGAGACGTGAAGTAAATCGACCATCGCGGTCAGAGATGATGTCACGAGGTGTCCCATGTCGACAAATGACTTCGTCGGTATAGATTCGTGCTAATCGTTCAACCTTATAGTCTTCTCGTATTGGCAAAAAGTGGGCGGATTTAGTAAGACGATGAACGATAACCCAAATGCTATTGTGACCTGATGGCATGCGTGGGAGTTTCGTAATGAATTCCATAGCTATACTCTCCTATTTCCACATCGGGATCTCGGGTTGTTCGAGTAAGCCAGAGGGTCGTTGATGTTTAGCATTAACTTTCGACCAAGTTAGGCGTTTCGAAACGTAGAGGGCGATTTCCTTCTTCATTCCTGGCCAAAGATACTTGGCTCGGAGGTCCTGGTACATTTTTCGGCTCCGGGATGAATGGAATATAGGGATTTGTGGACTTCATTCAGCAAAATCTCTCGGAGATTATTGCGATTGGGAATCCAAATTTATAACAACCCTAAAGAAACCGACACCCTCGAATTGTTTTCGACACCCTAAAAAAATTTAAAATATCCCAATGTGTCCTAAAATACACCCCATACGTGAAAACGGACCCCGAATACCTTAAATATTATTAAAAATAATTAAAAACCAATTTTTGGGGTTTGTCGCGGGCCACGTAGAACCCTTAGGGATCTTACGCGGGAAGCTAGAGATCAAAAGTGTGGCGTAGCCCGGTGCTACCACCTGGCCCAACACATGTCGACCCTATATGCTAACCCGGATCACCTACGCCGTTGACCTTCATTGACGCGGGCCGCGTAGCCCTTTGCTATACCATACGCGAGCCGCGTAAAAGTCGAAGTGAAGCCCTATAAGTAAAGGGCATCAGATCTTCAGCCTGCTCATTCATTTTCATTCTCAATCACGAATTTCTATAGTGTAGACATAATACTCGGGTATAATACCCCCCTTAATAACGAAGTTCTGCTCTGTTGTAAGTATCATAACCCGTGGATACGTATTAGATACTCTGCCCGATTGATCTAGGGTTCCGTAACGGCTGTCGTGGTTCTGCCCGACGTAGTCGTTGGAATGTCGTCTCGGGGAGGGTATTACTAATGTTAAAATGGGTTATTATACTAACACGCGTGCATTTGTGTAAATTATAGATTGTCACCAGGAAACCCTAAAGGATAATCTAAGACAGCAATGTGAGTAATCTCCTTTTTGTAAATTTTGTTTACAAAACGTCACACAATTAATTATATATTAAGCAGTTATTGAGTATTTGTAACGATACAATTATCGTCGGTATATTGGGGTTTTGTATACAAAATTTGTTACTGGAGGGGTAACATTTCCACAAGTCAGGTCTGACAGTACCGCGGGTGGTAATTGGTATGACTTGGAAACAAATGTAATTGCGAGATCGCCCTCAATACTGTACAATGGATTTTACTTAAACTTGATTAAACTGGGATTCACTCACCAGTATTTTCCACTGACAAAATGTTTTTAAATGCGTTTCAGGTAACAAAATGTGAAAGCCAAATAGAAGCCAGCTGGACAGCACTAAAGGCTTGGAAAAGTGGCAATAAAGTTACCTAAAAAGAAATCGATGTTTTATTAAATAAAATAGGATTTATTCCTATGAAAATACGTGTACTTAAAACTTGGGTTTTATCCCATGTGTTTAATGTTATGAAAATGTGGTATTCTACTCTGATCAAATATTTCCTAACTATGGCCCTAATGAAAATTCCGCTGCTAAATTAGACAATACGCGATACCACCAAAACTGGCTTGCGGCCACCCGTTCCTGTAATTGAATAGGGGGACGGGGGTTGCGACAGAAGGTGGTATCAGAGCTAAGCCACTGATTCAGCCACAGAAGTGTTCTGCTGACATCAAAATTCAAATTGTTAGGAAATAAATTACAGGAATACGTGCATAATTGTATTGTTATGTGTTATTTGACTATTTGTTTGTTTACAGTATGAGCGACCAAGGACCATCTGACGCGTACCGTCAATTGTCTGGTTCGCCTAGAAGCGAAGGTTCCTCTTCTCAGCCTGCCCTCTCAGGGTACTCTGCTGATACAGAAGAAGGAATATTCGTGTTTAAGGCTCAGTCCGAGGAGCCATTCCCTCAGAAAAAGAGAGGATGGTTCAGTCGAGGGGCACATGAGCGTAGGAAGCATATGAAAAAGTTACAAGACCAGAGAGTACTAGCAACAGCTAAAAGAGAAACCGATGCTTATGTCCAGGAAATGATTAATAGGGGTATAGCCAATATCCATATCTTAGCAACCACTGCATCTGACCCTAACCTGGAACAAATGATAGCACCCCAACCCCAATCACCAATTCCTGACCAACCGATGGAGATAAAAAACCCTGAAAATCAAGTAGAAATGCATGATTTTAATCCAGAGGAAATACCTAGGGTACCCGCACCAAATCCCTTAAACCCAAATTACGACCCGTGGTGGGATGACAATAGGGACTATGTGCAACGTTACCCGATACACGAAGACATACCCATGTCGAACCTAGGAGCCTACCCAGGTTTAGATCCTCTAGATCCCTATTATGATAATGATGTATTCATTAGGGAGATTCTAGAAAATCCTTACCCATACCAGGTCCCTACACCTCCGTACCAGGATCCCGCACCCCAGTTTCCAAACCCAGTCCTAGAACATGCACCCCTAATGAGTGAAGAAAACGTACAAGAACTTAGGACATTTGGTGAGGAAATTTTAGAGAGTAGTGAAAGAATGCGACAGGTGGGAGAGCGACTCGTCTGGAAGTACGACGAGCGCAATATGGATTTCTGGATGAATCCATATCCATGAATGTGATGGTGGAGACGGTAGTAATAATAATAATAATATTAATAAAATAATATAATATGTGTGTATGTGTTTGCAAAAAAAAAAAACTACGGATGCCTATTATTAGTAGTGTAACTTTAAATTTCAGTCGGTATTGTAATCTTAATTTCAGTACTGGTGTGTAATAGATGCATATTATATAAAAATAGAGTAAGTCGCAATGATCGACGCTTTTGACCAAAACGCGTGTCATGTGATTGGCTATATTAAATATTATTTTGTGATATTAATACGTGGTAAATGTTTAAAATTCAGATGGCCGATGAAGGAAATCAAGAAAATCTGAATAACGATAACCAGAGTAACATTAACTTGGTTAATGAGAATCCAAGCAGCAATAACAATGGAAACGAAATGGATAATAGTGTCATCCAACACATAGTGGCACAAGGAATTATAGATGCAATGCCATTTATTCTCCAAACTGTTAAGGAAGTAGATAATAAAAGTAAACATAGCAGTAAGCGACCAATTGAACCTGAACACAGCGTGAACAATGGACCCGTACTTCAAGTGCCCATTCCCAAAAGAAGAAGAACCATGCCTTATGGTTGTTCTTACAAAGAATTCTGGTCCTGCAAACCAATAGAATTCTCGGGTAATGAAGGACCCATTGCAGCTTTACGCTGGATAGAAAAGACTAAGGCTGTTTTAAAAATAAGCAAGTGTGCTGAAGAAGACAAGATAATGTTTGCTTCTAAACTGTTTAAGAACTCAGCCTTAGAATGGTGGAACACTATCCTCCAGTCAAGAGGAAGCGATAGGATTTACAACATGGAATGGGAAGAATTTAAGAATATGGTAGAAAGAAAATTATGCCCTCCCAATGAAAAGGAACAGATAGCAAATAAGTTCCTAAATCTTAAATGACCGGGGTAGATACTAAGGGGTATACTACCACATTCTTTGAATATGCTAGAATAGTACCAACCATTGCATCACCTGAACCGGTATTAATCTCTCGATACATCTGGGGGTTAATTGGAGAGATTAGACATGTAGTCAAGGCAGCTAGACCCCAAACTATAGAAGAAGCTGTAGAACTAGCAAATACCTTAACAGATGAGTTAATTCGTACTAGAGAAGAAGACCAGAGGAGAAACCTAGCTCAAAGACTTACCCAAGAATTCCGTTCTGGGAATTCTAACCGTAGGAATATAGGTTTTACCTCTGCACCATACTGCAAGGTCTGCAAGAAAAAGCATTCGGGAAAATGCTCCACTCACTGCAATTTCTGCAAGGCACCAGGACATAAGGAAGAAGATTGCAGGAGAAAATCTAGTAATGGACTATGCTTCAACTGTGGAGAAAAAGGTCACATCAAGCCGAACTATCCGAAACTAGCTCCAGCTGCGAATAATAAGAACACTAAAAATGCTAGAGCATTTGTTCTAACTGCAGATGAAGCCAAAATGATTCCGGACGTAATAGTCGGTACGTTTTTAGTTAATGATGTTTTTGCTAAAGTATTATTTGACTCTGGTGCAAACCAAAGTTTTATTAATACTTCATTTTGAAAAATTCTTAATCAACCATTAACTAAACTCTCACAAGAATGTCTAGTCGAGACAGCGAATGGAGAAATGGTTAGGATTTCTGAAATCTTGCAGGGAGCAAGAATAGAATTTTTAAACCAAAAGTATATTGCAAATCTTTACCGAATGAATCTGGCAGGATTTGATATCGTATTAGGAATCGATTGGTTAATAGCTAATAAAGATAATATTTTATGTGATCAATAGTCAATTCAAGTAAATTCACCAAAGGGTGAAAAGATCACAATTAAAGGAGATAAGCTCTCTAGATCCACTAAATTCATCTCTGTGATGAAAACGGCAAGCTATATAAGAAAAGGGCCTATAGTGTATTTGATTTCTATAATCACTAACACTAAAGGAAAAGAACTAAAAGACATTCCAGTAGTGTCTCAGTTTTCGGATGTATTTCCAAAAGAATTGCCAGGACTACCACCAGACAGAGAAGTTGAATTCAGAATCCATCTGCTACCTGGAACAGCACTAATTGCCAAAGCACCTTACCGTTTGGCACCCGCCGAAATGCAGGAACTGAAGAAACAATTAGACGAATTATTAGAGAAGGGATTCATACAGCCAAGCTCATCGCCTTGGGGAGCAACGATTTTATTTGTTAAAAAGAAGGACGGATCAATGCGTATGTGCATTGACTACCGTGAATTAAACAAGGTCACGATTAAGAACCGGTACCCATTACCGAGAATTGATGATCTGTTTGATCAACTTCAAGGAGCTCGATTTTTCTCTAAAATCGATTTGAGGTCAGGATATCATCAATTAAAGGTACAGGAAGAGGACATTCCTAAAACCGCATTTAGAACAAGGTATGGCCATTATGAATTTACCGTCATGCCATTTGGTTTAACCAATGCCCCAGCCGCATTTATGGACATGATGAACCGAATATGTAAGCCATATTTGGATAAATTCATAATTGTCTTTATAGATGATATTCTCATTTATTCTAAAAGTAAAGAGGAACATACAAAGCATTTGCACGCACTTTTAAGTCTATTAAGAAAGGAAAAGCTCTACGCTAAATTTTCAAAGTGCGAGTTTTGGTTAGAGCAAGTACATTTTCTTGGACACTTAGTTAATCATGAAGGAATTCATGTAGATCCAACAAAGATCGAGGCGATTACCAAATGGAAAACCCCTGAGTCACCAACCGAAGTTAGAAGTTTCTTAGGATTGGCAGGCTATTATAGAAGATTTATTCGAGATTTTTCTAAGATAGCCATTCCTTTAACTAAGTTAACTTGTAAATCCATTAAGTTTGAATGGGGACCAAAGCAAGAAGAAGCCTTTAAAATTCTTAAGCAAAGATTAACCCATGCACCCATACTAGCGTTACCAGAAGCAACTGAAGACTTTGTAGTCTATTGTAACGCTTCTAAATTAGGTTATGGATGTGTGTTAATGCAACGCTAAAAGGTTATAGCTTACGCATCTAGACAACTTAAGAATCATGAAGAGAATTATTCAACCCACAATCTAGAATTAGGAGCTATAATTTTTGCCCTTAAAATTTGGAGACATTACCTTTATGGTATAAGTTTACCATATTTACCGATCATAAGAGTTTAAGATATGTTTTTGGGCAAAAAGAATTGAATATGAGACAAAGACGCTGGATGGAGATGCTTAGTGATTATGATTGTGATATCCAGTATCATGAAGGAAAAGCAAATGTAGTGGCAGATGCTTTAAGTCGAAAGTATCACGAAAAGCCAAAAAGGGTACGTTCTCTTAAATTAAATCTGCAACTAGATTTAAATGATCAGATAAGAGAAGCACAAGAATCAGTAATCAAGGAGGATACTGAAAAATTAAAAGGTATGATTAAGGAATTAGAACAAGGAACAGATGGAATTTGGAGATTCCATGAAAAGAGAATGTGGATACCTAAATTAGGAAACCCACGTCATCGTATATTAGAAGAAGCCCATAAGACTAAGTATACGATGCATCCAGGAAGTGATAAGATGTACCAGGATTTAAGAAAGAATTTTTGGTGGATAGGAATGAAAAAGGACATAGCAACCTATGTTTCTAAATGTTTAACTTGCTCACAAGTTAAAGCTGAATACCAGAAACCCTCAGGTTTGTTACAACAGTTAGAAATGCCAGTGTGGAAATGGGAAATGATAACAATGGATTTTGTTACCAAATTACCCAAAACAAGAAAAGGCAATGATACAATCTGGGTGATTGTAGATAGGCTAATCAAGTCAGCTCATTTCCTACCAATGAAAGAAACTTTCAGTATGGAACAGCTAGCTAAATTGTATGTAAATGAAATTGTTTCTTTACATGGAATACCTTTATCAATTGTTTCTGATAGGGATAGCCGTTTTACCTCTCATTTTTGGTCAAGTTTTCAAAAAGCAATGGGAACCAAGTTGAATCTAAGCACCGCTTATCATCCTCAAACGGACGGACAAAGCGAAAGGACAATTCAGACGATGGAAGACATGCTTAGAGCTTGTGTAATTGATTTCGGAGGAAATTAGGACGATCACTTACCTTTAATATAATTTTCTTATAATAATAGTTATCACACAAGTGTCAATGCTGCACCATTCGAAGCACTTTATGGACGAAAGTGCCGAACCCCAGTCTGTTGGGCAGAAATTGGGGAAAAGCAACTATCTGGACCTGAGATAGTGCAAGAAACAACTGACAAGATTATTCAAGTCAAGGAACGACTGAAAGCAGCACGTGATCGACAGAAGAGCTATGCTGCTAACCGACGCAAACCATTGGAATTTCAAGTAGGAGATAAAGTACTATTAAAAGTCTCTCCTTGGAAAGGAGTGGTAAGATTCATCAAAAGAGGAAAGCTAAGTCCCAGGTATGTTGGACCTTCTGAGATTATTAGAAGAATAGGACATGTAGCCTATCAGCTACAACTGCCAGAGGAAATGGCAGGAATACATGATGTATTTCATGTATCTAATCTCAAGAAATGCCTAGCTGATGAATCACTTGTAGTACCTCTTAAGGATATAGAGGTAAATGAACAAATCAAGTTTGTAGAAAGGCCTCTACAGATTGAAGACAGGAAAGTCAAGAACCTCAAGCACAAGAGATTAGTTCTAGTCAAAGTGAAGTGGGACTCCAAAAGAGGACCTGAGTATACATGGGAGCTTGAATCGGAAATGCAAAGGAAATATCCACACCTATTCCAGTAGATCTCGAGGACGAGCTCTAAAATAAGGTGCGGAGGATATAACAACCCTAAAGAAACCGACACCCTTGAATTATTTTCGACACCCTAAAAAATTTAAAATATCCCAATGGGTCCTAAAATACACCCCATACGTGAAAACGGACCCCGAATACCTTAAATATTATTAAAAATAATTAAAAACCAATTTTTGGGGTTTGCCGCGGGCCGCGTAGACCCCTTAGGGATCTTACGCGGGCCGCTAGAGATCAAAAGTGTGGCACAGCCCGGTGCTGCCATGTGGCCCAACACATGTCGACCCTATATGCTGACCCAGATCACCTACACTGTTGACCTTCGTTGACGCGGGCCGCGTAGCCCTTTGCTATACCTTACGCGGGCCGCGTAAAAGTCGAAGTGAAGCCCTATAAGTAGAGGGCATCGGATCTTCAGTCTGCTCATTCATTTTCATTTTCATTCTCAATCTCGAATTTCTATAGTGTAGACACAATACTCGGGTATAATACCCCCCTAAATAACAAAGTTCTGCTCTGTTGTAAGTATCATAACCCCTGGATACGTATTAGATACTCTGCCCGATTGATCTAGGGTTCCGTAACGGCTGTCGTGGTTCTGCCCGACGTAGTCGTTGGAATGCCGTCTCGGGGAGGGTATTACTAATGTTAAAATGGGTTATTATACTAACACGCATGCATTTGTGTAAATTATAGATTGTCACCAGGAAACCGTAAAGGATAATCTAAGACAGCAATGTGAGTAATCTCCTTTTTGTAAATTGTGTTTACAAAACCTCACACAATTCATTATATATTAAGCAGTTATTGAGTATTTGTAAGGATACAATTATCGTCGGTATGTTGGGGTTTTGTATACAAAATTTGTTACTGGAGGGGTAACATTTCCACAAGTCTAGTCTGACAGTACCGCAGGTGGTAATTGGTATGACTTGGAAACAAATGTAATTGCGAGATCGCCCTCGATACTGTACAATGGATTTTACTTAAACTTGATTAAATTGGGATTCACTCACCAGTATTTTCCACTGACAAAATGTTTTTAAACGCGTTTTAGGTAACAAAATGTGAAAGCCAAATAGAAGCTAGCTGGACAGCACTGAAGGCTTGGAAAAGTGGCAATAAAGTTACCTAAAAAGAAATAGATGTTTTATTAAATAAAATAGGATTTATTCCTATGAAAATACGTGTACTTAAAACTTGGGTTTTATCCCATGTGTTTAATGTTATGAAAATGTGGTATTTTACTCTAATCAAATATTTCCTAACTACGGTCCTGATGAAAATTCCGCTGCCAAATTAGACAATACGCGATACCACTGAAACTGGCTCGTGGCCGCCCGTTCCTGTAATTGAATAGGGGGACGGGGGTTGCGACAAAATTCGGTCGAGATAGTGAAAAATACCATTCGGTTTATTCATTAGTTGGTCTTCGTTTCCAATAATCCTTTCTTCCTTCAATGTGTTCTTGGTGAAACAGGCGTGTTAAGCGTCGCGGATGAGTACTTCGAGGTCGAGTTGGGCTTGAACATTACGAAGACTATGTAAATAGCTTTGTCGGCTAAGAGCGTCGGCAACGACATTTGCCTTGCCTGGGTGGTAGCGAATCTCACAGTCGTAGTCGTTGAGAAGTTCGACCCATCTGCGTTGGTGCATATTCAGTTCTTTCTAGTTTAAGATGTGTTGTAGGCTCTTATGGTCGGTGAAGACCATACACTTGGTACCATACAGGTAGTGTCACCAAATCTTTAACGTAAAAACAACTGCACCGAGTTCGAGATCGTGGGTTGTGTAGTTCTTCTCGTGGACTTTGAGTTGGCGAGACGCGTATGCGATTACCTTGTCTCGTTGCATGAGGACACAACCAAGACCTAGGTTAGAGGCATCGCAATAAACAATAAAATCGTCGTTTCCATCGGGTAGCGCGAGCACGGCTGCATTGCAAAGAATACGCTTAAGAGTTTGAAAGGCATCCTCTTGTTCAGTTCCCCAAACAAAAGTCTTGTTTTTATGCGTAAGAGAGGTGAGAGGAATGGCGATTTTAGAGAAATCAGTGATAAATCGGCGGTAATAACCTGCCAATTCGAGAAAAGAACGAACTTTGGACAGAGTTTTCGGTGTAATCCAACTCTTAACTGCTACAATCTTCGCGGGATCGATGTGAATACCTTGACTGTTGAGGATGTGACCGAGGAATTGAACCTCCTCAAGGCAAAATTCACACTTGGAGAACTTGGCATAGAGGCGATTTCCTTGGAGAAGCTCAAAAACCAAACGGAGATATTGTGCGTGTTTGGCTTTCGAATTTGAATAGATAAGGATATCATCGTTAAACACGATGACAAAGCGATCAAGAAAGGGTTTACACACGTGATTCATCAAATCCATGAAGACCGCGGGTGCGTTGGTAAGTCCAAAGGATATTACCACGAATTCGTAATGGCCATAACGAGTGCGAAAAGCGGTTTTCGGTATATCCTGTTCCTGAATACGTAGTTGATGATAACCAGAGCATAGATCGATTTTAGAAAAACACGTAGCGCCTTGCAATTGATCAAATAAATCATCGTTTCGGGGTAAAAGATAGCGATTCTTGATAGTAAGCTTATTGAGTTCCCTATAATCGATGCACATTCGAAACGATCAATCCTTCTTCTTTACGAAAAGGACAGGTGCGCCCCATGGAGATGTGGTAGGACGTATGAAGCCTTTATCAAGTAATTCATGGAGTTGACTAGAAAGTTCACGCATTTCAGACGGTGCGAGGCGATAAGGGGCTTTAGCGACAAGGTTAGCTCCAGGAATAAGGTCGATACGAAAATCGATATCACGAGTGGGAGGTAGACTTGGTAATTCGTCAGAAAACATTAGGAAAATCACGAACCACAAGTACCTTTTCCATTGCTTTCTTTTCCTTCTCCACTACTACAATGTGTGCCAAGAAAGCCATGTATTCCCTTCGGAGATACTTGCTTGCTTGAATGCATGACATGAGTTTCAATTCGTTCGAAGATACTTCACCATATACACATAGTTGATCACCGTTTGAAAGAGAGAAACAGATCATCTTTTCGAAACAAACAACTTCAGCATGATTTTCACGAAGAAAATCCATGCCTACTGTGATATCGAAACTACCAAGTTGCATTGGGATGAGATCGATCGGGAAAACGCGATTTTTGAGCTCAAGAGTACAATCACGGAGAACAGAACTAATAGTGACGGTTCTTCCGATGGAGATTTCTACGTTGAATGTCGTTGGGAGGTTAGCGTGTTTACGGTTTAGGAGCTTTTCAAATTCAAACCACAAAAAACAGTTATCGGCTCCAGTATCAAATAAACACGAAGCATAAATACCGTTAAAAAAGAACGTACCATTGATAATATTGTTGTCAGTCTGAGCCTAGCGGACGTTGATGTTGAAAGTTCTTCTGTGGGCTGCTTGTTGTGGTTGTTGCTGCTGTTGTTGCTGCTGCGGTGGTTGTGGCTGACGCTTTCTTGTTTCACCACACGATTTGGGCAAACGTTAGCAAAGTTATTAGGGTCACCACAAGAGTAGCAAGCTCGTGCATGAGCATCGGGTGTAGGAGCTGCTTGGTTACCCTGGATAGCAAGAGGTTGAGCTGGTGGTGCTGAAGGAGCTTGAACTTGAGATTGTTAATACGGGCCTGAACGGCAGTGAGAAATGTAATGAATATAGATATTGCAGTTTGCACAGAAATGGCAATTAACCCCAGCTGGGTGATGGTGAGTGCAAGTTGGGCATAGGGGATGAACACCAGTGTACGCACGCTTAGCAGGCGGTGCGTTGGTGTTAGGAGCATGGCGATTCTGGTTCTGGTTGGGTTGTACGGGAACAACATTGAGAGGAGCTGTAACACCTCAAAATTTCATGTCCAATAATGTATTGACACGTGTCATAAGCTTTGAACGTGTGAAAGAATACTCTAGAGGGACTAAAGTTGACAAACAAGGAAAGTGTGTGAATATAAGGGTTCAAAATGTCAACATGGGATAAATATACTTTACAATAACCCTACATAATGTTTATACCCTTAAACGAATGAATCATGGATCATACGAAGCTAATTGTGAAAGAAAGTGAGAGATTACAAACTACAGGGGTTAAATGTGTCAACATGTTTAAGGAATACCTCTGAGTGACCTTTTAGCAAACCCGAAGCCTTGTAACGATTAATTATGCTCACTAGAATGCATGATAAAAATTTCACCAAGTTTCGTTATCGTATGAGAAAGTTATGATAAAATTCGTATACGAGGGGTTAAAAGCGTCAACGTTGAAATTTATGACTTTTTCGGGTGATCAAAAGTTAACAAGGGCTTCACAAAGATTGGTTATGTCTTAGAGTCCCTAGAAATCAATTTAGAGGGCTCATAGTACAAAAAGAAAGGTTGAAACAACTTTTGGAAGGACCAAGGACTAACAGTGCAAAAGCTGAAAACTTGTTAACCTGTTCTGCATAGCCACAAGGGCCGCGTAAGGTCAGGCAGGACCCTTACGCGGGCCGCCTCGGCCTCCCAGATACAGAAAACACTGACAGGTGTCTGTCCAGCCATGTTAACCGACTTAGATTGATTGTTTTGCATACCATGGGCTGTCCAAACTGGTTTTTAGAGTATAGGGACACTTGGGATGCAACAAGGATCACTTATAGACTTGCTTGGTATGATCTAGTGAGATTAAACTCACTATATAAAGGCCACATTGTTGCAATTTTGATCACTCATTCCATACTTCACTCCTGAGGATTTCTGGAGCTCAAGACCACCTCCTAAGCATCACTAGTCATTGGACCTTGGTAAGCTTCCTTACCCTTCCTTAATCATGTTTTACTTAGTTAATTAGCTTAAAGTCAAATCGTCGTAATTTTGGTTTGACTTAACGATTAATCACTAACGGTCTAGTGATTAGTCAAATTGAAAGTAGTTATAAGTTGGTATTTATGTGGGCATTAAACCCTTAAAAGGGCACCCTCTGAATTCCACTCTAACTAGGTCAAATGTCGGGTCAAACTTAATCCGAAAAAGTCAACAGAATCTTAATTTCCGAATTAACACATATTTAGCAATGTAGAAGATGTGTAACCTATTTTGCCACTCATATAACTTGGTAATTAATGCAAGAACATGTCTAAGCATGTCCGACCCGACAATTTTCAGTTTGGGACCGATTCGGAACCGAAAGTCGCGTAAATTGACCATTTCTTTGACTTTCAGTTCTGACCCATATTAGCATGATTTAGAAATGCCTTAGAGCTTCATTAGGACCGGGTTATATGATAGGATAACCCTCTGTGATTGACTCGTTGATTGTCCGATTCATTTACACGTTTCTGTTAATTGCTTAATGTTGACCATAATGCCCATTTGACCTTAAAACGAGAATTTTGGAAATATGAGAGGACAATAATCTTTGTTACTGATTTATAAACATGTCCCTAAAATTTCACATCAGTTGGAGGTCTAGATTAGGAGTTATGTTGGAGGTCTAGATTAGGAGTTATGCTCAATAGCGTAATTAGAAGGCCTTTTATTAATTAAACGGCGTAATTAGCATAAAGCCTATCTAAACCCAATTTATGCCACCAAACCTTTTAGCCACTGATGTAATATAATATTTTGGGATTTTTGAAGATTTTTAATTATTTTTAAACTGATCATAACCTAAGGTTATTGCCTCGATTCGATAAATACCGATTATACCATTTTCGTTTATAAAATGAGTTTTACACGACATGTTGATACCAAATCTTTTGCCACTGATTTTATATGATAAATGAAGTATTTTGAACTTTATAACCTGATCAGAAAACTAAGATTCCTGTTATAACTCGGAAATCGCTTTAAACGACTCTTTACGCGTATTAAACCCATAGTATGGGTTTAAAAACCATTTTGTCATATAAGACTTATCACCAACTGATATAACCTATTAAATTAAGTTGTTTTACTGATTATTTCAGATCCGAATCTCAGAATTATAATTAATCTCTTTTATAATCTTTTAAATGACCAAAATACCCCTACGGGGCTTAATTTGAGATTAAACTCGTTTTGGGCATAATGGAAGGTATCCTACTGATATCACAACATATTTAAAGCATATTAACTTAGGAAACCTGTTCGTGACTCTTTCGGTTACCCGTTATGCGTTATTCGCGTTCGGTTCGGCTTATGTAACTAGTTTGCATAAATTAGCCGAAACGGGTCGAACCTTATCATTTTTATCTCAAAATCCAGAATGTGTTTAGTTTACCCATATTATACAAGTCTTCAAACTTGTCGGGTCTAAATCACATTCTATTCCGGTCTTCGCTTAATCATGCGTTCGAACCGTAGCTTCCTTTAAAACTAACCGGTCTAAGTTTAGGCTTAATTAAAGACCCGTTAGGATTCTAATAGGTTATTATAAACCTTCGTTCCAGAATATGAGACCCGGTAAAAGCTACGTGCACTTGTTTGTTGTGATTATTACTTGCAAAGGAAAATACTTTTAACTTATTTTCCCTATACGGGCTTGGGGTATGGTATATAAAATACCGCTTGGTCGGGCATTGAATCTTTAATCGAATGGAGGTTAATTCATTGAAATGACCCGTTTAAATTGTTTTGTTGCTTAAAGCCTTTGGGGGGTTAATGACCATGTCCCAGATATCCTTGGCATCATTTTACGAAATGGCCACGACCTAAGCACGGGGTGTAGTTTAGCGTTTAACCCACTTTAGACAAGATTCAATTATATCGGGTTTTGATAATAGTTTAGCGTTAAACCCACATACTTACTATTATTATTATGTAAAGCATAGGATCACGTAGTCACATAACACATAGGCACATAAGCACATAAGCACATAAGCACATAAGCAGATAAGTACATAAGCACATAGGAGCACATAGTCCACGTAAGCACATATTTTGCACATATTCACCTATCTTTCAAGTTGCGATGCGCGTTCGAGTGTTGCGAGTCGATAGCGAGTAGCGTAAGCGAGTAGTGTAAGCGAATGGCATAGCGTACATCAGCAAGTACCACATCGAGTGAGAGTTCTTAGTTTGTCGGCGATTTGTTAGCGTTTTTAGCTGATGATAGCTGCGCGAGTTGTGCGCGTTTAGTAAAGCGAGGAGCGAAAAGCGAATAAATTTCCAAAATCGAAGCATATAAACATATGAACACATAAAGTCGATAAATCATGAAATCAGCGGCTGCGGGCTCAGAATCGAAACAGAGTACCTTGGGTGTTAGGCATCGACTACCCAAAGTGATTCGACTATCCTCAACGAGATCGAGTACACGCTTTGGCCTAATAGACTATGCTCTCGCTGTAACACAGTGATTGGCACTCATCCTTTCGGTTACTACGTGACCCGGGTCGTCAGAACCCATCGAGACTTTGGTGAGAGGTTTGTAAAATCAATATAGGGAGTGGAATAGGTCATTAAGGTACGGGTTTCACCCCTAACTTCACAACTTCATCCCTGAAAGTGTGGTAAAACATCTCTTTCTCGTGGTTTATACCGTGATGAGTGTAAAAATACGCGTAGAGTGAGTGACTTTATCAAGAGTTCTTGGTTTTCACACCTAATCTCGACTCAATCACTCATTAGTGTTATGCGAGTGTTTTCAAAAATGTGTGTGTTGTGTCAGCCTTAGGAAAGGCAGATAGTATTTCAGCCTTAGGAAATTTCGGCTAATTTGTAACACCTCGAAAATTTACGTCCAATAATGTAGTGACACGTGTCATGGACCTTGAATATGTAAAAACATACTTTAGAGGGACTAAAGTTGACAAACGGTGAAACTATGTAAATTCAAGGGTTCAAAGTGTCAATGATTGATAAATAAGCCCTACAATAACCCTACATGATGTTTATAATCTTAACGGGTAAATCATGGATCATACGAAGCGAAAAAAATGAAAGAAAGTGAGGAATTACAAACTATAGGGACTAAAAGTGTCAACATGTTGAAATTATACCTCTGAGTGATCTTTTGGCAAACCCGAAGCTTTGTAATGATAAAATATACTCACAAGAGCATGTGATAAAAATTTCATGAAGTTTCGTAAACGTATGAGAAAGTTGTGATCAAAACCGTATACGAAAGGTTAATTACGTTAACGTTGATTTCGTGACTTTTCGGGTAAGCGCAAAGTTGTTCAAGGACCTACCCATATTTATAAAAGTCCCAAGGTCTATAAAAGTCAGATATATGGGCCAAAAGTGCTAAATAAATAGCTTAAACACGTATCATAAGTTCAGGGACTGAATTGCAAATATTGGAAAACTTATAAACCTGGTCACCACACCCTCGCGCTGCGCGACGTGGTCCTCGTGCTACGCGAGCGCCTGCCAGCGACAGAATAATGCGCACAGGTGCCAGTTGCTGTTCTGATCGAGTGGATACCAGCTGTTGTCGATTATAAGAGTTCACCAATGAACTTTCATGCAATCTGAGACCTTTGTCCTCATTTAACAACATCAGAAAACCCCTGCAACAGCCTTTAATCTGATCAAAACTTGTTTTAAAGCTCACCATTGTTGCAAACATTCAAGCACTTGCATTCACAAAATTCACAAGACTTCTCCTGGAGCTTTCTGGACGCCAAGGCTACCTCATAGTGATCTCTAAGCTTGATTAGGACCATTGTAAGTGTTTATATCATCCCCTAATCCGTTCTAGCTTAGTGTTTTTACCGAAAGTCAAAGTATCGTAATTTAAACTTGACTTTATAATTAAACGAGATTGGCTCTGTCAAATCTCAAATTGAAAGTACCTGCATGTTGGTATTTATGTGTGTAACAAACCCCTAAAAGGGTATTATCAGATTCACACTCTAAATATGCTAATTGTCGAGTCAAAGCATTTCGTAAAAAGTCAACAGAATATGTTTTTGCAAAAATAAGCTTGATTAACAATGTAGGCTACATGCAACCTGTTTGATCATCAAAATAACTTTATAATTAATGTAAGATCATGTTTCTTCATGATCAACTCGACAATTTTCTGTATTACACCCGAATCGGAACCGAAAGTCTCATAAATGGACTTTTTCTTTGACTATCGGTTCTGATCCGTACATGCATGTTAAGATCTGCACTAGAGCATATTTTGGACCAACTTTCATATATGTTTAACTCTCTGGAATTTTACATCTTGGTTCCATGTTTAACTGATTCATATGCATGCTACCGGGTTATGCTTAAATATGACTATTTTGCCCTTTTTACTATAAAACACGATTTTTGAAAAAGTGAAAGAGTAGAAACCTTTTTTACTGATTTATAAACTTGCACCGAAAATTTGACATCAATCCGAGGTCTGGGTTGTGAGTTATGCTCAATATCGCAAATAAAGCGGTTTTTATTAATTAAACGGCGTTATGAGCATAACACCTACCAAAACCTAATTTTTGACATCAAAATATATACCTACTGTTGTTATATAATATTTTGGGAATTATAAGGATTTTTAATAATTTTTAAACTGATTTAATCATAGAGTTTTAGCCTTAAATCGATTATTGTCAGTTTTGCCCTTTTGGGCTATAAAATGAGTTTTATAAATCCTTTTGACCCCAAACCTTTTTCTACTGATTTTATTTGTTAAATACAATATTTTGAGCATTCTGGAAATATAAAAATATCAGCTTTCTTGTGAAAACCCATAAATGGCTCCAAATCGCCTTTTTACGCATTTTTATCGCATAGTATGTACTATAATCATATTAAACCTATAAGGTTGATACCTACTGATGTTTTTAGTATATTTTTATAAAATAACAGTAAGTATAAGTTTATAAACTCAGATTCCCAAGTTTGACATTTTAAGCCCTTGTAAAATTACCAAAATACCCCTAACGAGCATAGTTTGGTTTTAATTGATGATTTTCACTTATGGGTCATAATCTACTGTTATAATATGTTAAATTAAGTATTTTTACTGTATGAATCAGACCTACAACTCAGATTACAAATTTAACTCTTTTATAATCTTTTAAATGACCAAAATGCCCTTATAAGGCATAAGTTGAGTTTAAATTCATTCGGGGCATAATAGAACATAACTTACTAATATTATGACATATTTAGAGCATATTATCTCAGGGAACTTGCATATGACTCTTACGGTTACCCGTAACGCACTTTTCGCGTTCGGTTCGGTTTATGTAACTAGTTTGCATAAATTGACCGAGACGGGTCAAACATTATCATTTTTGTCTCAAAATCCAGAATGTATTTAGTATACCCATATTATACAAGTATTCCAACTTGTCGGGTCTAAATCACATTCTATCCGGTCTTCGCTTAATCGTGCGTTTAAACCGTTTCGTCCTTTTAAATAACCGGTCTAAGCTTTAGCTTAATTAAAGGCCGTAGAAATCTAATAGGTTATTTATAAACCTTCGTTCCAGATTAGGAGCACCGGTAAAAGCTACCTACCTTTTTGCTTGTTGAGATAAATACTTACCAAGGTAAATACTTTTAACTTATTTTCCCTATACGGGCTTGGGGTACGGTATATAAAATACCGCTTGGTCTAGCATTAAATTCTTTAATCGAATAGTGGTTAAATTTATTGAGATGCTATGTTTTGATTGAATGTTTTGTTTGCTTAAAGCTTTTGGGGGGTTAATGACCATGTCCCGGATATCCTCGGCATTATCTTACGAGATGGCCACGACCTGAGCACGGGGTGTAGGCATACACCTGTCAAGTGTATAACTCAATATTGTGGTGTGTCTATTGATCTTTAACCCGGCACGAACCGGGCTACTGAACGCATAAGTAACATGTAAATCCTTTACAAGATTATATTACATAATTATCCCAAGTTATAAAATATTTTTGTGCCATGAGCATTCAAATCAATTTTAAATCATTTCAAAATGAGTCAGTTAAATTGTATTTACCAGTGTAAACTGACGTATTTTTCCCAAAAGGTTTAGTGCAGGTACTACACGTAATAGGCTGGCTGTCTTCTAGAGCGTCCACAATAAGTCTCGCAAGCTTGGACGACAATAAACTGTTGAACAATATCTTATTTTATTTCGATCCGCCTGTGGATCCGTTTCAACTACTCGTGATATTTAATATTACATTTTATTTAAAGTTGAAATGAATCTATCTTTGCTTCCGCTGTGCATTATTATATTGTGTTGTTTGTCTATGATGATACCAACTACGTCACTATACTCCCCACCGGGCCCACCGGTGACACGTGGAAAATAGGGGTGTGACAGGTTGGTATCAGAGCCAACTCTGAGTGAATTAAACACTAGCCTTTTGTGTTTAATCTCAGTTACACAATTGCACATTCCTCGATTCTCGAGTCTAGACAAAGAACTTAGGAAATTTCCAAATTTTTGTTTAAATTTTCTAACTTTGTCTTATATATATTTTGTTGTATCACTTGTTTGTTTTGACAGGTAGTTAAACATGCCGCCAAGAATGAGAGGACGAGGATGGGGACGGGGCGGACACGTAGCTCCAAATGATCACGAAGCCGGGCCTTCGCACCGGCGAACACCTTCGGGCTCTCATAACACAGATGCCCAAAATCTATGGAGGTCCTTCACTGAACCAGCCTCCTCACCATCCATTCCCCACTCATTTGGGCCTCATTCGGAGAATGAGCCCCATCACTCACAGCAGTCCTACATTCCTCTAGGACCCTCATCACCTTTTGACAACACGTCACCCGTCTTTCAGGGCCTGTACAACCCTGATGATTACCTTCAAGAACCAGTGGGTTTTAACCCACTTGGACCCGATGACCACTTTCCCGGTGGCAACGACATGGACGTTGATGAAGATACCGATCCTTCTATGCCACCATCTGGAACACCGAACCACCCCATCGAGATTTCTGATGGGTCACCTTTCTTGGGATCACCATACAATGGTCCCGATAGTTATGAGGAGATGTTCAAACAGTATGACTGGGTATTTACCCCCAGTTATCATAACTCTCCTTTGCACCAGCCACACCAGTCTCCCCTACATCAGGCACACAACTCTCCCTTACACCAATCTTACCATAACTCTCCTCTTCACCCATCATACCATAACTCTCCTCTGCACCTGCCTCACCACTCTCCCCTACACCAGCAGGAGCAGCCACAGCAGCAGCAGAATCCTTCCGAGGATTCCCGATTTGTAGCAGTCACTCCGCCAGCAGCAGCACCTCCACTTCATCCTCCCTCGCCTCCGAGGCGAAGGAGAACTACAGCGCGGATTTCCGCACGAGGAGGAGTGCGTATCAGCACCCCTCCACTTTCGAGTGGCAGCCGGTACTCGCCGGTCCACGAAGAATCGGAGACGGGAGAGTCATCGCATCCCATCTCTGAAGTAGCAACGGCGCCAGTCGCGCCACAGCCACAGCCACAGCCTCAGCCACCATTGGGATTTGGAGAACCAATCCCCGCTTACACTAATGCTGCAGCATTTAACCCCTTCGAGCAGCAGTTTCACACGGGGTATAACTTTACGGAGGATCCATACTGGATAGCAGCAAACTCCAGCACCTTCCATCAAGAGGCTCCCTTCGGAGGTCCCTGGGCTACGGGACCCTCGACTTATGGGTATCCACCATATGGGTACCAACAACCGCAGCCTCCTCAACCTCCACCTTATCAGCCTCCTCAGCCTTCGTACTATCAACAGCCACCCCAGGCGCCGACGATGTCACCGCCGCAATTTCAAGAGATTCTTCAGGAGATACATGAGGTGAGAGACGAAATGCGGCAAGAGTTGCAGCAGGATAGGAGACATAACCGGGGGATGTTTCAGAAGGTGGTGGATTTGCTTAAGGGGAAGAAAAAGAAGGATCATTGAATCCTTTGTTTGTTGGTTATTTTAGTATGGTACTCATGTCCCTGCGTGGACATTTATTTATTTATTTCTGTACTCTACCCCTGCGTGGGTATTTATTTCTGTTCTGCCCCTGCGTGGGCATATCTTTTATTTAACCCCTGCGTGGGTTTGTTGTTTTGTTGGCCCCTGCGTGGGCATATGATTTATGTAAAAGACCCGTTTAGGGCAACTTGTACTGATTTATTTTTATTTGAAATGGTTAATTTAAATTTCATTTTTAAAATTATGTGTATAAACATAGTGTATGAATAAATGAAAAATAACATTTAATATTTTGATTTACCATTTTAATAATATAATAAGAATCTTAAAAGGTAAAACCTAGCTGTTATGTTGTCATAAATCTAGCCAATATGGTGGAACCTGTTTAAAAAGATTCAAATCTCTGTTAACATCTGTAAACATGTTAACATTCTTGGCTAATGTGATCCGTAAAATCACACACGCCACCCTTTTTATAAAATATCCAAGTTTAATATTTCCATATATAATTGGTTGTTACATAATGCCTACGGGTTATAATTAATGTCATATAAAACAAAAAGGCAGTTGTAGTCTATGCACTCCCTGCCAAGAAAAGGATTGATTTGTCTCATTTATTCAAGCCTTAATCCTATAAGATCTAAAATTGTAATTTAGAAAGTTGTCTACGTGACTAGGCTTATTATGCCAATATTATATTTCATTCTAAAAAGATTAATAGTGAAATTCCTGAATGAAATTATTAAATTAACTAATATGGCTTTTATTTACCATGGTTAATAAATCGTCAAGAACGATAATACTGTTTAGACTTCTAAATAGACCTTGTCCTTATTTTTTTGTGTAGCAATTAAGACTACATGACTAAGTCAGAAGAGTTAAACAGTCGTCCGGCACAAAACCCTGAAAATGCTCCGATATTAGTAACTGGTGCAGAATTGAAAGCACTAGTGAATGATGCCGTGGTCGAAGCACTGAATAGACAATTTAGTGAAGCAAGCGGGACCCGAAGTAGGACCCGAACCGCATCACGTTCCAAGCCGAGAACGCACTCAGAGGCTCACAGCAAGCCACCCTCTAAGAAAGAGGTACCTAAAAAGGAGGAACCCAAAAAGGATAATGATCGACACTCATCGAATCAAAATAGTGTTCCCCCAAAGAAGAAAGAGTTTGAAGCTAAACCTCAAACCAAATCATGTACTTACAAGTACTTCGTGTCTTGTAAACCCAGAGACTTTACTGGGGGAAAAGGAGCGGTCGATTGCATGACCTGGTTGGATGAAATGGATACTGTAGTGGATATCAGCGGGTGTGCTGATCGGGATGTAGTGAAGTACGTATCCCAATCTTTCAAAGGAGACGCTCTGGCGTGGTGGAAATCTCTTATACAAGCTACCGGAAAGGCCACACTTTACAGTATGTCATGGGAACAGTTCGAGGCCCTTATTAAAGAAAATTTTTGCCCACAACATGAAGTTGAAAGGATAGAGTCAGACTTCGTATCATTGGTGATGAAAAATTTAGACTGCCAGGCATACCTCACCACTTTCAACACATTGTCAAGGTTGGTTCCATACTTGGTAACCCCGGAGCCGAAAAGGATTGCTCGCTTTATTGGGGGTTTGGCTCCTGAGATTAAAGCCAGTGTTAAGGCATCGAGGCCTACAACTTTCAGATCAGTAGCTGATCTATCTCTCTCTCTCACCCAGGACGTAGTCAGGTTGAGAGCACTTAGGAACTCGGAAGAGAATAAGAGAAAGCGTGAGGACGATACCTCACGGAGATCGGAGAAGAGACACCGAGGGAATCACGACCACAGGAAAGGGTCGGGATCTAAGAGAGAGGGGCAACAATCGGGGGATAAGCCCAGGTGTAAAACTTGCAAGAAAAACCACTTTGGGAAATGTCGTTTTGAGTCGAAGTCGCAGTCCCACACGAGACCCTGTGGAATCTGCAAATCTACTGATCATACGACTTTGAAGTGTAAGGGTCTGAAGGATGCAACATGTTACGGTTGCAACGAGAAAGGGCACATTAAGTCTAATTGCCCAAAATACGCTAAGAAAGCCGATGATGGAAAGAAGACCAATGCAAGGGTCTTCAGGATGGACGCTAAGGAAGCAGTTCAAGATGACAACGTTATTACAGGTACTTTTCTTGTAAATGATGTTTTTGCTAGAGTCTTGTTTGATTCTGGAGCGGATAAGTCTTTTGTAGATAATAAGTTTTGTGAGTTGTTAAAATTGCCTGTAAAAGCCTTAAGTGTGAAGTATGAGGTGGAGTTAGCTGATGGAACCATAGAAACAGCCTCAACTGTTTTAGATGGATGTGTTATATCCATTAGGAATCGTTCTTTTCCTTTGTCCCTACTACCCTTTAAGCTCACCGGCTTTGATGTAGTTATAGGCATGGATTGGTTATCACATAACCAAGCCCAGATTGTATGCAACAGGAAACAAGTGATAGTCAAAACTCCATCTGGGGAGTCACTTACCATCCAAGGAGATACACAACATGGATTGCCTGAGCAAGTGTCCATGCTCAAGGCATCCAGATGTATGCAGAAAGGTTGTGTCATTTATATGGCACAAGTTACCATTGATGAACAGAAGCCCAAAATTGAAGACATCCCTATCATTTCGGAATATCCTGAAGTTTTTCCCGAAGAACTACCTGGTTTACCACCAGATAGGCAAGTGGAATTTCGAATTGACATCATCCCTGGTGCTGCACCAGTAGCGAGAGCGCCCTATAGGTTAGCACCAACGGAGATGAAGGAATTAAGGACGCAGTTGGATGACCTGTTAGCTAAAGGTTTTATTAGGCCTAGTTCGTCTCCCTGGGGAGCGCCGATCTTATTTGTCAAGAAGAAGGATGGATCGATGCGTTTGTGCATCGATTACCGTGAGCTTAACAAAGTCACTATCAAGAATAGGTATCCTCTGCCCAGGATCGACGATCTGTTCGATCAGTTACAAGGAGCAAGCTATTTTTCTAAGATCGACTTGAGGTCGGGCTATCATCAGTTGAAGGTCAAGGATGAAGATGTACACAAGACAGCGTTTAGGACTCGTTATGGACATTACGAGTTCCTAGTGATGCCTTTCGGGCTCACTAACGCACCGGCCGCATTCATGGATCTCATGAATCGCGTCTGCAAGCCTTATCTGGATAAATTTGTCATCGTCTTTATTGACGACATCCTTATTTACTCGAAGAACAAAGCTGATCACGAGAAACACCTTCGTTGTATTCTCAAACTCCTACATCAAGAGAAACTTTACGCCAAATTTTCGAAGTGTGAATTTTGGCTTCGGGAAGTCCAATTCCTCGGGCATGTAGTAAGTGAGCGTGGTATCCAAGTGGATCCCGCTAAGGTGGAAGCAGTTATGAATTGGCAAGAGCCAAAAACGCCTACTGAAATTCGCAGTTTCCTGGGTTTAGCAGGATATTATAGGCGTTTCATCGAAAACTTTTCAAGGATTGCTGCGCCCTTAACCGCGTTGACACGAAAGAAAGTTAAGTTTGATTGGGGCCCTAAGCAGCAGGAATCCTTTGATATTTTGAAGAAAAAGTTGAGCAATGCACCGGTGTTAACATTGTCAGAAGGTATAGAAGAATTTGTGGTGTACTGTGATGCATCACACACTGGTATGGGCTGTGTACTCATGCAAAAAGGCAAGGTTATTGCCTACGCTTCACGACAGCTAAAGGTGCACGAGAAGAACTACACCACCCACGACTTGGAATTGGGTGCCGTTGTATTTGCATTAAAGCTATGGAGACATTACTTATATGGTACCAAGTGTGTGATCTATTCAGATCACAAGAGCCTTCAACATTTGTTTAATCAGAAGGACTTAAACATGAGGCAAAGACGCTGGATGGAAACTCTAAATGATTATGATTGTGAAATAAAGTACCATCCAGGCAAGGCAAATGTAGTTGCCGACGCCTTGAGCAGAAAAGAAAGGGTAAAGCCGATAAGAATCAATGCCAAGCGCATTGAAATCAAGAATGATTTGAACGAAAGGATACTAGCTGCACAGAAGGAAGCTGTGTTAGAAGCTAATTATCCTGAAGAAAAGTTGGGAGTAACTGAGGAGCAGTTATCCCATGACAAGGACGGAATGCTTAGATTGAATGGACGAATATGGGTTCCCATTTATGGAGGACTTCGGGATGTCATCCTTCAGGAAGCCCACAGTTCCAAATATTCTGTTCATCCTGGAGCAGACAAGATGTACCAGGATTTAAAAGCAAACTACTGGTGGATTGGTTTGAAAAAGTCCGTAGCTACTTATGTGTCTAAATGTTTGACTTGTGCGCAAGTCAAAGCAGAGCATCAGAAACCGTCAGGTTTGTTACAACAACCTGAAATTCCCACATGGAAGTGGGAGATGGTGACAATGGATTTCATCACCAAGTTGCCAAAGACGAGAAAGGGAAATGATACTATATGGGTCATAGTAGATAGACTGACGAAGTCAGCACATTTTCTACCCATCAAGGAGACTTATAGCTCCGATATGTTAGCTCAATTATACGTTGACAAGATTGTAGCTCTGCACGGTATACCTGTGTCTATTATCTCTGACAGAGATACTAGATACACGTCACATTTTTGGAAAAGTTTCCAACAATCTTTGGGCACTCGTTTGAATTTTAGTACGGCTTATCATCCACAGACTGACGGTCAGAGTGAGCGTACTATTCAAACTTTGGAAGATATGTTACGTGCATGTGCGATTGATTTGGGTGGTAGTTGGGATAAGAACCTACCACTAATTGAATTCTCCTACAACAATAGCTACCACACCAGCATAAAAGCCGCGCCTTTTGAGGCCTTATACGGTAGAAAGTGTAGATCGCCTATTTGTTGGGCGGAAGTTGGAGATGTCCAACTATCGGGACCGGAAATTGTTTTTGAGACAACGGACAAGATTGTCCAGATTCGCGATCGATTGAGAGCTGCCAGGGATAGGCAGAAAATTTATGCGGATCCACAGCGCAAAGATTTTCACTTCGAAGTAGGTGATAAAGTGTTGCTTAAAGTATCGCCCTGGAAGGGGGTGATGCGATTTGGTAAGAAAGGCAAGCTAAGCCCGAGATACATAGGACCTTTCGAGATTATCGAAAGTATCGGGTCAGTTGCTTATAAGTTGAACTTGCCTGAAGAACTTAGTGCTATCCATAATGTGTTCCACATCTGTAATTTGAAGAAGTGTTCCGCTGAGGAACCACTGGTTATACCGTATACAGATGTACATATAGATGAAAGCTTGAAATTTGTGGAAAAGCCGTTGTCGATTGAAGACCGAAAGGTAAAGAAGCTTCGAAGGAAGCACATACCTATTGTTAAGGTCAAATGGGATGCCCGTAGAGGTCCCGAATACACGTGGGAGGTAGAATCCACGATGAAAGAAAAATACCCTCATTTGTTTCAGTAAATATCGAGGTCGAGATTTCTTTTAAGGGGGTGAGGATGTAACACCTTGAAAATTTACGTCCAATAATGTAGTGACACGTGTCATGGACCTTGAATATGTAAAAACATACTTTAGAGGGACTAAAGTTGACAAACGGTGAAACTATGTAAATTCAAGGGTTCAAAGTGTCAATGATTGATAAATAAGCCCTACAATAACCCTACATGATGTTTATAATCTTAACGGGTAAATCATGGATCATACGAAGCGAAAAAAATGAAAGAAAGTGAGGAATTACAAACTACAGGGACTAAAAGTGTCAACATGTTGAAATTATACCTCTGAGTGATCTTTTGGCAAACCCGAAGCTTTGTAATGATAAAATATACTCACAAGAGCATGTGATAAAAATTTC
Source organism: Helianthus tuberosus (assembly GCA_030545235.1). Taxonomy (NCBI): domain Eukaryota; kingdom Viridiplantae; phylum Streptophyta; class Magnoliopsida; order Asterales; family Asteraceae; genus Helianthus; species Helianthus tuberosus. The sequence goes on from CM060430.1 coordinate 33,104,790, forward strand.
ATGAAGTTTCGTAAACGTATGAGAAAGTTGTGATCAAAACCGTATACGAAAGGTTAATTACGTTAACGTTGATTTCGTGACTTTTCGGGTAAGCGCAAAGTTGTTCAAGGACCTACCCATATTTATAAAAGTCCCAAGGTCTATAAAAGTCAGATATATGGGCCAAAAGTGCTAAATAAATAGCTTAAACACGTATCATAAGTTCAGGGACTGAATTGCAAATATTGGAAAACTTATAAACCTGGTCACCACACCCTCGCGCTGCGCGACGTGGTCCTCGCGCTACGCGAGCGCCTGCCAGCGACAGAATAATGCGCACAGGTGCCAGTTGCTGTTCTGATCGAGTGGATACCAGTTGTTTTCGATTATAAGAGTTCACCAATGAACTTTCATGCAATCTGAGACCTTTGTCCTCATTTAACAACATCAGAAAACCCCTGCAACAGCCTTTAATCTGATCAAAACTTGCTTTAAAGCTCACCATTGTTGCAAACATTCAAGCACTTGCATTCACAAAATTCACAAGACTTCTCCTGGAGCTTTCTGGACGCCAAGGCTACCTCATAGTGATCTCTAAGCTTGATTAGGACCATTGTAAGTGTTTATATCATCCCCTAATCCGTTCTAGCTTAGTGTTTTTACCGAAAGTCAAAGTATCGTAATTTAAACTTGACTTTATAATTAAACGAGATTGGCTCTGTCAAATCTCAAATTTAAAGTACCTGCATGTTGGTATTTATGTGTGTAACAAACCCCTAAAAGGGTATTATCAGATTCACACTCTAAATATGCTAATTGTCGAGTCAAAGCATTTCGTAAAAAGTCAACAGAATATGTTTTTGCAAAAATAAGCTTGATTAACAATGTAGGCTACATGCAACCTGTTTGATCATCAAAATAACTTTATAATTAATGTAAGATCATGTTTCTTCATGATCAACTCGACAATTTTCTGTATTACACCCGAATCGGAACCGAAAGTCTCATAAATGGACTTTTTCTTTGACTATCGGTTCTGATCCATACATGCATGTTAAGATCTGCACTAGAGCATATTTTGGACCAACTTTCATATATGTTTAACTCTCTGGAATTTTACATCTTGGTTCCATGTTTAACCGATTCATATGCATGTTACCGGGTTATGCTTAAATATGACTATTTTGCCCTTTTTACTATAAAACGCGATTTTTGAAAAAGTGAAAGAGTAGAAACCTTTGTTACTGATTTATAAACTTGCACCGAAAATTTGACATCAATCCGAGGTCTGGGTTGTGAGTTATGCTCAATATCGCAAATAAAGCGGTTTTTATTAATTAAACGGCGTTATGAGCATAACACCTACCAAAACCTAATTTTTGACATCAAAATATATACCTACAGTTGCTATATAATATTTTGGGAATTATAAGGATTTTTAATAATTTTTTAACTGATTTAATCATAGAGTTTTAGCCTTAAATCGATTATTGTCGGTTTTGCCCTTTTGGGCTATAAAATGAGTTTTATAAATCCTTTTGACCCCAAACCTTTTTCTAGTGATTTTATTTGTTAAATACAATATTTTGAGCATTCTGGAAATATAAAAATATCAGCTTTCTTGTGAAAACCCGGAAATGGCTCCAAATCGCCTTTTTACGCATTTTTATCGCATAGTATGTACTATAATCATATTAAACCTATAAGGTTGATACCTACTGATGTTTTTAGTATATTTTTATAAAATAACAGTAAGTATAAGTTTATAAACTCAGATTCCCAAGTTTGACATTTTAAGCCCTTGTAAAATTACCAAAATACCCCTAACGAGCATAGTTTGGTTTTAATTGATGATTTTCACTTATGGGTCATAATCTACTGTTATAAAATGTTAAATTAAGTATTTTTACTGTATGAATCAGACCTACAACTCAGATTACAAATTTAACTCTTTTATAATCTTTTAAATGACCAAAATGCCCTTATAAGGCATAAGTTGAGTTTAAATTCATTCGGGGCATAATAGAACATAACTTACTAATATTATGACATATTTAGAGCATATTATCTCAGGGAACTTGCATATGACTCTTACGGTTACCCGTAACGCTCTTTTCGCGTTCGGTTCGGTTTATGTAACTAGTTTGCATAAATTGACCGAGACGGGTCAAACATTATCATTTTTGTCTCAAAATCCAGAATGTATTTAGTATACCCATATTATACAAGTATTCCAACTTGTCGGGTCTAAATCACATTCTATCCGGTCTTCGCTTAATCGTGCGTTTAAACCGTTTCGTCCTTTTAAATAACCGGTCTAAGCTTTAGCTTAATTAAAGGCCGTAGAAATCTAATAGGTTATTTATAAACCTTCGTTCCAGATTAGGAGCACCGGTAAAAGCTACCTACCTTTTTGCTTGTTGAGATAAATACTTACCAAGGTAAATACTTTTAACTTATTTTCCCTATACGGGCTTGGGGTACGGTATATAAAATACCGCTTGGTCTAGCATTAAATTCTTTAATCGAATAGTGGTTAAATTTATTGAGATGCTATGTTTTGATTGAATGTTTTGTTTGCTTAAAGCTTTTGGGGGGTTAATGACCATGTCCCGGATATCCTCGGCATTATCTTACGAGATGGCCACGACCTGAGCACGGGGTGTAGGCGTACACCTGTCAAGTGTATAACTCAATATTGTGGTGTGTCTATTGATCTTTAACCCGGCACGAACCGGGCTACTGAACGCATAAGTAACATGTAAATCCTTTACAAGATTATATTACATAATTATCCCAAGTTATAAAATATTTTTGTGCCATGAGCATTCAAATCAATTTTAAATCATTTCAAAATGAGTCAGTTAAATTTTATTTACCAGTGTAAACTGACGTATTTTTCCCAAAAGGTTAAGTGCGGGTACTACACGTAATAGGCTGGCTGTCTTCTAGAGCGTCCACAATAAGTCTCGCAAGCTTGGACGACAATAAACTGTTGAACAATATCTTATTTTATTTTGATCCGCCTGTGGATCCGTTTCAACTACTCGTGATATTTAATATTACATTTTATTTAAAGTTGAAATGAATCTATCTTTGCTTCCGCTGTGCATTATTATATTGTGTTGTTTGTCTATGATGATACCAACTACGTCACTATACTCCCCACCGGGCCCACCGGTGACACGTGGAAAATAGGGGTGTGACATAATTCGTGCGGGGCTGTAGTATATGGTCCGTACGAAGATGTAGTTTTAGTGAGTTCGAGATAGAGAGTAAAGAATGAGTTCGTATGAAACCCCTACTGGGCTCATGTGAACGGTCTGTTGGTACTTAGACTATAGACTAGGTCAAGCCAAAGACTCGATCTAATTCCCTATAGTCATGGCTCTGATACCAATCTGTCACACCCAACCGATGGCGGAATCATCGGGGCATGGCACTGAGCGAAACAGATTGTTCAAGAGAATCCATAACAACTATTAATGACAATATATTTAACATTAATGTCCCATACCATTAACATATAAAGCAAAAACAGTCATCACAGATATAAGTCTCAAAAACAAAACATTGTTCCGACAACTCAGATTTTTATTGTGGGTTTCTAGACTTCCTACTTGTTTCATCACAGCAAGCTTAGCATCCTATCAACCTGTCACATACGTTAAAATAAAGTCAATACATGAAATGTAAAGGTGATTACACAAGTTTGAATAGCATATAGTATAGAAAGTGTTTACGCATAACCAACATGTATCATGTAACGGGCGATGTAAGTAACTATCAAAACTATGTTCACACTTAACCACGAGACTGCGTTGTGTTGTATGCGCGACACATGTTCACCACTGCGAACACGTGAAGTAAAGTAAAGTGATCCCTAGCAACCCCCGTCCATGACAGGTGCTGAGTCCAAACTATAGTACTATCGTTGCTAGAGGCGGTACCGTGTAACATTGTGTAGGATCGTTGTGTGACCCAAACGAGTCGATCAGAAGAGATCTCGTCCAATGCGAAAGGCGGAAACAGACATATCGGAGTTATTTCAGCTGATTTGCACTTAGATTCACTTAAATTGTCTCTTGTATTGAGATCAGATCGTTTTACAATGCTGGAGACACTTCGGCAGAGCTTCGCTACCGGAATCGAAACGTTACAAATGAATTGAACAAGGCACCTATTTATAGGCAATGCCCAATTCGCACGAGATAGGTCACACAAAATGGACTTCCAATTTCGTGCGAAATGGCCACAATCATCCATTTCGTGCGAAATGGCCTATCCTACATGTTTCTCTATTTTCTCGTACTACGTGCCCTGATCTATCTAATCTATTACAAGACTCGATACAAGACGAAGTCGACAGACTTATGCACCAACAGACTCCCCCTTGGATGTTGACGAAGTCTTCAGTGTCGAGTCTTCGGTATGTCAACTCTTCAGTCTTTATCAGTCTTCTCGCTCTCTCTAAAATATTCTCCATTGTAAGCATCCTCAATCAATCTCTTTCTCTTCTTCTCTCTCTCTTTTCCAAAATCTCAATCTGTCTCTATCTTCTCTTGATCAGATCTCTTGATTCTTTAAGTTCTTTAGCATCAGCAGCTTGCGTGGACAACAGGATTCAAATCTAGCTCTCTACCATTCAAACTCCTCCTTGAATGTTGATCCATAATCTGTATCTGGCTCTCATGTCTTCAGACTCCTCCTTTCGATAAGTTGGGATCGCAGTCTGGAATTGCTCTTAGATCAGGAACCTGGCTCAAAATCTGCATAACTTCATGCTAAAAGTTCACAGGAATCGGAACTTGGCTTTCGCATATCTTCAGAAGTTGAAACCTTGCTGCTTCTGCCTGCACAATCTCTACCTCAAAATAAATTTCACAAATTTAACAATTTGACAAATTTAGAAATCACTGGTAGATATCATTCAACAACAACACTCTTACTTTGAAGTAAATTTATGTATAACAATTTTCATTTCAAAATCAACTCTCCCAACCCTTTTTTCGTCATGTATAGCACTCGGATTTTTGAAAATCAGCTTTCCAACATCAGTTGTCGAAAATAAGATGAAATAAAATCTTTTTGATTTTTCAAAATTTTATACTAAAACACAATTTTTTTGGGTTTTGTTTTTAATGAAAAGCAGTAAAGAAATATTTACAGACAATATTTTTGTGAGTTTATGTAAGAGGATCATATCAGTTTTTGACAAATCACTAACACCGTTAAGCTTTAAACATTTTAAGTTCTAAAGATTCACGTAGATTGTCAGTATACTGATACACTTAAATTTTCACACAAATTTCAATTGTTTCGAGATACAAGATTAGTGTTTTAATGGACTTAAACTTATTCGCGTGACCCACCTCAGAATATACTCCTGTATCTAGACTTGTAGGTCCACCTGGAGGATCGAGTAACCTCTATTCCCTGTTTTCCGACAAACCCGAGAGTGCGGAATCCAAACGGGTAAGTTAAACCAAGTTACGAACACGTAAGACACAAGATTCAACGATTAACACTCAATATATTAATGTAGAAACGGTTACAATACGGTGTTTACAAATGGTCTCTGTAAACTCTCAGTGTGTGTGTTACAATGTGTTCGCTCGCAAATCTATTCAGACTTGTCTAAGTGTTTATGTCTGTTGTCTGGGCTTATATAGTACCACAGTGACGAAAACCAGTGGCCCATGAAATCACGTCAACGAAATCCAAGATCTGGACAAAATTAGGTGATTTCGTCACCTATGGGATTTTGCCAAAGTGTTTTCACCACAAGGGTGATTTCACCAACAAGTGATTTCATCACTTTTTTGGCTTTCTGATTTCGTCCCACATAGACTTGGGCATGGGCTTTGTCACTTGGGCTTCTTCAATGGATGGGCCAAACAAACAATGGGTTACACAAACAAACAACTAGTAAACATAATCTAAATGCAAACTTCACAACACAGTTGCATTTACATCGAACTTTACAAAGTAACTAGTATACCGAGTTAAGACAGGAGGTTGTCTTGACTACGGCCTTCACTTAGTAGCCGAGTCGAACCGAGCTGAGCCGTATCCACAAAATATGTATCAACAAACTCCCCCTTGGATGCTGCTCGCGAGGTTCGTAATCTCGATCTCCATCTCTTGATGGTTCATTTTCTCGGAAAGGATCTTCAAAGTCTTCACGTGACACAATCAGGGAGTGTATCAACAAACTCCCCCTTGGACGATGCTCGTGAATCTTTTGAACTTCAAAACTTTAGATCCTTGTGGTGTTGATGAGTGATCAACTGTAACCAGATCATCTTGATCTTCTGATTGCATCAACGTCGTGTCTTCACTTTACGGCTAGTCGTCTGACACATTCTCTTCGCCTTTAGCTGATTCTGATGTCATATCTGCACATACATGAAAGCTAAACACGCAATGAGAACAACCACTTGGAATACAGACAAATTAACAAATTATTACAGGTGAATGAACACTAATGATATCTGTAAAAGGGTAAATGCGAGACCATGAGAGCTCAGGCTATTGCTTCCGCAAAATCAGAGAGATGATGGTTCAACTTTAGGTGTGTTCCCTTTAGAGAATCTTTTCTTCAACAACACATGATTAGCATTTTTCAATGTTTCATCATTTTTTATGCTGAGGGAGGGCTTTAAGATTAAAGCAATGTAAAGTATTATACGAGGACTAGGCTATTGCTCCCGCAAAATCAGAAGTCCAGGTATAATACCCCAGATATCATCACGCACAAAGACCTAGCATGTCAGAAATAGAAAGCCCTTCAAACAAGATTTCAGGGGTTACCTATATATCCAAGAGATGTTCCCCACGAAATAAGTAAGTTTGATATTTAGGTTTATATCACGACAACAATCTACTAAGCGTGCGAAAACCTACTGACATATCATCAGTGAGACCGTTTATCACATTTTAACTTTCCAATTCTTTAGCATGCTGTGATTGTCCACTGATGTACTATCATTTCCTCTTTTTCATAACAAAACTCATTTTGATTTTTATCATGTTTTTGGCTTTTTCAAATTTTCTAATGTTTTTGGATTTTCCGAAATATCTTACTCCACCTAAAATTCAAAACCATTTAAAGAAATTTTGACAAACCGATGTGAATTGCTTCAATTCTCCATCCACTTGGCGTAAACAATCAGAACTCCCCCTGACAACAAACTATTTTCCCATTATGATTTCAAAACACTTAAGTTTGTTTTAATCAAAATGGTTTTTCCGGAAAATTAGTTTTGTTGATTTCACTTGTAAAATCGGGGATTCATTCATCACTTTGTTTTCTCAATCATTTGCATGACAGTTAAATCAAGTTCAACTTAATGACCTTGATTAATCACTTGTAGGTGAAAACCCCTTTTTCAACCACTTGTAGGTTCACTTATCAACCATACCATTTGTAAATTAAGGTATGACAATTTTAAAGAATACTACCACTTGTAGGTCAAAATATCATTAAACAGCCATCACTCACGAAAGTGATATTTCTCAAGAAAGATGTCGATTCCTACTCCCCAATTACCAACCTGGGAGTTCCGGCAAGTCCAGATTTTTAGTCGTGATAGGTTCTATCCCAGTTACTAACCCGGGGTGAACCATCTTCATCTGGTTTACTTGTTTTCTTTTCATAAAATTCCTTTACCCCTTTGACCTTCTCGTCAATCATTTTTCCAAAAATATTTTGAACTGTGGGGTTAAAGGCTTTTTCAACATCAAATTCTTTCTTTTCAGAAAAGAATTGATTTGAAATTTCAACTTTTCCAATAATTTAACATCAAATTCTTTCTTTTCAGTTAAGAAAGTGGTCGGAGAAAAGGTATCGGAGAATTTTGAACTGTAGGATCAGGTTAAAGGAAGCAGATGCAGAAAAGGTGTCGGAGAATTTTGAACTGTAGGATCGTTGTGTGACCCAAACAAGTTGATCAGAATAGATCTCGTCCAATACGAAAGGCGGAAACAGACGTATCGGAGTTATTTCAGCTGATTTGCACTTAGATTCACTTAAACTGTCTCTTGTATTGATATCAGATCGTTTTACAATGCTGGAGACACTTCGGCAAAGCTTCGCTACCAGAATCGAAACGTTACAAATGAATTGAACAAGGCACCTATTTATAGGCAATGCCCAATTTGCACGAGATGGCTCACACGAAATGGACTTCCCGTTTCGTGCGAAATGGCCACAATCATCCATTTCGTGCGAAATGGCCTATCCTACATGTTTCTCTATTTTCTTGTACTACATGCCCTGATCTATCTAATCTATTACATGACTCGATACAGGACGAAGTCGACAGACATATGCACCAACACATTGTCTAAGCATAGCAACAAGCATTCAAAGTACACGTACAACATGCAGGAGCGGTTAGCTTTGTAAAGTGTTTGCGTTGTGTGTTGTTGTGTTTTGATGGAAAACGTATGTGACAGGTTGATAGGATGCTAAGCTTGCTGTGACGAAACAAGTAGGAAGTCTAGAAACCCAGAATAAAATCTGAGTTGTCGGAACAATGGTTTGTTTTGAGAGTTATATCTGTGATGACTGTTTTTGCTTTATATGTTAATGGTATGGGACATTAATGTTAAATATATTGTCATTAATATTTGTTATGGATTCTCTTGAACAATCTGTTTCGCTCAGTGCCACGCCCCGATGATTCTGCCATCGGTTGGGTTGTGACAGATTTTAAGTTCAAAATTCAAATCAGATGTTAAATACGCTGGATCTTTATGGTTCAGGGTTTAAATTCTCTGATATCAGTTAATTATGCTGGTAATCTTGAACGATCAGAAGACAAATACGCTGAATGAGTCAATTACGCTGATGATTCTTGGATTCTTGGACCGACGACAATGTTAAATCCGCTGACACAAACAAAACATACATAAGTTTGGCTAAGTACGCCGATCACCATGATATAATCGATGTGGATCTTTATCACTGACTTCGAAGTTGCCTTCGATCAATTACGCTGACACTACTTCGCTGAGAATTAACAACTACGCTGGTATATTACCAGCGCATTTGTCAATTACGTGATCTTCAAGTCAATTACGTTGTATTCAAATTTATCTACACTGACTTCAAGTCTAAATACGCCAAACAAGGTTTAAACACGAACAAAAACCCTCTAATCACTCAAAAACGACCTAATCCATGTTTCTTTGTACCAAAATGACCTAAATGTTCACCAAAACACTGATTAACAACATCCTAATGATTAATCACACCAGATCAAGCCATGTTAAGTCCAAAAATTTTAAAAACCTTAAAACTTGGAAAAACCTTTGAAAAACCATCAAATCTTGAAAAATCTCAACAAAACTCAGTCAATCAAGAGCACTAAGGCTCTGATACCAAATTGTGAGTTCCAAATGCTATCCGGATCACAGTGGTTTGATTGTTAACACCCAAACACCTATTGATTAGGTGTTTGAATGAGTGAAAGTTAAGAAAATCAAAAGATGAAGATGAAGATTCTTGCAAGGACCAAACAACAAGTGTTGTTTATGTAATCCCAAATGATATAAACACTAAAAGCACCTGGATGTTCAGATTAAGCACAAGAAACATAATCACAACACAAGAGAAATCACCAAGAAACTTGTCCAAGAACCTTGAACAAGGGTTTTCATTGCATCAACTATATATAAACATAGACTGCCTGGCATATTTATTAAATACTCCAGGTTCTTAAATACGCCGCCTTATGGCAACTTTCACAAAATTACATAAAACATTATAAAATATAACTAAACAATCCAAAACCTACTAAAACCAAGTACCAACGATCTCATAAGCTCTAACATATTCCGGCGATGATCATGCTGGTAGAGACGTTGAAGACTTCATTTTCCGAATGGTTTGTTTCGGAAGAAAGGGACATTGATTTTTGCTATAATGACCAAATGTTTTGGTAATAAAATCGGTGATCGAATTGGTGATGGTGATGGGATTTTTAAGCCGAAATTTGGATAAAATAATAGTTGGTGTTTGTATAGAAATGAACGAATTGGAAATGGGAAGGGTAGAGGTATGGATTTGGATAAAATAATTATTAGTGTTTGACACAACCTCTAATCGTACCATTGCTTTGTGTGCGTATGGCGTCACCGGCGTATGGTGAACGTCAGTGATACGATTTGATTATTTTTTCATGTATGAAGACAAATGAAGACAAAGAGGATGACGACACTAGTTTATTTGTGGGGTTGTTTCTTAAATTTGAAAACATATATACTGATGGTGATGAGGATGATGGTGGTAGTGGGTGGTGGTGATGATGATGGCGGTGGTGGTGGTGGCCAATTTTTTGCAAGAAAAAAGGCTAGTTTGTTCTTTTCACCCAAAGTCTAACGGTCAAACTAACGTCCGTTACTAGCAGGGAGACAGACTGTGATAAATGAAGAACATGAGAGGGCCATATAGAAAAGGTTTGAATCTAGGAGGCAATTTATAAACTGCCTTAAACCAGAGGGAGACAAACTTTATTTAACACTAAAAAATGTTAAGTTAGTGACGTAAATGGGATGTAGTAGAAAACTTTGGCATATAACAAAATCAATATATAAATTTATCCTCAAAGCAACTATATTTTCTTAATATTTATAAATAACTCCTTACTTCTAGTTATTTTTTTTTATAGACAGTTCGATCATATTATTTAACTTTAAAGAAGACAAGAAGTAAATTATTACACTTATAAATCTTAAAATCATATAAATATATAGTTTTTGTATTTTCAAAACATGTTAAAGGTGATTAATGTTTATTAGCGAGTTATCATTAAGTGTTACTATATGAGCACGTAACAACTAGCAATAAAAAATAAAGATCTATGATTCGGCGCTCACATGTAAACATCAAAATGAGAACGTATGCTAAACATGCTAAATCATACTAATATGTTCCTTTCAGAAGTTCAAAAATATCTACTAGGTTTTTAGTATTTAATAATCTCGATGTTGATCTTTTATTCAACATTTTATAAAAAACTGAAGTTTATATCTACTTTGTTCTTACCTTTACAAAAATGTTCATATTTGCATACCTCTTTAGACCCCTCATCAAGATATGGTTGTTCAAATAGCCACCATCATCGTATAAACTAACCCGTAAAAAATTTTAGCCGATATGGACTAAGCTAGTTGGCTCATAAAAATTTCTGAGCTTAGCTTGAGTCAAAGATAGCTCGCTTGTATAAGAAATAGAGTTGATTTGGCTCAAGCTAATTAAGCACACGAGCTGATTTGGATCAAGTAACTTATTGGTTTATATAATTAGCACATATTTTATGTTGGAATTTAGTATTGTATTATTTGAGACTTGTGTTACTTTTAGAATTAAAAAAAAATAAAAAAAAAATCATGAGAACTGAGAAATATAAGCCAACTCGTCGATTACAAGGAAAACCAAGATGTTTTCAATATAAAACTGTTGCTATTTTTTGTTTTTTTTTTTTGTTTTTGTTTTTTTTTTTTTTTTTTTTGCTTTTATATTTCATATACACTAGAGATCAAGAGGAATTAAACCAATTTTGAGATGTGTTTTCAATATAAAACAGGAATAAAATAATTACAAATAAAACATAATATTAAAATAGAGTAAATTACGATTTTGGCCCCTGTGGTTATATCACTTTTACCCTTTTAGCCTAAAAAGGAATCTTTTAACATCTGAGCCCCCAACGTCTTATTTTTTCTAACCCTTTTGGCCCCTAACACTAACCCCATCCATTTACTTTTAGGGGCCAAAAGGGTTAGAAAAAAAGACTTTGGGGGCTCAAAATGTTAAAAGATTCCTTTTTGGGCTAAAAGGGTAAAAGTGATATAACCATAGAGGCCAAAATCGTAATTTAGTCTATTAAAATATCAATAAAATAAGCACAATTAAAAAATATAATCATATTATATATTCTAATTATGGTAAATATATTACAAGAAAACGTAACTAATATATTCTACATAGTGTCACACCCTGATTTTACGGTGGGCTCGGACTTGGGGTTTATGTGTGATGATTGATATTGATATTCACGTAGAGCACAGCAGAAGTCTTGGGATTATAAAATAATATTACAAAGTACAAGTGTGAGTGCATATGTCTATCGCTTGCGTCAATCACGTATTGTAGCTTAAAACAAATGAAACAAGACTGGTATTGAAGAGAAGAAAGCATGATATGAAGGTTATGTGGCTTCCTACGAAGGCACTACTCAAGGCTTTGTACGAAGTCATAACTCTCTATATCGGAACTAGGTCTTGGTCATTTGTAATCTTGGAAGAAACTTTGAGGCAAAGCTCTGCTTGTTTGTTTTCGCGGTTTTGTACTGTCAAATTCAGTAATAGAAAACAAGTTATAATTACATCCTCGTGTTCTTATCCACACACGTGATTGGATTCCGCACATATCACGTGTCGGTACGCATTCAACGGTTGAAGATTCGATCCAGGGTTCGAATTGACCAGTGGTATCAGAGCGGGTGATTGTTTGCACGGATCAGAGACACGAAGATTCAAGCTTATACATCAGATTCAGAGTCGAATTCATCATTTTCTACTCATATCTTCTTCTACCCTTCTTTTACATTTCTTTTGAAACTTTAAACTCAGATCTATGAAGATTTTAAAGGTTAAAATCGGCTAATTTTTTAGTATGTTGTGTGAAAAACGTTTTTGAACATCCTACAAAGTTTCAGATCAAAGTTCAAACAAATTCGTGATCAAATCAGTGAAAAACCATGAAAAACATAACCATGTTCTTCGTAGCTTAGCTTCGTACGAAGCCAAACATCCAGCTCTGTACGGACCCTGTTCTATAGTTGTAATCTTGCAAAACTTGGCTTCGTACGAACCCATCTTCATATGAAATCAGTCCTATAGCTTCGTACGAACTCAGTGATTGTTCATACAGTCCCAGCATTCTAGTTTTGTATGAACAGAGAAGTTGTTTGTTTGATTTTTAAGTTTTATCAAGTGTTTGATTGTGTTTGTAGGTAAGCATGGCTGAAGAATTTTATAACGAGTTTTACAATGCGTTCACTTCCGAGTCATCCGAAACATCAAATGTTGCGCCAAAAAGCATTTCTAAAGCTATAACTGAGAACATAAATCATGATAATTTTTACGGAACTAACTCAAAACCACCAAAACTTGAAAGTATTGAAGATTATACTTGGTGGAAAGAAAGATTTATTAATTGAGCAAAAGCTTATGCTCATGAGAGTTGGTTTTGTATGGAATTCGGGTATAGTAGGCCAGTTGATGATAAAAATGAAGAAATTCCACTTAAGAGCTTATCAAATGAAGATAAAAAGGTGTTATCTCATGAACAAAGAATGATTGCATTAATACAACAATCGATCAGAGATGGCATTTTTGCATTGCTTAATCATGACGGGTCATCAACATTTGTGTGGGAAGCGTTAAGAGTGAAAGCTGAGGGTGGAAAGCAGATTAAAAGGAATAAAATATCATTGCTTAAAAAGGAATTCGATTTATTTGATGGTATAAAAGGAGAATCTGTAAGACAGATGATTGAAAGATTTTGTCACCTTAAAATTGAGCTTGACAGGTTTGGGATAGCAAAAACCCATGAAGAAATCATTGATAAAATCATTGAAGCTTTACCACATGCTGATCAATGGCAGACATTTGTCTTTATTCTGAAAAATGATGTATTGTTTGATACGATTACTTTGGATGATTTGATTGAGAAGATTGAGAGTCATGAGCTTGAGTTGCAAAAGCAAAGCAAAATGAGCAACTCTTCTTATCAGCAAAATGTGGGTCTTTACTACAGGGGAAATGTACCTTCAGTGTCGACTATTCAGTCACCAAAGATTGGTACAGCTTTCAGTGTCGAAAAGTCGAAAGATTCACAGAAAAGCTCATCAAGTTACAATCCAAGGTATCATTCATCTTCAACAGCTTCAAATTCAGAAAAACCCGATGAGATTCTCTGCAACATTGCTCTAAAATTGAAAAATTCTCCGACAATGAGCATCAATGCTGCTAAACAACAAATGAGTTTCTTAGCATCAATTCTGGAATCTTATGAGAGTCTGGTAGTAGGGAGAATTGGAAATCCCGAGTTGACAAAAGAAGATTATGACCAGATAGATCCAGAGGAGATGGAATTGATTGATATCAGATGGTGTTTAGCGAGCGGTATTAGAAGAGCTCAGTGTTTCACGGACATAACAGGCAGGCAGGAACTAGGAGGATGATTAAGAACAAAGCTCGGGTTTGGCAAGTCTAAAGTGACCTGTTTTCGATGTAAGCAGAAGGGTCACTTCAAAAGGGAGTGTGTTAACCGAGAAGTAGTTGATCATGGTAATCCATTCCATGATGACTACTACAAAAAGGCAATTTATCATAAAACCGGGGAGCATACTTCTGGAGAAAGTCTAAAGCGAATTGCTGGAAGTTCTTCAAAAGAAAAATCGCAAGCTTTAGTGTCGGTTAATAATCATGCCAAACACAGGATCATTCATGAGGATGTAGGGTTTAATTGGGGTGATTATATGGATGATGATGGAAGTGCTTTGGTGGCTGAGGTGAAAGAGAATGCATTGATTACTGAAGTGAAAAAGAGTGCTTTGGTAGCTGTGGTGAAAGAAAGAACGAAAGAAGAGATGATGCAAGAGAAAACATACATGGAAAGATTTATTGTAGACTACAGAATCGAAGAAATGCAGCAAGAGTATGAGGAAGCTAAGAATTTTCGAAGATGGGACAAGAAACGAGAGTGTTATGTCAATAGCAAAGGAGGACTGATTGTTCATCCAAGCCAAGTGGTGTATAACGACGTTCTTACAGTAATTCCTCTGTCCGGCGAATACTATTCAAATGTCGAAAAAGATAAAAATTATGTTAAAAAGCTGGATAAGATAATCAGGGATGTCATGACAGCAAGCCTGAGGCAGATAGATGAAGAAAGAATGAATAAGAATATTGAAAATTTGGTAGATGAATTGAAGAAGGTCGTAGAAGAAAAGAAAGAAGAAGTAGAAGATGAAAAAGCAGCTGGTGAAGAAGGTCATAAACCAGTAGAAGAATCTGTTACTGAAAAATAGTAGGATGAAGAGAATTTGAAGAAGAAAGAAGAAATTGATGAAGAGAAATAGTTGCTGAGGAACAGCAGGATAAGGAAGTTGATCAGAAGCAGATGGCAGCAAAAGCCGAGGTGCAAACTACTGAGGTAAATACTTCAACTGAATCTTCTGAAGTTTTAAATGCTGAACAGTGCAAGAAATGCATGGAAACGTGCAGTGCTTGTACTGAAAAAGATGAAAAGTTCAGAACAAGAGATATGAAATTTACTAAAATTGAAAAAAAAATTAAAGATAAATGCAAAGAAATGTTTGAAACTGAAAAGATTTTAAAAGATAATGATGAAAAGCTGACACAAAAATGTAAGATTTTAGAAAAAGAAAATGAAATTTTGATAGAAAAGTGTTCAGCAATTACAGAAGAATGTTTGCAAAAAGAAAATTCATTTCAAGAAATGAAAAAAGAATATTATTCAATAAAACTTGCATATCATATTACAAAAGAGTCATATGAAGATGTGAAAGGTCAAATGAAACTTGTTCAATCTAGATTGAAATATTGTTTTGAAACACCAGATACACTTAAGCGACAGTATAAAATAAAACAACAAGTTGTAAATTCTTATATTGAAGAAGTTGCTGAACTTAAACGTAAAACGGCTGATTTAGAACAAGATAATAACAAGTTGCATAGTTATCATGCTTCATCATATGTTCTTGAGCGTATTTTCAACATAAAACCGGATGATAAAGATTCTGAAAAAAACTAGAAAGGAATTGGCTCAGAATATCATCAGGTTCCACCACCGTTTGAGGAAAAAATCACATTCTATGATGACAAAAAGGTGGAAAAATCTTTCAACATGGTTGATCAATTGCCAGATAATATTGACGTAACCTATTCCAAATCTGATGATACGAGTGATTCAGAGGTGGTAGGTAAGGTCGTTGAAAGTGTTTTGCAAGATAATTATATCAAAACAGATAAGTCTGAGTCACAGGATGAAAATGAGGGAAGTGTTCATGAGAGTTATCATAAAAATTCAAAATCTGAGAAAAATGCAAATGATGATTCGACAGGATTGGCTTATACCATGATTGGATCGGACAAATTATTCTCAGATATTGAAGTCCCGATTCAGAATGTGATTTCGGAAAAGATTGACAAGGTTTCCAAATTGGTAGAGATTGAGAATTCTGAAATTGAAAAATTTGTTGGAAAGAGCAAGAAAACTTTTTATAACAAACCTAGTTTCAAAAAGAAAAACATGAAGGCTGGGTTGGGTTATAAAAAGCAACAAAACAAAAAGAAACGGTTTGAGAAGCCAAATTATCAGAAAAAGACAAATTTTGTCCATGGGACTAGTTCAGAAGAAGAGAAAGAACTCCAATTTAGACGACAGTCTAATGAAGAGTTCTATGCTCAAAAGAAACAACAACAACAGGTTAAAGATGTTTCAAAGAAAACATGTTTCAAATGAGATCAAACTGGACATGTTGGTCGCAAATGTCCGAATCTAAAACCTGTTGGTGTTGAATAAAAGATACAGCAAACTGAGGTTGTCAAACAGAAGTCAACCAAGTCTGAATCACAACAAACTTGGAAACAAAAATAAAAAAACACCCAGAGTTGAGGCTGAATAGATTTGGAAACAAAAGGTTGATTTTCTTGAGCCAAAACAAACTTGGAAATAAAAAACATCCAAGTTTGAACCAAAACAAATCTGGAAACCAAAAATTGACTCAATATTTTATCAAAGAAAGGTTTCAAAGGGTCAAATTTGGGTGGAAAAGAAACAAACTTTTGTGAGTGATAATCAGAAGGAAAATGTTTTTGAAAAGAATGATAGAAACTATCCAGTTTTACCTGGAAAGATACACATTCAACTACCTGAGTCAAAGCAGGCTTGGGTTGCTTTGTTCAATTAATTAAGTTGCGTAAATGTGCAGGTGCTCCAGACAGATGTTGATTGTCAAACCAAGGAGTGGAGTAGCCTGGCACCAGAGGTGGAGGATCCTTGCAACTGAAATCAGGGAGTTTGTTTGTTTTCTGTAAATAAATAAACCATATTTGCAAAACCCTAAAAATCAGAAAAATTTAAAAACAAAAATATTTTTTTAATCTTGTTAAAAATTGAAAAAAAAAATATGTTTATTTTTAAATTTGTCAAAAATTAAAAATTTTTCAAAAATATGTTGATTGAATATGTCAAAACCCTCACGGCTGAACAAACATGATTATTTCACAATTGAAAATGGTTTTAACATTGTTAAAAATCAATGTGTTGTAAATTGGGGGTACTTTCTGCTTTACATGTTATATGCTTTAACAGAGCATGAGATGTAGAAAATGGATGGCGAGACAAAGCTATTTGCATCGGGTTGTTAAATTTTCTTAAATGTTTTGGATTTCAGGGGGAGTAAAAAATTTTCAGAAAATATAAAAACATTTGAAAATATGAAAAAGCCAAAAACAATAGAAAAACAAAAAGTGTTCTGTGTAAAATGGGGAAATGATAGTACATCAGCAGACAATCACAGTACGCTAAAGAAATGGAAAATCAAATGTGATAAACGGTTTCACTGATGATATACCAATATGTTTTTACACATTTAGTAAATTGTTTTCGAGATATAAACCTAAATATCAATAGTTTACTTATCTCGTGGGGAACATCTCTCGGATATATGGGTAACCCCCGAAATCTTATTTGAGAGATTGCCTGATTCTGAGATACTAGGACTTTATACTGTTTGATATATGGGGTATTATACCTGGTCTTCTGATATTGCGGAAGCAATGGCCTAGACTTCGTATAATACTTTATGCGTTTTAATAAAAGCTTTCCCTCTGCATAAAAATTGAGAAAATATCGAAAGATATATATCAAGTGCAGTTGTAAAGAAGATCCCTAAGTGGGACACACCTAAAGTCGAGCCTTCATCTCTTTGATTGAACGGTAGTTCATACCTGTTGGTGCACTAAATGTCTGTTGACTACGTTTTAATCAAGTCTTAGGTCTAGATGGTTAGAATTAGGGTTTACATGTAAAAGTATGTTAGTTAGCTTCAAACTGGTTCTTGCTTGTCAGCTTGAAACTGGTTCTTGCTTGTCAGCTTGAAACTGGTTATTGCTTGTTAGCTTGAAACTGATGTGTCATTTCAAGCTAACAGGCCAAGCCTATATATAGTTGGTGTGTGTGTTATTTGAAGCTAACAGAGGTCATAGTGTGAGAGACAAGGTGCTGTCAAAATTTCATCAGAATTCATTGTAAAGTCTCGCAATCAGTAATAGAAAGGAAGTTAAAAGGATACAAGTTGTTTGTGACTTGGTTTACTTTGATTCCGCCTTTGTAAACTGAGATGAACTACTTTTACTGACGTTTAGGGTCACGTAAACGGTCCAACAAGTGGTATCAGAGCTCAGGACAAGGAGTTCATACCATAGCAGCTTGATTTTACCGGATTTTCTCATTTCTACTTACTTCTTCTCATTCTTTTTCTGATTCGGACATAATTCATGGTTGAAATGGCCTGAAACTAACACATATCAAGCGAAATACATAGTTAACTAATCCTTGAAAGTTTCAAACTAAAATACGGATTAAAACTGATCAAAATACGTTTGACAGCTTGAAATTATTCGTGAAATGATGACGTCATAGGTCTGGTCGCTTGAAATACGCTGTCAGATTGAACCTGTTCGCTTGAAATAACTTGTGTATTTTCAAGCGAACTAAGATAAAGTGTGTTAGCTTGAAAGTGAGTTAGCTTGAAAGTGTGTTAGCTTGAAAGTGAGTTAGCTTAAATTGTGAGTTCGCTTGAACAACACTGTTCGCTTGAACTTGTATTATCCAAGTTCGCTTGAACTTACATTATCAGTTTCGCTTGAAAATTGCTGATTCTACTTGAAGTTATTTCATTTCAAGTGATTTCGTTTGAATCTGTCATTTTTTAAAACCAAGAACTTTCTAAGTATTTGTTGAATATTTCAAGTGATTGAAGATATACAAATTATGAATTTCAAGAAACTGTTTGAAGATGTCGAGCAGCAGTGAAGAAGTTTTTGATCATGATAAATGGTGGAGAAGAGATTATGCGAGATGGGAAATTGAAAAATACAGAGAACCATTTAAAGAAGCCCATAGAGCCAAAAGATGGAATGACGAATTGGAATGTTACATGGATCCACGGGGTAATCCAGTTGTTGATCCATCAAAGGTGAATTTTGATGCAGTAACAAATTTGCTTCCAAGTCAGGCTACTTTCAACAGAAGAAGGTTATCTGAAAAAGAATATTGGCCAGATTTGGTGAACAAAATCAAAGAAGTTTGTGAAGCAAGTCTACCAAAGGTGGTAGAAATGAAGAAAAGAAAAGAAGAAGAGGTGAAAAAGATGGTTGAAGATTTGAAGAAGAAAGCTTTAGAGGAAGCCAAAGTGGAAGCAGTAAAAACTGAGAAAGGGAAAGAAGCTGTTACTGTAAAACAACTGGTCTTTGAAGAAGTAATTTCAAAGAAAGAAGAATCTGAAAAGCCTGTATCTGTGAAATCTGAACCAGTGATTAAGAAAGAGATTGCAGAAGATACACCAGTCTTTGAAATTGTTCAGAAGGAGAAGAAACAGACTGAAGATATTCAAACTTTGAAAGATGAGAAGAAAGCTGATGATGAACAGATTTTAGAGTTGCGCTTGAACTGCGAAAAACTAAAATCTGAAAATGACAAACTTTTGAAGAATATTGAGAGTTTGTCATTAGAAAACAAAAATTTTTAAAAACTAGAAAATTATTTCAAAAGTCAAATAAAGATTTTAGAAGATGAGAGAGATATTTTTGGTAAAAATAATCTTGAAAAACAGATTGAAATAAATTCTCATCTTCAGAAAATTATTCGGCTTGAAAATGAAGCTGAATTTGCTCGGAATAAAATTAATGAGCTTGAGAATAAATTGAAAGGTTTTGTGAATTCTACATCACATGTTTGTCCAAAACCGATCAATTCTGTTTCAATAAGTGACAATGTCACAAATTTTGACAAAGTCAAAATTGAAGATTGTGATGACAAAGCTGATGATGAAAAAGAAAAGAAAAATATTTTTAGATTTACAAGAAAAATTTAAAAATACTGTTTTGCAATCTACTGAAACAGGTGAATGTTCTAAGCAAAAACCTGTTAAGAAGAGTGTAGAACAGAAACAAAAAGTTAAAAATTCGAAAAATTTTAAAAATGAAAATAAAAGCTCATCAGTTCAGTCATCCAATCGTTATAAAAAATCACAAAAATTTGAAAATAAAAACTCACAAAATGATGGTAATAAGTGGTGCAGGTTTGACCACAGTGCTCAAAAGACAAATCCAGCATTGAAGAGGAGAAATGATTATCACCAAGCCAAACAATGTTATGATCTGAAGGTTTGGACTGACAGAAGTGGATGGTACGATAACAGAGTGTGCTATACCTGTGGTGTTAGAGGACACATTGCTGTTAACTGCCAGAATTGGAATTTTGAAACATGAAGATGCTATAATTGCCATATCAGAGGACATATTGCCCGAGATTGCCCAACGAGATCGATGAGAAGATCAAGGGTTGAATCTCAGAGAACGATAAAGAAACCAGTCAATGTCAAGCCCAAAGAACAGAAGGTTCTAGAACAGAAAGTGAAGCTTTCGCAGGGGCAAAAAGACAGACTGAGGAAAAAGAGGAAGAAGGCGAGAGAGTATTTGGAGAAGATTTTGTCTTCAGGTTCACCGGTTGGTTCGAATAAAAGTTCTGGTGAATCAATTCACTCGACGGCAAAGTCAAGCAAATCGAATTCTTCAGATGCAAATCTGAGGACAAACAAGAAGAAAAAGAAAGTTATTGGCGATGAATCTGGCTCATCCAAGTCAGACAAGCCAAGTTCGGGTAATGAATCTGATTCCACAAAATCAGATGAGCCACAAGTTGAGGTAAAAAAGGAAGAAACAGTTCCTTTAATGAATGATGAGAAATTTCCACCATTACGAGCTGCAAACCTAAAATCAAAAGGTGTTGATGCTGAAAAAATGTTTAATAGCAATGTTAAACATATTTTTAGTAAGATGGCTGATGGTAAGGAAAAAGGAGTAAAAGAATTTTATGAAGAAAAGATAAAAGCTCAAAATACACCCAAGGACAGTCAGGCTTGGGTGAAACTTTTCAAATAGAAAATTCTGACTTGCCGGAGCTTCCAGGTTGGTAAGTGTGAAGCAGGTATCGGCATCATTCTTGAGAAATTCACAGGATGGTAACTGTGATATTTCATCTTACAAGTGGTTAATCAAGGACATTAAGTTGTACTTGATTTTCTACAAGTGATAGTGGTGTATGACCTAATAATGTTAAATTTTCAAAATGGTTAAAAGAGAACAAGGTGATGTGATGACCCCGAACCCACAAGTGATGGGTAAACAAACTAATTTTTCCGGAAAAACCATTCTGATTAACACAAACTTAAGTGTTTTGAAATCATTATGGGAAAATAGTTTGTTGTGAGGGGAAGTTCTGATTGAATACGCCGAAACCCTCACGGCTGAACAAACATGATTAATTTCACAAGATTGAAAAACAGTTTTCAAACTGTAAAATATCAATGTGTTGTAAATCATGGGGGTACGTTATATTTTCTGCAAAACAGGACATAGTTAGCAGAAAATGGATGGCGAGACAAAGCTATCAGTGTTGGTTGTCAAATTTTTTTTAAAATGATTTTGCATTTTAGGGGGAGTAATGTTGTTAGAAAAATACAAAAACATTTGAAAATTTGAAAAAGTCAAAAACATGATAAAATGAAAAATAGCGTTTTTGCGTAAAAAGAGGAAATGATAGTACATCAGTAGACAGTTACAGTATGCTAAAGAAATGTAATGATTAAATAGCGTTAAACAGTCTCACTGATGATATGCCGATAGGTTTTTATACATTTAGTAAACTTTTTCGGGATATAAACATAAATTCAAACTTGCTTATTTCGTGGGGAACACTACTTGGATATATAGGTAACCCCTGAAATCTCGTTTGAAGGACCCCTCTTTATGAGATACTAGGTCTTTATGCTTAGTGATATCTGGGGTATTATCCCGGGACTTCTGATTTTGCGGAAGCAATGGCCTAGTCCCCGGAGAATACTTTCTGCATTGCTTGAAATATAGCGCCGCCCTCAGCAAATTGATGAAACAATAAAATTGATAGTCATTGCTGTTGTAATACAAAAGATCCTCTAAAGGGGACACACCGAAAAGTCGAGTCGTGATCTCTCTGCTGAACGGTAGTTCTGACCTGAGCTCTCACGGTTTCGTACTATAATTTATTCTCTTTACAGATATCATCTAGGTATA
Organism: Helianthus tuberosus; assembly: GCA_030545235.1. Classification (NCBI taxonomy): domain Eukaryota; kingdom Viridiplantae; phylum Streptophyta; class Magnoliopsida; order Asterales; family Asteraceae; genus Helianthus; species Helianthus tuberosus. The sequence continues at coordinate 33,127,209 of CM060430.1, forward strand.
CTCACCTGCAAGACTGAATATTGGGATCTGGATACGGGAGTATATTCAAGAGGTGGGACACATGAATGAGTTTAAGTTCTTAAAACATCTAATTCGTATCCTGAATCAGTTGAAATTTGTGTGAAAATTTAAGTGGACAAGTATATCGACAATCTAAGTGAATTGTTTAATTCTTAATGTGTAACTAAGCTCAACGGTACTTGTGACTTGTCAAAAACTGATATGATCCTCTGACGCATACTCAAACAAAAATATTGTCTGTAAATATGTTTGTACATATTTCTTTACTGCTTTATATTTTCAGAAAATACAAAAAGATTTTAGATTCTGCTTTATTTTCGACAACCGATGTCTGAGTTCTGAGTTTCAAAATCTAAGTAAGCTGAGTGTGTTTCGGAAAATAAAACAAGTTCATTAATTTGAAACTTGAAACTTTTTATAAAAAATCAAAAACAGTTTGTGATATCTCCAAGGTCATTAGTTTGGACTTGGATGATTAACTGTGAGGGATTTTGGATACTTAACATTGCCATATCTGTAAAGATTGTTGATAGGAGGAGTGATTTAGAAGGTTGAATTGCTAGGTTACGATTCCTGGTAGTCTAAAATGTTGTTACTTATGAATGTATGTGTGATTGCAGGTAAGAATCCAGACTACGATCCCAGAAGCTGAGTCTAAGGGGGAGTCTGAAGACAAGCTCAAAGCAAGGGGGAGTTTGTAAACCGAAAAGCAAGGTGACGATCCCTAAAGCACAGAAGCTTGACGAAAGGGGGAGCCTGAAGAAAGAGAGAGCCAGAGATAGATCCTGGTATAACATTTGAAGATAGAAGCTGATCAAAGAAGATAAAGATTGATAGGATGCTTGCATTGTTAGACAAATTTGGAAAGAGACAAAGACTAAAGACTTGATGCCGAAGACTTTGTCAACATCCAAGGGGGAGTCTGTTGGTGCACTAAATGTCTGTTGACTACGTTTTAATCAAGTCTTAGGTCTAGATGGTTAGAATTAGGGTTTACATGTAAAAGTATGTTTGTTAGCTTCAAACTGGTTCTTGCTTGTCAGCTTGAAACTGGTTCTTGCTTGTCAGCTTGAAACTGGTTATTGCTTGTTAGCTTGAAACTGATGTGTCATTTCAAGCTAACAGGCCAAGCCTATATATAGTTGGTGTGTGTGTCATTTGAAGCTAACAGAGGTCATAGTGTGAGAGACAAGGTGTTGTCAAAATTTCATCAGAATTCATTGTAAAGTCTCGCAATCAGTAATAGAAAGGAAGTTAAAAGGATACAAGCTGTTTGTGACTTGGTTTACTTTGATTCCGCCTTTGTAAACTGAGATGAACTACTTTTACTGACGTTTAGGGTCATGCAAACGGTCCAACAATACCTGAGCTCTCAAGGTCTCACACTAACCAGAGTACAGATATCATTATGGTATATTCACCTGTAAGACTGAATCTAGGAAATCTTGATACAGGAGTATATTCTGAGGTGGGACACGTGAATAAGTTAAGTTCTTAAGACACTAAATCTCGTATCTCTAATCAGTTGAAAATTGTGTGAAAATTTAAGTGGACCAGTATACTGACATTCTAAGTGAATCGTTTAGAACTTAAAGTGTTTATAGCTCAACGGTGCTAGTGATTTTTCATAAACTGATATGATCCTCTGACGTGAACTCAAACAAAAATATTGTCTGTAAATATTTCTTTATTGCTTTATGTTTAAGAAAAATTACAAAAAGATTTTCGGAGTGTTTTAGCATAAATTTTGAAAAATACAAAAACATTTTGGTTCTACTTTGTTTTCGACAACCGATGTCCGAAGGCTGAGTTTCAAAATCTAAATATGCTGAACATGGTTCTGAAAAATGAGCAAGTTCATTAATTTGAAACTTGAGTTTTTAAAATAAAAAATTTTCAAAAAACAGTTTGTGAAATCTCCAAGGTCATTAATTTGGACTTGGATGATAATCGTGAAAATGATCAGAGATGATGTCGCGAGGCGTCCCATGTCGACAAATGATCTCATTGGTGTAGATTCGGGCTAATCGTTCTACCCTGTAGTCTTCCCGTATTGGCAAAAAGTGAGCTGATTTGGTCAAACTGTCAACAACAACCCAGATGCCGTCGTGACCTGATGGTGTGCGCGGGAGTTTTGTTATGAAGTCCATTGCGATACTCTCCCACTTCCACATAGGGATCGGGGGTTGTTCGAGTATGCCAGAGGGTCTTTGGTGTTCAGCTTTGACCTTCGAGCAAGTCAGGCACTTTCCAATATATAGAGCGATATCCCTTTTCATGCCCGGCCACCAGTACTTGTAGCGAAGGTCCTGGTACATCTTATCGGCCCCGGGATGAATAGAATACCGGGATTTGTGGGCTTTGTCCATCAGAATCTGTCGTAAATTGGTCCGTTTAGGGATCCAAATTCGGTCCAGAAAGTGGAATATCCCATTAGACTTATTCAGAAGTTGGGCTCCGTCGTGATAGATCATTTCCTTCTTCAAAGTGCGTTCATTAAAACATGCATGCTGAGCCTCACGAATGAGGGTCTCGAGATCGTATTGGGCTTGGGTATTACGAATGCTGAGCAGATAACTCCGTCTGCTGAGTGCGTCGGCAACGACATTTGCTTTGCCAGGGTGATAACGAATCTCACAGTCGTAATCGTTAAGAAGTTCTACCCATCGGCGTTGATGCATATTAAGTTCCTTCTGGTCAAAGATATGTTGTAGGCTCCTATGATCGGTGAAGATCGTACACTTGGTACCATATAGGTAGTGTCGCCAAATATTTAACGCAAAACAACTGCGCCTAGCTTGAGATCATGGGTTGTATAGTTCTTCTCATGGATTTTGAGCTGACGAGATGCGTATGCAATGACCTTGTCCCGTTGCATGAGGACACAACCAAGACCAAGGTTCGAAGCATCACAATAGACAATGAAGTCGTCGTTTCTGTCGGGTAAAGTGAGAACAGGAGCATTGCAGAGCATGTGCTTGAGGGTTTGGAAAGCAGACTCTTATTCAGTTCCCCAAACAAAAGGCTTGTCTTTATGCGTGAGAGCGGTAAGCGGCACAGCGATTTTTGAGAATCCTTCGATAAATCGTCGATGATAGCCCGCTAGTCCGAGAAAAGAACGGACTTTAGATGGGTTCTTAGGTGTAATCCAACTCTTAACTGCTTCTATCTTCGCGGGATCGACATGAATACCTTGACTATTGACAATGTGACCGAGGAATTGAACCTCCTCTAGCCAGAATTCGCACTTGGAGAACTTGGCATAGAGTCGATTCCCTTGGAGTAGCTCGAGAACCAAACGTACATGTTGCGCATGTTCGGCTTTCGACTTGGAATAGATCAAAACATCATCGATGAACACGATGATGAAGTGGTCGAGATAAGGTTTACACACGCGATTCATCAGATCCATGAAAACTGCGGGTGCGTTGGTTAAACCAAAAGGCATAACAACGAACTCATAGTAGCCGTATCGAGTGCGAAAAGCGGTTTTGGGTATATCTTCCTCTTGAATGCGTAACTGATGATAGCCTGAGCGAAGAACGGTCTTGGAGAAACACGTAGCACCTTGTAGCTGATCAAACAAATCATCAATGCGAGGCAGGGGATAGGGATTCTTGATAGTTAACTTATTCAGTTCCCGATAGTCGATGCACATCCTGAACGACCCGTCCTTCTTTTTGACGAAAAGGACTGGTGCGCCCCAGGGAGAGGTGCTCGGGCGAATGAAACCTTTATCGGCTCCAGTATCAAACAAACACGATGCATTAATACCATTCACAAGGAACGTACCATTGACCATGTTGTTGTCTGCATGGGCTTAGCGCACATTGATGTTGAAAGTTCTGGCACGTGCGGCTTGTTGTTGTTGCTGAGGCTGTTGCTGCTGTTGAGGCTGCTGCTGCTGGGGCTCTTGTTTGGGCACATGTTCGCGAAGTGGTTGGGATCACCACACGTAAAGCAGACTCTGGCGTTGATCGCGGGTGCCTGAGCCGCTTGTTGGCCTTGAGGAGCTAGAAGCAGAGCTTGATGAGCAGTAGCTTGATCTGGTGCTTGTCGGGGACCAGTACGGCAGTTGGCAGTAAAGTGGTCGTACATATTGTAGTGCACGCAAAAACGGCAGGCGATACCCACCGGGTGATGATAGGAACATGTTGGGCAGGCAGGGTGGGGACCAGTGTATGCACGCTTTGCAGGTGGTGCATAGATAACTGGTGCTGATCAGTGCTGAGAATGTTGCGGGACCGGTACGGCTTGGAGTGGAGCAGCAGTGGTAGTGACAGCACAGTTCTTGACTTCTTGTTGCTGGAGTTGTTGTTGTTGTTCTTCTTCTTGCGGCGTGAGGACTTTGATGATTGAGCGGCGGCGGTTTCAGCGGTTGGTGCGGCGGTGACTTGATGCAGGTTCTTTGAATTTTATCTCAAAAACTAGCTTTTACTCGCTTGTCGTTGATTTCAGCGGCAAGCAAGTAAGTTTCTTCGATTGTTGCTGGCTTTGCGGCACGCACAAAATCTGCAACACAGTCTGGTAGAGCTCGGATGTACTTCTTGATTGTCATGTCGGCAGTCTTCACCTGATCGGGACATATGATGCTAAGCTGCTTAAAGCGAGCAGTGAGAGTTGCGTTCTCTCCATCCTTCTGCTTGATATGCCAGAATTCGTCCTCCAGCTTTTGGCGTTCATGGGGAGGGTAGAATTCATCCATCATAATGGCCTTTAGCTCTTCCCATGTCAACTCATAGGCTGCGTCATTTCCGCGTTTGTTTCTCTTGGCCGTCCACCAGTCTAGTGCGTGGGACTGGAAGACGCCGGTAGTGTTTAGAGTACGGAGATTTTCAGGACATCCACTCTGGCGCAGTGTGACTTCGACGGAATCAAACCATTGAAACATAGCCGTTGGGCCATCTTCGCCAGTAAATTCCTTTGGACCACAGGCTTTGAACTGCTTGAAGCTGAAAGCAGTCTTGGGAGCAGCTTTAGGAGTTTCAGTTCTGGACTCCTCGGATGATTTGCTAACATTCTCATAGATTTCACTCACGATCTGAGGAACTACCTTTGCTACTTGTTTAGCGACGAGAGCAGCAAGGCGTTTGTCTCTCTGTTCTTGGCCAGTGATTCGTGGGTGACGGGGTCCAAATGATGGTCCAGTTGACATTGTCTGCAACAGACATCGCCACAGGACTCAACATAACATAATCGAATCTTACCTCACACGTCTAATACTACTAAAGCTCAGGAATACGGCCATGTATCACATAAACACATAGGCACATAATCACAGATTCACATAATCACAGAAGCACATAAGCACGTAAGGTACAGAAGCACATAAACACGTAATTCACCTAGAAGCACATGGGAGCAGTCAGAATACAGAAACCTATTATTCAAAGCATGCGAGCGTTCGAGAATAACGATCGCGATTAACATATCGAGTAGTATAGTATAAGCGTATGACATAGCATAAGGTCGTCCACAATTTAGCGATTTGTCAGCATTTTGAGGTAGATAAGCAGTGTGAGTAGTGTGTGTCGATCAAGCGATAGCGAAAATCGATAAATTCCAAAAATTCCAAAAACATAGAAGCAGGTAAATACACACATAACACATAAAATCGACGAATATCAGAGTCTGCAGTTGCAGGCTCAGAATCGAAACACATAAAATTGAGGATAGATTGCCTGCGGCTGTTTAGACATCGACTACCCAAAGTGGTTCAACTATTCACAAGGACCGTCTAAGCATACTTCTGACCTTCGAGACTTGTGCTCCTGCCTCGAATCTGGGCGAATGACACGTATCGTTTCAGTATCCGCGTGATCTTCAGTCGTTGGAGTCCGTCGAAACTTTGGTGAGAGTTTTGTAAAACAAAATAGGGCAGAATGAGTCATCAAGGTTCGGGTTTCACCCCTAACTTAACAAATTTGTTCCGGTTTTTGATAAAATAAATGAGGATTTATTGTGTCAAAGTATGGATTTCAATCCTGATTTGGCACAATTCCCCTGTTTGTAGATAAAAATGCGGGTTGAACAAGCAATTTAATCAAGAGTTTGCGGTTTTCAAACCTAATCTCGACTTAATCGCTTGTTCATGTTTAAAAATTCGAGTGCAGTGATAGTTTAGCATAGGCGAAAATAGTGAGAAATAGCAGTAAGCTCATACATAATCCCTACTGGACATGCACGAGTCGGTCTGTTGGTTCCTAACTATAGACTAGGTCTCTAAGACATCGACCCGGACTAGGTTGTGTCTTGCCTAATTCCCTATAGTTATGGCTCTGATACCAATCTGTCACACCCCAACCTATGGCGGAAACATCGGGGCGCGGCACTGAGCGAAACAGATTGTCCAAAAGTTTCCATAACAACTATAATTACCAATTATTTAAAGCAACACGTCCCATACCATGTCATAAAAGATAATACAATTATTACAGAAAATATCTAGTCATATTGTTCTGTTCCGACAACTCAGGTTTTTATTACAGATAATTGTTTAATGATGACCTAGATCTTTCCTAGCCTCGATTTCACAGCAAAGTAAGCAAATAAGCATCCTAAGCACCTGTCACATACGTTAAAGTAAAATTCAATACACATAGTGTAAAGGTGAGCATACAAGTTTGATAATAGCATATAGAGTTCGAAATCGTTACGCATAACCAGCACGCACATAGTGTAAAATGAGGCATGTTAGTTATCGACATGAACCTATCAATACCAATGACTGCGAGTTGACTGCCCAAGGCAGTTCGTATTGCATGATCACCACCGTGACCCATCTAATTAATTGTCCTTAACAACCCCTGAGTGAACAGGTGCTGAGTCCAAACAAATAGCACTACCATTACAAAGGCAGGTAGACAGCATTCCATGTGTAAACATAACAAACAAGCATTCATTAAGTCACGTATAACATGCGGTAACGGTTAGCGTTTAAAGTTTTGCGTAGTGTGTTCGATGTGATTTAGTATAAGTAACGTATGTAACACCCAAAAGTGAGTAAAGCAAAAAGGGATCGAGTATACTCACATCGATTGGTGGATTGAAGGGAGCGCTAGAGAGTAGGGTTAGCCTGAACATATTGATAACATAACAATAAGCTACGCGTAAAACAAAACAAGTGCAAGTGGGTCGGACGGCAGTTCGATCGGATGGTAGTCCGATCGGACAGCCGGTCATTCAAGTGACAGTCCGCTCGGATGGTCATCCGTTCGGGTAACCTTTCGAGTGGATTGTTACTTCCTTTGGGAAGGATGTGTTTGTGTATGATGGTTTGACTTTTGAAGTTTTCGTTGTAGCATTTTGAAAACATAGAAGTATCTCTACCTTTTAGGTCGGTCGATCGGACGACAATCCGATTGGTTAGACACTATAGCGAGAACAAGTTCACAGTAGGTTGTCACCCGATCGGACGGTTGTTCGATCGGATGGCAACAAATGTTCATTGAACATGTTGAAAATTGTTTAAGTGTTGAGTTCCAAACATCACATGGCCGGATGGCCGGTCGTTCGGGTGGCAACCCGATCGGACGGCAGTTCGTTCGGTGTCCAAAACTCTTGGAGTTTGAAATGAAGGTTAAGTGTGGGACCCAAGGTGCAAGTGGATCGGGTGACAACCCGATCGGATGACAGTCCGATCGGACGGTAGTCCGATCGGACGGCATTCCGTCCTGGTCGTTCCATTTCTTCTTACACTAGGTTGTTTTGATTGTTTGTCGTTTTATCGAGACGTTTTGATAACGTGTTAAGCAACAGAAACCTCGTCAATACTTGGTACTCCTGATCGGACAGGAATCACCCAAATCCAGCCAGTTAACTGTTCGTGACGGTGTTCCATATTTAACCCGAAATCCGTAGCCTCGTGGATAGAATCCAGATCTTGAACCAACACAACCACAAGAATGGGTAGATGGTTAGAACAAGCTCCGATTCCATCGGTTTTGAGTGTATTGAGTGTAAAAGAATTGAAAGAAAGTTGGAAAACCATCTTTCCATCCCTTTTCACCGTGAATATGTTTAGATCTATGAAAGATCTTTGTTTGTTTATGTGGAAATCGGTTAGATCTAAGTTGTTCTCGGTGGATTAAGGCCAAAACATGAAGTTCTCAAGAACACCATGATGACATCATCCTAGAACACCTCAAATCTAGTGATTTCACGGTTAAAACATAAGATTTAAAAGATAGGAAGGTGTAGAATCAAGTGTAGATCAAAGAAGTACAAGATTTAGGTTGAAATCTTACCGGAATAGCGAAAAATTGGAGGAAAATAAGGTTGGAGCGCTGGTCGGACAGGAGAGTGCCAAAAGTGGTAAGTTTGATGGTGACAGGGGGTATTCATAGGGTTTCCCAAAGTGGAAAAGGTGGATCGATCGAGTGGCAGCCTGGTCGACTGGCTGATCGATCAAGCAGTAGCTCGATCGAACGGCTGGTCGATCGGCCGGTCACTTGGTCGACTAGCCAGTTGGTTCGAGTGTTCGGTGTGACGAGTTTTTGCCGTTTCGATTGTGATTGCGAACGTTGCGATGCGATAGAGTTTCCTAGTCAAATTACTTTTAATCCCAACTACTATATCCACATACAATCATCCTTATTTCGTATTCGTTTAGCATTTGCGATTCGATTGCGATAGAGTTTCGATTACGTTTCGATTGATCACCACAACATAAACATAATTAAACATGCACAAGTAACACATAAGGCACACACACACATATAACAACATCCAGAACGCGTAATTCGAGATGCGAGTGCAATTGCAATAGCGATACATCGATAAAGCATGCGATAAATATCGAATAAACCTCGATTATTAATAAGTACTCCACATAATACAACTAACGTAATGCATAAAATAGACTATCTACAAGCCAAAGAAGTCAAAACAGGAATTGAGCAAGGAATGACATATTGCAATTAGAAATCTTGTCTTCCTTTGACTTCAATCTTGACTTTGACTTTGACTTTCGAAACACGGGGTGTTACATGTACTGTTAAATTCAGTAATAGAAAACAAGTTATAATTACATCCTCGTGTTCTTATCCACACACGTGATTGGATTTCGCACATATCACATATCGGTACGCATTTAACGATTAAAGATTCGATCCAGGGTTTGAATTAACAACAAGTGTCCGAAAAATTCAAAAATAATTTACACAGACAGAAAGTGTACTAAAAGATCTACAGGCGGATCGAAAATAACAAAAATGAATATTAAAACTACTAGGCCTTGCACGGAGTCGCGAATTCCAATATGCATATACTGAGCAGCTCCATCATATTCCGTATTTGCTAACCAGCGCTTAGTCTTTTGAATATACATCAGGTTTCGCTAGCAAATACAATTAACTGACACATTTTGAAAATCTTTTCAAAAATCATTTTTATACCATTGGGTATATCATTTCAGTAATAACTTGGGACAAATTGATATCTCTTGTTACTAGTATTATATGCTTGTCAATACATATGGGGCCTAGAGCTAAACTTCGATACTGTAACACCCTGGCTTTTGCGGAAGCGTGGTTTATTTTGGTGTGACTTCTTAATACCATAGCAACAATCATAACAATGCTATATGAAAATAAAACACAAGATGTTCATCCATTCATTAAGTTTAATAATACCACAACATCATTGTTTTGAAAATGTCGACACCTAAGATAAGTTACAAACCATACTTGTTTTAAACGTGTTCATAAGACACAACAAAAGACTTTAAATAAAACGTGGTTTAAAGACATGTAACCCGTCCAGGTAAAGGTTATACCTCCTAAACCTACTACCCTGGATAACATCTTTTATTCAACGCAGCTAGACATATGCATACCCCGCCAGATCCGCTAGTTTCCTGAAATACATATAGTTTGAAAAATCAACAAAAAGTTGAGCGGGTTCATGTGTAAGTGAGTATGTATAAACCTTTGTAATGTGTTTGTATGTATAAAAGTCCCTGGTATGTAGCAATTAAGGAAAAAGAGATCACCAATGGGTTGCAAAGCCACTGTTATGTGTGAAACGGTGCAGGAAGTACTCAAACCTAGCAAATATGTACCGGGCCTCGGCTGTAAGACACAGTCACCACTATGGGCCGCCCCGGCCTCATGGGTGTGGGCTCGCTACACCCAAATAGATCTATCACTCATGTCCCTCGGTCCTAACAACGAGGATTAATGGCCTTAAGTGTTGTACCCACCTTTCACATGATCTAAGTAGTAAACCCTCCTTAAGCTAACCATACCATGTATAAAAGCGTCTGTAATAATTGTAACATGTATTCCACCCCCGAAGTATAAAACTGAAAACAGTTAAGAGAAAAGGGGGACATGAACTCACTGTAGTGCGTCTCCTGATTCATATCGTCAACTCAAACTTGGTCCGCTACGCGACAACCTGCAACGTACTATTGTCTATTAGACGAACGGGCCGTGCCTTGCTTTTGTATTTACGGGTTTGAGTTACGTTACTTTGATATTATTCCAAGTTGTAACTTCTTGTTAAAATAATAATTATTATTTTAACTTAAGTTTTGTTTTTAGGGTTTAGGAATAATAGTTAGGCAACTATTCCGTATCCATACTTCTCAAGTATTTTATATGCGCATTTCTTTCCCAAGGATGGGGGTATTTATACATGTCTATTTTTAGTTTCAAAAAAAAATTAAGTCCCACTTAGAAAAATATATTTAACTCATTTGTCCAAAAATAACGTATTTCCCAAAATATATGTATTTTTCCCATGGTATTTGTTAAGTTATATTATTTTACCCTAAAATAATATAACTAGTTCACAAAATATATACAAATATTCGCACAAGTGTCTTAGTGTAAAACATATATTCTAAATATATATTTATCCGTTTTTATTTATAAAATCGTCCTCCGATACTTTGTATTTTTGTGACAAAACCCATGGTGAAGTTTATATTCGAACACAAGTTGTAAAATATATTTGTAACATTTGTTAGAAAAATATTTTCTAGGTGTTGGAATTTTAGAAAATTTCGCCAGAGTTTCCATTGTAAACGGAGACGTCCATGCTTATTAGCATATCATTTTCTTTTCAAAAATTCATTCAATCAATCAACAACAAATTATTAAACAACATTACACTAACCAAGTGCAAAAACAATGCACTTTACATAATAACATGAACTTGGTTTTTCGTAAAAACGCGTAGTAACTTAGTGGGGGGTTTAGTGTGTTTAGTTACCCTCCAAAGTGTGCTTACTTTTATTAAAACCTCATTCTTAATGATTTTAAGTTTTTACAACTTGTAAACTAGTTTTGCAAGAATGTGTATTTATTGGATCTTCTTACTTTTAAAAGTATTTCCACACTTATCTTGTTACTAAAAATAGTGTATGTTCAATAAAAATCATAATCTTTCAAAACCATCTTTTTAAACTTAGTTTCCTTGGAAAATCATTCACAAGCCTTAGATTTACAAGATTACTAGTTCACTTTGTTTGTTATTTTACAAGAAAAACATTTTTCTTTCAAGTCCACGTTTAGTTCTAAAAGATGATTATTTCTTGTAACACATAACCACCTCTCATCTTGTTAGACCATGTTTTTAATCATGTTCTAACAAGTTTACTATGATGATCATTCATCATATCACCAGGAAATCATCAAATAATCATTACATATTCAAAACAACTTTATATCATCAAGATTTCATCATCAAGTTAGCTTATGTTCAAGACTTATCTTTATGATTTTTAGTGTTCTTGAGTTTTCTTCATAATTTAACTATAAACCACCATAAACAAGAAGTAAATGAGGATTCAAGTGACTTACTACTAGCTTTTAAGCTTGGGAAGACCATACAAAGCTCCTAGCTCCTTTGTATGGTCTTTATCACCCTTGTATGCAAGTAAAATGGAAGAAGGAACTTGAATGATGATGATGGTGGTGGTTCTTGGGGTCGGCCGAAACAAAGAAAGAAGGAGAGAAAGAATTTTGTTGAGTTGTTGTGAAGATGGTAAGGATGAGGGACTTGTGGTTATATAATAAACCTTTCCAACATCTAATTAACCATTAGATATATGTTCCTTAAGTACATAGCAAACCAATTAAACAAATCAAGAAAATCAAGGGTGGGGTACCACCCTTGTAACCGTAAGGTGGGGGGGCTAGTTGGGTTTCAACCAAATTAGTTAATGTTCTTGATTGAAATCCAAGGTTAAGTTAGTGTTTTATGTGTGTTATGTAGTATATAGTGTGTTAGGGTGTTCGGGGACCATAACTAGCTTAGAAAAATAAAAACAATGCTTCTAGCATTATTTTGGTGTTCCGGGTAATGTCCGGTTGTTCGGTTTGATACTGTTCCGTTAAAGTGCTAAGTTATGTCGTAAAGTGTCCTTTGTGTAACTTTTAGTGACACTTTCAATTCCTGACACTTAGGAAAGTATACAGGGCCATTTTTCCATATTTTTGCAAGTGACTAGCATGATTAAATGCTGAATTTTGTTATTAAGTGCAGAATTATGCACTTAAAGTGGGTTTTAGGCACTTTCTGGCACCTAAACTATCACCTAGTGACGCAGTTTTATGGTCCTTACCTCCCTACACTCCCTACTAGTGTAGTACCCTATTTCCGGCTCATACTGGGCCTCAATATATTGTCTGTCTATGTGCTGGCATTGTCAGCATGTTTTTGAGTTATCCGCTCACTGTGCTAACTGTGCTTTGTGCATCAAGTTTGTCACTAAAGTTTGTGTGTAATAAATGGAGTGACAGTATGAAATGTGATGCATATGTATGTATGATGCAAAAATCATAAAGCAGTTTATTCAGCAGTTGAAATCAAGCACAGTCATTAAGCACCAATTTAATATTAATTAATTGTACGGATACCTGAAATTTTGAGGGTTGTCACATTCTCCCCCTGTTAGAGAAATTTCGTCCCGAAATTTTAGCTCTGCTACTAGATGCATGGGTCTTGGGGAATAAATGTGGGTACTTAGCTTTCATACGATCCTCATGCTCCCACGTGAATTCTGGGTCGTGACGTGCATTCCATCGAACTTTGACGAGTTTGACACTACTCCGGCGTGTCTTGTTAACCTTCCAATCCGTAACTTCAACGGGCTCTTCAGTAAAGTGGAGTGTGTCGTCGATATGAACTTCGTCAGCAGGAATGACTACTGTTTCTTGAGTTGGACTTTTTTCAAATTAGATACATGAAATGTATCATGAACGCCATTCAGTTCAGCAGGTAAGTCCAATTTGTATGCTACGAGCCCAATCCTTTGCAGGATTCTGAATGGGCCAATGTAACGCGGATTCAACTTCCCACGCTTCCCAAAGCATGCCACACCCTTCCCAAAGCGTGCCACACCCTTCCAGGGTGAAACCTTCAATAAAACCATGTCTCCCACCTCAAATTCCAGGGGTTTCCTTCTTCGGTCCGCATAACTCTTTTGTCGATCATGAGCCGCTTTGATGCGCTCTCGGATCTGTGCAATCTTGTCTGTCGTTTCCTGGACCAATTCCGGATCAACTAGTTGTCTATCACCCGCATCAGCCCAACAAATCGGTGATCGACATTTGCGTCCATAGAGAGCTTCGAACGGTGCGGCTTGAATACTTGCATGGTAACTGTTATTGTATGAAAATTCAACCAATGGTAGGTGAGTGTCCCAACTGCCACCTAAATCCATTACGCAAGCTCGCAACATGTCTTCCAACGTCTAAATCGTTCGTTTGCTATGTCCGTCTATCTGCTGATGAAACACAGTACTCAGATTTAACTGAGAACCAAATGCTTCTTGGAAGGATTGCTAAATCCTTGACACGAATCTTCTGTCTCTATCAGAGATGATTGAGAGAGGCACTCCATGTCGTGCAACAATCACCCTCATGTATATTTCAGCAAGTTTACTCGTGTTGTCTTTTTCCTTGATTGGCAAAAAGTGCGCAGACTTCGTTAGACGGTCTACTATTACCCAAATTGTATCATGGCCCTTGGGCGTCCTTGGCAATTTTGTTATAAAATCCATGGAAATATGTTCCCATTTCCATTGGGGTATTTCAGGTTGTTGCAAGAGACCTGAAGGCTTTTGGTATTCAACCTTTACCTTGGCGTAAGTTAAACATTTGCCAACATATACCGCAACATCGCCTTTCATTTTTGGCCACCAATAGAAATCCTATAAATCTTGGTACATCTTATCCGCTCCTGGGTGAATCGAGTACCGTGACTTGTGAGCTTCGTCAAAAATAACATTTCTCAAACCACCAAACAAAGGAACCCAAATTCGTTTCATGAAGCACAAAGTTCCTTCCCCGTTTGGTACCAATTGCTTCTCCAACCCACGCAGATACTCATTCTCAACATTCCTTTCCTTGAGAGCTTCTCTCTGCGCGGCACGAATGCGCAACGAGAGATCCGTCTGAATAATCATTTCCAAAGCCCTTACCCTTATGGGCTTGAACCTTTCCTTTCGACTTAGGGCGTCGGCGACCACATTCGCCTTCCCCGGGTGATACTTGATCTCACAATCATAATCGTTCAATAGTTCTACCCAGCGTCTTTGCCTCATGTTAAGCTCTTTTTGATCAAATATGTGTTGCAGGCTCTTGTGATCAGTGAAGATTGTACATCGCGTGCCGTATAAGTAATGTCACCAGATTTTCAATGCAAACACCATCACGCCCAATTCCAAATCATTCGTGGTGTAATTTTTCTCGTGGACTTTCAACTGGCGAGAAGCGTATGCTATAACCTTTTGTCGCTACATCAATACGCAGCCTAAACCCTGACGCGAGGCGTCGCAATATACCACGAAGTCGTCCGTTCCTTCGGGTAGAGATAAAATTGGTGCGTCACAAAGTTTGTTTTTCAACAATTGGAATGCTTCTTCTTGTTTGTCTCCCCAATCAAACTTCTTGTCTTTTTGTGTGAGAGTGGTTAAAGGTTGATCGATTTTCGAGAAATCCTCAATGAATCTGCGGTAATAACCAGCCAACCCTAGAAACTGTCGGATCTCGGTTGGTGTCTTAGGAGTCTCCCAGTTCTTGATCGCCTCGATCTTTGTGGGATCCACATGAATTCCATTTCCGTTAACCACGTGACCAAGAAAATGAACTTCACGCAGCCAGAACTCGCACTTCGAGAACTTTGCATATAACTTTTCCTTCTTAAGCAGCTCTAGAATAGCCCTTAGATGTTGTTGGTGATCTTCTTTTGTCTTTGAGTATATCAGAATATCGTCAATAAACACGATCACAAACTTATCCAGGTACGGCTTGCAGACTCTGTTCATCAGATCTATAAACACTGTTGGGGCGTTTGTCAAACCAAACGGCATGACCAGGAACTCGTAATGCCCAAAGCGAGTCCTAAAAGCAGTCTTGGGAATACTTTCCTCTTGAATCCTCAACTGGTGGTATCCTGATCGTAGATCGATCTTTGAGTAGAAACTTGAACCTTGTAATTGATTGAACAGGTCATCAATTCGTGGCAAAGGATATCTATTCTTGATTGTCAACTTGTCCAGCTCCCGGTAGTCGATACACATGTGAAAACTACCATCCTTCTTTTTGACGAACAAAACTGGAGCTCCCCAAGGCGAGAAGCTTGGTCTGATAAATCCCTTGTCTAGCAACTCCTGAAGTTGCGTCGACAACTCCTGCATTTCTGACGGAGCAAGTCGATAAGGTGCCTTGGCTACAGGCGCGGCGCCTGGAACTAAGTCAATATGAAACTCGACTTGCCTTTGTGGCGGCAATCCTGGTAAGTCTTCTGGGAAGACTTCAGGATACTCCTTTACGACTGGAATATCTTCTAGCTTCTGCTCAGCTGCTTCTTTATCGACGATGTCTGCCAAGAAGGCAACGCATCCTTTCTGTAAACACTTTCGAGCTTTCAAACAGCTAATGATCCTCGATGGCGTATCGCGTTTCTCTCTATGTACCACAATCGTTACCTGACAACCAATCCATCCCTACTACCACATCGAAGCTTCCTAACTCGACTGGCAGTAGGTCCAGTGTAAACTCGTGTTCTCCAAGCTCTATTACGCAACCTCTGATAATTTTATTCGTTTCAACTAGCTTTCCATTAGCCAGTTCAATTGAGTATGGAATGTCTAATTTACTAGCAGTTAACCCAAGCATTTACTTAAATTCTAGCGATACAAAACTATAGTCGGCACCAGTGTCAAATAGTACAGATGCAAAGCGTTGATTAATAAGGAACGTACCAGTAACAACATTCGGGTCCTGGCGTGCTTCCCTTGCTCCAATGTTGAATACCCTTCCACGAGCTTGATTGAGTTTTGGGCATTCGTGGTTGAAGTGCCCGATGTCTCCATAGTTAAAACATCTCGGTCCAAGACCGTTACCATTACCACCTTGAGCATTGTTTGCTCCCCGGTTCCCAGCTTGGTTCCCAACATTCCCATGATTACCATTTCCGCCGCTGCGGTTCCCATTTCCGTTACCACCGCGATTGTTGTTACCAAAACCCCTTTGACCATTGTTACCACGACCCGAACCAGTACCAACCCAGCATGTATTCTTCGAATGGCCCTCCTTCCTGCAAGACTCGCATTTCCTTAACCTGCACTGACCAAAATGATGGTACAGGCATATGTCACATTTGGGCAAAGCGCCCATGTATCCCTTTCCTTTGACTTCAGCACCAGTTTTAGCTTCAACTGGTAGGTTCACCTCCTTCTTCCTGCTGGTGCTATTGGTGCCCTTTTTAAAGTTGGAGAACTTTCTTTTGTTCTCGCCAGATGACTCCACATGAGTCTCCTTCTTTTTCTGATCAGCATTTGAAAACTTGTTTAGCCTGATGGCTTCTTCAGTTAAGGACACGCTCAGGTCGATGGCTTCAGTAATGGTTGCAGGCTTTGAAGAGGTTACCATGCTCATAATCTGGGGAGCCAACCCCAGATGAAACGATCCATGTGTTTGAATTCAGGCGTAACCATGTAAGGTACCACATGGGACAAATCATGAAACCTCTGAACATACTTGGCGATCTTTGGGCCGTCCATCTTTAGGTGCCAAAATTCCGTTTCCAGCTTTTGTATTTCGGCCCGTGAACAGTATTTCTTCCTCATGAGCTCCTTTAGCTCAGTCCACGTCAATGCATATGCCGCCGCTTCTCCCAAGGTCTGTACTTGCAAATTCCACCATGATAAAGCACCATCAAGAAAGAGCCCTGAGATGTATGTAACTTGCTGTTCAAGAGCACACTTGCTCATCCATAAAATAGAATCCGTCTTTTCTGCCCATCTGACAAATGCAACAGCGCCTCCAGTGCCGTCGTAGTTTAAGGGCTTACAGTCAAGAAATTGTTTGTAGGTGCAGCCTGTACAGGCGATAACATTTACAGAAGGTGTTAGCGGATGTGTAAGAAATATCCAAATGTGTCGTAATGTGTCTCAAGGGACTTGGATATTACCATTGGGTGGGTTGTTGTTGTTGTTTGAGGTATTCCTGCTGGTTTCTGCACGGGAGGCCTCATACTGTGCTATCGCTGAGGCAATCCGCTTCTGGAGTTCCGCCTCAGTAGTAGGCAGGCGTGTGTCTCGTCGTGGAGGCATCTTCTAAAAGATGATCATATTGGTCAGGTCATAGTAAGTATAGTAAATATGCATATATAATAACATCAACCAACCTCATAACACATAACATCCCATGTTATAATATAAAGCAAATAATTCAACAAAGCATGTAGTGAGAACATTGCCATTGAGCTTTCATTAATCATGACCACAATATAGTTTTACATGTTTCACAGTACATCATACATCAAAATAAGATCATAGGGTTACATCACCCCAAAATACAAGTCAGTCTACACAAATCATATACAAAAATGTGGTCTTCCAAAAGTCTTCATATGTTGGCCCAATTGCGACTCTCTCACCAAAACAATCTACCTGCACCAAACCAAAATATAGCTACGCTGATGGCGGAGGAGGAGAGAAGAAAATCAAACGGCGCAAGCGCACCCAATCCTCCTCAAGTGCATGGATAACGCGCAACAAGTAAGCAATCTGCTGCTCAAGAGTGAGGAAGCGAACATCAGAATCAGGGGGTAGTGGAAGAGGAGCTGGTGGTGTAGCAAAAGGAGACTGACAATGACAAGGACACGGAGTCCTCTCTAGCTCCTGAACTCGACGGCTCAAAGCATCCTGCTGTAACTGCAGGGATATAAGTATGTCGTCTGTGGTATATCCAACATGGTAAGGATGATATGGGTCTGACAGAGGCATAACATTGGGCGAAGACCACATGAATGGACCGCCCAAAGGTGCAAAAGGTGATGTAGTGCGAGGAAACTGAGACATGAATGGAACAGCTGACGACATAGGTGGGACAAAAGCAGGCTGCTGCCTCGAAGATCCCTCCCCAGGACGAGGTGGAGGAATGTCCTGGAGAAAAGTGATAGGAAGGTCGGTGCGATGGATATCTGACACGTGAGGAAAATGAGGGGTAACATCAATCGGTGCAGAGATGGGTGCATGAGGGGGAGTGACTGGTCTAACATGTGGGGGATAATCGTCATCATCGACCCACCCATTACGGGTGTCGGCGTATCTGGGATCCACATACGTGGCAAATGGTGCATGGTCAACTAACACAGGTGCCTGGTCGGGCAGTGGTGCAACAACAACAGGAACATCCACCACTGGTGGGGCAATGACGGGAATATCAACAATGGGTGGTGCAATGGCTGGAGTACCCACAACAGGTGGTGCAACGACTGGAGCATCATCAGGAACAAGGTCGTGCACAGGTACAGGGTCATGAGCAATAACAGGCTCTGGTGCAATGACAGGCTCGTGGTCAGCAAAGGCTATATCAAGGTCGGCAGGTACATCAAAAAGTGGGTCAATAGGAACAACTGGTGCCTCCAAGGGCTGGTCATCAGGAATAAACTCGATCTCGTGATCGGGATCAAAATCATGAGGAAAAACTGGATCGAACTCATCCTCGAACTCAGGATCAAACTCAAAAGCGTGAGGCGAACCAGGTGCAACTGACATAGCTGTATCGGAGTCGGAGTCAATAGGATATCGACGTAATCCGACGGCGTGCAAAGTAGAGGATGATACTGACTCAAAAGAATCAGTACCGGGCTGATCAGGTAAAATCTCCTCAGCGGGAGCCTCAACAGGTGGTAAAACTACAGCATCCGCAACCGGAATCTCAACCAAAGGAATGGCGACATCATCCGCAATCGGGGCCCCACCCTCATGGTCGTCCTCAGGGGGACCCTCGAAAAGATCGATGTCGTCATCAGACACAACATCGAGTGGCAGATCCCCAACAGGAACTGCAGCAAGGGGAACGGGAGCAGGGATCTCAGCAAGAGGTATATCCCCGACTAGAATACCATCAGCGAGCTGAACATCGTCTTCGTGATCCGGCAAAGCAAAAGGCTGGAAATCATCATCGTCCGTACTAGTGGTATCTGATGTATAGACCTCATCCTCAGAGACAATCTCATCGTCTGACACAATCGCCATAGGATCCAATGTGTCTGACACTCCGGTATCCGAAGAGGACGGCATGGTGTCTGTAACACAACCACACATATGCACATATATCAACATATAATCAAATAAGCATGTAAGTCACAACAATGTAAGCAAGTAATCCTCCTAGTCTTCCTTAGACTATCCTCCCCATTCTCTCAGACTAAACTCCCTGGTCTCTAAGACCAACCTCCCAGTCTCTAAGACTAAATCCCTGGTCTCTAAGACCAACCTCCCAGTCTCTAAGACTAAATCCCTAGTCTCTAAGACCAACCTCCTAGTCTCTAAGACTAAATCCCTGGTCTCTAAGACCAACCTCCCAGTCCTTAAGACTAAATCCCTGGTCTCTAAGACCAACCTCCCAGTCTCTAAGACTAAATCCTCCCTCAGTCTCGAAGACTGATCCTCCCTCAGTCTCTAAGACTGAACTATGAATATAAGTCTTGAAATGTGGATTTGTGCCTTTTTGTTTGTAAAAATGTTTGTTCCCTGGATCTGGACGTATAATGTATGCAATGTAAAAATGTTTGAAAACATTTTCGTGAGAGCCCTGATGATCATAGTCTAGACTCGAGAAAGAATCCTAGTTCGCTATGATCGAGGCTCTGATACCAAGCTGTCACACCCTGGCTTTTGCGGAAGCGTGGTTTATTTTGGTGTGACTTCTTAATACCATAGCAACAATCATAACAATGCTATATGAAAATAAAACACAAGTTGTTCATCCATTCATTAAGTTTAATAATACCACAACATCATTGTTTTGAAAATGTCGACACCTAAGATAAGTTACAAACCATACTTGTTTTAAATGATTTCATAAGACACAACAAAAGACTTTAAATAAAACGTGGTTTAAAGACATGTAACCCATCCAGGTAAGGGTTACACCTCCTAAACCTACTACCCTGGATGACATCTTTTATTCAACGCAGCTAGACATATGCATACCCCGCCAGATCCGCTAGTTTCCTGAAATACATGTAGTTTGAAAAATCAACAAAAAGTTGAGCGAGTTCATGTGTAAGTGAGTATGTATAAACCTTTGTAATGTGTCTGTATGTATGAAAGTCCCTGGTATGTAGCAATTAAGGAAAAAGATATCACCAATGGGTTGCAAAGCCACTGGTATGTGTGAAACGGTGCAGGCAGTACTCAAACCTAGCAAATTTGTACCGGGCCTCAGCTGTAAGACACAGTCACCACTATGGGCCGCCCCGGCCTCATGGTTATGGGCTCGCTACACCCAAATAGATCTATCACTCATGTCCCTCGGTCCTAACAACGAGGATTAATGGCCTTAAGTGTTGTACCCACCTTTCACATGATCTAAGTAGTAAACCCTCCTTAAGCTAACCATACCATGTATAAAAGCGTCTGTAATAATTGTAACATGTATTCCACCCCCGAAGTATAAAACTGAAAACAGTTAAGAGAAAAGGGGGACATGAACTCACTGTAGTGCGTCTCCTGATTCGTATCGTCAACTCAAACTTGGTCCGCTACGCGACAACCTACAACGTACTATTGTCTATTAGACGGATGGGCCGTGCCTTGCTTTTGTATTTACGGGTTTGAGTTACGTTACTTTGATATTATTCCAAGTTGTAACTTCTTGTTAAAATAATAATTATTATTTTAACTTAAGTTTTATTTTTAGGGTTTAGGAATAATAGTTAGGCAACTATTTCATATCCATACTTCTCAAGTATTTTATATGCACATTTCCTTCCCAAGTATGGGGGTATTTATACATGTCTATTTGTAGTTTCAAAAAAAAATTTAAGTCCCACTTAGAAAAATATATTTAACTCATTTGTCCAAAAATAACGTATTTCCCAAAATATATGTATTTTTCCCATGGTATTTGTTAAGTTATATTATTTTACCCTAAAATAATATAACTAGTTCACAAAATATATACAAATATTCGCACAAGTGTCTTAGTGTAAAACATATATACTAAATATATATTTATCCGTTTTTATTTATAAAATCGTCCTCCGATACTTTGTATTTTTGTGACAAAACCCATGGCGAAGTTTATATTCGAACACAAGTTGTAAAATATATTTGTAACATTTGTTAGAAAAATATTTTCTAAGTGTTGGAATTTTAGAAAATTTCGCCAGAGTTTCCTTTGTAAACGGAGATGTCCATGCTTATTAGCATATCATTTTCTTTTCAAAAATTCATTCAGTCAATCAACAACAAATTATTAAACAACATTACACTAACCAAGTGCAAAAACAATGCACTTTACATTATAACATGAACTTGTTTTTTCATAAAAACGCGTAGTAACTTAGTGGGGGGTTTAGTTACCCTCCAAAGTGTGTTTACTTTTATTAATACCTCATTCTTAAAGATTTTAAGTTTTTACAACTTGTAAACTAGTTTTGCAAGAATGTGTATTTATTGGATCTTCTTACTTTTAAAAGTATTTCCACACTTATCTTGTTACTAAAAATAGTGTATGTTCAATAAAAATCATAATCTTTCAAAACCATCTTTTTAAACTTAGTTTCCTTGGAAAATCATTCACAAACCTTAGATTTACAAGATTACTAGTTCACTTTGTTTGTTATTTTACAAGAAAAACATTTTTCTTTCAAGTCCATGTTTAGTTCTAAAAGATGATTATTTCTTGTAACACATAACCACCTCTCATCTAGTTAGACCATGTTTTAATCATGATCTAACAAGTTTACTATGATGATCATTCATCATATCACCAAGAAATCATCAAATAATCATTACATATTCAAAACAACTTTATATCATCAAGATTTCATCATCAAGTTAGCTTATGTTCAAGACTTATCTTTATGATTTTTAGTGTTCTTGAGTTTTCTTCATAATTTAACTATTAACCACCATAAACAAGAAGTAAATAAGGATTCAAGAGACTTACTACTAGCTTTTAAGCTAGGGAAGATCAAGAGAAGAAATGAGGTGGTTAATAGCAAACGAAGAAGGTCCTTGATGATCCAAAAGCTCCTAGCTCCTTTGTATGGTCTTTATCACCCTTGTATGCAAGTAAAATGGAAGAAGGAACTTGAATGATGATGATGGTGGTGGTTCTTGGGGTCGGCCGAAACAAAGAAAGAAGGAGAGAAGGAATTTTGTTGAGTTGTTGTGAAGATGGTAAGGATGAGGGACTTGTGGTTATATACTAAACCTTTCCAACATCTAATTAACCATTAGATATAATGTTCCTTAAGTACATAGCAAACCCATTAAACAAATCAAGAAAATCAAGGGTGGGGTACCACCCTTGTAACCGTAAGGTGGGGGGTCTAGTTGGGTTTCAACTAAATTAGTTAATGTTCTTGATTGAAATCCAAGGTTAAGTTAGTGTTTTATGTGTGTTATGTAATATATAGTATGTTAGGGTGTTCGGGGACCATAACTAGCTTAGAAAAATAAAAACAATGCTTCTAGCATTATTTTGGTGTTCCGGGTAATGTCCGGTTGTTCGGTTTGATATTGTTCCGTTAAAGTGCTAAGTTATGTCGTAAAGTGTCCTTTGTGTAACTTTTAGTGACACTTTCAATTCCCGACACTTAGGAAACTATACAGGACCATTTTGCCATATTTTTGCAAGTGACTAGCATGATTAAATGCTGAATTTTGTTATTAAGTGCAGAATTCTGCACTTAAAGTGGGTTTTAGGCACTTTCTGGCACATAAACTATCACCTAGTGACGCAGTTTTATGGTCCTTACCTCCCTACACTCCCTACTAGTGTAGTACCCTGTTTCCGGCTCATACTGGGCCTCAATATATTGTCTGTCTATGTGCTGGCATTGTCAGCATGTTTCTGAGTTATCCGCTCACTGTGCTAACTGTGCTTTGTGCATCAAGTTTGTCACTAAAGTTTGTGTGTAATAAATGGAGTGATAGTATGAAATGTGATGCATATTTATGTATGATGCAAAAATCATAAAGCAGTTTATTCAGCAGTTGAAATCAAGCACAGTCATTAAGCACCAATTTAATATTAATTAATTGTACGGATACCTGAAATTTTGAGGGTTGTCACAGATACATGATTAAGCAACACACTACTTTTCAATAAAATATAATAGCAATAGCGTCTGTCAGGTGTACGCCTACACCCCGCGCTTAGGTCGTGGCCACTCGCATTAAGTGAGCCATGGATATCTAGGACACAATCGCATTAACCCCCAGTGTTTAAGTTATCAAGCATAACGGATTAAAATGGGTTATTTGGATTTTGGACATCATTCGTCATTGATCCTATACCCGACCAAGTGGCTAATGTCGTATTCCAAGCCCGTATAGGGAAAATAGGCTAAGAGTATTTACCTGAGCTGATCTTTACAAATCAAAGATGTTTAAGCACAACCGTAATAAAAAAAACCTAACTACATGCGCAATTTACTAGAGGCTCCTAGTCTGGAATGGACGGAACTATGATCCGTTAGAACGTTAACGGGTCTTATTCAAGTCATAAGACTTAGACCGGTTAACTTATAATAAATAGATACGGTTCGCTAGATTAAGAGGAGACCAGATAGGTACGGTTTGCACCCTCACGAGTATTATAACTCATATAATATGGGTCAAATAACCATACATTCTGATTAGAACTGATTTGGAAAGGTTTTGACCCGATTCGGCTAACTTATATAAACTGTGTTATATAAGTCAACCGTAAGCGCATAGGTGGTATCGGGTGGCCGGATGGGTCTATGTTAAGTCCAATATGCCAAAACATGATAAATATAATGTTAGATCTTTTTCAAACTCATTTTATAAGTCTATTATCTTTCAAAATAATTTATGCACAAAAAAGACATTTTGGGTATTATTTAGGCATAATATGTGGACTTGCATAAAACCCGACAAATGATATGATTAGAAGGTATAACCCTTAGGGTTTATTCCCTACAATAATAAGATCATATTACAACTTGAAGTAGCTAAACTATCTTAAACGGGTCAGAATCGAAAGTTAAAGCAGAAGTCAAACTGTTTGACTTTCAGTCGCGAACCGAGCTCTAAGCAGGAAAGTACGGGTTGGACATGATCCAACATGTCCTAATATGTTAATAAACTGATATAGTGTCAAAAATTAAGGTATCGATACTTAGAAGTTCATTTATCGTTAATTATGAAAATCTGCGTTTTGACTTTTATTTAATAAACCTTTGACCCGTCATTTGACCAACTTAACGTGATCTTTAGAAGGTGCCTTCATATGAGATTAACACCTACACTATTACAGTCACGTAGACATGTTTGATTCAAACATTGGCTTGACCGAAATGGCCATAACCGAAAGTCTAAGAAAAAGTCAATTTGCTTGACTTTCGGCTATTATCTAGCCTATAAATGAAACAAGACTGACTTAGAACACTTACAATTGTTCAAGGAAGTTTAAAACTTCAGGTAGGAGGCCTCTTTATGAGCATAAGCAACTCCAAGAGATTAGAGAGTAAGAAGGTGAAGGTGCAAGTCTTGAAAGAGTGAAATATGGGGTTATTTATTCTTGATCAAGACTCACAAGATGATGCCACATGTTCCTGAAGCTTTGAGATACTTAGGAGTGTCCTAGCAGGTGTCAAATGGTGGCTCAATGTGTCACAATAGCAAGAGATGTGGCAAGAGGAGCAGGCTGGAGTGCCAGCTCAAACATTCTACCAGCGACGTCCTTGCGGAGCACAAGAGGAATGGCCTTGCGATACGTAAGGGCTTTTGGCGCCCATAGTTTTGAATGCCTTACGGACCATAAGAGGCCAATATTTTGTCATTTTTGTTAATTGATCCCCTAACTTCCATACTTCCATATATATACATAATTGGCCCTCTCGTCCAACTTACCGGTAATATTTGAGAGTTGATTGGACACGTGTTGCCGTATTATTCATCTTGAATTTCCGAAGTGTCACATCCTCACCCCCTTAAAGTAAATCTCATCCTAAAGATTTATTCAAATAGATAGGGGTACTTTTATCTCATATTCGCTTCAAACTTCCATGTATATTCTGGGCCACGACGGGAATCATATTTGACTTTCACGAAGGGGACAATTTTCTTACGGAGCTCTTTAAGTTGTCGATCCTCAATCAAAATCAGTTTCTCAATAAACCTCAGGTTTTCATTAATATGCACATCATGGTGCGGCATTGCTAGCGACTTATCGTCTAGACATTTCTTTAAATTTGAGATGTGGGACACATCATGGATTCCACTGAGTTCCTCAGGTAGCTTTAATCTATAAGCTATAAAACCAACACATTCAGTTATCTCGAACGGTCCAATATATTGAGGGCTTAACTTTCCTTTCTTTCTAAACCTCATGACACCTTTCCAAGGTGACACTTCTAATAATTCCTTGTCCCCTATTTGGAACTCAAGAGGTTTCCGCCTCTTATCTGTATAGCTCTTCTGCCTATCACGGGAAGCTTTGAGTCTATCACAGATCTGCATTATCTTATCTATGGTTTCAAGGACTGTCTCAGGTCTTGACAGTTGGCCTTCTCCAACTTCAACCCAACAAACGGGCGTTCTGCATTTTCTCCCGTACCAAGCTTCAAATGGAGAGGCCTTGATACTCGTATGGTAACTATTATTATAGGAGAATTCAATTAGGGTAGATGATCATCCCAGTTACCACCTAAATCAATGACGCATGCTCTCAGCATGTCTTCCAAAGTTTATATTGTACGCTCACTCTAACCATCAGTCTGTGGATGGTAGGCTGTCCTAAAATTTAATCATGTGCCTAAGGATCGTTGGAAACTTCTCCAAAAATGAGATGTATATCTAGTATCTCTATCGGATACTATGGACACTGGCACTCCATGTAAGGACACAATATTGTCCACATATAATTGAGCCAATTTATCGAAACTAAAAGTTTCTTTTATTGGCAGAAAATGGGGTGCTTAGTCAGTCTATCGACTATCACCCAAATCGTGTCATTGCCACGTTTTGTCTTAGGTAACTTGGTAATCAAGTCCATTGTTACCATTTCCCATTTCCAAGTGGGAATTTCAAGTTGTTGTAGCAATCCCAACAGTTTCGGATGTTCGGCTTTAACTTTTGAACACGTCAGACACTTAGCTACATAGGTGGCTATGGATTTCTTCATACCCATCGATCAATAATTCTTTTTCAGATCCTGGTACATTTTATCTCCTCTAGGATGTATCGAATATTTGGAATTATGCAACTCCTGCAGAATCAAATTTTGAAGTCCTCCGAAGATGGGAACCCAGATTCTGTCATTGAATCTCAAGATTCCATCTTTTCCAGGTATTAATTGTTCAACAATTCCGCCTAATCCTTAATTAGAAACATTTGTTTTTTATAAGGCTTGTTTTTTGAACTTCTAGTAGTTTCTCATTCAAACTAGTTCTATTTGATCCTTTCCTTACGGCTCAAGGCGTCAGCAATGACATTTGCCTTGCCAGGATGATAACGAATCTCATATTCATAATCATTCAATGTTTCCATCCGACGGTGTTGCTGCATATTTAAATCTTTTTGATTAAATATATGTTGGAGGCTTTTATGATCGGTGTATATTACACACTTCGTACCATACAGGTAGTGTCTCCATAACTTTAGTGCAAATACAACGGCACCTAGTTCTAGATCATTGGTGGTGTAATTCTTTTCATGCACCTTAAGTTGTCGTGATGCGTAGGCAATCACCTTGCCTCTTTGCATTAACACGTACCCTAATCCTGTGTGCGAAGCATCACAGTAGACTACAAAGTCTTTGATTCCATCAGGAAAAGATAGTACATTGGCATTACTTAATCTTTGTTTAAGAATCTTGAAGGATTCTTTCTGTTTTGGCCCCCAATCAAATTTAGCGTTCTTGTGAGTCAACGTAGTTAAGGTTCTTGAGAAGTTCTCGATGAATCTTCTATAATAACCAGCTAATCCCAAAAAGTTGCAGATTTCAGAAGGAGTCTTGGGTGCTTCCCAATTTATGATTGCTTCAATCTTAGCTGGATCCACTTGGATTCCACAGTCACTAATCACATGTCCTAAAAATTGGACTTCTCTAAGCCAGAATTCACACTTAGAGAATTTCGCATAACGCTTTTCTTGCTTTAGCAGATCGAGAATACATCTACGATGTTTCTCGTGATCATTCTTATTACTGGAATAGATAAGTATGTCGTCTATAAAGACAATGACAAACTTATCCAGATAAAGTTTGCAGACTCTATTCATAAGATCCATGAATGCTGCTGGAGCATTAGTGAGTCCAAATGGCATAACCCGGAAATCAAAATGTCCATATCTGGTTCTGAAAGCAGTCTTTGGAATGTCTTCACTCCTTACCTTCAGTTGATGATAACCAGATCGAAGATCTATTTTGGAAAAGAAACTTGCTCCTTGCAATTGATCGAACAAGTCATCAATCCTTGGCAAGGGATAACGATTTTTTATCGTTAACTTATTCAGCTCACGGTAGTCAATGCAAATCCGCATTGAACCGTTTTTCTTCTTAACAAATAGAATAGGAGCTCCCCAAGGGGTTGAACTAGGTTGTACGAAACCTTTCCAGAATTATATTTCTTAAAAGTAATATATTTTTAGGGCTAGTTGAATATATATATATATATATATATATATATGTATGTATTTATCACACTAGTTAAATACATATATTCTTCTTCTTCATATATATGTATTTGTCCATAAAGTCCAATGTCTATATGTCCATAATTCTTGGTAAGGAAATATATATATATATATAAGTATATATTTTGTATTTTTTGTCCATACACCCACTTAGGCAAGTATAAGTATTTTTATACTTAGTTGTATTTTGTGGTATTTTTTGGTGTATTTTATATTTGTATTTTTTGTGTGTATTTTGTAGTTTTTGACCCTACTTGTATACTAGTAAATATTACACATAATATACATATAAACACACAAGTTTTGGGTGACCCCTAAATATACATAATGTGCCCTATTTATATATATTTATATCCATTTTAATCTTTAAGAAAATCACTATTTTCTTAACTTAAATTTTGTATAAAAATTTGGGAAGAAATTATGGCTAAACACTTTGAACATTACTCTTGTAAAAATATATTTTTCTATGTGTTTAAATTCTACAACAATTTTGCTATAGTTTCTCCTAAAAATAGAGGTTTTCTCATTTTTAGAAACATGTGTTTATTTTCTTTTCAAACTCAAAAATCATTCAACAACAATCTTGCAAGTAATAATATACAACTTCATCCATACTTTTCATGCTAACACACTTGAAACTTCATGTGAACTTGTAGTAATTTAGATCTACACTTTAATCATGTAGATCTACTTGAAGCAAGACTTGTTTGCTAAATTTTACAAACTTTGTAGAAACTTTATTTTGAAAACTTGTTCATCCAATTTGTTAGTAAGTTTATAAACATAAACATTTCATTTTAAAAACACTTACAAGTTTATATTTCAAGATCTTCAAGTCTACTAACATGTTCATCATGGATCTTTCAAGATCCATGTCTATACTTGTTAGATCTACACTTCTAACAAGCATGCATGTGATGGATTTCATCCAAATCACAAAACAAACAACAATAACTTCATAACAATCTTCATATAACACCAAAATTACTTATTCATGTTAGATCTTGTTATCTCTTTACTTGTTCATACTTTAAAGTTTAATTTTCTTGATGATTTAACTGGTACATCTTCATTACACTACTAATGAACATCAAAACAAGGGATTAGAAGACTCACAACTAGCTCTAGTGGCTAGGGAAGTGGCAACAAGAAAAAGAAGATGAAGATGATGGTTAATAGCTTCCTTGAGTGGTCCTTGAGCTTCCAACACTTGAACCATCCTTTGATAACCTTCTTACACCCTTGGAAACTCTTGGAATGGCTTGAAGAACAAGAGAAGATGAAAGTCATATTTGTGTGTGCTTGGCCGAATGTATGAGGGAAGAAGAAGAAAGTTTGGTGTTTTTGAAAGTTGCGTGAAATGATAAGGAATGAGGATAAGATCTCTTGATATAACCATGCATTCACTTTTCACTTTAATCATCCAATTAACCAACAAATAACTTAAAAGTTTCAAGAGACAACATGGGGGCTTGTGGGGCCCCCATGAAACCCTCAGCATGAAGGGGGGTTGTGCCAAAGTTTGAAAATTGAAGGACTAGGATGTAAGTGGGGGGTTTAATTAGGGGTTAAGTGTTTTTAGGTGTTTTATGTGTAACTAAGTGTTATATGGCTAACATTAGTGTTACAACACTAAAACAATGTTACTAGTCCATATTTGGTGTTTTGGTAATGTTCGGATAATTGTTCGGCGCTTGTTTCGTTATCGGTTCGCTAAAAAGTTAAGTTATGTAATTTATAAGGTATTATATGTTTTTGTATTTTAAAGGTATCCCCAATACTTTTTAAGTTGTTTTTTATGTTTAACAACATTTCTGGACTTGTATAATTCATCGGATTCTGAATCCTGCGAAAATTTATGGTCCAAAACGGACACTTTTAAGTTCGTTAAATTTTTCCGAAAAGTGTTAACTACTATACTTGTTTTCCCACTGGGATTTGATATAGTTTTGATGTCGGACCTACATCTAAGTTCTAAATCTACCAGTTAGTTGAGTACTGAGGCTGTGCTGACACAGCCTATCTGACAGGCGAGTTTACTAATTGTTTTGACGCAACGCTTAAATTGTTTCTCAATGTGATGAATGAAATGTATAACATGCATGATTGAAATGTATAACATGCAAACATAAAATGTTGATGTTTAAAACACATAATAGCAGACAATAATTAATTATATAATGGTACAGAAGTTATCGGATTTGTGCCATTTGTCACACTATCCATTGTGTTTTAATATGTTCTCCATTGTGTTTTTGTTTTGTTCTCCATTGTGTTTTAATCTGTTGTTCATTGTGTTTTATAATGCTATTCATTGGGTTTTTAGTCTGTTGTCCATCGTGTTTTAATATGTTATTTATTGTGTTTTTTGGGTGTTGTCCGTTGTGTTTTAATTTGTTGTCAATTATGTCTTTTATCTACTGTCATCAATTGTGTTTTTATGTCTACTTCCCATTGCGTTTTTAGTTTGATACTCTTGGTTTTTTACGTTATGTTCGTTGTGTTTTAGTTTATTGTCCACTATGTCTTTTATATGTTGTCATTGATTATGTTTTTGGTTTATTTTCCATTGTTTTTCTAGTTTGATACTCATTGTGTTTTACGTTATGTCCATTGTGTAATACGCAACTGAGTTTTAGATTTTTTTTAAATCTATAAGAATATGGTACTCTTATTAAAGGTAAAAAGACACTCGATTTTATGGTATAATATTTTTTAAAAAGAAATGACGTATAAAAAAGTTACGTGCGTTTAAAAAAGATGGGGAGGGGGAATAACATGTCACTAACATGTGCGTATTCTTTTTATTGTTTTGGACAAAATTACCATTCTTACTTAATTCCTCTTTAGACACTTGTCACTCTATGGTGGCTTCTTACCTTTCTTATTTTTGAACCTATTTGTATTATAACTCAACCTGTAAATATTATGTATAGTTAGTTATATAGAGAAATGTCCATAGATATATGTTCCCACTTCCAAGCGGGAAGCATGTCTTCAAGGGTTTGAATGGTTCGCTCACTCTGGCCGTCAGTTTGTGGATGGAAGGTCGTACTTAGATCTAGGCGGGATCCAAAGGCCTGTTGAAAAGATTGCCAACTTCTTGATACAAAACGATCATCTCTATCCGAGATTATCGAAATAGGCACTCCATGAAGAGCCACTATTTCTTTAAGATACAGTTCAGCAAGCTTTTCTGTACTATCCTTTTCCCGTATTGGCAGGAAGTGTGTGGACTTGGTTAGCCTATTGACTATTACCCATATCATGTCGTGTACTTTGGAGGTTCTGGGTAATTTTGTTATAAAGTCCATAGATATCTGTTCCCACTTCCAAACGGGAATCTCGGGTTGTTGCAGCAAGCCCAAGGGTTCCTGATACTCGGCCTTAACTTTCGCGCAAGTTAGGCACTTACTGACATAAGCAGCTATGTCGTTTTTGAGGTTAAGCCACTAATAGTACTCCTTCAAGTCTTGATACATCTTGTCCGATCTTGGGTGGATCGAGTACTTTGACTTATGTGCTTCAACAAAAATGACCTCTCGAAGACCACCAAAGAATGGAACCCAAATTCGCCCTATGAAGTATAATGTTCCATCTCCTTTAGGCACTAACTGTTTCTCCATACCCCGGAGAAGTTCAGCCTTGATAAGTTCTTCCTTAATTGCTTCTTGGTGCGCATCATGAATACGTGTGGTAAGGTTTGTTTGAATCGTCATTTCTAAAGCTCGAACCCTTAGTGTCTTGATTCGTTCCTTTCAACGCAAGGTGTCCGCTACAACGTTCGCCTTTCCCAGGTGGTACTTGATTTCACAATCATAGTCGTTCAACATGTCAACCCAACGTCGTTGACGCATATTTAATTCCTTTTGATTAAATATGTGTTGAAGACTTTTGTGATCAGTGAAGATAGTGCACTGTGTACCATAGAGATAATGCTGCCAAATCTTCAAGGCGAACCACCACACCTAACTCTAGGGCGTGAGTGGTATAGTTCTTCTCGTGAACTTTTAATTGGCGTGACGCGTACGTGATGACTTTTTGTCATTGCATAAGCACGCAACCTAAACCCTGACGTGAGGGGTCACAGTATACCACGAAGTCATCGGTACCTTCAGGTAGTGGTAAGATCGGTGCATCACATAGTTTATCCTTGAGGAGTTGAAATGCCTCTTCTTGCTTTTCACCCCAATCGAACTTCTTGTCTTTTTGCGTGAGGGAAGTTAGCGGTTGAGCAACCTTAGAAAAATTCTCTATAAATCTACGATAATAGCCCGCTAATACCAGAATTTGTCGTACTTTAGTTGGAGTTTTGGGCGCCTCCCAATTCTTAGTTGCTTCTATCTTCGATGGATCCACATTGCCCTTTTCATTCACAACATGCCCGAGGAATTGTACTTCGCGAATCCAAAATTCGCACTTAGAAAACTTCACGTAAAGTTTCTCCTTCTTTAGTAGCTCCAAAACGGTCCTCAAATGTTGCTCATGCTCCTCCTTCATTCGTGAGTATATCAATATATCGTCGATAAATACTATTACAAATTTATCAAGATACGGATTACACACACGATTCATTAAATCCATAAAGACCATTGGTGCGTTCGTCAATCCAAAAGGCATAACAAGAAACTAGTAGTGCCCATAACGAGTTCAGAATGCCATCTTTGGTATGCTCTCTTCTTGAATTCGCAATTGATGGTAACCAGACCTTAGGTCTATCTTGGAGTAAAAGCTTGATCCTTGTAGTTGGTCGAATCATTCATCAATCCTCGGTAATGGGTATCGATTCTTGACAGTGAGTTTATTCAACTCTCGATAGTCTATACACGTCCTGAAAGTTCCATCCTTCTTCTTCACAAATAGTAAGGGAGCTCCCCAAGGTGAGAAGCTTGGTCTAATGAATCCCTTATCCAACAAATCTTGAAGTTGTTTGGATAACTCTTGCATCTCGGACAGTGCTAGTCAATATGGAGCCTTGGCCACGGGTGCGGCTCCCGGTACCAAGTTGATGCGAAATTCGACTTATCGCTATGGTGGTAATCCCGGCAAGTCTTCGGGGATTTCTTTAACCACAGGAATATCCTCAAGCTTCGGTTCCTCAACTTTCTTGTCGACCACGTGAGCTAAAAAGGAAATACAACCTTTCCGCAAACACTTTTGAGCTTTCATACAATTAATGATTTGCAAGGGCGTGTCGCGCTTCTCTCCGCGCACAAGGAGTGTTTCCTAGTTCGCAAGCGGAATGCGAATAATCTTCTCGTGACATACCACTTCAGCTCGATTCTCAGATAACCAATCCATGCCAACTACTACACCAAAGCTACCCAACTGGACGGGCAAAAGATCGATACTAAATTTTCACTCACCAAGCTCCAATAAAAACCTTTTAACGACTTCTCCTGACTCAACAAGTTTACCATCGGCTAATTCTATCGAGTAAGGAACATCTAGCCTACTAGACTCAACGTCGAGTATATTTTTAAATTCCATAGACATAAAGCTAAAATTGGCACCGGTATCAAACAATATGGATGCGAAATGATTGTTGCTTAGAAACGTACCAGTGACCACATTAGGGTCTTGGCAGGCATTCCTTGCTCCAATGAAAAAGGCTCTTCCTTGAGAATTGTTTTCCTTTAGGTAGTCTTACTTGTCACATTATCCATTATGTTTTAATATGTTCTCCATTTTTTTTTTTTTGTCCATTGTGTTTTAATCTGTTGTTCATTGTGTTTTATTATACTATTCATTGGGTTTTTAGTCTGTTGTCCATTGTGTTTTAGTATGTTATTTATTGTGTTTTTTGGGTGTTGTGCGTTGTGTTTTAGTCTGTTGTCCATTGTGTCTTTTATCTACTGTCATCAATTGTGTTTTTATGTCTACTTCCCATTGCATTTTTAGTTTGATTCTCTTGGTGTTTTACATTATGTACATTGTGTTTTAGTTTGTTGTCCACTGTGTCGTTTATCTGTTGTCATTGATTATGTTTTTGGTATATTTTCCATTGTTTTTCTAGTTTGATACTCATTATGTTTTACGTTATGTCCATTGTGTAATACGCAACTGAGTTTTCGATTTTTTTTTAAATCTATAACAATATGGTATTCGTATTAAAGATAAAAGACACTCGATTTTATGGTATAATGTTTTTTTAAAAAGAAATGACGTATAAAAAAGTTACGTGCGTTTAAAAAATGGGGGGGGGGGGGAATACATGTCACTTACATGTGCGTATTCTTTTTATTGTTTTGGACAAAATTACCACTCTTACTTGATTCCTCTTAAGTGTAACACCCCGAAAACGGGTTTGGTAATCAAAACTCCGTTAATACTAAAAGACGGGTAAAGTACCGTTAGTAGTAAAAATAACCCGGTAAATATTTGGATTTAAATAAGAAATCCTAATATTAAATACGAACGAATCAAAGTTTTAAGGAATTGAATTTATAAGGGCCCTAGTTAACGGGACTTAAAATAAAACGGGTTTTTTTTAACTTGCCGAACCTACTAAGCTGACTAGGAATAATTCTAACCTATTTAGATAGTGACTTATGAGTGGGTTAAAACACTCAAATTATGAACTAAGGAAAATGGAAGGGCCAAACTTGTTAAACTAGAAACTTGATTTATTAAAAACAAGAATTAAAACACACCAAACACCCACTTTGGGGGTGTCTGGTCGATTAAGAAGCAGGGGGCGACATGGGTTTTCTTCAAACCCTAAAATCCTCACAAAACTCACAAATTGAAGCCTCTAATCAAGTCTAAATCGAATTTCAAGCACAAATTCATGATCACCTAGTTGAAAGGATCATAAGGTATGTAAAATTGTGATGTTTTGATCCATCTTAAATTCTAGGTTATTTGTAAGAAACTGAAATTGAGCTTGATTATGCCATGCATGGATGAATCTTGAAGTAATATGATGTCTAGGAGTAAACCCTAGTCAATAACATGTTGGATTATTGGATAATCTATGAAATTCATGATGATCCTTTGATAAGTTAAATGGGTTTTGTAAATTTAGATGAACACAAGAATCATGACTACCAAAAGTGGTGTTACTTGATTACTATGAAATGATTTTGAGATTAGTATGCATGTTTGACATGATGAAATCGATATGTATGTTTATATTGGGCAAAATATCAAGCTATGAACTTGGTTTTAATGATGTAAAATTTTACCCGTTAGGTGTTCGTTAAAATGCCTAAATGAAAGATAAACGTGGAAAATCGGACAAAAACGCATGCTTAATGGATATGGAAAATTATGCGTTAAGACTTATAAAAAGGGTTCTAAACGGATTGTGAATTGAACTCTTTAGGCAAGGAATCCGGATCGTCAAGTGGACAAGCCGGTGGAAATACGCGTTTGAAAGAGGTGCTTAAAAGGTACGTAACTACGATTCCGTTACGTTATGCTTGATTCCGTATTTTCGCTAGTAGAGTTTAAATTAGCATAATACATGAAATTGGCATTTGCTTGAAGTGACGAAGGTCACTAGGTAAATAAACGGGTCAAAAGGTGAAATTATCACCCTTTGACAATATTATCTAATGGTTTGTCGAGTTACATGTTTATAGGAATAAATATCAAATAGGTACGTACATCGCTATTGCTTCGCGGCTACTAAGTCAAGGTATTGATACGGGTCAATATATTGATCCGAGCCAGGTATGTATAATGGTTCAACTCATCATGTAGAACTTGAGATTCTATAAGAGTTAGACAAGGTTAAGATATAGATATTCGGTTACTTTTTTTGGTAAACCGAATAAATTGTGTTACATTTATGGTGTTTAGAAACACATGGGTTTATAAACAAGGATATGGTTAAAAGGGTCGGATTTTGGGGTCAAACAAGTATTTAAAGGACCTTGTAGTAAAAGAAGGATGAAAATTGACCAAAATGCCCTTGTAAGCTAAAACGAGCGAACGACCTATAAGGGTTGTTCGGAAAAGAGTAGTATGCATAATTAAACACTTAGAATGATTAAACAAAAGCGAATGATGTGAATCCTTAGTCATCTGACTCTATAATAGTCTTTGCCGTAAAATAATGATTCGAGGGGTAAAACTCAGAGTATAGGAATTTCCACACTTAATACAATACAAATATAGTTGTGAAGAAATATTATTTGACAAGAAATGTGGTAGTATAATGCTTGATGTGAATGAAAGAGACTCATACTTAAAATAGGCTTAATTACCCTTAACGGGTCAAAATAAGCATACGAGCAAAAACGGGTTTAAATTGTGTAATAAACCTGTGATTAGAACCTAATATGGTAGATAACCTTAATTTGAAGAAGTGTAAGGGATATAGGGATCAAACAAATATGTTTGTTTGATAAAATGCATAAACGGGTTAAAAGTCGATAAAAAGGTAACGAGTCGAAGGCTTAGAAGTCTCAAAATTTATTATGTTGGATGTTGGATTTTAACTCCATGTGATGGAGAATTAAATTACGGACGCGTAGGAAAAAGAATCGGATAAAACGGATTAAAAACGAGAGAGTTATGCTCGTTTCCGTGAAATCGGGTCATGCTGAGAATATGCAGCAACATAATAATAACATTCTGCCAAAAAGGGGGCTAGGTGGGGCATCTAGCCCCTAGGCGTGACGCCTAGCCCCCCTGAACCTGAAAAACGTTTAATTTTGTTTGTTTGACCCATATAACTTGTTTAAACTTGTTATTTAACTATCAAAACTAACTTTTAAGTTGGTTTTGATCATAGGTGATTGCCAAGAGTGCCCGGATGAAGATCAAGCTCGAAGAAGAACCGAACACGATAAAGTTAAAAGCTTCCGCGTGGCGTTTCGTCGTATCTTTTAAACGACGAATTCAATTACATTAAGTTGTTCAAACTCTTAAATTGTAAAAGTTTTAGTAAACTCGTATTGACATACTTACGTGTAATCGTAAAAACATGCATTTTTACGAAACTTATATAAAATATTGTATTAAACAAGCAAGGGTGTTACATTAAGACATTTGTCACTCTATGGTGGCTTCTTACCTTTCTTATTTTTGAACCTATCTATCTATACTTTC
Source organism: Helianthus tuberosus (assembly GCA_030545235.1). NCBI lineage: Eukaryota > Viridiplantae > Streptophyta > Magnoliopsida > Asterales > Asteraceae > Helianthus > Helianthus tuberosus. The sequence continues at coordinate 33,164,437 of CM060430.1, forward strand.
TACAAAAGGAGAAATCTAAGTGACATAAGAAAAGCTGAGGTGGCAGCCGTAGAGGCTGTCCCGACAATACTTTTCTTATGTCATTATGGCAGCATAAAGCTTAATTTAAAATACATTTCAAATTCAAACCATTTCCCTTCATTTAAAAGTCAAACCTCTACACTTCATTCAAAATTGAAACCTCTGCCCTTCATTCATAATTCAAACCTCTGCTCTTCATAAGAAAAGAAAACCTCTAGCCAGATTCAAAATTCAAGATTCTGGCTGCAGATTCAAAATTCAAATCATATATTCGAACCATATAAATAACATATATGAATCTGGCTCTACATTAAAATTTCAACTCATCTCTCTCACTCATATCCGTGAGCATATCTCTCTCTCTCTCTCCCTCTCTCTCAAATGCATGGCTCTCATGATTCAGCTGGTTAATCTCTGATTATAGTTCTTTGTTCGAACATTTGTTGATTCTGTTTACACATTATCGTTCCAATATCATTGTTTCCGACATCATCCTTCCAATGAAGCTTCCCATCACACGTCAATGTTTCAACATCGATGTTGCAATATTGTCACACCCCAACCGATGGCGGAAACATCAGGGCATGGCACTGAGCGAAATAGATTGTCCAGAAGTTTCCATAACAACTATCATTACCAATTAATTTAAAGTAACATGTCCCATACCATGTCTTAAATGATAACATAATTATTACAGACAAATCTAGTCAAATTGTTTTGTTCCGACAACTCAGATTTCAAATACAGACAATTGTTTATTGGTTTCTAGACCTTTCCTAGCCTCGATTTCACAGCAAGCAAAGCAAATAAGCATCCTAAGCACCTGTCACATACGTTAAAGTAAAAGTCAATACACATAGGGTAAAGGTGAGCATACAAGTTTGATAATAGCATATAGAGTTCGAAATCGTTACGCATAACCAGCACGTACACAGTGTAAAATGAGGCATGTTAGTTATCGACATGAACCTATCAATACCAATGACTGTGAGTTGACTGCTCGAGGCAGTTCGTATTACATGATGACCACCGTGACCCATGTAATTAATTGTCCTTAACAACCCCTGAGTGAACAGGTGCTGAGTCCAAACAAATAGTACTATCGTTGCTAAGGCAGGTAGACAGCATTCCATGTGTAAACATAACTAACAAGCATTCATTAAGTCACGTATAACATGCGGTAATTGGTTAGCGATTAAAGTATTGCGTAGTGTGTTTAATGTGATTTAGACTATGTAACGTATGTAACACCCAAAAGTGCGTAAAGCAAAAAAGGGATCGAGTATACTCACAGCGATTGGTTGATTAAAGGGAGCGCTAGAGAGTACGGTTAGCCTGAATAGATTGATAGCATAACGATAAGCGACGCGTAAAACGGAACAAGTGTCAGTGGGTCGAACAGCAGTTCAATCGGTTGGTAGTCCGATTGGACAGCTGGTCGTTCGAGTGACAGTCCGCTCGGATGGTCATCAGATCGGGTGGCCTTTCGAGTGGATTGTTACTTCCTTTGGGAAGGATGTGTTTGTGTATGATGGCTTGACTTTTGAAGTTTTCGTTGTAGCATTTTGAAAACATTGAAGTATCTCTACCTTTCAGGTCGGTCGTTTGAACGACCATTCGATCGGGCGACAATCTGATAGGTTGGGCACTTCAGCCAGAACAAGTTCACAGCAGGTTGTCACTCGATCGGACGGTTGTTCGATAGGGTGGCAAAACATGTGCATTGAACATGTTGAAAAATTTGTTTAAGTTTTGAAGTTAGAACGTTACACGGTCGAGTGACAATCCGTTCGGATGGTCGTCCGATCGGACAAGAGTTCGTTCCACGTCCACAACTTCAAACGTCTGAAATGGATGTCAAGTGTGGGGCCAAGGTGCAAGCTGATTGGGTGGCAACCCGATCGGGTGGTAGTCCGATCGGACAGCAGTCCGATCAGTCGACACTCCGTTCTGGTCGGCCTGATCGTCTTCTTCCTTGGTTGTTTTGGTCGTTTTATCGAGACAATTTGATATCGTATTAGATAACAGAAACCTCGTCACGACTTAGTAAACTGATCGGACAGGAATCACCCAATTCCGGCTGGTTAACTGTTCGGGACGGTGTTCCATGTCTAACTCGAAATCGGTCATCTCGCGGGTAGAATCCAGATCTTGAACCAACACATCAACATGCAAGGGTAGAAGGTTAGAACAAGCTCCGATTCTATCGGTTTTTGAGGCATTGAGTGTAAAAGAGTTGAAAGAAAGTTGGAAACCATCTTTCAATCCTTTTTCACCTGGAATACGTTTAGATCTATGAAAGATCTTTGTTTATTTGTATGGAAATCGTTCGGATCTAAGTTGTTCTTGGTGGATTGAAGCCAAAACATGAAGTTCCTAAGAACACCATGATGACATCATCCTAGAACACCTTAAATCTAGTGATTTCACGGTTAAAAGTTAAGATTCAAAAGATAGAAAGGTGTAGGAGTGCGTGTAGATTAAGAAAGTACAAGATTTAGTACGAGATCTTACCGGAATAGCTAGGAATCGGAGAAAAGTAGGTAAGGAGGGCTGGTCGGATGAGAGTTTCCAGAAATGGTAAGTTTGATGTGGACAGGGGGTATTTATAGGGTTTTCTAAAGTGGAAAGGGCTGGCCGATCGAGTGGCAGCCTGATCGAACGGCTGGCCGATCGAGCGGCAGCTTGATCGGGCGGCTGGTCGATCAGCTGGTCACCTGGTCGATTAGCCACTTTGGTTCAAGTGTTCAGTGCGACGAGTTTTGTCGTTTCGATTGCGATTACGAGCGTTGCGATGCGATAGAGTTTCCTAGTCAAATTACTTTTAATCCCAACTACTATATCAACATACAATCATCCTTATTTCGTATTCGTTTAGCATTTGCGATTCGATTGCGATTGAGTTTCGATTGCGTTTCGATTGATTACCACACATAACATAAATAAACATGCACAAGTAACACATAAGGTACACACACACACATATAACAATATCCAGAATGTGTATTCGAGTTGCGAGTGCGATTGCGATAAGCGATAAATCGATTAAGCATGCGATAAATAGCGATTACTATGCGATTATTAATAGATACTCCACATAATACAACTAAAGCGATAATAAAATAGTCTAATTGCAAGTCAAAGAAGTCAAAACATGAATTGAGCAAGGAGTGACAGATCGCAATTTGCAATCTTTTCTTCCTTTGACTTCAATCTTGACTTTGACTTTGACTTTGACTTTCGATCACGGGGTGTTACAGCCTCCCCTAGTTGAGGGAATTTCGTCCAGAAATTAGGCCGAAGCCGTAACAAACAACTGCGGGTACTTCGCCTTCATGTCGCTTTCGAGTTCCCAAGTGAACTCTGCGCTTCGTTTGCCTTCCCACAGGACTTTCATGATAGGAATGTGCGAGCGTCTGAGCTACTTGGATTGGCGATCCATGATTTCGGCAAGCTTCTCCACGAAGTGTAGTGTTTCGTTTACTTGGAGGTCATCGAGGGGTACAATTAAATCATGCTCAGCCAGGTACTTTCGGAGGTTTGACACATGGAAAGTCGGGTGGACGTTACTAAGTTCCTCCGGTAGTTCGAGTCTGTAGGCGACTTTTCTGATCCTTTCCAGAATCTTAAAAGGTCCAACATATCGAGGCGCTAGTTTCCCTTTCTTGCCGATTCTGACCACACCCTTCCAAGGTGATACCTTTAAGGGTACGTAGTCGCCAACGTCAAATTCAAGGGGCTTAAGTCATCTATCGACGTAACTTTTCTGTCGACTCCGAGCTATCAACAAGTTATCTCTTATTTGGAGGACTTTGTCAGTCGTTTCTTGCAATAGCTCGGGACCGGTTATCTGCGAGTGCCCGATCTCGTGCCATACAATTGGCGATCGACATTTTCTTCCGTATAAAGCCTCGAATGGTGCCATTTGAATGTTGGAATGATAACCGTTGTTATACGAGAATTCGAATAACGGCAGGTATGCATCCCAATTACCACCGAAATCTATGACACACGAACGGAGCATGTCTTCAAGAGTACGGATCGTTCTCTTAGTCTGACCGTCGGTTTGAGGGTGGAATGCGGTACTTAGATTAAGCGTAGTACCGGGAGCAGCTTGAAATGTTTCCCACAGTCGCGAGGTAAACCGAGTATCACGGTCAGAGATGATGTTGCGAGGCGTCCCATGTCGACAAATGATCTCATTGGTGTAGATTCGGGCTAATCGTTCTACCTTGTAGTCTTCTCGTATTGGCAAAAAGTGAACAGATTTGGTCAAACGGTCAACGACTACCCAGATGCTGTTGTGACTTGATGGCGTGCGCGGAAGTTTTGTTATGAAGTCCATAGCTATACTCTCCCATTTCCACATAGGGATCAGGGGTTGTTCGAGTAAGCCAGAGGGTCTTTGGTGTTCAGCCTTGACTTTTGAGCAAGTCAGGCACTTCCCAACGTAGAGAGCGATATCCTTTTTCATGCCCGGCCACCAGTACTTGTAGCGAAGGTCTTGGTACATTTTATCGGCACCGGGATGAATAGAATACCGGGATTTATGGGCTTCGTCCATCAGAATCTGTCGTAAATTGGTCCGCTTAGGGATCCAAATTCGGTCCACAAAGTAGAATATCTCGTTCGACTTATTCACCAGCTGGGCTTCGTCGTGATAGATCCTTTCCTTCTTCAAAGTGCGTTCATTAAAACATGCATGCTGAACTTCACGGATGAGGGTTTCGAGATCATATTGGGCTTGGGTATTACGAATGCTGAGCAGATAACTCCGTCTGCTGAGTGCATCGGCAACGACATTTGCTTTGCCTGGGTGATCATGAATCTCACAGTCGTAGTCGTTGAGAATTTCTACCCATCGGCATTGACGCATATTAAGTTCCTACTGGTCAAAGATATGTTGTAGGCTCCTATGATCGGTGAAGATCGTACACTTGGTTCCATACAGGTAGTGTCGCCAAATCTTTAACGCAAAAACAACTGCGCCTAGCTCGAGATCATGGTTTGTATAGTTCTTCTCGTGGATTTTGAGCTAACGAGATGCGTAAGCAATGACCTTGTCCCGTTGCATGAGGACACAACCAAGACCAAGGTTCGAAGCATCACAATAGACAATGAAGTCGTTGTTTCCGTCGGGTAAAGTGAGGACGGGAGCATTGCAAAGCATGTGCTTGAGGGTTTGAAAAGCAGACTCTTGTCCAGTTCCCCAAACAAAAGTCTTGTCTTTATGCGTGAGAGCGGTAAGCGGCATTTTGAGAATCCTTCGATAAATCGGCGATAATAGCCCGCTAGCCCGAGAAAAGAACGGACTTCAGACGGGTTCTTAGGTGTAATCCAACTCTTAACTGCTTCAATCTTCGCTGGATCGACGTGAATGCCTTGACTATTGACAATGTGACCGAGGAATTAAACCTCCTCCAGCCAGAATTCGCACTTGGAGAACTTGGCATAGAGTCGATTCCCTTGGAGTAGCTCGAGAACCAAACGTAGATGTTGCGCGTGTTCGGCTTTCGACTTGGAATAGATCAAGACATCATCGATGAACACGATGACGAAGCGGTTGAGGTAAGGTTTACACACGCGATTCATCAGATCCATGAAAACCGCGGGTGCGTTGGTTAAACCAAAAGGTATAACAACGAACTCATAGTGGCCGTATCGAGTGCGAAAAGCGGTTTTGGGTATATCCTCCTCTTGAATGCATAGCTGGTGATAGCCTGAGTGTAGATCGATCTTTGAGAAACACGTAGCACCTTGTAGCTGGTCAAACAAATTGTCGATGTGAGGCAGGGGATAGCGATTCTTGATAGTCAACTTATTCAATTCCCGATAGTCGATGCACATCCTGAACGACCCATCCTTCTTTTTGACGAAAAGGACCGGTGCGCCCCATGGAGAGGTGCTCGGGCAAATGAAGGGTTTATCAAGTAATTCCTGGAGCTGACTCGAGAGTTCACGCATTTCGGATGGAGTGAGTCAGTAAGGAGCTTTGGCAACATGGTTTGCTCCAGGAATGTGGTCGATATGAAAGTCGATATCACGACTTGGCGGTAGACCTGGGAGATCATCAGGAAACACATTCGGAAATTCACACACAACGGGAACATCGCTTACTTCTGGACTACCTTTCTTTTCCTTCTCCGCTACTACAATGTTAGCCAAGAAAGCTCTGTATTCCTTGCGGAGATACTTGCTAGCTTGGACACATGACATGAGCTTGAGACCTTTTGAAGCAGTTTCGCCATAAACACACAATACATCACCATTCACGAGCGAGAATTGAATCATCTTATCGAAGCACACAACTTCAGCATGGTTTTCGCGAAGAAAGTCCATGCCTACTATGATGTCAAAACTTCCGAGTTGCATAGGAATATGGTCGATTGGGAAGATGTGATTGTTGAGCTCAAGAGTACAATCATGAAGAACGGAATTTATGGAGATGGTTCTTCCGGTGGTGACTTCAACATCGAATGTCGAGGGGAGATGGGAGCGCTTACGACTAAGAAGCTTCTCGAATTCAAATGACACAAAGCAATTATCGACTCCAGTATCAAACAAACATGATGCATAAATACCATTCACAAGGAACGTACCATTGACCACATTGTTGTCAGCCTGGGTTTGGCGCACGTTGATATTGAAAGTTCTGGCGCGGGCGGCATGTTGCTGTTGCTGCTGTTGAGGCTGCTGCTGCTGGGGCTCTTGTTTCACAACCCTATTCGGGCACATGTTCGCGAAGTGGTTGGGATCACCACACGCGAAGCAGACTCTGGCGTTGATCGCGGGTGCCTGAGCCACTTGTTGGCCTTGAGGAGCTGGAAGCAAAGCTTGATGAGCAGTGGCTTGAGTTGGTGCTTGTCGGGGACCAGTACGGCAGTTAGCAGTGAAGTGGCCGTACATATTGCAGTGCACGCAAAAACGGCAGGCGATACCCACCGGGTGATGATAAGAACATGTTGGGCAGGCAGGGTGGGGACCAGTGTATGCACGCTTTGCTGGTGGTGCATAGATAACAGGAGCGGGTCGGTGCTGAGATTGCTACTGAGCCGGTACGGCTTGGAGTGGAGCAGCAGTGGTAGTGGCGACACAGTTCTTGTTGTTGGAGCTGCTGTTGTTGTTCTTCTTCTTGCGGCGTGAGGACTTTGATGATTGGGCAGCGGCGGTTTCGGTGGTTGGTGCGGCGGTGACTTGATGCAGGTTCTTTGAAGTTTTATCCCAAAAAAACAGCTTTTACTCGCTTGTCGTTGATTTCAGCGGCAAGCAAGTAAGTTTCTTCGATTGTTGCTGGCTTTGCGGCATGCACGAAATCTGCAACACTGATAGAGCTCAGATGTACTTCTTGATTGTCATGTCGGGCGTCTTCACTTGATCGGGACAGATGATAATGAGCTGCTTAAAGCGAGCAGTCAGAGCTGCGTTCTCTCCATCCTTCTGCTTGATGTGCCAGAATTCGTCCTCCAGCTTTTGGCGTTCATGGGGAGGGCAGAATTCATCCATCATAATGGCCTTCAGCTATTCCCACGTCAGCTCATAGGCTGCGTCATTTCCGCGTTTGTTTCTCTCGGCTGTCCACCAGTCTAGTGCACGGGACTGGAAGACATCGGTAGCGTTTAGAGTACGAAGATTTTCGGGACATCCACCTAGCGCAGAGTGACTTCGACGAAATCAAACCATTGGAACATAGCCGTTGGGCCATCTTCGCCAGTAAATTCCTTAGGACCACAAGCTTTGAACTGCTTGAAACTGAAAGCAGTCTTGGGTGTAGCTTTAGGAGCTTCGGTTCTGGACTCCTCGGATGATTTGCTCACATTCTCATAGATTTCACTCACGATCTGAGGAACTACCTTTGCTACTTGCTTAGCGACGAGAGCGGCAAGGCGTTTGTCTCTCTGTTCTTGGCGAGTGATTCGTGGGTGACGGGGACCAGATGAGGGTCCAGTCGACATTGTCTGCAAAAGACATCGTCTTGGGTCTCAGACATGACATAATTGAATCTCACCTTACACGTCTAATACTACTAAGGCTCAGGAACTCATTGAAACATGTATCACATAAACACATAAGCACGTAGTCACAGATTCACATAAGCATAGAAGCACATAAGCACGTAAGGCACAGAATCACAGAGTCTCCTAAGCACAAGAAGCAATCAAAATACAGAAACCTATCATTCGCAGCCTGCGAGCGTTCGAGAATAGCGATCGCGATTAACATATCAAGTAGTATAGTATAAGCGTATAGTATAGTATATGCGAGTATCATAGCAATCAATATAGCGTACGGTGGTTCCTCATGGTAGTAGCGATTTGTCAGCGATTTGAGATAGAAGTGCAGGGCGAGTCGTGTGTATCGATCAAAGTGATAACGAAAATCGAATAAATCACCAAGAATTAAAGCACATAAATAGGTAAATACACACGTAAATACATAAAATTGATGAATATCAAAGTCAGCAGTTGCGGGCTCATAATCGAAACACATAAAAATCGAGGAATGGATTGTCTGCGGCTGATAGACATTGACTACCCAAAGTGGTTCGACTATTCACAAGGACTGTCTGAGCACACTTTGACCTTCGGGATTTGTACTTCCGCCTCGAATCTGGGCGAATGTCACGCATCCTTTCAGTTTCAGCGTGATCTTCAGTCGTTGGAGTCCGTCGAGACCTTGGTGAGAGTTTTGTAAAACAAAATAGGGCAGAATAAGTCCTCAAGGTTCGGGTTTCACCCCTAACTTAACGACTTTGTTCCGGTTTTTGATAAAATAAAGGGGAATTATGCGTCGAAGAATGGATTTCACTCCTGATTCAACTCAAATTCTCGTGTTTATAGATAAAATGCGGGTCGAACAAGCAATTTAGTCGAGAGTTTGCGGTTTTCACACCTATTCTCGACCTAATCGCTCGTTCATGGTTGAAAATTCGAGTGCAGTGATAGTGTAGCGTAGGCGAGAACAATGAGAGAGAGTAGTAAGCTCGTACATATTCCCTACAGGATATGCACAAGTTGGTCTGTTGGTTCCTAACTATAGACTAGGTCGAGTCTTGCCTAATTCCCTATAGTTATGGCTCTGATACCACTCTGTCACACCCCAACCGATGGCGGAAACATCAGGGCATGGCACTGAGCGAAATAGATTGTCCAGAAGTTTCCATAACAACTATCATTACCAATTAATTTAAAGTAACATATCCCATACCATGTCTTAAATGATAACGTAATTATTACAGACAAATCTAGTCAAATTGTTCTATTCCGACAACTCAGATTTCAAATACAGAGAATTGTTTATTGGTTTCTAGACCTTTCCTAGCCTCGATTTCACAGCAAGCAAAGCATATAAGCATCCCAAGCACCTGTCACATACGTTAAAGTAAAAGTCAATACACATAGTGTAAAGGTGAGCATGTAAGTTTGATCATAGCATATAAAGTTCGAAATCATTACGCATAACCAGCACGTACACAGTGTAAAATGAGGCATGTTAGTTATCGACATGAACCTATCAATACCAATTACTGCAAGTTGACTGCCCGAGGCAGTTCGTATTGCATGATCACCACCATGACCCATGTAATTAATTGTCCTTAACAACCCCTGAGTGAATAGGTGCTGAGTCCAAACAAACAGTACTATCGTTGCTAAGGCAGGTAGACAGCATTCCATGTGTAAACATAACAAACAAGCATTCATTAAGTCACGTATAACATTTGGTAATTGGTTAGCGATTAAAGTATTGCGTAGTGTGTTTGATGTGATTTAGAATATGTAACGTATGAAACACCCAAAAGTGCGTAAAGCAAAAGGGGATAGAGTGTACTCACAGCGATTGGTGGATTGAAGGGAGCGCTAGAGAGTACGGTTAGCCTGAACAGATTGATAGCATAACGATAAGCGACGCGTAAAACGGAACAAGTGTCAGTGGGTCGAACAGCAGTTCGATCGGTTGGTAGTCGGATCGGATAGTTGGTCGTTCGAGTGACAGTCCGCTCGGATGGTCATCCGATCAGGTGGCCTTTCGAGTGGATTGTTACTTCCTTTGGGAAGGATGTGTTTGTGTATGATGGCTTGACTTTTGAAGTTTTCTTTGTAGCATTTTGAAAACATTGAAGTATCTCTACCTTTCAGGTCGGTCGTTCGAACGACCGTTCGATCGGGGGACAGTCCGATAGGTTGGGCACTTCAGCGAGAACAAGTTCACAGCAGGTTGTCACTTGATCGGACGGTTGTTCGATCGGGTGGCAACACATGTGCATTGAACATGTTGAAAAATTTGTTTAAGTGTTGAAGTTAGAACGTTACACGGTCGAGCGACTATCCGTTCGGACGGTCGTCCGATCGGACAGGAGTTCGTTCCACGTCCACAACTTCAAACATTTGAAATGGATGTCAAGTGTGGGGCCACGGTGCAAGCCGATTGGGTGGCAACCCGATCGGGTGGTAGTCCGATCGGACAGCAGTCCGATCGGTCGACACTCCGTTCTGGTAGGCCTGATCATCTTCTTCCTTGGTTGTTTTGGTCGTTTTATCGAGACAATTTGATATCGTATTAGACAACTGAAACCTCGTCACGACTTAGTAACCTGATCGGACAGGAATCACCCAAATCCGGCTGGTTAACTGTTCGGGACGGTGTTCCATGTCTAACTCGAAATCGGTCATCTCGCGGGTAGAATCCAGATCTTGAACCAACACATCAACATGCAAGGGTAGAAGGTTAGAACAAGCTCCGATTCTATTGGTTTTTGAGGCATTGAGTGTAAAAGAGTTGAAAGAAAGTTGGAAACCATCTTTCAATCCTTTTTCACCTGGAATACGTTTAGATCTATGAAAGATCTTTGTTTATTTGTATGGAAATCGTTCAGATCTAAGTTGTTCTTGGTGGATTGAAGCCAAAACATGAAGTTCCTAAGAACACCATGATGACATCATCCTAGAACACCTCAAATCTAGTGATTTCACGGTTAAAAGTTAAGATTCAAAAGATAGAAAGGTGTAGGAGTGCGTGTAGATTAAGAAAGTACAAGATTTAGGACGAGATCTTACCGGAATAGCGAGGAATCAGGGAAAAGTAGGTAAGGAGGGCTGGTCGGATGAGAATTTACAGAAATGGTAAGTTTGATGTAGACAGGGGGTATTTATAGGGTTTCCTAAAGTGGAAAGGGCTGGCCGATCGAGTGGCAGCCTGATCGAACGGCTGGCCGATCGAACGGCAGCTCGATCGGGCGGCTGGTCGATCGGCTGGTCACCTGGTCGATTAGCCACTTTGGTTCAAGTGTTCGGTGCGACGAGTTTTACCGTTTCGATTGCGATTACGAGCGTTGCGATGCGATAGAGTTTCCTAGTCAAATTACTTTAAATCCCAACTACTATATCAACATACAATCATCCTTATTTCGTATTCGTTTAGCGTTTGCGATTCGATTGCGATTGAGTTTCGATTGTGTTTCGATTGATTACCACACATAACATAAATAAACATGCACAAGTAACACATAAGGCACACACACACATATAAAAATATCCAGAATGCGTATTCGAGTTGCGAGTGCAATTGCGATAAGCGATAAATCGATTAAGCATGCGATAAATAGCGATTACTATGCGATTATTAATAGATACTCCACATAATACAACTAAAGCGATAATAAAATAGACTAATTGCAAGTCAAAGAAGACAAAACAGGAATTGAGTAAGGAGTGACAGATCGCAATTAGCAATCTTTTCTTCCTTTGACTTCAATCTTGACTTTGACTTTGACTTTCGAACACGGGGTGTTACAAATATCATTGTTGCAACATCGTGAAAAGTTGCTTGTGCTACCTTCTTTGATGGGAGAGTTGCATTGTTCCAACATCATTAAATGCCAATGAAGCTTTTCTTATGTCATTGAGTTTTCTCCTTTTATAGAAAGTATAGATTGTTGCAACATCATGAAAAGTTATATGTGCTACCTTCTTTGATGGGAGAGTTGCATTTTAGGTTTGTGGCTTAGTTTTATTAATTGTAGTTATACTAATTTAATTTGATTATGACAAAACAAGTGTTGACAATGTTGATAGTTTTTATTAATAGTCACATTTTAGAATATGTTAATATGCATATTGATAGTATTAAATTAAATACATATACATAGAAAGATAAAAATTTACTGAAATATGCATAAACTATTACACACTACAGTTAACACTTGCTAGGATTTCGTAGACTCTCGCCTTTCTCCATGCAATTTCATTCTCTCTTTTGTTTTCTGATCGATTAGCATGTCGGAGATTTTCTAATCCTGTTTTACTAGTCATGTCAGAAACTCTTCTGCATTCTTCTGGAAATCTGATGGAGGAGAGTGGAGGACTTCATCAAGCAATGCGATGTTTTTCCAGGTATTGTTGTAATTATTGTCACTTATTATGCCGACTTTTCTGTTTAGTTCTTCATCTGATCTTTTTTCTTTGAGTGACCAGATCAATAATTGTGTTTTAACATTGCTGGTGTCTGACCAGTGGTAGAAGCATCTGTTTGCCATCTAGATTTTTGTTTGATTTGCTGATTTTGATTTGCTTTTTACAGATAGTGATTTGTAAGACAATTTGTTGATGTTTTGAATAAAACTAATCATCGGTCTTTTATGGTGTTTAAAATGCGTCTATATGGTAAATGAAGAGGTTAATTGTAATTGTGATAACCTGTTTTTTTCTTTGAAGCTTTAAAATTTGTCCCTTGGGTTTCTTGATATTTAATTTTATAGTTTTCCCATAAAAGCTGGGGTTTGAAAAGGTTTTTGCATTAAAAGGCTGCCGTTTTGAAATATAAATTTATATGTTTATATTAAATATACATGTTTTGCTTGATTAGATTATTAAATGTACAATGAGTTTAAATCTGACCTCTTGGGCTGTTAGATATTTCACTATATAAACTTATTGCCACTTCACATGTTTTTCATCACGTTTTGCTACGAAGATATCATTCTTTTACATCACTTGAGTAATATATAAGTTAAAATGGCGTCATACACTTCTGCAGAGTCTGATGAATATGATTTAAAGCAGCGCTTTGTCAGGCAAATTGAGGAACAGGTGTATGAGGATAGGGCTACTCTTCAAGAGCTGAAGAGATGTTTTGATGGACTGTACGTTGGTCTGTTCACGAGAGACCAGGTTTCCAGAAAACTGATGCGGATGCCTTCAACTTCCGTTCGTGACCTTTGTACTGTCAGTAATATAGAGTGCGGTGATAGAGACGTGGAGTTCATGGCGATGCTCAAGGATATACATCGAGAGATTCAGCAATCGATGGAGTTGAAGCTAAAATTTCTTAATTCTTGCTGTTAGATTCTTAAATTTCTGGCTATTATTGTTAGATTTGAAAGTTTCGTTGTTTAGTATGTTATGTAATTGTTGATCTTTTAATGTCATGAATAAATGAATAAATTTTAATCCTATTAATCTTTGTTGTCGCATTTTACTTTTACTTATTTAGTGTCTGAGTTTGATTTAGATTATGTTGATGTTGAACTGTGTGTGAACAGATGTTTGGTAAGTCAACAGAGGTTTAATAGGATTAAAGGTTGGTTTAAGGGTGAACAGATAATTGCAAAGACAAAATAATCTAGAATATTTGATCATCAATAATAGTTTTTTTGAAGAATTTGCTCCTCCAAATTACAAAGACTCAATATTAGCTGTTGTAAAAGGTATGTTGTAGCTAAAGTCTGGTAAAAGAGAACATCTGCTGATGAAGAAAGTCTGAAGAAGCAAAGGTCTGCTATGGGCCAACATATGTTAAAGAACAACAGAGGATATTCAAAATATGTTGCTCAACAGAGGTTTTCATAGTAACAGTGGTTAGGCTAATAGCAGATGTTGGGAGTTTGTTAGGCTATTAGATGTGGCTCACTAGGTGAACACTGTAATTGCAATCTTTGTATAAGCATGTTGCTGACATCATTCTTCTCATTCTTATGAAACAACTGTTTATCCTAACGACTGTTGATTTACCATTGCTGAATAAATTTTAATCCTGTTAATCTTTGTTGTCGCATTTTACTTTTACATATTTTAGCAAGCATAAGTATTATTATATAGTTTTGAATATCATCTGAGGATTGCAGACCGACATTGATGTAGATGTTTTAATTGTGTCTGAGTTTGATTTAGATTATGTTGATGTGGAATTGTGTCTGAACAGATGTTTGGTAAGTCAACAGAGGTTTAATAGGATTAAAGGTTGGTTTAAGGGTGAACAGATGATTGCAAAGACAAAATAATCTAGAATATTTGATCATCAATAACAGTTTTTTTGAAGAATTTGCTCCTCCAAATTACAAAGAGTCAATATTTGTTGTTGTAAAAGGTCTGTTGTAGCTAAAGTCTAGCAAAATAGAACATCTGCTGATGAAGAAAGTCTGAAGAAGGAAAGGTCTGCTATGGGCCAACAGATTTTAAAGAACAACAGATGATATTCAAAATATGCTGCTCAACAGAGGTTTTCATAGTAACAGTGGTTAGGCTAATAGCAGATGTTGGGAGTTTGTTAGGCTAATAGATGTTGCTCACAAGGTGAACATTTGTAATTGAAATCTTTGTATAAGCAGGCTGCTGACATCATTCTTCTCATTCTTATGAAACAACTATTTATCCTAACGACTGTTGATTTACCACTGCTGAAGACAACTGTTTTTGAAACCTCTGCTTGGCTAAAAAATCATCTACTGCTGAAAGGTATCGTCTGTTGTCATAACTTCTGTTTATCCTAATGATTGTTGATTTACCACTGTTTTCAACCTCTGTTGTTGCCCAACAGAGGTTTCTAAACAATTGTCATCCATTATAACAATGCTTAGGTTAAAAGCATGATGATGAAAGCATTCTTCTAATTCTTATGAGAAAAGAGTTTGTTATTCTGCTGCATATATTTCCATTTCTATTTTATCTTCTTCTATTGTGATCATCGTAACTGTCATAACAATCATAACTTCCGTTTATGCTAACGACTGTTGACTTACACTGTTCCTAACCTCTGTTGTTGGCCAACAGAGGTTTCCAAACAACTATCATCCATTATCACAAGAGAGCTTCTGACGTGGACAGATGTTAGCCATCAGATATTTGTAACTACTGCCACGTCAGAATTCACTTTTTCACTCTATATAAACGTTGTTTCATCCCTAAATCGAGCTTCTACCACTGCCGTCTCGAATTCAAAATTCTCAAAAGCTGTTTCCAACATATTAAAAACCCTCCAACATAAACCCTGTTTCATCCCCAAATCACCTTCTTCTTCGATCATGGCTCTGAACATCAAAAACCCTCACAACTACCTCCCCATCTTTGAGAAAACCAGCAAAAATACTAGCTTTCATTCAATACTTGTCTTTTTAACGTCATCAAAATACAAATCAATCCTTACTGCTGATGCTCTGGTTCATAGGGAAACACTTCGACAATTTTGGTTTAATGCTGAAATAGAGTCTGAAGATAATAAGCCGGTTGCCATCACATCTCTGGTTCGAATTTCCCCATCTACAATTTCCACTACATTACATTGGACGACTTGGGAGGTAAGACCAACTTTGAAAAACGAGAACTTCATACAGAGTTCATTGAAAGAGGGTATGGTGCAAATTAAAGGAAGTTACTATGTACAAACCAAACTTCCCTTCGCCAATGAAATTTTTGTTCCATACTCTTTTAACTTGTCTCTCAGCCAAGACCACTGCATTTAATGAGATACCTTTAAAGATTCAGTATTTGGGATATGCTATTCTAACAAAATATGATTACAATTTATCACAAGTATTGTTTTCTGATATGTTGACTAATGTGAAAAATGTGAAAAAATTGAAAAAGGTGCTTGTAATAATGTTTTTCTGTTGTATCCAAGACTTCTAAGCTACTACCTACGAAAACAAGTCTCACAAATAGATTTTGAACAAGGTGTAGCTTTTCAAATAAATAGTCTTACAAGTAAAACTTTTACCAGACTTATGGATAAAGAGTCAAAAGTTTCAAAAAACAGAAACAAAGGGGGATGAGCCGGTTTTAGATACGTCCACATCTGTTGCTCAAACCTCTGTTGTTGAGCCAACTGCTCCTGGTGATCATGACACCACAACCGGTGTTGTGAAACTCACACTAGCAAAATGCAAAAAGAAACATGTCACATCCAAAAAGCCCACCAAAACCAAACAAAATAAAAAGGGTCCTCTGGAAGATGAGATCCCAGAGGTTAACCCAGTGACAACACAAATGTCACTTGAAACCACTGCTGCTACTTCCTCACAGTTGTTGGAAAGATCTCAACCCATCCAAACTCCTCTTGTATCCTCACAAAAGGATCCTGTTGTAAGCATAGGGACACCACAACATGAAGGAGACCTTTCATATGAAAGTATGTTTAAAAGCCCCTCTCCCAGGGCAATGTCGCTTTCTACACCACAACCCTCTTCTCAAGTTCCATCAACAATATTACCTCTGTTTGAAGCAACTGAAATTCAGAATCAAAACAGTCCCTCTCATCCACACATTACGGAGAGTATAACCCAACAAATGACTGTGTCTGAACCAATTCAATCTGCTATCCTACAAACAGTTGAGGAGGTTATGCCCATTGAGTTTTACGAAACTCTTGGTGGTAGTTCAAGTGGAGCAGCCATTACAACTGTTGAACCAATTGGTTATCAGTTGGACAGTGGTTACATCATTAAGACTCCCTTGAAGGTAACCACTGTTGAGGTTACAACTGTAATCTATGCTTCAGTGGGAAGTCCCCAGAACCAAGAAAAAGGGTCATTTGTTTCTTATGATATGGAGTCTTCTCCTATTATCAAAACAAATACAACCACTACATGTGGGAACTCAGATGATCCTATTAAAGTAGGTGATGAATTAAGATATAAGGATTTGATGGTTAGAATGTCTACAATTGAAACATCTGTTGCTGAAATGAAAGAAATGATGAAGCAGATGATGGAGCTTTCTAAAATTCAACCTAGCACTCAGCAAATTGCCAATGAGCTTTGGAATTCTGTGCAACCCATCCTTCAAGCTCAGAGGAATTTGGCTGAAAGGAACCACAATTCCCATTTGGAATTTATCAGAAATATGGTTGATGCTAGGTATAAAGACACACAAGCAGACGTTAGGAACATTAAGGAACATATGTTCAAACTTACTGGCTCTACCCTTACATCAATCTTTAAGAAAGATGATGATGATGATAATGATGCCAAAAAGGGGGAGAAAGATTCACTGAGAAAGTTGCCACTTGATTCAAAATCTAAACCAAAACCAAAGGTGCAACAACAGCCAGAGTCAGATGAACAAAAATCTTCTGCAAAAGCTTCAGAAGCTGGAAAGGAAAAAGGGATTGATGAGATCCTAAACAAGAAAGGTGAAGAGATAGCTTTGGAAAAGCAGAAGAAGCAAGATACAAAGGAAAGCACTGCTACTCCCGCAGAAATTGTATCCTCTGCTAAACCTAAACCCAAACCTTCTCCAGAAAAACTACCACAAAAGAAGGAGAAAATAGCTTCAACACCATCATCATCAATTCACCCAATAGATGCTGATACAACAAAAGTATCAGCAGATGTTAGCCAAACAGCTGCTGAGACACCAGTTGTTTCAGCAGAAGTTTGTCAATCATCTGCCATGATCATTTTCACTACACCAACAACATTCCAACCACCTCCAACATCACAAAGATTTCCCACACATTCACCTTCACCACCAAAATGTGCTCCTTTACCAAAAAAACCTAAACCCAAACCTTCTCTAGAAAAATCACCACAAAAGAAGGAGGAAATAGCTTCATCACCATCATCACCAAATCACCCAATAGATGCTGATACAACAAAAGTATCAGCAGATGTTAGCCAAATAGCTGATGAGACACCAGTTGTTTCAGCAGAAGTTTGTCAAACATCTGCCATGATCATTTTCACTACACCAACAACAATCTAACCACCTCCAACATCACAAAGATTTCCCATACATTCATCTTCAGCACCAAAACATTCTCCTTCACCAGAAATCATGTCCACACGTAAGAGAAAAACTCATGTTGTGTTAGAAGATGATAAGGAGATTAAATCACCAATCCCTGTATCATCTGCCCCCATTCAAAACAGTCCATCCTCCTCATTTCCACCCAGAAAATCCACTTCATCCCTTCCAATTGCTACACTACCATCAGTAATTCCCCTGGAAGCTCAAATCCTCTGGAGTTAGTCATTGTTAAAGGTGAAATTGAATCATTCTTCACAATAGAGGATCCATCTAAAAGATCATTCCCATCGCTTTATGGCTATAAGAAGCCTCAAAACCTAGATGAGCATCTGAAATTAAAAGTAACACATGCTAAGGTTATAGCAAGAAAGAATAGCATAGGGATGGATGACAGGGAATACCAAAGGTTCTTATCATTTCAGCTTAGCAAATTCAGAAAACTTGAAGACTTTACTAAGGACCTGAGTAAATCCATGTCTGAGAGGCTAATAATTCCTAAGCTTCAGATGCAACTGAGGGATGATTATGTTGAACACATTATGAAGTACAAACCATAAAGTACAACCAGAGATCAATTCAAAGACTGGTCATCAGATCTTCTTAGAGAAGAAATCAACAGAATCACAAAAATGCGTAATAATCCTCTGGTAAAGCCAACTCCACCTAATTGGAAGAAAGTCAAAGTAGTGGATTCAGATGAGGCATTGAAGTTTAAAAGAATGAGAGCAGAGCTTGTGGCTGCTGGTTATGGTTCAGCTAGATCCATTGCCAGATGGTCTAAACTCAAGATAGTTGAGACCTACAAAAAACTGGAAGAACTTAGAGCTGACGATCCAAATGTTCCTCAAAAGCCAGTGTATCCTACAACTGTTGCTCTGTCTCAAAAGACCTATACTCCCAAAAAGCTTCTCTCATCATCTGCTTTATCGGAACCCATTGCAATTTTAGTTAGCAGACCACAATCACCAAACTCATCTTCAATAAGTCTTTTCCCAAGAAAACCAGCTGATCCAAAAATAGTAAAGTGGAAGTCATGCTCAAAAACCCAAGTATTGACTTTGATCAGATCAGATGGTAGTGTTGAAGAGATTAAAATGGATAGTGCATATAATCTGAATGCATACGATCTCCAAGAGTTGTTGGACCTTCAACTTGAAAGGGGTGATGAAGAAGACATGTTCTCCCTGGACTTTGAACTACAATTCAAAGGACAAATCAGGGAGATGTTGATGAGAAATAAGGATCAGTAATAAAGAAGGATTTTGGTATCATCTGTTGTATAGGGAGATTGTTGGATCAGCAGTTGTGACATTGTCTCCAGTAGCATATGTAATCAGGACACAACATGTAGCAAAGGAGATGTTGCTGCGTAACACACTCTTGATTGAGCTTTGATAAAAGTTGTTGAGGCAGGTGATCGTGTGTTCCTAGTTAATGTTTGTTGAAACTTAAGTTGTATTTAAATTCTATTAAGTTTGTTAGACATCTTTTATATGTACTTATGTCTATAAACAGTTTACATTGTCAATGGGTGGATACTCCCTTTTTTGGATAGGAGAATGGAAATAGTCGTATGTAACTGATATATTAACCGATGATCTATGTTTATAGTTGTCTATTAGCTATAATTACACGTTGTGGTACAATATCTATATACCTATCTATACTTTCTATTAAAATGTGTTATGCATGGTTTTCTAAAACCCACCCGTGTTTACACACGGGTCTTAATACTAGTTTGTATTATAACTCAACCCGTAAATATTATGTATAGTTAGTTATGTAGAGAAATACAATGAGAATAATTATAAGAGGACATCTAATTAAATCATAACTCATATATAAATGTATTACAAATGAACACTAAAAAAATATTCTATCTAATATTATATTATATTATATACTATAATTTTGTAACATTTGTAGGCTATGCAAGTTGTACCTTTTGCTTGATTGATGTGTCTTTGTAATTTGTGGACATTTTTACAGCTCATAACCACTTCCTCTCCTCTGTTTTCCTCATTTTACCCCAATCTCATACACAGTTACACACATTTAGTGAGAGGATAGAGAGAGAGAGAGACCGATGAAAGGAAGAGGAAACCGGCCACCCAAATCCGATGAGGGGGGCGTACGCTACCCCTACTCGCTACCGGAGGACGAGGGTTCCATCAATGATGTCGTTTCGGCGATGGTTGTTCTGTTCCCATGGTTCAGGTGGTGCACGAGGTCGGTCAACGGTGACGGCTGAAACTGGAACTAGGGTTCCGGTGGTATCCATGTAAAGATCTGGTTTATACTAAAAAGCAAGTTGAGATTATTGGTTTTTCTTACTCTTTTGACCTACGGTTGATGTTTCAAAACAATTTAATTTTTTTGAAAGTTTTTTTTTTTTTTTTTGCTAAAAGTCAGTTACTTAGTATGGTTATGTTTATAATTTATTTTTGCTAAAAGTCAGTTACATAGTATGGTTATATTTATAATTTAGCATATGTAAAATTTCTAATATCTATGTTTTTTAACTAGAATGGGCAACGATACTGGCACACTGAACTGATTGCTATTTTTGCCATTGGTCAGGTGCTCTTTTATTTACATTACTTGTAAGAACTATGAAGTTTTAATTCGATTCTTGAAATTTGCAGAGGAACCAAGATATTGTTCATGCTTTTGAAAGGAATCTTCTTCAAGTCACAGATGGTGGTTGTACGTCTTTGTTTAGAGTTTGTAAAGTGTGTTGGTTGTTACGCGTGTCACATAGCGTGGCGATTGGATTGCACTCTATTTGGTCTTCCTTTGTAAAGTGTGTTGGTTGTTACGCGTGTCACATAGCGTGGCGATTGGATTGCGCTTTATTTGGTCTTCCTTTTTCCACAGATGGTTATTTGCGTTTTCCACTGAATCTAATCTATGTTAACCAAGCGATTCTGATTGCGATGGGTAAGCGATTCATGCCATTGCATGTATTTTGAATGTACGATTGTTGATATTCATTTCTTATCTGTATCAGCTTTTGGCGTTTAGATCTCTGTGTATATTTGGTACTTATGAGTTGATTCGGTTTGAATTTCTTGTGGTTCATTTGTTTCGTCACTGAATGGACATTTGTTTATGTCGTAGGTGACGTTGGCAACAACTATCCAAATTTAGGACGGCGCTAACCACCAGATACCTCCGATTTTACACAATCCGCACCTACTTCTAGCCACAATCCCTTAGATTTCTAATTTTACCATACACTAATAGGAATTATTTTATTCCCTTCAAACTTGAACAATTTTACATTTATAGGGTATAATTTACATTGATTTTGCGGGATTATAGGTGATTTCTAGCTCTTGCATAATAATAGTCAGGTCCTTAAGATGCTCCAATTCAGTATTGCATACAACTTTCATACAAGGATTCAATTCAATGGGAACCGAAGGTACTTCATCCTACATTTTTTTCTGTTGTGTTTGATGCTTTTACAGACAAAAAAAGTTTGAATAACAATAACAGTTTGAAGATATAAAAGAAGTTAATGACAATTTTTATATAAAAATGATAAGTTTTGTGATTTAATAGCATTTGACGTCAGGCTAATGTGTTTAAACTTGCAGATTGATGATTGTGCCTTCTTCATCGCTTCAGAACTCATCCACTCGACGAATATCCTCATTCTCGCCTTAGAATACACATTATCTCAATAGGGCCATGTACTTCCTATTTGTAAATGATGTTAGCGTATGTGATGTGCGATTAAAGGAAACCTAGATTTTTTTCCAACATTATGCTAGGCGATTTCTCATGGCCAACATAAACAATCCCATGACGCTCATAGATAATTATGATAGTTTCACTTATAACCTTAGCCAGGTTTCCCATTCTTTACCTATGTCAAAAGTTAGCAGATACAAGTACAAGAAACATGAATTAAGGAGGGTTTTTTTTATTTTTTATATCGTAATCTGTTTATATGGGAACGAGTCATAGGATTACTCATATGGGTCAGTTTTTGTACCAGATTAAATGTAGCTACATGTTTTGTGTCCAAAATATCGCTTTCTTTTCCGTTCCAGCTATATGAATGTCTCATGTTTGTATACATTTCATGTAGCTTTAGGTATACTTTATTATCTCATGTTTGTATACATTTCATGTAGTTTTAGGTATATTTTCCTGCATATTTTTAGGTACGAAAAAAATGGCTTCTTTGAAATACTTTAAAAGTCATTGCGCCGCCGCAACGCGCGGCGGGTTAACTACTAGTTATACATAAATATAACAATTATCAACTTTTGTAAACAGTAAATGTGACTTTTTTTTCTTTTTTTCAGTTACACACTCTATACTATAAATAATATGTGTTTTAACCCTATAATTTATAGCAGTTTCCCACTCGCGTGAACAATAACTTTGATTTTTTTAATACACACCTTATACTAAAAATATCATACGCCTTTAACCTTTAGTATTTTTTTCATATAACTTTCGTTCGTTCGTTTTTTATAAAGACTAAATACGAGGTTGCGTTAAATTTTTTCTTCATTTCAATTTTGAAATGTTTATATTATTGGTAGAATCGTTTAGAACTTTTTATCTAAGATATATATTAGAGAAATAGTTTGGACTTTCTCTTTTAGTTGTTTTATCGAGTGCCGCTACCATTTTGATATGGTGATATCGTAAAAAAATGAACAGACACTTATCAAATCCCCATCGTGTAGCGCGGGGGAATTTTGCTAGTTCATAACATATTCCAATGTCAATATACTTAGTTTAGTTAACGAGTAGAATTAAACCACTTAATATAAATAAGTTTTTTGCCTAAATTTCCATCGTATTCATAAATAAAAGTTAATCATAGGCAGCAGCTAGCCAGTCTTCCATTGGTCTTCATTGTTTTCACAAAATTTGGTTGTTTATTATAGTTGATAATATGACTTAAGATTATCTATTTAGTGGTTAAATTTCTCGTTTAAAACATAATTTTGATGTGTGAACGAATGCAATCAAATGGGTTAAGAACAATCAGTTAATCAAATACGATAAATTAAAATCAAAAATTCAAAGAAACCTCAGAGAATAATCAATACTAAAAAACATATCTAAACAATAACTCTTGACATCCTATTTATACAATATGAATCATAATTAAAAAGAAACTAAATAAAAAATATTAGGAAATTAAAATTCAAATAACTGATAAAAATAATCTTTTAACTCAAACTGTCTCCATCAAAATTGATTGAAAAGAGAATTCTCTATGACTTGTTTAATTGCAAAGAACATGAACTCAATAGCGATATGATCAACGGCCATTCGAAAAAGATTGTTGCCTATTATAACTTTAAACTTATTTTATAATGGTACATGATAACATTTGTATTAATTTTTTTTACACTTAAGGCCGTATAGGCATGATTTGGGGCTCATTAGTAAACGCCAATGCTATCACGTGTTATGTACGTTACTAAATAATTTCCATATCTCCTTATATATAGTATGTAAGAATGCAAAAACTAATAAAATAAATAAAAAATATTCATATGTCACTCCTAGTAAAACTTAAAGGACGATGTGATAATTTGTCAATCTATTTTATATGGTTAGGTTCAAACACATCATAATCCCATATTGCCTTCAAATTCCAGGTTAACTAGAGTTTGCCAAATGGTCAATTGGTCACGTCATGTTTAACAAATTGGATGCCAACACGGCTTGTTTCTTTTGGGTCCCATTATGCTTCTCTTACATGGAACATATAATTAAATTGTCATTGACTAAGATCATCAATATAATTACATAAATTAATGTTAGGTAAAACATATACATTTGTATCTTTTCAATTTGTTATCACTTGATTTAAAGATTAAGTACTTATAATTTTGTAAGAATTATATATTTTGTATTTTCTGTTACAGAAGTTAAACCGAACTCATTATTTTTAAACCTTGTAGAGTAAATTACAAAAATCGTCCTTTATGTATGTCACTTATTGCAAACTGTGTCCTTTGTCTTCAATAATTACAGAAAGCGTATTCGATGTTTGCAAACCCTTGAAAGTTATGTCATTTAGCCCTAACTCAGTTAATTCTTGTGGTTAAATCTGAACAAATGGACCTCACATGAGGGTATTTTTGTTGTTAAGTCTGAACAAATGGACCTCACATGAGAGTAAAATGACCAAAATACCATCATGTGGGGGTCCATTTGGTCAGATTTAACCACAAAAAATTAACTGAGTTAGGGCTAAAGGACATAACTTGTAAGGGTTTGCAAAAATCGAGTATGTTTTCTGTAATTATTAAAGAAAAAGGACACAATTTGCAATAAGTGACATATATAAAAGACGATTTTTGTAATTTACTCAAACTTGTAACATAAACTAGGGGGGCCATTAATAGGTTTCGTTAAACAATGTGTTATGGATTCTAGTAAGACCAGACGGTATGGGGGCCGGCTTAGGCCCGGCGTGGCCCGGCGCCGGTCCCCCACACCACCACCCTCGGCCCAGCATGTGAAAACCGGCTCCCACAAGACGATTGTGACGGGCCTTGAAATTCAAAAAAAAAAAAAGCCGTTCAATGGCTATAACATCTAATAAAAAAATTATCCCCTTTTTCTATAAAATCATCTCATTTTATACTATTTTTCATCATTTTCTCCCCACTTTCAACCCAAAACACTCTCATTTTTATACTATTCTTTTATAAAAAAAATATCTTCTCATCCACAATTGCATCTAATTCTTGGTGGCCCTCGTCTTCTTCGGAGGAAGAGGAGATGTTTTACGCAAACATTGTGGTAAAGGCGGCGCAGATTCTTATGGAGGAGGAAGACCAAGACGTCTCGTCTGAAAGCATTATTACCAGACGAATACGGATTAACAGAGACCGCCAAGGTTTATCATTATTAAATTTTATTATCCTTATTCCTCATTTCCTCGTATTTATATATATTTTTTATAACGTCTTCATATTTAACATTCAAAAGACAAAATAATAACATAAAAATTTTTAACAAAATTCGGGCCTGACCCGTCCGTAACGAGAGCAAACCCTGTTTTAGTAATCCTTAATACAAGAATTTAAAGACACTTTCAAAAGGACATACAAAGCCATAACATTACGTTTATATATCTACCAACGACAACATTTATGTTTTAAAAGATTTAAGATATTGACTTAAAAAGACTAGTTACTACTCAAAAACTAATTACAACAAAAGTAGCTTTTGACCATAACATCATCACAAAATAGCGGAAGCGCATATAGACAAGTTTCACGCGTGTGTTCGTTCCAAGTTCGCCATCACGTCTAAGTTACGGATTTACCTACATCAAAATTTTAAACTCGTTAGTACGTTACTTCTAGACTAGTAAATCAAAGTTAATCCCTTTCATACATTCATCACATACGTGCATCTTCTTACCCCGTGAAACGGGTCAAACATACTATCTCAAAATTGAGATATAACATGTCATTCTTATCCCGTTGAAACGGGCATTTTTCATTCATACATAACTTTCATTCGGTTCGTTTATAACAAACGAATACATTCCTTTCAATCTTTTACATACACTCAAATCCGTGAGCGACGGATCGAGTTGGTTGCGTTCATTCATAACTTATCCGTTAGTAACGGATAATATCATTCATAACATAACTTTCATTCGGTTCGTTTAGGACGAACAAACTTATTCCTTTCATACTCATGTTCTCATTATCCGGTTCTCCCATAAAGGGCCGGTCATAAAACATTTCATTTATAAATCTACGGTTCATGCAATTCATTCACAACGGATCAAACCATTTACTATTTATCTATCACAACTATCAAATTTATGGCTTTAGCACAAACAACAATTTACTAATAAAATTTAGTATGCATAAATAACATACCTCGATCTTGCGTGTTTTCCGTTTCCTAGCACTTGAGCTTTCTTCCTTCACGCCTACATTAACATATTCGTTCCATCTTTTAGTTCATTCAAATATCATTTCATTATTTTCATAGTCTAACATATGGCAACTTTATCACAATTTCTTCCGAATTTCACAAATATGTTCTTTTAGGCATTTTATCGAGCACTTGGTCGCATTTGTAGGACACTACATATAAGCTTTTGAAGTACAATTCCTTCTAGTTCACCTCATAACCCGTCAATAATCAATCAAGTTCATATCATTCTTTTATCCTACATCATTTTGCCTAAGATTCAAGTACTACAACATCATCATATGCCAAATTTACACATGATCATTCCTAATTTTCATCATCCTACATCTCTAATATTTCATATCAAATGGTTTTATGCAACTAGTCTTTCAAATGATCAAATTCACACATAAACCTTATCCTAAAGTGCAACCCTTACATCTAATTGCACATATTTTAACATGAACACATGATTGGGTTGAAACCCATTTCCTATAATTCTCCAAATCAAGAGATTTAACTTACCACTTTACTGAGTATGTGTAGATGACCGAAAATTTAGAATCATGCAAGTGATTAGCCTTGAATTCCTTGATAAATTGAGTGATTTTAGCAAGAACAAGGGTTTCCCTTGTTTTTCCCTTGTTCTGGTCGAACTCCCACACACCAGAGTGTGTGAATTTGGGTTTTAATTTTATTAATCCTTTTGTTTTTTTTTTTTTCACCTTTCCCCCTTCTAGTTTGTGCATTTGTTTTATTTAGGCATATATCATCACTAAGCTAGTTATCTAACACATTTTACCAACTAAGTTAAATTTTTAATTCAATTTAACTTATTCTCTTCATAAATATTTTTGGGGTGTTACAAGTCTACCCCTCTTAAAGGAGGTTTCGTCCCCGAAACCTTTCTCATTTCAACTAGACCAATTCTACTCTTACTTTTTCATCTATTCATTCACGATGCTTACTACGACATAAATGCATTCGGGATGTTGGCAAAAGTTTCATTCATGGATGAACATATGTGTACGCATTGTTCCTACGTTCTTAAATTAAGTAAATTACTTTCATAATCACATATAAGTCAGAATCTGATCCAGAGATCTTATTAGAGTCGTTTTCATTTTATAATGCTAGTTCCTAGCATACATCATCACTAGCGCTTCGTTCATTGAAATTTATTCCAAATGTATACTATTGGTCGTACAAGCATATGTTTACAGCTTGTTTCTATCTTTCTAATTAAGCGTAACATATTCATACATTTGCTAATAAAAATAAATGATTTATTTCATTCCACTCACGTATCATACTCGATATAATTTATTATTGTAACAATGAGCAAACCCCATCATCCCGTTACTAACGTTCTCCTAATTACTTTCTTATTCATATGAGGGCTTAACATATCATTATACGCATACTATAAACATTTAACGACTTAGTGGTACTAAAACAAAGCTACCCTCTTTCTAATTACTTTTTCATACTAAATACGAGTATAAAGCATCATTCTACGGTTTCTACCGTTACTTAAACTAATTACAACTTTGAGTTTAGCCTCAAATTTAATCCTTCGCAACACTTTATTATTAGCTCTTTGCATAAACTACTTATTATACCAACCAGGTATGTTGTGCACGAGCTTCATACGAGCGCTTAACCAAATCAGTTCAAATTTTCATTTAAGGCCTTTAGATTTTTCTCTTAATGCCATACATACCTTCTTATGCTGACCATTACAAGTCGATTATTGCATACCATACCATAATTATCCTACCATTCATTTTGTTCACACTTACAAATAAATCTACAGATTCTTAATCATCAATCAAAAATTAAACATTGTACTAACCTCGCCTTCATTGCATAAATCAGTTATCCGTGTGCCGGATCGATCCGCTTCTTTATATGTACTTTCCGTACCAGAATTGGTCTCATCCATTCATGAAATATGCTCTCACTTGTGAGCATCCTTCCACCAGCTTTATTACTATCATCTCACTAAGAATTCCATCATTCTTGTCTATAAATAAATGGTTAGCACACAACCTTTCATAATTGTGTCCTACATGGTGTTTGTTCGCCTATGTCTCTTACACAAATTTCTTACGAACATGCTAAAACATATCATACATTCCATTTCTTACATACAATCCTTTCATTTTGTTGGTCAAGGTCAGACTGACACCTCTTACTTATCGTGGACGTATCTAGGTACACGTTCGTACCTTCTTTTTTTATACTTGCATACTTGCAAGGACTTCATTTTACTTTGTGTGACTTTTCGAAAGTCTAACTGTAAATATATTTTTACATATGTGTATCAGTTATCCTATTATGACACATCCCTCTCTAATCGAGCCCTAAGCTCCTATTCAAAATATAGCCTTTTTATACATACCTGGCGCGAGTCAAATCCCTTGACTCGTTATTCATACTTTGCGACGATTATTTCTTTCCAATCTGTGACAATGCATGCCCATACATTAAGCTCACCTATAAGTATAAAACTTGACAAATCGAACATTAAATACCGGGTTCAAATGGCGATCTCCATTTGACCCATAGGATTCATTTTTCCTCTCAACCATTCTTGCATACAAACATATTTGCATATATACATACATACATACACACACACACACACGTATATATATATATATGCGCAAGATTTAAAACATAACTTAGATAATATCCGCTTTTAAAAATATTTACTCATTTGAGGTTCGTTCTTACTTTTTATTCTTACTTGTTTAATCCGTCTTCACTTACGGATTCAAACTTTTAATTTACTACCTTTCATTCTTGTTGGTTTGATCCGTGTTTGCTTACTGATCCAACCTTTCATTTTTTATGATACGTTTTCGTATTAATCTTCCACATTCAACTTCAAGTGTTGTGTCCTAACACTTTATTCAATGTCCTAATTCATGTAGCGCGTCTCGACGTGACACTCTACATCCTATTTCTAATGGTGTTCCCACCCTTCTTTCTTAAGTTTGATTCACATTCAATCGTAAGCTTAAACTTTTCATTCTTATATTTCTTTCTTACATTTGATCCGATCCTTTAAGAATCGTTAGACCCCCTTTTTACTAGCTTGACCGGACATAAGTGAGATGATTCTCGTGTTTTCTCGAGCTTCGGTCAATACATGACCATCCCTTAATATACCATTTCCATTTGTTTATTCACTGTATTTGGTGTTAATTCACCTACGTTCTCTCACATATCCCTTACTAATGAGTATCCTACATTACACATTGCATTTCTTACGTAATACTTCCAAAATTTGTAAATAATTATTATTTACTGATTTCTGCAAGTTAACCTTTTAAAGTCAATCACCACTTAGTACTAATTGTATATAAGTATTTTAGTACGCGTTATATTTACTTTCAATTCGAACATACTTACAAAATGTCTTTAGTTAACATCTTAACTAATATTCTTTCCATACCTTTCATCAACATTACCAAGTTCTCATTTCCGTCTTAAAACTTCTCAACTAAAATTTATGGCCGGTTTACCCCTAAAATGAGGTTTTACCGGTTTAACATTATGCCAACTATTTCAACAAAACGTACCTTAACATTTCTCATTTATTTATATGTTTCACTTTGATTTCGAATATTCAAACACGTATACATCTTCATGTAAATAAATTCGAAGTAATTGCGAAATCACTTACGTTTAGCATCCATGTTCATGCTTGCCTCATTGCTTCCCCTTACCCCGTTTGCCATCCATGCTTGAGTCAATTGACAAGATTTCCATCCTTACATATTATTACATTCGTAACATTGTTAGTGTCACACCCCGACCACGTAAAACAACAAGACGTGGCGGAAACGTCGGGGAGTGTTGTAACAGAATTAATTGTTTCACAACCATGGAAATTAAAGTTTCGTTTTATTAAACAAATAAGAGAGTTACATTGTTTTAAACAAGAAACAAAGAGTACATAACAAAAATTAACTAGTTCTTGTCTCGTTTTAAGTCACTAAGGCACAGGTCCGCCTAAGTATGTCTCGATAAGTCCTATGCATCAACTCCTGAAAACACATGTGAAAATAGGTACGTCAGCATAAAAATGCATGTGAGATACATAGGTTTTGTGAAAATAGGATTCAAGACTTGTAAGTTTAAGAAAATGTTTAATAAAGTTTAGTCATGAACCTTGTAAATTGATTTGTTTTGTAAATCGTTTGAAAAACAATAAGTTCAGATGATATGTATAAATAAGAGAATAATGTATGGTTAAATGAATAACCATGTAAAATGAGTTTGTATAAGATAAGTTGTTTGTAAAACAATGTCTTGTGAAAAGTATGTTATTTGTATAAAATGTTATATGTCTCAAATTGAAATGATTCAAATAACGCTACGATATGTAATGTCACACCCCGACCACGTAAAACAACAAAACGTGGCGGAAACGTCGGGGAGTGTTGTAACAGAATCATTGTTTCATAACACATGGAAATTGAAATATTGTTTTATTGATTAAAAGAGTTACAATGTCTTGACAATCAAAGAAACATAACATAAATAACTAGTCTTGCATCTTTTATTGTCGCTAAGGCCCAAGTCCGCCTAAGTGTATCTTGATAAATCCTAAGCATCATATCCTGAAACACATGTGAAAATAGGTACGTCAGCATAAAAATGCCTGTGAGATACATAGGTTTTGTGAAAATATAATTCATGACTTATGTTTATGAAAAATGTTTAGTCATGAACCTTGTAATTTGCTTTGTCTTGTAAATCATTTGAAAAGTGATAAATAAACCAAATGATATATATATGTATAACAGAATAATACATGGTTAAGTAAATGACCAAGTAAAATGAGTTTATATCAGATAAGTTGTTTGTAAAACAATGTATTGTGAAAAGTATGTTATTTGTATAAAATGTTATATGTCTAAATTGAAATGATTCAGATAACGCTACGATATGTAATACCATACAAGCACTTATATATAGGAAGTACCATCGGCGTATCCACCATGCTTGTATCATATTACACACGCCTCGTTACTTAAATCACTTACTCAAACCAAACCACCAAAGTAAAATGTTTATGTACAATCAATGTCAAAATGTTTGTGTGAAAACCATGTCTAATGTCTATGTCTATTGTAAATCATGAATTGTGTATATCCATGTCAAAATGTTTATGTCTAATGTAAATCATGTAATGTGTATCCAAAATATCATGTATGGTAAGTGAAATATATCAACTAAACCATATGTAAAATGCACAAAAACAAGGTATTGAAGTAAAACATGGTTTAAATCAAAGTTATGTTTTGTGGAACTAATGCATGCTATACTGATACAAACATCTATGCGGTATTGTGAAAATGCATACATCCAAGCCTTGTGACTGTGGTGATAGACCCCTAAACGAATTTAAAGGTCTATCTGTGTTATGTTTATCGAATTCGGTCATTCCTTCCACCCAAACAAACCTAGGGTTCAGGAACGGGAGTTGTCAAGTCCTATGGTACCATTACCTACTAACGAGCGGCGTAGCTAATGTTAATGAATGTATATTGTCCCATTTGAACAAACCAAATGTCATACCAAAATGTAAGCATGTGATGAATAACAAATGTACTAAGTATGCACACAATGGGCATACATAGCATAAAATGTAATGTAAAACGATGTACTAAGTATGCACACAATGGGCATACATAGCATAAAATGTAATGTAAAACAATGTACTAAGTATGCACACAATGGACATACATAGCATAACATGTAATGTAAAACGATGTACTAAATATGCACACAATGGGCATACATAGCATAAACACAATGAAATCATGTACTATAAGTGTACTATTGAACATAACAAGCATATGATATGAAAACTTGGAAAAGCATGAAAGTAACAAGTAGGCACATGTGTTTCACCCCAAAATGTTTGGAAAACAGTAAAAGAGGGGTCTATGTACTCACTTGAGATTGCTTAGTAGTCCTTGAGTAACAACCAAACAATGCTAGAGATCACGGAAATCAAACGGCACCTAATATAGGTAACTATGTTAATATACCGGACCTAAATCGGAGGATTTGATAGAATGAGGGTTCGTAAACCAAACGAGTATGGAGACTCGTGTAATATGGTTTAACAAAGCCCACATACTAAAATGAAACCTAACCTAAGTGCTTACGACCCATTACGACCCGTTTAGGTAGCTTATGCTACTTTAACGCGTCGTTCGCGTGAAATGCGTTTGGACCACTTAACTAGTCCTATGACAAGTAATATATGCCTTAACATGTCTAATAATGTTTCCAAATCAGTTTAGATACCAAATGTTATGTTACATATGCTTAAAATGAATTTTGGTGTAAAAAGGGCATTTTGGTCATTTACCTAAGGCATATAAACTACCTATCATACAACTAACTAAACATCGTGACCATAAGGTATAACCTCGGAAGGTTATTCCCTATACATCTATGGTCACCTAATGTGTTTGGTTGGATCCTAATGATCGACCAAACGGGTCGGGTTCGAAAGTATAAGCGATTGTTTAGATCGCTTACCTTACGACCCTATATAAGCACTAAACTAAAAGTGACGAGCTAAGCATGTTAAAACATGCTTAACTAAGTTTAGAAAACAGGTTTGGTATCAAAACAAACGGTTTTGATACCTAAGAGTAGTTTGGTTACAAAATACGCAAGAATGCGCATTTTGGCCGAAACTACGACTCGTCACTGAGCCTAGATAACGTGGTAATCAGTAGGTATAGTCACTAGGGACTATAACCATCGTGATTACGCTCACGTTATGAAGTTCAAACAAACTTCGCATTGACCATAAACTGGTCAATTCATAAAGTCAAACAAAGTTTGACTTTAACGCTAAAAGAATAAAAGAACGAAGGAACACTTACAAAGGGTCCAAGAACGGAAGGTTTGAATCCGAATACTCTCAGGTATGAAGTGTTAAACACAACAACTTAGAGAGCAAATTCAGATTTCAAAGGTGTGGGTTTTTGCAAATGAAAGGGTTGGGTATTTATAGGAAATGGACCACCGTTAGGATCGTTCCTCGAATACCGTGCTTTGATCTTGTCCCTACACTTGTTGCAACACCTTGGTACCCAAGTTTGGCCCCCCATGATCAGGTAATGACAAGTGGCATTGGCCTTTGGAGTGTTTAGCAGCTGCTACAACTGATTAAACAACCTTTGCTGATCTGAAAGGGCCTCGCGTGACGCCAAGGGGGCTAGGTGTCACGCCTAGGTCCTTCTGATCAGCAAACAGTTTCCAAAGTTTCCATTTCAGTCCCCGTTGTGTATTAAGGCCATTTCCGACATGTTTAAGGCTCGTTAAGTCAATTTTAAGGCCCTAAAATGATGCCTAAACATTGTGGACATGAAACATGCTCAAAAATATCCCGGATGTCGGTTCGTTTGGTCGTACGATCACGATGTTCGCTTAATTACGACGACATGCGCATAAGCGTGAAAAACGGTCCAAATTGCGTGACAAATGGATTTTTCTTATGCCAAACACTAAAATAAGATATTTTAGTGCTTACATAAATTTTTGGATGTCCGGATGTATTCAGAACGTAAGTTATGCGCGAAAGTGCAAACTTATGCACTTTTTGACGCTTTTAGTCCCTGAATGACCCAAAAGTTTATTTTAGCACACCGAACCTCTCAAAGCCTATTTCTAAGCTATGTAAAGGATATTTATGGTATGTTTAACTCATGGTCATGTTCTGGAATGTCTGTTACAGTTCAAATCGGCATACTTTCGCAGTTTGTCGAATTTAGTCCCTGTAAGCGATTTAACTTGATTTTGCCATACCAAAGCCTTTAAAACTTATTTCTAAGTTATGTAAAGGTTATTTAAGGTATGTGAAGCCTATTTCACTATTCCGGAGTGTTCGTTGCATTAAACTGGTTATATTTACGCATCAGTGCACGTATAACCTTCCAGAAAGCGATTTAGAGCCCGAAATCGAACAAGAATTGATATGTGCAAATGATACACATATTTGTACAAATCCCAAGTATGAAATACAGTATTTAATTGGTTTGGTATTTGTTTGATGGTCGCAGTGACCCAGGTGTCACATGTAATACCATACAAACACTTATATATAGGAAGTACCAACGGCGTATCCACCATGCTTGTATCATATTACACACGCCTCGTTACTTAAATCACTTACTCAAACCAAACCATCAAGATGTAATGTTTAACAATTGTAGAAAATGTTTAGGTATAGTCAAATGTCTATTGTCAAATGGTTCACATGGTTCAATAAATACAAATGGTTCACATAATGTGTTCATATGCTGGATGAGCATATGAAACAAATTGTAATGTAAAACAATGTACTAAGTATGCACACAATGGACATACATAGCATGAAATATAATGTAAAACAATGTACTAAGTATGCACACAATGGACATACATAGCATGAAATGTAATGTAAAACAATGTACTAAGTATGCACACAATGGACATACATAGCAAAACAATGTAATGTAAATCATGTACTATAAATGTACTAATGAACATAGCAAGTATATGATATGAAAACATGGAAAGCATGAAAGTAACAAGTAGGCACATATGTTTCACCCCAAAACAGTTTGAAAACGGTAAAAGAGGGGTCTATGTACTCACTTGAGATTGCTTAGTAGTCCTTGAGTAACAACCAAACAATGCTAGAGATCACGGATATCAAACGGCACCTAATATAGGTAGCTATGTT
The DNA here is from genome assembly GCA_030545235.1 of Helianthus tuberosus. NCBI lineage: Eukaryota > Viridiplantae > Streptophyta > Magnoliopsida > Asterales > Asteraceae > Helianthus > Helianthus tuberosus. Next base: position 33,199,162 of record CM060430.1, read on the forward strand.
AATATACCGGACCTAAATCGGAGGATTGGATAGAATGAGGGTTCGTAAACCAAACGAGTATGGGAACTCGTGTAGTATGGTTTAACAAATCCTACATACTAAAGTGAAACCTAACCTAAGTGCTTACGACCCATTACGACCCGCTTAGGTAGCTTATGCTACTTTAACGCGTCGTTCGCGTGAAACGCGTTTGGACCGCCTAGCTAGCCCTATGATAAGTAAAATATGCCTTAACATGTCTAATATTGTTGCCAAATCAGTTTAGATGTCAAAAGTTATGTTACATATGCTTAAAATGAATTTTGGCGTTAAAAGGGCATTTTGGTAATTTACCTAAGGCATATAAACTACCTATCATACAACTACTTAAACGAAGCGACCATAAGGTATAACCTCGGAAGGTTATTCCCTATATACTATGGTCACCTAATGTGTTTGGTCGGATCCTAATGATCGACCAAACGGGTCGGGTTCGAAAGTATAAGCGATTGTTTAGATCGCTTACCTTACGACCCTATATAAGCACTAAACTAAAAGTGACGAGCTAAGCATGTTAAAACATGCTTAACTAAGTTTAGAAAACAGGTTTGGTATCAAAACAAACGGTTTTGATACCTATAAGTAGTTTGGTTACAAAATACGCAAGAATACGCATTCTGGCCGAAACTACGACTCGTCACTGAGCCTTGATAACGTGGTAATCAGTATGTATAGTCACTAGGGACTATAACCATCGTGATTACGCTCACGTTATGAAGTTCAAACGAACTTCGCATTGACCATAAACTGGTCAACGCAGAAAGTCAAACAAAGTTTGAGTTTTAACGCTAAAAGAATAAAAAGAACGAAGGAGCACTTACAAAGGGTCCCCGAAAGCTTTGATTTCCAAATATTTCTCAGGTATGAAGTGATAGAACACCCCAACTTAGAGAAAAATCAGATTTCAAGTGGGTTTTTGCAAGTGAATCAAAGGGGTATTTATAGGATTTGGACCACCGTTAGGATCGTTTCTTGAAAACCGTGATCGAATCTCATTCGTACACTTGTTGGAATGTTATGGAACCCAAATTGGCCCCCCACCATCAGGTATCAACATGTGGCATTGGGTTTGGAAGTGCTTAACAGCTGTAACCAGCTGTTTGGAAGTTTCTGATGTGCTGGGGACCCCTTACGGACCGTAAGGGTCATGGCTTACGGTCCGTAAGCCAACAACTATGCAGATTTGGCAGATTTGGTCCCTGCACCTTGTTTCATTGCGTAACGGCACTTCTAACACCCGTCAAACCCAATTTCAAGCTCCACAATGATGTTAAGACATAGGGAACATGAAATATGCTTGAAAACATCTCGGATGTCGGTTCGTTTGGCCGTACGGTTGCGATGTTCGCTTAATTACGATGGAATGCGCATAAGCGCGAAAAACGATCCAAATTGCGTGACGAATGGATTTTTCTTATGCCAAACACTAAAATAAAATATTTTAGTGCTTACATAAATTTTTGGATGTCCGGGTGTATTCAGAACGTAAGTTATGCGCGAAAGTGCAAACTTGTGCACTTTTTGACACTTTTAGTCCCTAAATGAGCCAAAAGTTTATTTTAGCACACCGAACCCCTCAAAGCCTATTTCTAAGCTATGTAAAGGATATTTATGGTATGTTTAACTTATGGTCATGTTCCGGAATGTCTGTTACAGTTCAAATCGGCATACTTTCGTAGTTTGTCGAATTTAGTCCCTGTAAGCGATTAAACTTGATTTTGTCATACCAAAACCTTCAAAACTTATTTCTAAGTTATGTAAAGGTTATTTAAGATATGTGAAGCCTATTTCACTATTCCGGAGTGTTTGTTGCATTAAACTGGTTATATTTACGCATCAGTGCGCGTATAACCTTCCAGAAAGCGATTTAGAGCCCGAGATCGAACAAGAATTGATATGTGCAAATGATACACATATTTGAACAAATCCCAAGTATGAAATACAATATTTCATTGGTTTGGTATTTGTTTGATGGCCGTGGAGGCACATGTGTCACAGTTAGCTTATGTGAGCATACATATAACTATTCACTTTCTTTCTATTCATACGTTAATTGACTTTCGTTAGTCAAATTTCGTACAAATGAGACATTTATTAATAGTTATCTCATTTTCAATCCATACAACTAAACTATCATCAAGCATAACACGTAAATCACTTAATACATTAACTCTTTACTTAAACATTTGTGTCTAATGGCCATTCCATGATATCCCTATACTGTTGCCTTTCAGAAAGTCAATTGTCTTGCTTACACACTTTAAACTTTTGAACGTGGATTCATCTAAATATGATAGGCTATAATATTAATATCCTACGCATTTCATACTCGTATTGTATGATATATACAATTTACGTGATCCTCTAACGATACACATATACATTCACATTCACATTCACGTACTTTCACATGCTAATGCTTCATAATTCTACAAATAGAAAATATTATTCAAGGTAACTATATAACATAATTCCAACATATCCTTTACTAATAAGCTCGTATGATTCACATTTAGCACATATTCGCCTCTTAATCATAACAAAGCAAATCATTAAATACACATAAGTATCACACCATTCAAGCACAAGGTACAAGCCTCTAATGCATAATTTTGATCAAGCATACATTTATTCAAATTCTCATACCAATTCCATCTAACTCACATTCTTCAAGTTATTTTACCACTAATCTCATCATTTTCATTTTCATTTATTAACAAATCATATTCTTTCACGCATCAAAGTACTTTAATCTATATTTACTTCATTCATTATTCATAATCATACGTTTCAAACTCAAACTCTTACGATCATCATTCATTTCGTGCCGCTACATTATCATTCACGTTGACATTGTCCGCCATCTACATAAAACATTCATTTCATTTATTAATTTCTTTTCATACTCTCCTTCATCATAGTTAACTCATTTTATCATACTACAATCATTTTTTTACATTTCATACTTCATGCATTATCGTCATCGACGATCATGTCGTATCGTGTAGATCAAAATCTTTGATCGCAACGATTTACCTTTTCGCCCTTCGTATATATTTTCCCTCATCATTCTTAATATAAAAATTATCTTAAACATTGATTATGAGGCCTTAAAAACTGGTTAACAAAATCCCATAATCAAAACAACAAAAATAAAATGTTTTGAACGTTTTTGGGTCTCTCGCGGCACGTGACAGATTGCTCTAACTCTGTCGCGGCCCGCGAGCACTGTCGCGTGTCGCGCCACACATCAAGGACCATGTCGCGTGGCGCGGGGGAACCAGTTTTCCAGCAGGTCAGTTAAAAATTCTTGCATTTTGCCCAGCTCTAGTTTTTACTCTAATTCAATTTAAAACTCCCATAACTTTCAATCTACAGGTTCGATTTACGTAATTCTTTTTCCTACGCGTTGGTAATTTAAATACGGATCTGTTTAACATCATTATACACTTAAAAATTCAGCTTATAAGCAATTTGCCTAAAATTCCCCTTTTTCCACTTCTATTTATAAGTATGAACAAAGTTTACAATTTACTTACTTGCATAGTGCTTCGGAACGAACACACACTTGCACGAGCTTTCGGTTTGAGTTCAAGCACTTGATACTTGAATCCCTCAAACCTAGGCTCTGATACCAACTTTTAACGCCCTCATATTTAACATTCAAAAGACAAAATAATAACATAAAATTTTTTAACAAAATTCGGGCATGACCCATCCGTAACGAGAGCAAACCCTGTTTTAGTAATCCTTAATACAAGAATTTAAAGACACTTTTAAAAGGACATACAACGCCATGGCATTTCGTTTATATATCTACCAACGACAACATTTATGTTTTAAAAGATTTAAGATGTTGACTTAAAAAGACTAGTTACTACTCAAAAACTAATTACAACAAAAGTAGCTTTTGACCATAACATCATCACAAAATAGCGGAAGCGCATATAGACAAGTTTCACGCGTGTGTTCGTTCCAAGTTCGCCATCACGTCTATGTTACGGATTTACCTACATCAAAATTTTAAACTCGTTAGTACGTTACTTCTATACTAGTAAATCAAAGTTAATCCCTTTCATACATTCATCACATACGTGCATCTTCTTACCCCGTGAAACGGGTTAAACATACTATCTCAAAATTGAGATATAACATGCCATTCTTATCCCGTTGAAATGAGCATTTTTCATTCGTACTTAACTTTCATTCGGTTCGTTTATAACGAACGAATACATTCCTTTCAATCTTTTACATACACTCAAATACGTGAGCGACGGATCGAGTTGGTTGCGTTCATTCATAACTTATCCGTTAGTAACGGATAATATCATTCATAATATAACTTTCATTTGGTTCATTTAGGACGAACAAACTTATTCCTTTCATACTCATTTTCTCATTATCCGGTTCTCCCATAAAGGACCGGTCATAAAACATCTCATTTATAAATCTACGGTTCATGCAATTCATTCACAACGAATCAAACCATTTACTATTTATCTATCACAACTATCAAATTTATGGCTTTAGCACAAACAACAATTTACTAATAAAATTTAGTATGCATAAATAACATACCTCGATCTTGCGTGTTTTCCGTTTTCCTAGCACTTGAGCTTTCTTCCTTCACGCCTACATTAACATATTCGTTCCATCTTTTAGTTCATTCAAATATCATTTCATTATTTTCATAGTCTAACATATGGCAACTTTATCACAATTTCTTATGAATTTCACAAATATGTTCTTTTAGGCATTTTATCGAGCACTTGGCGGGTTTCGCATTTGTAGGGCACTACATATAAGCTTTTGAAGTACAATTCCTTCTAGTTCACCTCATAATCCATCAATAATCAATCAAGTTCATATCATTCTTTTATCCTACATCATTTTGCCTAAGATTCAAGTACTACAACATCATCATATGCCAAATTTACACATGATTATTCCTAATTTTCATCATCCTACATCTCTAATATTTCATATCAAATGGTTTTATGCAACTAGTATTTCAAATGATCAAATTCACACATAAACCTTATCCTATAGTGCAACCCTTACTTCTAATTGCACATATTTTAACATGAACACATGATTGGGTTGAAACCCATTTCCTATAATTCACCAAATCAAGAGATTTAACTTACCACTTTACTGAGTATGTGTAGATGACCGAAAATTTAGAATCATGCAAGTGATTAGCCTTGAATTCCTTGATCACTTGAGTGATTTTTGCAAGAACAAGGGTTTCCCTTATTTTTCCCTTGTTCTGGTCGAACTCCCACACACCAGAGTGTGTGAATTTGGGTTTTAATTTTATTAATCCTTTTGTTTTTTTTTAAATTTTCACGTTTCCCCCTTCTAGTTTTGTGCATTTGTTTTATTTAGGCATATATCATCACTAAGCTAGTTATCTAACACATTTTACCAACTAAGTTAAATTTTTAATTCAATTTAACTTATTCTCTTAATAAATATTTTTGGGGTGTTACATTTTTTCACACCGAAGAGGTTGCGCCTTTGTATGTACGCTTGCATTTTGCTCCATAACATGATTGTTGAAGACGAAGGTCGGGCGATTTGTGAGTATGATGAGAATGCATCTTACGGGAATATTGTCCCGGTAGATCCGACGCAACAGGATTTAAACTCGTTCGCACTAACCAACGACTACACACATGCAAACCTTCAACAGAATTTGGTAGAACATATATGGAACAACGCAAACGACGGGGACGGTGACGAAGACGAGTAGTTTAATTTTTATAAATTTTTAAATCTAGTCTTTTTTTATAAATTTTAGGTAGTGTAATTTTTTTAGGTTATGTAAATTTTATTTATGTTATGTAATGGATTTTATTATCTTTTTTTATGTCTATTTTTATTTAAAATTTGAATTATTTTTATAAAATTAAACAAATAAAAAAGCTAAACAATAAAAATTAAACAATAAAAGTTAAACAAATAAAATAAAATAAATTAAACAATAAAAAAATTATGTGGGGCAGCCCCATCCTCTACCCTCTCAAAATGCAAGAAGGCCCATCCTCCATGGGATGGTGATATGACGCCTACGTGGCGGCTCATCCTCACGTGGATGAGCGTCCTCATACCCTCTAGTCTAAGTAGGCAACATGGTCATTCGACACAAATGTTATAAAAAAAAACATATAACATCGTTTTGCACATAAATAAAAAAATGAAATCAAATATTTTTTCTTAACGAAATTGTTACCACCCATTTGGCTCTTTGCGACCAACATACCGTCAGTTTGACCAAAGATTTTCTGGATTCTAGCAACTTGCTTATCCTCTTCTTTTTTAATTTTCCAATTTCCATTTTCTAATCTATTCAACATATAAAAGGACCACCACCATTGTTCTAATCACAATCTTTCGATCTTGATCACCATCCACTTGATTTCACACACTTACCAACTGCATAACAAACAACATTTGATACAAAAAATCAAAGCTTTAACAAGATTGGTTGGTGGGTTGTTTTAATCAAAGCTTTAACAAGTTGGATCCTTTGATCTTTTAAACTTCTTCATCTTTCAAGTGTAATTTGTGTGTTTGCAACTTGGATCTGCTTCTGGTGTGGTTGTTTCAATCAGGTATTCACATTTTTTGTGTTGTTTATCTATAAACTTTGATGGGTACTTGTGGTTTTCATTGTATTGTTTGTTTATTTGCAATTGGGTATGTAATGATTGAAGGGGATTTGAATATTTGATGGTTTGGTTTATATAGATTGGTTTTTGGGTTGTTGATTTTCAAGCACTTTGTGGCTTAATTTCAGTTATTATGGTTTAAACTGTTGAATTTAATGATTTTATCACTTATTTTCAATTGGGTATGTTAAAACTGATTTCTAGTTAGTGATTTAGCTTAAGGGAATTGGGTTTGTGGGGTGGGGTTTTGATTGTTGATTTAAGATTTTTTTTTTCTTTCATTTTTTTTCTCTAACTCAAGGGAACCAATGGGATCAGGTAAATTTAAGGATGTAAATGAGCCGAACCGAACTAGGGTAGGCTTGGGCTCGAAGTTAAACGAGCTAGCTCGGCTCGGCTCCTTTATCTTAATGAGCTGAAATGTTCAGCCGCTAGCTTTTTGAACAGTCCTAGGTAGATAATAGATCAGGGGTTGAGGTGGCCTTCAAGTGGTTATGGTAGGAAACGGTGGAAGCAAGATTCGAACTTGTAGAGGGAAATCAGGTGCTTACGACTCCACCGCCCCTTGAACATTATTTCAAAAGTAAAGGAACATTCTTGGTTTAGTACTTCAGTTCACGAGAATTTGTGTGTTGTTTGTGGGATTTTTGGTTTATTCCAATCTATTTTTTTGACTTTGTATTTATGGCCAAATTGTGATTGGGTGGAAAAACAGATGGAGAATTTTTTACTTTAATTGATCAAGAATCCTGTTCTTCCAGTTGTTATAAATTATTATAGCTATTTATTTGATAGATAGATAGACAGATCAAGAGTTTGGTGGCTTTAACGGAATCTACAACGGATTCCGCAATCGAGAATCAAGTGGTTGTTACGGTGGGTGGTCTGGAGTGCATATTAAGCATCATCAGGGCCCTGAGGATGGGGTCCTGCTTTTCTGCAGAAAGCAGGAACCCTCTCCCAGCTTCTCCAACATCAACTGTAGGGATCGGAAAAAGGAAAAATTACAAGAAAAGGCCACCGAGATTACGGTCGTTTGATCACGCAAGGGAAGAACAACTTCGTAGAATCGCAGGTCGAATGTGCTTGAACGGGTCTAGTGAAGTTGCTTCACTCTTTACTCAGCAAGGAAAGAAAGGAACCAATCAAGATGCCATGATTGTTTGGGAGGTTAGTCGTTTTGATTTCCTGTTAATTAACTTATTCTTTTGATCTTGGATTTAGAGTGTGTTCGGATGTGTGTTTTGCAAGTGATTAAGGGATTTTCGATAAGAATCACATAATCAACTGTAATAGAATGGATTGTAGGAAATAGTGTTTGGATCTTTGTTTTAGGGGTGCCAATCATATCGGGTTAAGGGGTTTCGGGTTGGCGGTTGAATTCATGAATCTGAACATGACTCTTAAAATCATGTAACACAAACATGATCCGTGTAACCCATTTATCTAAACGAGTCAGTTGGGTTGACGGTTTGGCCGGTTGTAACTCAGATGTAATCAAGTTGTAAACGGGTCAGGTTGGGGGGTTGTAAAATGGTTGTAATAAATGGGTCATAAACGGGACGTTGGGTTGACTTAATAAAATATAATTTTATTTTAGTTTTTTATTCTAATATTAAATGGGTTGGCTTGTTTAATATGTCAACTTGAACATGACCTGTTTAATTAAACGGGTTTGAAATGACAACCCAAAACTTGATTATATCTGTGTTGGGTTTCTGGTCATGTAATAATCACATAGTTAGCTGTTTGAGTGTTTGACAAGTTTTAATTATTAAGAAATTAATATATTTGAATAACCAAAAAAAATCTTGTGGGATGGGTGTAAAGTTTTCTGCATTAGGTTAAACACAGTGGTGACAGGTGATTAGGACATTTTATTTTATCATTTGATAAAACAAAAGTCTTGAAGAATCAGATAATGATAAACATAATTTGTTTTTTTTTTTTGGGTCCAAACATTATTAGCTGGAGCAGTTGTTTAGGATGTGTTTTTCAAAATGATTATTAGGACCTCTAAAATCAGAACTCTAACTCAAATACACTTAAAATCTTGCAGAACATGGCACGTTTTAACCCATTTATCCAAGTGAGTCAAATGGGGTATAATCAAGTTGTAATCGTGCTAAACAGGTTCCATGGCTGTAATAGATGAGTTAAATGGGTCACTAAAGGGTTGGTGGGTCGAGTTGTTTATTTAAATGGGTTGATGGGTCGACCGGCTTAATTAATCAGGGTTACATAGGTCAACCGAACATGACCCGTTTAATTAAACAGGTTAAGCAGGTCAACCTGAACACGACCCGTTTATTTTAGGTCATATATGACAACCCAAAACCTGATTATTTTCGTGTCGTGTCAAGACTTGCCACCCCTACCTAATATCTTAATCATGATTATTATGACCCCATGTAATTGAATCATATGTAGCTTTTCAAACATCAAGAACAGATTATTGCGATTTCAAAATTATCAGTTCAAAGTCACATCCCAACACCTCCTTAGTTGTTCAGTTACCACTTACCAGTTCTGATATATTTTTGTAACTTTTCAGAATTTTGGGTCAAGAACAGACACGGTGTTCTGTGGTGTTTTTGATGGTCATGGCCCGTTTGGTCACATGGTCGCTAAGAGGGTTAGAGATTCCCTTCCATTGAAGCTAAGTGAACACTGGGAAGTTAACCTTAAAAACACTGATGATGATGTCCTTCGGGAGATTGTCGGTTTAAACACCGAAGGGACATCAGTTAATTCACCAGATGAGACCTCCGTGAAATTTGAAGAAACCGATAAGAACCCTGAAATCTTTCAAACCTTGAAAGAATCTTTTCTGAAAGCTTTTAAAGTGATGGATAGGGAGTTGAGTATGTATGCAAGTGTTGATTGCTTCTGTAGCGGGACTACTGCGGTGACATTGATCAAACAGGTCAGATGTTTGAAAAGATTTTTATTTAAACAGCAAATGAGTTTTCGATTTTTATTAGGGGTGTGAATTTCTAACATGACATGTACCTAACATGAAATTCGCGGGTTAGGTCAGTTTCTGTTCAAACACGCAAAAACATTTAGCTTCGCAGGTCGTGTTCCGGTCGACATGGCTGGTTGGCACGTTCAACCAGTTAATTTTTTGTAATTTAAAAAACATGTTTATGTCATTACTTAAACTTATTGGGTGTTTTATGCCAAAATTTAAAAGATAAAAGAGAAATTAGCAATAATTTTTTTGTGTTTAGTGTAATTATTGTATATCAATATGCAGGGGTGGGTTATCATACAATAGCCCCTTAACGCGACGTAATTACGCATGTTCATTTGTAAATTACACATGTTATAAATTTCAAACCCTAATTACGCATGAAGAAGAAAATCACGCATGGTCAAAACACAAAATCACGCATGGGTTGTTTCAACGTAAGCATGTTATATCCATAATTACGCACGTTATCTAGTGGTCGCGTACCGGTCGCAAGTTAAAGAGCCTTTTGTATTTTAAACTTTCTCTTAATATGTAAACAAAATGAAATTAAATACTATTTTCGGGTTTTACGGTCGTGTTCGTGTCAACTGAAAACTCGTGTTGTCTTAGGGTTCATGTGATTGACCAGGGTTCGTGCCGTCACCTTTCCAACCTGCGAGCACGACCTATTAACCTGTGGTTTTTATTGTTGTTAAAGAACGTGTTTTTGGGTTATAGGGTCAGCATCTTATAATTGGAAACATCGGGGACTCAAGATCCGTATTATGTACAAGGGATAAAGATAACTCTCTCGTTCCTGTTCAGTTGACGGTGGATCTAAAACCGAACCTACCAGGTTTTTCTCTCTGATAACTCTACCTCACTGCATTCTCATATGATGTTTCTACTCTGTTTATACTGTGTTCAATATGATTAAATCATATTATTTTGTTCTTATATAAAATGATAAAGGTGGTAGTATGAATTAAAAAACAAATGTGGGCAACTTTCGACCCGTATGGCCTGTTATCCTTTTAGCTAAATTATTTGATTTAGAAAAAAATTAACTCGGTTAGTTCATAGGTAAATGGGTCGAATTCGTAGCTGAACAGGAACCAGAGATTTATCTTTTAACGTATGGTCTGTCCTCTAATATTAACTATGTTTATGCATTAAAAAGTATATACTTGTTACACAAAGTAAATAATCTTTACATGCTCAGTTGTAAACATGATTGATGGTTTCTTTCCTTTTAGTTTGTGACCAAGAATGAGATGGACCTTTTCTTCCAAAAATTCTAACAATTGCGGTTATGGGTGGGCATACATGATATAAAAATAAAAATAAAAATAAAATAAAATTTTTTTACGTATGAGATACATTTTTTTTATTGATTTTGTTTTTTTACATGTGTATCTTATGCAGAGGAAGCTGAGAGGATCCGTAAATGTAAAGGGCGTGTGTTTGCTTTACGGGATGAACCTGAAGTTGCTAGAGTTTGGCTACCAAATTACGATTCTCCCGGACTGGCCATGGCTCGTGCTTTTGGAGATTTTTGTCTCAAGGAATATGGTCTCATTTCCGTCCCTCAAGTTTCTTATAGGCGCCTTACAGAAAAAGACGAATTTGTCGTCCTAGCAACCGATGGGGTAAGAAATCTCTCAGTTACTTTAACCATTATATTCTATGGGCACATATTCAATACATAATCAATTGTAATCAGAAAACTACGAGAACCACATAAGCGTTTAGGGATTAGGGTTCTTAACGAGTGAGTCAGTTTCGGCTTGAGCTCCATGTTAAGCTAGCCAGCTCGGCTCGTTTATTCTTAACAAGCTGAAATTTGAGCTCATAAAAAGCTTGAGCCAGCTAGTTTAAATTAAATTTACAATTTAGTATTAATTTTATTATATAGGCAAAAGATCAAATACAAATAATCTTAACATACTAAACATACAAATTGAAGGAAAACCCAAAAAGACAAGGTGGCATTTTTGTAATTACCACCAACTATCAAAGTTACAACCAAAAATACCTAAAAAAACACAAATTTTTTTTTAACATTTTTTATTAAAAAATCGCTACATTTCGTTAGCAAAAAAAAAAAAAAAAAAATTTTTTTTTTTTTTTTTTTTTGCTGCTACTAAAAGTAGCGATTTTTTAATAAAAAATGTTAAAAAAATAAAATAATTTGTGTGTTTTTTTTTTTTTTTTTAGATTTTTTTAGGTTTTTTGGGGGTTTAGTTTTTAGCATTTTAGCTTGGGGGGGGGGGGGGGGGGGGGGGGGGGGGGGGGGGGGGGGGGGGGGGGGGGGGGGGGGGGGGGTAGGTTTTTTTTAGGTTTTTGGGGGGTGGGGGTGGGGGGTTTAGGTTTTTTTTGGGGGTGGGGGAGTGGTTAGGTTTTTTTAGGTATATTTGTAGAGTAACTTTGATAGTTATTGATAATTACAAAAATGCCACCTTGTCTTTTTGAGTTTTCCTTCAATTTGTATGTTTAGTATGTTAAGATTATTTGTACAAGAACTTTACCCTTATTATATAAGTAATAATTAATATTAGGGTGGTCTCTAGTGGGCTCATGGACCATAGTATGTGGGCTTAGCTATACATGGAATTGGGTTATAACTTTTGGGCTTAACTTAAAGGAGCGAGCGTACTGCGGGCTCGGCTTGGCTCGTTTAAATGAGCCGATTTCTATTGATCTTCGAGCAACGAGCTTTTTAAAGAGCCCTAGTATAGATATGGTGGGGCAGTTAGCCTGCTAAGGCAATAAGTATAAGTGTCTATGCGGTTCTCGCAGTCCTATACAGATAACTAATATTGTTTGATACAACATATATTGACAGGTTTGGGACGTGCTTACAAACGAAGAAGTGATTGAAATTGTAGCTTCAACTGAACCACATTCGCGTGCAGCACAAGCTGTGGTGGAGTCAGCGGTTGGCGCTTGGAAGCACAAATACCCGACTTCAAAAATTGACGATTGTGCGGTTGTGTGCCTGTTTTTTGGCTTAGATTCATCAACAACTTCTGCCAACAACGGAAAGAATGTGGAGGAGGATGAGTCATCATTCATCATGAATCTTGAAACAGGAAAAGACTGGTCTGCCCTAGAAGGCGTTTCGCGCTTAAACACATTACTAACCCTCCCGAGGTTTGCTCCCGATGAGGATGATGAGAACCAAGAACCTGGAGGGAAAGCATAAGTTTTTAAACAAAAATGAGTGAAAACACGGGGGTATTATCGTCATTTTGGTTTTATTGTTCATGTTTTTTGGTTTGAAAACCATAAAAAAGAATCAAGATTGTAAAAAAAGGATGAAGAAACAGGCAGCCTGGTGGCAGATGGTGAAGAACCTGGCTGTCTAAGAGGGTTGGGGGATATCATTATTTTTATTTTTATTTTTTGTTCTATTTTTTATTTTTGGAGTTTGGAGGGTGAAAGGGAATTTTGTGAAACCAGATCTTGCGCTTTCTTTCATTTTCAGTATTGTGAATTGTCAATTAAATGTTATGTTGATTAAAATTATATGGAAGTAAATTTTGTGACTGATTAATCTTAGTAGCATCTTGAATCAATTGTATTTAGGGTTTGATTATGTTCGATTATTTCGTTATGAATGGTCAACTTTGCTTGATTGTTAGGCTTTGACAAGTAGGCGAAATAATCAGTATATTTTAAAGGGTTCTCTTTCTCACTAAAAGTCACTTCAACTCTAATATGTGATTGTGCGCCTTTTAAAAATCATATAAAAAATGTGTGACATCGTATTCCCACGTGTTAGAATCCTAAGCCCCCAAATGTCATCAAATTTTCGAATAGTTTACACCAATTATAGTCGTGTTTTTTGCTTTGATTTTGACTAAGTTGAACTGTTTGGCCCAAGGAGAATGCCTTTTAAAAATCATATAAAAAATGTATCATCATATTCTCACGTGTTAGGATTCTAAGCCCCCAAATGTCATCATCAAATTTTCGAATAGTTTACACTAACTATAGTCGTGTTTTTTGCTTTGACTTTGACTAAGTTGAACTGTTTGACCTAAGGAAAATATAACCTATAGTTAGCGAGAGATTAACCAAACCAAACATGAAAAATCGGAATAACCAAAGAAAATGGCTAAGACCATGTGTAGTGGTTTAGCCAAATAATGCCCCCACCATGGGGCGTTTTGCGACACGTGGCAGTCCAGTCAGCATGGGGCATTATTGGGGGTTATTGCAAAAGTGGCGTACTGGGAATAATGCCCAATAACACTCCCATTCCAATCATTTCACAATTATTATTATTTTTTTAAACTTTAAATACTTCATTAAAAAAATACAATACTAGAAATAAAAAAAAAATACAATACTAGAAATTAAAAAAAAAAAACCGACTAAATTAAAAAAAATACACTAGTTTTCGTCTTCGCTTTCTTCACCCTCGCCAACTTCGTCTTCCTCGTCCTCCGTTTCTTCCTCACCCTCAGGTGGTACATACCGAACCGACCATGCGTGGTGTACCAAATCAACCATTAACTGGGAATGGTACGGTTCGTAACGCAACTCTCGCGCATTATTCACTCTTTCTTCCATTGACGCCTGTGGATGGTCCTCTTGAACGGCTTCTGGCACATAATTCTGGCATATCGCCTTTCCTTCGTCTTCCAAAATCATGTTGTGCATGATTATACAAGCGTACATAGCATCTCTCATTTTTTGCTTGCTCCATGCACGACAAGGATTTCTCAAATATTGCCAGCGTTGTTTAAGAACACCAAAGCATCTCTCAATATCTTTTCGTGAAGACTCTTGAACCTTTTTAAAGTATGCTCTTTTTTCATCAATAGGATCACTAAACGTCTTCACGAAAATCGAATACCTAGGATAAATTTCGTCGCTCAAATAATATCCATGAGGGTAGTAGTTTCCATTTGCGTAAAACGACGCTTTTGGAGCTTTGCCAGAAATCCACTCCTCTAACAACGGAGATTGTTCAAAAACATTGATATCATTGCATGACCCGACCATGCCAAAGTAAGCCGACCAAACCCAAAGGTCCTGTGAAGCAACCGCCTGAAGAATAACAGTGGGTCCTTTTTGGTCACCCCGTGTGTGTTGGCCTCGCCATGCGGTCGGGCAGTTATCCCAACGCCAATGCATGCAATCTATGCTCCCGATCATACCAGGCAAACCATGCTCCGCCGAATGTACCTCGTAGATCTTTTGAAGGTCGTCCCATGTGGGCGTTCTAAGATAATGCGCACCATACACATAAATAATACCTTTATACAAAACATACACAAACATAAGCTTCAAAAAAAAAATTGTAAACATTATATTAAAGTATAGGAATTGTACCGCGACAAAAATGCTCCAAGGTGTCTCGCGTTGTTTTCTCTCCCATTTTTAGATACTCGTCGTTGATGTCGGTTGTGTTTCCATAAGCAAGGATTCGTAACGCCGACGTACACTTTTGGATACCGGTAAATCCAAGTGCCCCTCTCGCATCCGCTTTTTGTTTAAAATAATCGTAGTTGGCTTCCAAGTCGTCGACTATGCGTAGAAACAACCGCTTACTCATTCGGAAACGACGCCTAAACATTTGGTTCGAAAATGTCGGCGCCTCATCAAAATAATCTTTCATCAAACGATCGTGTGCCGCGCGTCGGTCTCGTTCAATATAACCTCTTTTATTTTTTTCTGGTTGGGGCCGACGACAATGCTTCACATATCTCACCGCTAGTTGACAAGCACTCGTAACCGCCTCTTGCTCAACCTCCTCATCGGTGGAATCATCGCCATCCGCAAAAAACTCTTTGTAGTAAAAATTTACCATGGATGAAGAACTAGGGGAATCCATCAAGTTTTTTTTTATAAAATTGTAGTGTTTTTGAGAGAGTTTTGGTAAATTTTGAATGAGTTTATATATATACTAGCTTAAGACCCCGTGTGTTACACGGGTGGCCTCAAAAAAAAAAATTATTTAACGGTGTTTTCATAAATCTTTTAATGAAATATTTGTTTCAGTATTAGTACTAAAGTAAATATAAAATTACACTTAATTAAAATAAATGAATATGAAATGTGACATCGACGTTATGGCTTCGGCACATATGGTTTGTTTCTTTTTATGACCCATTACATGACCAAGCCCATTTGCCACAGATCGGTGTCTATAGACCACAACCACCCTGGCTCGGAACCCATAACCCCACTGTACGTGTGTTATATACAATATGTGTACAAAGTAGACCAAACATGTACGCACGGTTTGATCACGACCCGAATTATGTAAATATAAAATTATAATGAACTGATAGTTATGTAAATTCAGTCTTAACTTTGTTTATCAATAATTGATGCATAAAGGGGGTTGCCCAACTAACTTATCAAGTAATTCATGCAATCGAATTACGTCTTTATACCCGTGAGCTTCACGGGTTATGGTTTGTGTTAAAAAATCTATATCTATAAAAGTTTTTTTTTTGTATGATTTATAACCTGATATCTTTTCATGCTAAGACCCATGTTTGGCAAACCTTACCAAGAAGAAAAAAAAAGGTTACTCAAAGTAAATAATATAATATTTAATAGTGTTTGACATATAATTTGAAATGATAAAAACGTTCCATTACTTATGTAACTATTAAATTACAATTACTTATGTAACTATTAAATTACAATGAAGTGAAAAAAAAATACGGAAAAATCACAAGTCGTTAAAACCTATTCCCATTATCATTCTATTATACGTAAACCCATACCCATAGTGATTCCAAGTTACAAACCAATAGCCCCCTTAAACTTCAAGATTCATACCACACTGTCCATGAAAACCGCTAACATTTCGGTGTTTATCTTCTCAAATTCAGTATAACGGTCTTTAATTTGATTATCATACAACTGGAATAGAACAAAGAGAGTAATTTTAACAACTATTGTGAAATTTAGTAACTTTTCGACAATGTTTTTGCGACCATTGAAACTTTATATAAAATATATATAAAAAGATAATGGGTCAAACAAATTTAAAGTTGGATGATGGAGAAGAAGACATTTAGGCTATTCAAAGTGTACCCATTCAACCTAATCGGACCAAATCGGACCTTTCACAGCCTTGCTATTTTCTTCATCATCATTCCAAGCAATCACTTCATCTCGTATCTCCCCTTCTTCCATTTCACCCACACATTTTACCTTCACACCCTCTTCATCACTTTCACCATCATCATCATCCTCCTCCTCCTCTTACGAATCATCATCACTACTCGAACCACTACCACTTGGTCTAAGGTGTGCTGCATATAAGATTAAGGTCTTGTTTAGAGTTGTCATCTTCAAAGCATTAATAGGAAAATGAAAAGTTAATAAAAAAGTATGTTGAAATGAACTCTCAACTTTGAGGTATCTATAGACTAATTAATGCCATAGCGGAAAATGAATATGTGTTGATGGGTGAAGTTGGAATGTATTTGTTTGCCTCAGAGAAGTCAAACTAAAGATGGTTCATCTTTTTCTTTGCATCAATTCACATTCACAATTGAAAGCTATATTGCAGCTTATGCTATGGCGACTAAGTTGATTAAAAACAATATTCTTCAAACATGGAAGCTCCAATAACATTATCTTATGAGATTTATTACACATTCACACATAATATAGCAGTCATTATTTAGTTTACCTTCAGTGAAATTGATGCTTGCCCAGTTGAAAGTGAACAAATCCACCCGAGAAGGTTTCCACAACAGTTCATATTACTGAATTTAGGCACAAGTTATCAAAATTTTTGGTTCACATTAATAAACTTAATTAAAAATCACAATCCGTTCAATCAGTCGATTATTAGGCATAAGTTATCACAAGTTCAAATCATAAACATAAAGCACAATCGGTTTAACACTTGTGAATACAATAAATACTTTAATTTTAATAATAAAGCATGCAATTATCTACTTATATGCGTCATGCGTGAAAAACATACTTTACTCGAAAACATTACACCAGTTAAGGTTTTTTTTATTTAGCTCGTATTAAAAAAAAGGCTAATTAGGATATAATCTAATCCATTTGAATTTAGGAGGTTTCATGTAACTAAAAGTACACTTTGGATGTATTTCTATACATTCAACCCATATGACCAGTTAGAGATAAAACATCACCCAAATAAATTCGCAAAAAAATGGATTGAAATTTCCACCTCTAAGCAATCATGTAGCAACTACCTTTACAATAAAAGGCAATTTGGTTCAGGAAAGGTATCGCACATAACTTCACAAGAAAGACACGTTTTGCCTGCAAAAAATTAATAGAGAAAGATACCAAATTTAAGCTCCATACCACAATATTAAAAAACACAAATCAATCAGCAAAATTTCAAATTTAAAACGAAAGAGATCTTGGATTACCCTCATTTATTAAGAGGTTTTGCACAATCACCAAATCGCGAAGCCCCGCCTTTATTAAAATAAACAGGCTGTTGCTAATTAAGCTCCGAACAGAAGTGAAATCCCCCATCGTTGTGACCTGGTGCGGCATCTGATTCTTGGTAGGTCATCTCCGATGTTGCCATTGCGGCTATTGCTGGTGATTTAAGATTCCTAATGTCACTGCCAAAGAGATGTCAGTAGCGTTCCTTGTTGTTGGGGATCATCAGTGTTGCCGGTCACCACCTCTTTATCTAGTTTTCAATTATGTCGGCGTCATTCATCATTTGTGCGGAGATGGAGCCTACATTGTTTACACTACGCACATCTATCGAACATGTGAAAATTTACATATAAAATGGTCACTTACGTTGTGTGAGGTCCTTGTAAGGTTGGCACATAAGCTCAAAAGGCTTTCACAAGTAAAGGGATATTTGGAGCAGACTGGTCAAATTGCTACCTCTAGTCAAAATGGGTTGTGAAAAAAGTTGTAAGACATTCAACCCGTATGTTTTTAACTTGACTCGTTTGAGTTGAAACATAACTAACATTGACCCATTCAAGTAAACGGGTTGAAATAATCACCTCTGCTCTCGATCATACTTACTCCATATTATGTGATGTAACTCCAAATTTGATTCATATCGCAATGCTAGAATTGGTGGGAATTAGACCTATATCGGCTGCGACACTTAGCTCCATCTAAAAGTAAATAACAAAGTTATGTTACAAAGGTTATTTAACTTAAATATAAACTAAAATATAAATTTCTAAATTAAAAGAATCATTTAATGATTTAACGTACCCACTGAATTCCATTCCAAAATCGCCCGTAGATCAAAGCACTTAATTTGTAGATCCACGCGATGCGGCGTGTACAAAACCTCTAATTTGATGCTCCAAATTAATATCTTCTCCACAGATCTAGTGAACATAATAGCACCCTAACCCCAACATAAAACAAATTTTCTATAATCTGTAGTCTGCACCTGATAATACTTTATCTAACATTGGCGTCCACACTTTTAGTTTATTGTTTTAAAATGATCGCACATCTGACACTCTGTGAAGCTAAATGTTGCTCTGCCATGGCTACCCATTCCGTGAACCACTCAAATCTAGCCTTGATCAAACGCTTTACCTTGGTTGTGAATTGGAAAAAATCAATGTATAAGCAGTCACACATATCTTACTCGCACTAAAATGAAGAAAAAGCAGAAGGTGAATCCAGATTCGTGTTAGGTATTGCATTAAAGCGCAATCAAATGTTTGCAATATTCTAAGTCATTTTATTTATAGAAAAATTAGATCATTACTTTAGTAAATATAGTATCCTGGCTCCAACAAAGGACACAAATAATAATGCATGGTAAATAATATGTGTGTGTGTATTTCATCCAATGACCCATTTGACCAGTTACCCAGCCCACCCATCTTGCCAGTCGTATATACTTTATGGAATCAAAGCTAGAAAGATGATAGGTGATTAATTAGATACATACAATTTGACCAGAAAGGCCAGTTTAACCAGAAGCTTTCGGAGCTCTTTTTGTCATGGTCTTTTTCTTACTAATCCTTTCTTGTTTTGCTTTCTTCCTTCCTCTTCTTGACAGCAACATGGGTGAATAATCGCCATCAAAGTAACGTAATCGAGCTGCAGTTACTTTAGCTTTGCATTCACCAGAAGATACAAAAAAGCATCCATACAGATTACGTGGCATGCAATAGTAATAGAATACTCATTTTGACCCGTTACCCAACCCACCCGTTAGCTCTACCCAAAAAGGTTAAGAAATAACCTCAGCAGCCACGTCAAAGTCGTTCAAATTTTAGCAGCTTCTTTCATCACTGGAAGATCTGAATCAGATCCCATTATGATTCCAACACGTGGAGCAACTGTGTCAAAATGACAACATTATGATTATATTATGAAAATAGAAAAATGGCAAGAAAAACTATTTTTTAAGAAAATTGCTAAAGGTAACACAAACTGCACCCGCAGTACCTGTTAATGATATCAAATTTGGTCTTAGAAAGTCTTCCTTAGCAGATGCATTGTAGAGATAACTCAGAGCCCCAAGAGCATAGTTCACCTACCAAATAACACGAAATTCAATAAAAAATTTCATGCAATATCAGTAACTACTAACCTGGAGCATGGAGGAGGTGGAGTGTGTACTGTTTCAAGCTTTCAATTTCCCTAGCCTGAAATGGGAAAAATGAGTTACAGTTATAAAACATGAACTCGGACTCATCAACAATCGATTAAATTGAAGTTTAATATGTAACACTTAAATGAAACATATAAATTGCATTCATACCACTTTACAATAAGCCGTCAAGTTCGTAAGAACATTCAAACGAACTGAGTAGCTGTTGGTCCCTTCGTGGTTCCGGCAACTGAGATGACTCTAACTCTGGTAAGAGACTTCAATTTAAAATGTTAGGTCCCTTCACACACTAACTCACAGTTGAGTTAGCGATTTTAATTTTTTAAATCACACACCCGTTTAAACCTACAATTTAAATATACTCCACATAGGGGTATGGAACATTGGTGCATATTCAATGTACATTTTGATGGTGTATGAGTTAGTAGTTTTAAAACTTTTTGTGTGAAGATATTTGGTGATGAATAGTTTATAGAATCACAAAATCCATGAAAGAAAACCGCATCAATGTCTTTGACATACTCGACCTCTGCAAGTTCATTATCAACATCAGCAGCGTCGATATCAATAATACTCTTCGGTTTCGCTTTTGGCTCATAGTTCAAACCACACGCAACCTTGCTAGGTTTAGTGAATGTGGAAGTGAGCGAAGATTGCAGTTTCTTGTTTCGTTTAGACAAAAATGATTCAGATTTCTGTCTCTCTTTTGTGTCGAGACTGGTTTCAATTACAATTGCATTATATGATACCGTTGGTGCTTTTAGCTTGACCACAACTTTCTTCTTGGCACCACTCGGTTATTATCCACATTCAGTGTTAATGGTTTTTGTAAAACCGAATCAAATAATGTGTTAGGTTTGGAAATTAAGTTTACACGACAAACTTAAAAATCCAATCCTGTGTATATCAGTATATGATATATTTATAATAACCTAAAATTGAAATATAATAACATTAACATTTCAAATACACTATGTATATTTTACATGTATAGGCATAAAAGTTAGAATGGTTGAAATTAAAGTACCAACCTGCCAACGGACTTGCACGTGAAGATGCAACAACTAAGCCAGGAATCTGCGTATTGTCATCGATTTCTATCCCCAGTAAATCCATATCCAGATTTGCACCAAAGGCAAATGATTTTTCTAGCGTCTCTAGCTCCTTCTTAACATCTGAACATATATTCAACTAATAAAAACCATAATACAATAGTTTAATGGGAAAATGAAACAGAGGGTCTCATACCCGAAATCAAATGTACCGCCAGAAAATGCAAAACCTTAATGGGAAAATGGATCAGATGGTTAACACATACCTTAATGTAGCTGGTCTTCATTGTTATGGAATGTGTATTGCAAAAAGAGTAGCCAGAATCTCACCGGAACCCTAGCCGCAATCGCTGGAGGCAGCGGCGGCGGCTAAGCCTTGAGATCCCTAATGCAGACTATATCAATACCCAAACGATCTTCTTTCCACCAACGATCAACAAAGTGTCTGGTTCAACAGAGCGTTTCATATAAGTTTATGATATCCAATCCTCGTTCTTCAACAAAGAACAATAGATTCTTGAGTTTGAAGAAAAAAAAAAGAGATTTGTGGAAGAGTTCTAGGGTTTGTTTCCAGCCTCCAGGGATTAGGAAACACGAATAGAAAAGCAATAGAAAAATTAGTGTTAGATTTGGGTGAGAATTCAAGAAGAAGATGAGAAGCATGAAACATGATGATACATCAAATCATAAATTAGGGTTAGAAAAGGAGCGTGTGAGAGAAGGAACGAATCTGTAAATCGGATTACATGCTTAGATCCCACAAATGATATCTCCATGAAAGAAAACGAAAGAGATTTAGGGAGAGATGTTCAGGAGGATTAAAGAAAAAATAGGGTTTTTGAATGATAAGGATGAAAAGCGTGTCTAAGAAGCCGCGTGAAAGGAAAATAGAGGAAAAGAGTTTGGCTCTCTTCAAGAATTATCTAGCCAAAGAGCATGTCCACATCATCAAAATGATTGGCTAAGAATAGCCCTTGTGGCCTAAGAGAATTCATTTAGTATAATAGATAGATATATAGGTAAAAGGTTTAAAAAAGAAAAAAAAAAATGAAATAGCCGTTATATAGTCATTGGGGTTATTGATTGGCCAGTCAAACTTGTTCACAGCGTTTTTTAAACAACGCCAAATCCAATTTTTTTCGAAAATAACGCTCAAAAACGTCGGGTGTAATGGTACCCGGGCGTTATTTGGCGTTTTTTTTCAATTTTTTTTAAAAATACCGCCCCACTACGGGTGGTCTAATAGTGGTTCAGTTATTCTTTTTATACCCGATTTTTTTTGTTCGGTTCTAGTTATAAATATCTAAAAGTGATATTTCTATTATTTCATAAAAATTATTAGGAGAGAAATTGTATATTTAATTAACTAAGATTAAGTCATTAAACTAAAAAATGAAAAGACAAATATAGAAGTATTTTCGGAAGTTTTGCTCTTTCCAGATATTTATTTATCATACAAAGTTTTCTCCCTTTTAATATAAATACCATTCTATAATGGAGAGATGTTAGTGACTGATTGGTGGTAAGAGACTGAAACACCAGTAAAAATAACTAAAATTGAATGGTAAAATTGTGAGAGGACCAAATTTTAATAAATTATATAGGGTAAATACTTAACATTCATATTTGAAGTCGTTCCATACAAATTCAACATGGATTTGCTTTTGTTCCTTCAAAGTTTAAACAATTTCCAGGTCAATTCATATTAAACTAGGATAAAATGCAATTAGGCCATCTGTAATGGTTAATGCCCTTTAAAGGGCATTTTCCGTCACATCAACATTATAACGCTCCTTAAAAATGTTTAATGGTTAACACCTCTTAATGCCCTCATTCATCATTACTTTCCAATTTTGTTTTCCTCATTGAGCATTATACTAGAAATGTCACCTCCTTCTTCATGCCCTTATAAAACCTAGAGGGATGATGTTGAAGATATTATCAATTCATGCCCTTTTAATGCTCATTACTCATGATCTTACGTGTGACTTCCAAAGCAATCTTGTTTTAAAGACCATTTAATTACACCTTTAGAAACGTCACCTGAGATACGTATCCAAGTTCGGTGATCCGACTAAGAATGGCCTGAACTCTGATCTGCAAAATAGAACACCGTTAGGACTCGTTACAGGAATGAGGTTATTCTTGTAACAACCCTCCGACGTGAGAATAAGTATTCGTTTTATGGGAGAGAAGGTATTTGAGAGAGAGGGAGAGAGAGAGAGAGAGAGAGTTGCGATGGTCTTACCTCAAGATGTATCTTCGATTTATATTTTTTTGGTGAATTAGGGTTTCCCTATAAATCGGAAGGTCGGTTGTACGACGATTCCTACTTTCTAGGAGATGTTGCAAATCTTCTATTTGCATGGGAATATATCGATAATATTCTCATTAATGTATCACATTTAATGACGGTTTACCCGACCCGAGATGACCGAGTGGTGTGTCACGGCGGTTGAAGGGCAGTGGTGGGGGTGGAGGTGGTGGTGGAAGTTGGTGGTAGCGGATGAAGAGAGAAAGGAGGGAGAGGAAAATGTGTGATAAAGAGAGAGAGAGAGAGAGAGTCAGAGAGAGAGAATTCAAGGTTTTTAATATTTATAATTTATTTTTATTTCTTACACAATTAATCACTTAAATATCAAATTATTTAATCAACAGTCCCTAGGGAGGTAAAATGACAAGAATACCCTCGTGTGTAAGGCCATGACCATATTTAACAAAAAAAATCTAACTGAGTTAGGGCTAAAGAACATAACGTGCAGGATTTTGAAACGTTAAGGACAAAACTCGTCAAATTTAAAGGCAAATGACACCGCCTGCAATTTGGTACAAATATAAAGTACAAAACTTGTAATTTACTCTTAAAAGATCTAGTAATCGCCCAAGAAGAGACCACTGATGCAACATCCATTGATATTATACCCTCTTGGCTGTCGGAAACCAAAACGGTGCTAACCACTGTAGTATTCATGTTCGAACCACTCATCGTGGCAACAGATTCTCAGTATTTGATGGGTGTCAAGTGTTATATATATTAGGTGTATATTTTAAGCCCCTTTAACACCTTTTAGTCAAGTTTTAAATTTATAAAACACGATATTCACTAACATTAGACACTCATATGGGCAAGTGCACCCATCGTGAGCGTAGTATAGTGTTGGTAAGATACCGAGGTCGTCCAAGGACACAAGAGCTTTTAGTACCGGTTTATCCTCAACGTCTAATCAAATCAAAAAGTTTAGAAAAATGTTTTAAGCTAATAAAAATAAAAACTAACTAAAAATGCTGAAAATAAAAATAAAAGTAAAAACAGATAGACAAGATGAATCACTTGGTTCTGACTCGTATCTAGTGTAACCTTTGATTATTTCCGCACTTTTTCACTTTTTAAGAGATTATCTTAGTTATTGTAGTAGGCTCCTCTTTTGAAGGTGACGTTACCCTCACCCCAGTAGTTTGAGTCAGCAAGGATACAATCCTAAAAGGGTGGATTATTGAAAGATAATTAATTAAGTTATTAATGCAAATTATGGTAGGCCCCTCTTTTGGAGGTGACGTTACCCTCGACTAAGTAGTCTGAGTCAGCAGGAATACAGTCCTAAATAGCCGGGTTATAGTATTAATAGTAGTTAACTTATGAGGGGATCAAAGAGTTTGGACCCCCGCCATCCAATACCGTTAAGTATTGAAGGAGGTCCTACTAAATTTGACCCAGGTCCATTGCAGGACCTCTAAACGCTGAACAATGGCAAGACCTTTACCAAACCGTTCCCTTAACCCCCGACCAGGTAGCCAACATACCTCCATATAGACCGTGGAGATATGAATGGTGAAAATCTTTTATTTTATATAGACAGTAAAATAATGTCAAGACACCACGGACAAACGATAAGGAAAGATCACCTTCAACATAAGAAACTAGTTATTAAAGTCATTAATACAAAACAAAGTAAAAAGTGCGAAAAGATTAGAAATAAAAAGTATTACACTAGACACTTTGTCTTCACCAAGTGATGTAAGAGACTTAGGCAAACATGGCCTTGATTGTCAAGAACTCTTACGATCAATCTTGGATCCCGAGACGACTCACACACTCTATGATGGACAATGGATGATGGTGGTGGATGATGGTGTTATGGTGGTGGTGGGTGGTGGGTGAAGTGTGAGAGAGGTGGTGTGCTGTAACACCCCAAAACCCGAATGTTTATAATTATCGTGTGTCCCATATGACTTAGTGATGTGCGATAAAGTGTCGTATTTATTAGGTGTATATTTTAAGCCCTTTTTAACACTTATTTTAGCCAAGTTTTAAATTTATAAAACACGATATTTCACTAACACTAAACACACATATGGGCAAGTGCACCCATCGTTGAGTGTAGTATAGCGTTGGTAAGATACCGAGGTCGTCCAAGGACACAAGAGCTTTTAATACCGGTTTATCCTCAACGTCTAACCAAAATAAAAGTTTAGAAAAATATTTTAAGCTAAGAAAAATAAAAACTAACTAAAATGCTGAAAAATAAAAATAAAATAAAAACAGATAGACAAGATGAATCACTTGGTTCCGACTCGTATCTAGTATAACCTTTGATTATTTCCGCACTTTTGCACATAATTAAGAGATTATCTTAGTTATTGTAATAGGCCCCTCTTTTGAAGGTGACGTTACCCTCACCCCAGTAGTTTGAGTCAGCAAGGATACAATCCTAAAAGGGTGGATTATTGGAAGATAATGAATTAAGTTATTAATGCAGTATTGTGGTAGGCCCCGCTTTTGGCGGTGACGTTACCCTCGGCTAAGTAGTCTGAGTCAGCAGGGATACAGTCCTAAATAGCCGGGTTATAGTATTAATAGTAGTTAACTTATGAGGGGATCAAAGAGTTTGGACCCCCGCCATCCAATACCGTGAAGTATTGAAGGAGGTCCTACTAAATTTGACCCAGGTCCATTGCAGGACCTCTAAACGCTGAACAATGGCAAGACCTTTACCAAACCGTTCCCTTAACCCCCGACCAGGTAGCCAACATACCTCCATATAGACCGTGGAGATATGAATGGTGAAAATCCTTTATTTTATATAGACAGTAAAATAATGCCAAGACACCACGGACAAACGATAAGGAAAGATCACCTTCAACATAAGTAACTAGTTATTAAAGTCATTAATACAAAACCAAATAAAAAGTGCAAAAGATTAGAAATAAAAAATATTATACTAGACACTTTGTCTTCACCAAGTGATGTAAGAGACTTAGGCAAACATGGCCTTGATTGTCAAGAACTCTTACGATCAATCTTGGATCCCGAGACGACTCACACACTCTACGATGGACAATGGATGATGGTGGTGGATGATGGTGTTGTGATGGTGGTGGGTGGTGGATGAAGTGTGAGAGAGGTGGTGTGCCAAGGGATGAGATGAAATGAATCCAAGCACTCCTATTTATAGGCTGAACAGAGAGCTGGACACGGCCCCGTGTCCGCTGGGCACGGCCCCGTGCCTGTCTGACACTCTCTCTCCTCATTAATTGTAATTCGCAATTACAATAAATGCGCCTGCTGTACTTTCGACACGCCCCCGTGTCCGTTGGGCACGGCCCCATGGTGGGCAATAGAAGCTTCTATGGATTTGTCTTTTCTGCTGCTTCTTGGGCACGCCCCCGTGCTGGCTGAGCATGGGGCGTGTTCAGACTTCTGCCTTCTCTATTTTGCTTTGGAAGGTGCCGTTGAGGGGTCGGGCATTCCACTAATGTTCCTTTCCTTGTATTTATGTTGGATTTAGCTGTCTTTTTGCTTCTTTTGCGTTTTTGAGCTCATTTAATCCTGAAAATACAAAAGGAAGACAAAAACACTCTTTTTCCAATATTAGTACTTAAAAAGGGTTAGTTTTATGCCTTATTTGATGTAATTTATATGTTGCATTTTGCACACATCACTTAGCATGAAATAAAAGACTAGACTATTTAACCTAGTTAAGTGTGTGGTTATAAGTATGAAAAGTCAAGAGTTTTTCCAATATTATGAGTAAGTAATAAACATGAGGGACCAAAGTTGAAAAAGGGGAAAGTTATGTTTAAAAACAAAACAAACACACACACGACACACACATCGTGTGTGTTCTAGATCGATCAGGGGAACTCCCCATGAACCAAACCCTAGTTCTAACATAATCATCAAATTGAGGAGTCAAACGAAGCTCAAATTCATAACCGAGCATAGATTAATGATCACCTTCACAAGGGGATCGCAAGGTATGTCTTAAAAGTTAGTTTGGTGATTATGCATGAAGCGAGTTATGATGTAAATCATGAATTTGTATGAAATTGAGTATGAGTATGTGTTAGAATCATCATTTGGAACATGGATTATGCATGAATTAGGTTAATTTGATGTTTAAGGGTGAAACCCATTAGTTATGGTGAGAATGATGATTTGAATAATCATCCATGTCTAATTCTTGTTGAATGTTGATGTATTTTGATTTGTATGATGGATTCTTGTTAGAGGAATTGAAAGAAATGTGATAGTAGTATGTTTGATGTTTATGCATGTATGATTCATGTTGATTAGAAGGAAGAAATTGATGAATTATGTATGAGATTTGAAGGATATGCATGAACTAGTTGTACACTATGCTTAGGAAGTAGTACACACATCAAAAGCATGAAGAAATTATGAAGAACTTAAGATTTGATCACTTGTAAGTGATTAGAAAAATAGTTATGAAGTGGGTTTTGATGATATGACGAAAATGATAATATGTTCATATTATTGATGTTTGAAATCGTGTATATGTGTGAATGTTTAAAGAAATTGGATAAGAAATGATGAATTGTTGTTAGATTAATTGAATAAAATGTGATGATAATATGTTTGATGTTTAATTTTAAATACCACATGTTGATGAGTAGAAGGATTTGATGAACTATGTATGAATTTAGAAGATTGTGCATGAATTAGTTGTACGTTATGCTTAAAAGGTGGTACGCACACCAATCGTAGGATAAAATGTATATATTGTCGTCCGTATAGTCGATTATGATGTTACGGGTATATAATGATAAGTCGAAAGTTAAATTAAATGAACCGTTGACTTCTAAAAGTCAACTGGGTATAAGAAGAATGGTTAGACGTGTTGTCATAATTGTAAGATTAGAGTAAGTTATACGGTGCGTGTTAGACTTATGTGTGTTTAATGCGATGACATGATGAATTACATGAGTGCAAATGGATATGGGTATGGCTATATGAGTTACGTTTGTTAGAAATGACTAATGATATGACCGTTAACATGTACAAATGAGTATGCTAATAAAAGCGTGATTTCGATGAAATGGAAGCATAGGAATCACGTCGAGACGGGCTCAAGCACGAGGTGTTAACGGGCCAAGAGGAGGCAAGAGATCGGGTACGAGCACAGACGCATAAGGTAAGTGATTCCGTAATCACTTCTTAGTTGTTTATGTAAAGTTATATGCAACTTGATTAAATATGATAATTGAGGTCAAATAGGAATGAATTGTATGATGTCGATGAAGTATTAAACGGATCTTAGTTTTGATCCGAGCAAGGTATGTGTGATTAAGAATTGTAGCTAAGTAGTAGGATTGGTTACTTATGTAAGGAATTCCTTTGTTGTTAAGGATAGAGCGAAATTGACAAAAACGCCCTTGATAGGTATATCAGGCAAACGACCTTAAATGTCTATTGGAAACAAGCGAATCGATTAGAGTAATGTTTTGGTCATGTATGAAAGCGAAGAGTATGGTTTTGGTATGTCATAAACCATTTAATGCGCAAATACCCATAACGGGTCAAATAATTAGAAAATGATAATAAGCCGATAGGGCGTAAGATAAGAATTTCCTTAATCCGGATGTGGGATTTTAAGTTCATATGATAAAATGTGAATTTACAAACATGTAGGAAGAAACGGGAGGTTAAACGGATAAACGGGTTGAAAGTTATGCAAGTTTTAGTGCGTGCGAACGACGAAACAACACAGCAGGAAAAACCAACATTTGAGAGGCCGTCGCCGACGCCCTCTGGAAAAGCCAGTTTTGCTGACGGGTTATCTTGCTGCCTACGGAGGTTTTGGGCTACGGGAAAATGCAAGGGCCGTCGCCGACGCCCTTCCCATGTCCAAAAGGCTGAAATTTAGTTATCTATGTTATTTATGCATCGTAGGCTTCGGTATATTATCCGTGGTCTGTGGCGAGCCTTCTAAACATGATTTTGAGTGTTCCCTTGACGCTTATGAGTTGTAAACCCAAGTCTAAGTACCATGTAATTAATGTATGGATATATGAGAGGTATGTAAGATCTTGGATATGTGTATTTATGTATGTATGAAGATATGTACGAGAGTTTGCATGAATGTAAAGATGTAGGAAAGGTATGTATGTATGCATATGTGTATTTATGTATGTATGAAGATATGTACGGGTGTATGCATGTATGTAAAGATGTAGGAAAGGTATGTACGTATGCAGAAGTGTATGTATGTATGTATGTATGTATGTATGTATAAAGATATGTACGAGTGTATGCATGTATGTAAAGATGTAGGAAAGGGATGTACGTATGCAGAAGTGTATGTATGTATGTATGTATGTATAAAGATATGTACGAGTGTATGCATGTATGTAAAGCTGTAGGAAAGGTATGTACGTATGCAGATGTGAATGTATGTATGTATGTATATAAATATGTACGAGTGTATGCATGTATGTAAAGCTGTAGGAAAGGTATGTACGTATGCAGATGTGTATGTATGTATGTATAAAGATATGTACGAGTGTATGCATGTATGTAAAGATGTAGTAAAGGTATGTACGTATGTAGTTGTGTATGTATGTATGTATAAAGACATGTAGGAGTGTATGCACGTATGTAAAGTTGTAGGAAGGGTATGTACGTATGTAGATGTGTATGTATGTAAGTAGGTATGTAAGTACGTATGAATGCATGAATTAGATACGTTGAGTGTTAACGTTATTAATGGTGTACTTTGAGAATGAAAGGAAATGCAGGTACATTGTTGAAGCCTCACCAAGAAATGGATACGCAGATGAAATGCTTAAAGTTTGAAAAATGAAGAAAAGTGAAGTATACGTGAATGAATCTTGTTTATATAATGTGTGCTAATGTTAAGAATGTATGTGGTGAGTGCAGGTTGTGCGGTTCATGGGCGATTATTACAAGGGGTAGAGATCGAAGACCGAGTCACAAGATAGATTGTACGGGAATAATCGAGTATGTAAATTAGTAAACGGGAGTTATGCTTTTGTTTTGTAAGAGAGATATTTTTAAAACAAACATTCAAGTAAGTCAAGTCGTTTTTAATGAAAGAAATTTTATGGTACGAATTTCCGCTGTGACTTTTGTCAAATACCTGTTAGGGTCTTACAAGTTGGTATCAGAGCCCTGGTTCGAGAGAATCAAGTACAAGATGATAGGTACTTGAACTCGAACCTGTGTGCTCTTATGACAAGAAACCCGTACAATCTGAGACTCGATCATGATCTAATGGTAGAAATAAAGGTAAGTATGTGCCTTAGTATGTATCTTTGAAGAAAACTAACAATATGTTATGTGTAAAGTAAGCATAATTGCTTGGAAAAAGATGATCCGTGAAAGCGGTCCAGAACCGGCATCAAGGCAAGTGATAAGACAAATGAACCCCAGGTACGTAAATTCAACGTGTGAGCATATGAAGTGGTATAATTAAGCAAGCGAAAGAAAATTATAAATGAAATATAATAGAGACATGGCAATGAAGTTTTGAAAATGATACACGTGCCGAAACTTACTTCTTCGGATATAAGGTGTCGATTACACGAAGACACGAAACTAGTATGTGGAATGTGTACCTGGCCAGTACACAAGAAACATATGACGTTCGTGAGACCATGATAATTGATACAGGTATGTCCGTTAGAATTAAGTAGTAGGAGGACGTGAGGGTGAAGAGAAATGTAAGACTCTCAGGAATGAAAGTATGAATGCTATGTTAGAATCCGCGAGACGGATTCGAAACATGAAAGAAGTTAAAGTATGAATGCTATGTTAGAATCCGCGAGACGGATTTGAAACATGAAAGAAGTTAAAGTATGAATGCTATGTTAGAATCCGCGAGACGGATTCGAAACATGAAAGAAGTTAAAGTATGAATGATGTGTTAGAATCCGCGAGACGGATTCGAAACATGAAAGAAGTTAAAGTACGAATGATGTGTTAGAATCCACGAGATGGATTCGAAGCATGAAAGGAATAAAGTATGAATTACCTGTTTGAATTCGCGAGGCGGATTCAACACATGTAAGGAAGAAAATGTACGAATGATATGTTTGAAGCCGATAGATGGATTCAAACATAGAAGGAATGAAGGGTATGGATGTTACGTTTAAATCCGTGGGACGGATTTAAAACATAAAAAGGATGTAATGAATGCCTTTATAAGTAGGCATTATTATAGGTTTGAATATATATGTACGATGAACTGTTACTAACCGGTCAAGGAAATGAGAAGGTTACGTGGAAGTATGGCATGGAAAGTATAGATTTGTTAAGAAGAAGTCAATTGTATAAATACTTATGAATTGAGATAGGATGAATGCTTATAATTATGATGTGACTATGAAGTCAAACATAGATATGTGTATAAACGGAAGTGAGAAAGGTTTCGGGGACGAAACCTTGTTTAAGGGGGGTAGACTTGTAACACCCCAAAACCCGAATGTTTATAATTATCGTGTGTCCCATATGACTTAGCATGAAATAAAAGACTAGACTATTTAACCTAGTTAAGTGTGTGGTTATAAGTATGAAAAGTCAAGAGTTTTTCCAATATTATGAGTAAGTAATAAACATGAGGGACCAAAGTTGAAAAAGGGGAAAGTTATGTTTAAAAACAAAACAAACACACACACGACACACACATCGTGTGTGTTCTAGATCGATCAGGGGAACTCCCCATGAACCAAACCCTAGTTCTAACATAATCATCAAATTGAGGAGTCAAACGAAGCTCAAATTCATAACCGAGCATAGATTAATGATCACCTTCACAAGGGGATCGCAAGGTATGTCTTAAAAGTTAGTTTGGTGATTATGCATGAAGCGAGTTATGATGTAAATCATGAATTTGTATGAAATTGAGTATGAGTATGTGTTAGAATCATCATTTGGAACATGGATTATGCATGAATTAGGTTAATTTGATGTTTAAGGGTGAAACCCATTAGTTATGGTGAGAATGATGATTTGAATCATCATCCATGTCTAATTCTTGTTGAATGTTGATGTATTTTGATTTGTATGATGGATTCTTGTTAGAGGAATTGAAAGAAATGTGATAGTAGTATGTTTGATGTTTATGCATGTATGATTCATGTTGATTAGAAGGAAGAAATTGATGAATTATGTATGAGATTTGAAGGATATGCATGAACTAGTTGTACACTATGCTTAGGAAGTAGTACACACATCAAAAGCATGAAGAAATTATGAAGAACTTAAGATTTGATCACTTGTAAGTGATTAGAAAAATAGTTATGAAGTGGGTTTTGATGATATGACGAAAATGATAATATGTTCATATTATTGATGTTTGAAATCGTGTATATGTGTGAATGTTTAAAGAAATTGGATAAGAAATGATGAATTGTTGTTAGATTAATTGAATAAAATGTGATGATAATATGTTTGATGTTTAATTTTAAATACCACATGTTGATGAGTAGAAGGATTTGATGAACTATGTATGAATTTAGAAGATTGTGCATGAATTAGTTGTACGTTATGCTTAAAAGGTGGTACGCACACCAATCGTAGGATAAAATGTATATATTGTCGTCCGTATAGTCGATTATGATGTTACGGGTATATAATGATAAGTCGAAAGTTAAATTAAATGAACCGTTGACTTCTAAAAGTCAACTGGGTATAAGAAGAATGGTTAGACGTGTTGTCATAATTGTAAGATTAGAGTAAGTTATACGGTGCGTGTTAGACTTATGTGTGTTTAATGCGATGACATGATGAATTACATGAGTGCAAATGGATATGGGTATGGCTATATGAGTTACGTTTGTTAGAAATGACTAATGATATGACCGTTAACATGTACAAATGAGTATGCTAATAAAAGCGTGATTTCGATGAAATGGAAGCATAGGAATCACGTCGAGACGGGCTCAAGCACGAGGTGTTAACGGGCCAAGAGGAGGCAAGAGATCGGGTACAAGCACGGACGCATAAGGTAAGTGATTCCGTAATCACTTCTTAGTTGTTTATGTAAAGTTATATGCAACTTGATTAAATATGATAATTGAGGTCAAATAGGAATGAATTGTATGATGTCGATGAAGTATTAAACGGATCTTAGTTTTGATCCGAGCAAGGTATGTGTGATTAAGAATTGTAGCTAAGTAGTAGGATTGGTTACTTATGTAAGGAATTCCTTTGTTGTTAAGGATAGAGCGAAATTGACAAAAACGCCCTTGATAGGTATATCGGGCAAATGACCTTAAATGTCTATTGGAAACAAGCGAATCGATTAGAGTAATGTTTTGGTCATGTATGAAAGCGAAGAGTATGGTTTTGGTATGTCATAAACCATTTAATGCGCAAATACCCATAACGAGTCAAATAATTAGAAAATGATAATAAGCCGATAGGGCGTAAGATAAGAATTTCCTTAATCCGGATATGGGATTTTAAGTTCATATGATAGAATGTGAATTTACAAACATGTAGGAAGAAACGGGAGGTTAAACGGATAAACGGATTGAAAGTTATGCAAGTTTTAGTGCGTGCGAACGACGAAACAACACAGCAGGAAAAACCAACATTTGAGAGGCCGTCGCCGACGCCCTCTGGAAAAGCCAGTTTTGCTGACGGGTTATCTTGCTGCCTACGGAGGTTTTAGGCTACGGGAAAATGCAAGGGTCGTCGCCGACGCCCCCTAGGGCCGTCGCCGACGCCCTTCCCATGTCCAAAAAGCTTAAATTTAGTTATCTATGTTATTTATGCATCGTAGGCTTCGGTATATTATCCGTGGTCTGTGGCGAGCCTTCTAAACATGATTTCGAGTGTTCCCTTGACGCTTATGAGTTGTAAACCCAAGTCTAAGTACCATGTAATTAATGTATGGATATATGAGAGGTATGTAAGATCTTGGATATGTGTATTTATGTATGTATGAAGATATGTACGAGAGTTTGCATGAATGTAAAGATGTAGGAAAGGTATGTATGTATGCATATGTGTATTTAT
Organism: Helianthus tuberosus; assembly: GCA_030545235.1. NCBI lineage: Eukaryota > Viridiplantae > Streptophyta > Magnoliopsida > Asterales > Asteraceae > Helianthus > Helianthus tuberosus. The sequence goes on from CM060430.1 coordinate 33,233,744, forward strand.
GTATGTATGAAGATATGTACGGGTGTATGCATGTATGTAAAGATGTAGGAAAGGTATGTACGTATGCAGAAGTGTATGTATGTATGTATGTATAAAGATATGTACGAGTGTATGCATGTATGTAAAGATGTAGGAAATGTATGTACGTATGCAGAAGTGTATGTATGTATGTATGTATGTATGTATGTATGTATGTATGTATGTATGTATAAAGATATGTACGAGTGTATGCATGTATGTAAAGCTGTAGGAAAGGTATGTACGTATGCAGATGTGAATGTATGTATGTATATAAATATGTACGAGTGTATGCATGTATGTAAAGCTGTAGGAAAGGTATGTACGTATGCAGATGTGTATGTATGTATGTATAAAGATATGTACGAGTGTATGCATGTATGTAAAGATGTAGTAAAGGTATGTACGTATGTAGTTGTGTATGTATGTATGTATAAAGACATGTAGGAGTGTATGCACGTATGTAAAGTTGTAGGAAGGGTATGTACGTATGTAGATGTGTATGTATGTAAGTAGGTATGTAAGTACGTATGAATGCATGAATTAGATACGTTGAGTGTTAACGTTATTAATGGTGTACTTTGAGAATGAAAGGAAATGCAGGTACATTGTTGAAGCCTCACCAAGAAATGGATACGCAGATGAAATGCTTAAAGTTTGAAAAATGAAGAAAAGTGAAGTATACGTGAATGAATCTTGTTTATATAATGTGTGCTAATGTTATGAATGTATGTGGTGAGTGCAGGTTGTGCGGTTCATGGGCGATTATTGCAAGGGGTAGAGATCGAAGACCGAGTCACAAGATAGATTGTACGGGAATAATCGAGTATGTAAATTAGTAAACGGGAGTTATGCTTTTGTTTTGTAAGAGAGATATTTTTAAAACAAACATTCAAGTAAGTCAAGTTGTTTTTAATGAAAGAAATTTTATGGCACGAATTTTCGCTGCGACTTTTGTCAAATACCTGTTAGGGTCTTACATGTGCCAAGGGATGGTTTGAGCTTGAGCCAAGCACTCCTATTTATAGGCTGAACAGAAGCTCGGGCACGGCCCCGTGTCCACATCCTTCTTTTTCTTCATTTAATGCAGCTTTGTCTTATTAGTTGACCACGCCCCCGTGTCCGCTGAGCATGACCCCGTGTGCAGAAGAATCTTTGTACTATGAAGATTTGCCTAGATTGTGCGAATCTTATAGTTGACCACGGCCCCTGTCCACTGAGCACGACCCCGTGGTGGGCAATAGAAGCTTCTACCACTTTGTCTTTTCTGCTGACACTTGGGCACGCCCCCGTGCTGGCTGAGCACGGGGCGTGTTCAGTCTTCTGTTATCTTGTTTTGCTTGGGAAGATGCTGTCGTGGGGTCGGGCATGTCACGTCTTGTTCCTTTTCTTGTATTTATGTTAGATTTTGATGTCTTTTTGCTTCTTTTGTTAATTTGAGCTCATTTAATCCTGAAAATACAAAAGGAAGACAAAAGCACACTTTTTCCAACATTAGTACTAAAAAAGGGTTAGTTTTATGCCACAATTGATGAAATTTATATGTTGCATTTTGTACACATCAGTATTTCACGCCCCGCGGATTGCGCCAATTTAGAAACATCACCTGAGATGCGTCTCCAAGCTGGGTGATCCGGCTAAGAATGGCCTAAACTTTGATCTGCAAAACTGAACACCGTTAGGACTTGTTACAGGAATGAGGTTATTCCTGTAACCACCCTCCAACTTGAGAATAAGTATTCGTTTATGGGAGTGAAGGTATTTGAGAGAGAGGGAGAGAGAGTTGCAATAGGCTCAAACTCCTTGCTAACATTGCACATTTTCGCAGCAGCCATCGCAGATGGAACAAACCGAAGAAACCTCAAATCTGCATTCATTGTAACAAACATCAGCCACTCAACTAGACCTCGACTCGGCTAAAATTGGCAAAATTTTCATGAATTCGACATCAAACTAGTGTGATCTACTAAGCACATTCATAACATTACCATTGCAAACAGATAGAAGAATTCGTTCACACCACCGCAGGAACTCGTAATGCAGATTATGAGTCATTAAACCAAGCCTACGCTTAATGTAATCAACGAACGCAAGAGGGGTAACTAGATTCATCTTCCAATCAAGAGAAGACAACACCAAAAGTTCCATCTTCATAATAGTTTTTGACTCAAACACAAATTTTGTTCCTTCTATCTGAACAACAAACCCAATCAATTACACATTTACACCACCAGCTGATCCCATCTCTTAGCTAATACACATACAACCATGTCTCCTCTCAACGTAATTCTTGCACCAACATAATTGTCATCTTCTAATCAAAAGCCCCAACATCTTAGTGTCGAACTATGATTAAAGAAATCGAATATTAGTATCGTTATATAAGAGGGTTGTTCCAGGGTTCTTAAATGGTGGTGGTGAGGTTTGGTGGTGATTGTCAGATCTGGTTGTTTAGAGAGAGAGAGGGACTTATAGTGTTTAGAGAGAGAATGGATTTTAGGTATTATTTTTGTGTTGTTTATTAAAATATTTTTTTAAATGATTTTTGTAATTGGTAAAAAGACTAAATTACCCTTATATGACTAAAGTTAACTGAAAATTTTAACCAGGTTAATGCTAAAGGATGTATGTTGTAGTGGGTTTTCTAAATAAAGGATTGTGACTGTAATTATTGAAATTAAAGTCTATCCATTGCAATTCGATACAAACATAAAGGACGAAAACTGTAATTTACCCTAATTAAAAAGGTCATGTTCAAGTTGACATATTAAACAAGTCAACCCATATAAAATTCGAATAAAAAAATTAAAATAAAATTATATCTTATAAAGTCAACGCACCGTCCCGTTTACGATGCATTTATTACAACCATTTTACAACCCCCCCCCCAACTTGACCCATTTACAACTTGATTAAACTGAGTTACAACTGGCCACTCGTTTTGATAAATGGGTTACACAAATTGTGTTTGGGTTACACCCTCTAGATCCAAGATCAAAAGAATAAGTTAATTAACTAGAAATCAAAATGACTCCACCCAACGATCATGGCATCTTGATTGGTTCCATTCTTGCCTTGTTGAGTAAAGAGTGAAGCAACCTCACTAGACCTGTTCAAGCACATTCGACCTGCAATTCTACGAAGTTGTTCTCCGCGGTGGCCTTTTCTTGTAATTTTTCCTTTTCCGATCCCTAAAGTTGATGTTGGAGAAGCTGGAAGAGGGGTACTGCTTTCTGCAGAAAAGCAGGACCCCATCTTCAGGGCCCTGATGTGTTACGTGTCTTATTTTTATTTTTTATAGTCAAGGGATTAGTATGCTATTTTTGGTTTAGTGGGGGGGGGTGTCTTATGTAAGTTTTTACCTATTTATGTGGATGTTACCTATTTATGTGGATGTTACGTATGGAATGAGAATAAGCATAATTTGAGTCAAATATCTCCCTATTTCTTAGTTTTCTTCTTTCCCAAGGTTTTAACCCTATCAAGGGTATCAGAGCTCCAGTCGATTCCTCATCGGAATTCCTTGCCGCCGCCATGACTAACACCCGCAATAATGAAATCGACAACACCCTCAAGTCCCATGGTAAGGCAATTAGCGACATCCAAGCTGCGTTAGCTGCCCTGATGAAGCAACAGGAACAATCTTCGAAGCAGCAGGAAGAGATTTTGAAGGCGGTGCGTGACAAAGCCGTGCAGTCGTCGGGTAGTTCCTTCGGGTCCTTCTCCGGCCCAGATGGTGACTCACGAACATCCAAACCATTCCGTATCGGTAAGATCGACTTCCCTAAATTTTCAGGGGACGATGTTGAGGGGTGGGTTTATCGTTGCGAACATTTTTTTTCGATGGATGACACTCCCGATGACTCGAAATTACGCTGTGCTGCGGTTCACTTGGAAGGCGATGCCCTCCAATGGCACCGTGCCTACTTGAAGACCCGTAATGCCACGGTTGCCGAGGTCCCATGGGCGGACTATGTTCGTTCGATCTCTGCCCGTTTTTCTGATGCAATGTTTGAAGACCCTATGGAAGAGATTGCTTCTCTCGTTCAACTTACTGATGACGCCAAGGGTCTACAAGAATATAATTCAGGTTTCGATCGTTTGCTTAACAAGGTTACCGTTAGCGAACTTTATGCCGTTAGCCTATATTTGAAGGGTTTGAAGCCGGAAATAAAAGGGCCGGTAAAGATGTTCAAGCCTCAAACACTACGTGAGGCGTATGGGTTAGCAAGAATTCAAACTATGAACAACACATGCTTGATGAAGCGTTTCAACGCTGTGGAGGATGGGCTGCAACCCAAAGATGTCAAAATAACACCTCCCGTTAATGGTTCAAAACTACCCTTGCTGCCAAGTCCAGCAACCGAGCCATCAAGTTCTACACCAGGAATCCTTAGATCGAAGCGTTTGACGAGTGATGAACTTGAGCAAAAAAGGGCAAAGGGGGAATGTTTCTGGTGTACCGAAAGGTTCGTTCCGGGGCACAAGTGTAAGAAAAAACAACTCTACATACTTGAAGTGGTAGATGATGAAAAACAAGCAACGGAAGAGGATGAAGACAAGGTTTCTTGAAGTACTTTTTGAGGGCAAAAAGTAGGTTAAGGGGGGAGTATTGTTACGTGTCTTATTTTTATTTTTTATAGTCAAGGGATTAGTATGCTATTTTTGGTTTAGTGGGGGGGGGGGGGGGGTGTCTTATGTAAGTTTTTACCTATTTATGTGGATGTTACCTATTTATGTGGATGTTACGTATGGAATGAGAATAAGCATAATTTGAATCAAATATCTCCCTATCTCTTAGTTTTCTTCTTTCCCAAGGTTTTAACCCTATCATGATGATGCTTAATACGCACTCCAGACCACCCACGGTAACAACCACTCGATTCCCGATTGAGGGAACCATTGTAGATCCCAGTGAAACAACCAAAGTTTTGATCTGTTTATCCATCAAATCAATAGCTATAATTTATAACTGGATGAACAGGATTCTCTTCAACTAAAGCAAAAAATTCCCCGCCTGTTTATCCACCCAATTGCAATTTGGACACAAATACAAAGTCAAAAATAGATTTGAATAAACCAAAAATCCCACAAACACACACAAATTCTCATGAACTAAACCAATAATGTTCTTTTACTTTTGAAACTATGGCAACTAAGCAAAAAGTGATCGAAATAACCTTCAAGGGGCGGTGGAGTCGTAAGCACCTGATTTCCCTCTTGAAGGCCACTTGACCAGCACAGACTGCTCAACATTTCAACTCACTAAAATAAACAAGCCGAGCCAAGCTGAGCTGGCTCGGTTAACTTCAAGCCCAAACCTAATCTGGCTCTACGCGGCTCATTTACAGCTATAAATTTACCTGATTCCATTGGTTCCCATGAGTTTACAGGTAACGGGTTCTCATGGTTAACAAAAAAACATCCTTGAAATCTACAATCAAAATCCCACTAACCCAATCAGTTTTGAACATACCCAATTGCAAATAAGTGATAGAATCATTAAATTCAACAACTTAAACCATAATAACTTCTTTAACTAATCATACACAACTGAAATTAAGCCACAGAGTTCTTAAAACCAACAACCCAAAACCCCAAAAAAACCAATCTTTATAAACTAAACCCTCAAACCCCCCTTCAATCATTACATACCCAATTGCAATTATACAAACAACACAATCAGAAGTTCAGAACTACAAGTACCCATCAAATTTTAAAGATAAAAAACACAAAAAAATGTGCATACCTGACTGAAACAACCACACCTGAAGCAGATCCAAGTTGCAAAACACAAATTACACTTCAAAGATGAAGAAGTTTAAAAGATCAATGGATCCAACTTGTTAAAGCTTTGATTAAAACAACCGACCAACCAATCTTGTTATAGCTTTGATCTTTTGGATCAAATGTTGTTTGTTATGCAATTAGTCATCATCATCATCATCATCATACTCAGTTAATCCCACCAATAGCAAAGCTAAGGTAGGGTCTGAGGAGGGTAAGAGTAGACAGCCTTACCTCTACCCCCAAGGAATAGAGAGGCTGCTTCTAGTGATACCCCCGGCTCGATAGTAGTTTTGCATCAAGCCTTGGACATAAGGCACATAACACTCAGCAATCGGGACAAAGGCCAATTGGTGCATGTACCCTTTTGTCTTTCGGCTATCAACGCCACCACATGATGCATGATTAACGTCCGCCGCTTTTAACGTTATTTTCACGAAATTAGTAAAATAACGTTAAAATTAGTGTAATTTCACTTTTCCCCCCTGAGGGCCCACACATATATACATTATATGTGCACCACCACAAGCAGGGTGTGTTGTTATGCAATTAGTAAGTGTGTGAAATCAAGTGGAGTTGAAAGTGGATGGTGATCAAGATCGAAAGATTGTGATTAGGAGAATGATGGAGATCTTTTTATATGTTGAATATTAATGGAAATTGGAAGAAGAGGATAAGCAAGTTACTAGAATCCCGAAAATCTTTGGTCAAACTGAAAAGATGGAGACGGTATGTTGGTCGGCAGCATAGGGCCAATTTGCATTTACTTCTTGAATAAGTTCAGTGAATTGTTTCTTTTTTACGTTAGATTTTGAATCTTGATGAATTCTTGGCTTCTTGTGGCTTGCACAATCTGCATCTTCATACAGTTTCTCATCCTTTCAACCTTCTCCCACATCCCTGTAGTATCACACAGATAACATGATATTCATCATCCCTATTGTGAGCTTTACAAGCAGTTTGTTATTCTTGCACTACAGCCAATCTACTATTAATTATATCTTATTAACCTGAAAACATAAATGGATCAAGTTAAGTAAACACACACGCCAGTTAATCTTCTCAACTGGTTTCTGGACATTACATTTTTTCTCTTGTAAAGTACAATTTGGTTTCAAAATGTTTAGTTCTTTCGTGAAACACTTGATTTGCAGCAATCAAAATTACTGCTTTATTAACTTGGAACAAATTAACACTAGATCACCTAGAAACAGTTATATATTTGTTTCTACATTTCAATGAAGCCAAACAATTTTACAATCTAAAAAGGACGAATTCAAGTGAGTACTCTAAAAACCTGTGCGTATTACCTGCAGTATTCATCAAAGGGCATTTAGAATGTCCAATCGAATGTTAGATAACTAAAGCAGGTCTTCAGATCTCAAGAGAACAGTGGCGATGAAGATCACCATGTTGACTTTGGATATTACTGGTAGAAAGCGATAAAAGGGAAGTTCCATTATTTCTCATGACCAAAATAGAGGTACTATTTATATGTGTATAGTACCTTTTCGATGGAGGTAAAGGGCAAACCGTTGCACGAGGCTCACGAATCCACAGGTTCTTGAGAGCTCCGGGCCAACTTGGAGCTAATGTACGCATCCTTACCATTAGATGGGGGTGACGTCAAATATCTGGGCATGTATACTCTAGATTCTAAAGTCCCAGCAATCGGAGAAATCAAACTACCCTACCCAGTAAAAACCAGGTCCCATAATTTATTTTTAATGCAAACTCTATATGAATATGAAAAAATGAGTTACAATTTCACACACTACACATTAGCTCATGTTTATGTTCAAGAAAGAATGGAAAACTAACATGGGGAGGTGGCAACTTATGCATGGGTTAGTTCAGTGGTAAGAGTCGCAAACTACTCGGGCCGGGTCAAATTAAAAAGGTTCAGTTTGGTTTGGGTCAAGGCAGGCCATTTTAGAAGAATATATATATATATATCAAATGAGTAATCAATGGAGTTATTCAACAAGTAATTTGTGCAAGTACAAGAATTCATCCAGGTTCAAGAAGTAAAAGAATTTCACTAAACTAATTCAAGAACTAAAGGATTCAAATGCAAAAAATCCTCAAGCTTCAAGAACTTACAGTAAAAGAAAACAATTTGCTGAATTTATTCAAGAATTCGTCGAGGTACTTAAATTTGAAAAATGATTTTCAGCACGATTTTAAGTGTTCCCTTTTTACACTTAACTCGACAAGAATGGCTGCAACGCCCTCTTCCCCAACTCATTTTGATCGGAAGTTCCTCGGAAATCGAAAGTTTTATCTAGCGGTGTCTCTCCCTCCTTTCATTCGTCTTCCAGTAATGTCCCCGTAGCAGCCGGTTTTCCTTTCTTTGTCTCCCGCCATTTACTATCGCCGACATGATCCCCTCTACTAACCGGTCACACTGCACTCCAACCAACTGCCTTTTCAACTCCCCTTTCCTTCATATACTTTCTCACCCTTTCAGCATCCTCCCACATCCCTATAGAATCATACAAATTTGCAAGGATTATATAATATCCATCGTTCTTCGGCTCACATTCAATTGCTCGTTTTGCAATCCGGATACCCATTTCATGATTGTTGTGAATTTTACAGGCACTTAACAAGGCACCCCACAAACCTCCATCAGGAACTACTCCAACCGGCATAGACAATACCAAGTTTTCAGCCTCACCCAAATCACCCGACCTACCAAGAAGATCTACCATACAAGTATAGTGTTTAAGGCTTGGTTTCAGAGAATAATAATCCATCATTCTCCCAAACAAAGATTTTCCTTCGTCAACAAGCCCTGCATGATTACACGCTGAAAGAAGCGCAAGAAAAGTAAGCTCGTTTGGTTTAACATTTGACAGCTCCATCTCTCGGAACGTATCTATTGCTGATGTGGCGTCTCCATGCAACCCATAACCAGATATCATCACATTCCAAGAAATTACATCCCTTTCGGTCATTTTCTTGAATATATTTTTGGATTTTTCAAGCTGTCCACACTTGGCATACATGTCAACTAATGCAGTGGCAACAGTTACATTTGACAAAAGCATTTCCTGCTGGTTTTCTTCTATATACTTGTGTATCTGAATACCTTTCTCAACCAATGCCATATGGGTACATGCAGAAAGCATGCTGATTAGTGTTGCTGCTGTCGGTTTTGTGCCTTCCAAAATCATTTTATTAAACAAGGAAAACGCCTCGGCATAACACCCATGGCGCGTATAAGTAGAAATCATTGTGTTCCAAGTGATAACATCTTTATCTGTCCTACAAAATATCCTCTTGGCAGTTTCCAGTTCTCCAATATTACCATACATATCTATTAGTGAATTTGAAACCGACACATGCTCATTCATTAATCTTTTTACAGCATAACCATGAAGACATCTCCCTATATTCATCTCTCTGACTTCTGAACATGAAGAAAGAGCTGATACTAGACTGTAATGATCGGGATTGAGGCCTAAATCTAGCATTTTTGCAAACAAGTTTATGCATTTCGCCCCATTTCTTACTTTACCATAGCCATGTACCATTGCATTCCAAACGTCTTTGTCAAGAATACGCGCGGAGTTGAATACATTCTCCCCGTAACTTATCAGTCCAAACTTACAGTACATCGATACCAACGCATTGTGAACCATCTGATCTTGATGATAGTTTCTTCGGACCATAAACCCATGAAACGTTTTTCCAGCAGATATGCAGGTTGAGTTAGCCAAACCAGATATCACACAACTGACTACCATTGGGTCTGGAATTATCCCATAAGCAAGCATTTCCATAAATCCACTTAAACAACGTCTAACACATCCCCATTTTCCATACACACCGATAATTGTCGTCCATGATTTTATGTCTTTCACGTGAACTTCACAAAACGACAAACAAGCTTCCTGAAGAGATCCACATTTTGAGTACATGGACAAGATTGAAGATTTAACAGGAACCGAACATCCAAGTCCAGATTTTACAGCTGCTCCATGTAAGCATCGACCAGCATACACCACCTCCAAATCCCCACAAGCTTGGAATCCACCTTCTAACGTTCTAAAATTCGGCCTCTCGTCCGCTCTATACATCTCAAAAACACACCTCAATCCGTTATCACTCTCACCGTTACTCACATACCCGATAACAAGCGCAGTCCAAGCAACCACATCTCTCACAGGCATTTCATCAAACACCTGGCGTGCACTCTCAACACACCCACATTTCGAATACATATACACAAAGGAAGCCCCGCTGTCATCAAAAACCCCAACTTTAAACACCAGGCCATGTACAATCATACCAGCAACCAAGTCCCGAACCTCGGAACAAGCGGAAACAACGATGGGAACAGTAAACTGGTTAGGCAAAAGAGGAGTAAAAACCCTCATGGAATTATAAAAATGGAGACACTGTGAGTACATAGCATTGGAAAAATGGGCCTGGATGATGGAGTTCCAAAGGAAGATGTCTTTAAAGCCATGAAATGAGTGAAAAACTTGTGTGGATGAAGTGGGGTGGTGGAGATTGGCGTAAAGGGAGATGAGTTTAGAAGAAATGAAGATGTTGTTTGAGTGATTGCCTGTGGTGATGATGAAGGCGTGGTGTTTTGTGAGTGTTTGGAGGGGTGTAGGGGGGCGTAGAGATAGGAAGTTGTTGATGTGGTGAAGTATGAGGTTGGTGGTGGTTGCGGATGAATGAAAGAAATGGTGGTGGAAGTGTGGTCTGCCATGAATGCAAAGTGAAATGACTTTGTTGTATGTATACATGTAACTAGAGCAAGAGGTAGTGTGAAGATGATGATGATTCATCTAAAGGTGTTTCAATTAGCAATGGCAATAGCATGCTTGATGATGATACATCTCGTTGTTGCATATACTACGTGATCATCCCTATGGTGGGGCGTGGGTTGGGGGCATGGTGTGACACGTGAAGTATGAGGCACCCAAGACCAAAAGCCAATTTCAAAGGGGTATGGTGGGGCGTGGCTGGTGCTCTTGGCCAATGAGGTTTCACCATGTCATGTGGGTAGCCCCGCCCAACGTCCGGGCTCAATCCCACGCCAATGGGGCCACGCCCAAACCCAAGCTCACCCGGGATGGTGACTTGGGCGTTTCTCTCAAACCCACGCCCTAACCCCGCCCCATACCCCATAGTCTAAATAAACAGAAAATGAGATGGGAGTTAATAACACAACTGAGTTTCAAGAATCTTCATCAAAATAAGATCTTTCAGAGTGAGTGAGTGTGTGTGCAAATTACCAAAGAAAATAGAGAATTTCAGGTGAATCAAGAAACCCAAATTGGAGTTTCATGTGTGTAAGAGAAGAAGGAAGTGTCAGCTAAAACAAGAATCAATAACTGGTACTTGAATAATTTGAAAAAAGCAAGAATATGAAAAGTCTCTTCCGCCATTTCCGATCAGTTTCCGGCACTGTGTAACATTCCTGTGATCGAACAGGTGATTCCTTTTCATTGGTTCGGTACGAGCATTGTTAGCGGAGTTTGGGTCTGATCGGTGTAGCCTTCTTTGTTTTTTCTTTTTGGTGTTGGTGTGTTATATCCAGTTCTTGATTGCTTAGTAGGTCTGTAATAGGTCGCGGCTATTGGCATAGTTTAGCTTGATCGATACGAATCCTATTAACCTTTTAAAGATCCGTGATATCTTTGCTTCTTCTCCATGGGTAGGAGAGTTTGGTGGGGTCAGAACGATAGTTGGCACACGATCCTCAGCAGGAAGGAAGTTAGGAAGGAGAAAACCTTTGTCAATAGGGAACTCAGACTCCGTAATGCAACTTCATTTTTTATATCTAACATTCCTAATTCTTGTACTCGAGCAACATTGTGGAAGGCTTTTGAACATTTGGATAACCTGGAGGATGCTTTCGTCCCTTTCAAAAAAGACAGAGCTGGGAATAAATTTGGATTCATAAAATTGTCCAATGTTAAGGAACCAACTTGGTGGATTGATAAGCTGAAAGAAGTGCGAATTGACGGGGCAGTTATTGGTGTTAACCTAGCAAAATTCGACAGGGATAGATTGTAACGCCCTGCGTTTTCATACTTTCTATATTTGGAAACCCTTGCTTGTAATCCTATTTTTGAAAACTTCGTATTCTTGTAATCGTTCTTTCGTTGTAATCAATGTAAAATCCGACACTTGAATCATAAATAAAATTCGTATTTCTTAAAAAATTCGTGTTATACATATCTCATACATGATCATACGTTTAATTTCGTGAAACAATTGTTACCTATTCGTAGTACTTGGAAACTTTGGTGTGAAACTTGCAATTTCGTGAAACATGCAAATAATACGCCTTTTGCATGCATACAATACTTAATCTCGACATTTATACACTTAATGATGCTTCATTATGTTTGTTGTATGTTAATCATACTTGTTACAGCCTTATAATATGCCTAAATATCATAATTTACCCTTAAAACAACTTAAAACATCGAATTATGGAAGTTAGGGGGGATATAAAATCAAACAAATTCCCGCCTGATGGTCCCTGGCTACCCGCGACGGATTAGGTCTGGTCCTTCGCGCCCCGCCACGGACTGCAATCCGCGACCAGCCCTTTCCAGCTTACGGGATTGGCTCAATTTGTTGGTTTTGTTGCTTCCAAAGTGTGTTTCTTGCATTAATTAAGTCACCAACCCAACCCTAATCCATCCCCTATAAAACCCAAGCCTCCTCCAAGCATTTTTCACATTCTTAACACCTTCTAATCACTCTCAAACACTCAAAAATCGCAGTTGATTACAAGAGCAAGACAATTTCATAACATCTTACAAAAGTGAGCATATCTCACTCAATTCTTAACCTTTTGCTTTGATTCTTTTTCCCATTTACTTGGATTGACCTTAGGAACATTTTCACATGTTTTCCATGGAAAACCAAGGCCTGGAATGTCACCAAAAAGGCTCCAAAGTGGACTGCAACTTTCTGTTTTCAATCAAACTTTGTTAAATCTTGCTTAATGTTGAGTTATCACATCTCAAACCTATGTCCTTATGCTCATAACCACATCTATGGTTAGTTGGGCTTAAAAACAAGGTTGAGACATGTAAAATCAGAGGTGTAAACCTCACAAACCTTCTGTTTTGTTTAGGGTTTTTACCCACAAGTAGTGTTCAAGCTTGAAGCTTGATGTTTATGTGATTATAGGACAAGCTTGGGCTATCCTACTAAAAATCCACACATTACTTGATGATTTCTTAGATTAATTGTAATTATTTCCTTTATTATTGTATGTTTATGGCCCTCCTTGAATGTTCATAACATCAAGTGTAGTGGTGAACACCTAGAGGTACCTAAATGAAAGACTTGTTCTTCCTACCTCCTACATGACTTCTATGATAAACAAAGAGGTTCCTAAATGGGGGATTCATCATCCTACCTCCTGCTTGACCTATATGACAATATGAACATTATTAAATACTTATATATTATCCAAATAATCAAACCTTTGATGATGAATTTGTGTTCATTTGTCAAAATATTAGATTGTACATCATCTAAGACTTAATAACTTGTTATGATTCTAATGGGTATTTTACCCATGAAAGCATTCTAACCCTTGGGGTTTCATAGTGTCAAATAAGTATTATATGACTAGATATTACTTTTGCATATGTACTTTCCATATTCCTTTTTAAATCCCGAATTTCGACTCTAAACATACCTTGAACTTTAACCCTCACGCATTCATCCTACTAATCTCATACACTCGTCAACACTTGGATAATCGGAAGACTTAGCAATTTTGTGAGTATACTCGAACCCATTTTACTTTTTAAACACTTTTGGGTGCAACATGTATTCTATGTAAAAACACTAAACACTTGAAACTATTTGAATCATATTCTATCCACATATATTCATGTTCACCTCCCACTAGACTATTGGGAGTTAATCTATGAACGATTTGATGCTTGTTAATCTCATATGCTATGTAAACTATTAGTGTCTATATGCTCATTAACTTCGTACAAGCCTACCTTAACAATTATAGCGCTATAGGAGTAATGCACCACCCACTAGTCTCGGGGTATTGTTAAGTTAAACATGTTACCTTCCGTTATTCTTTGGGATAGGCTATTTTAGCGCATTGTATTCTAGGGTTTGAACATATAGTGACACCGTTTCAGTGTATTAGTAACTTGCATCATGTTATTTATGTTGGATATGAACACGTTAAACAATTTTATTCTATGTTATACTATGTATCAAACTTGTATACTCGCCAACTTTTTGTTGATTGTATTTTAATACATGTTGCAGGAAGATAGACAAGATGATGCTAAGTGAAGAAACAAGATTTAAGTAGACTTAGAAACACATCTAGATTAAACTATTTTGTTGTTGTATATTCGAAACAATGTTGTTTATGTTGATTTCTTGTATTATACTTTAGCCATTTATGAAATTCAATTTAATTTATATTGCCACATAGTGTTCTGATGTTTTGAGCAATTTGTTCGTCTCATCCCGATGTTTCCGCCATCGGTTGGGGTGTGACATGGATCGAAGATTGAGTTGCAGAACAAGGGAGATGGAGTTTCAGTATTCTCCAGACTTCAAGTGGTGGAACCTGCTTCCAAACCCGTCAGGGCCCCGGGTGTGTCTTTTACCCAGCATCAAGGAAACAAAACTTACAGTTCTGTTGTAAAACCAAAAGGTAGCGACAACACTGTTGCTTCTGTTGAACTACCCCCTATGAACACGGAGACTAAGAAATCTTTGGAATTCAAGTCTCTCATTGGAGAAGCCAAAGACATTGACATCCTAAACAATTTGAAAGAACATCTCTCGGGGATCAAGGAGGAAGGAATTAAGTTAAAATACCTGGGTGGACTTAAAGTTTTACTTTGCTTCAATTGCCCTGAGGAAGCGGAAGAATTTCCCTGCCAAAAGGTGAACGAGTGGGAGAAGTGGTTTTCGAGACTTTATGTTTGGGAGGGTATCCCACCTATCTTTGAAAGAGTCGCCTGGATTAAAATCATGGGTGTTCCTGTCTCTCTCTAGGACCGTCATGTGATCAATAAAATTGGTGAAGATGTGGCAGGCTCCTGGTTAAGTCTGAGGCGGAGGCAAATGATGGTAATATGGCTGAAGATCGTCTGGCTATTTTGGTCCAAACGGGTAAAAGGATTTCTTCGGAATTCAATCTAACCTAGAAGGAGCAGATCATCAAAGTCTGGGTGGAGGAAATTTCTGGTTAATGGTGTCCGACTTTCTTAGAGGATGAGGAGGATGAGGAGCTGGGATCTCCGGGGAAGTCATCGGTAGTTGTAATTTCTCCGATCTCCGGTGATACAGAAATGAAAGGTTGCATGAGTGATTCTTCGCATAGTGCATGGGAAACCCAATAGGCTTTTCGTCCCCAATTCCCGAGGAGAACGTGCATGGAAGGGGGATGCATGGGGACCAGGAATTGCCGTTTAATTGCATTAACGAGGAAAGAGAAAGTGTAGGGCCTGAGTGTCAAAATTATGATAAAAGAGTTAACACTGAAAGTTTGTGTAACACCCCGTGTTCCAAAAGTCAAAGTCAAAGTCAAAGAAAGAAAAGATTGCTAATTGTGATCTGTCACTCCTTGCTTAACTATTGATTTGGCTTCCTTGACTTGTAATAAGATTCTGTGTTGATTTTGCTTTAGTTGTATTATGTGGAGTATCTATAATAATCGAGGTTTAATCGATGTTAATCGCTAATCGCATCGCAATCGCATTTGCAACTTGATTAATAGGTTCTGTATATTGTTTTACGTGTGTGTGCTACTTATGTGTTACTTGTGCATGATTTCTTATTGTTTGGCGGTGATTAATCAAAACGCAATCGCAACTCTATCGCAACGCAAACTAATCGCAAATGCTAAACGCAGGTTATTTATGATGATTGTATGTTAGATATAGTATTTGTGTGAGTATTATTAATCTATCGCATTGCTTAATCAAAACTCGCTTAAACGCATCACAACACTCAACACGCAAAATGAAACGCTGAAACTCAACTCGCCGGACCACTTCGATCGAATGGTCATCCAAACAGATGACCATCCGATCGAAGTGCCATCCGATATGTCACCTGTGCTCCTCTTTCCTCTTTTGGCAACCTATAAATACCCCTGTCACATCACCAACAGTGATGTGACAGCTCTCTCATTCGACCAGCGTGCTCAAGCTCTCTTTTCTCTCGATTTCTCGCGATTCTTGTAAGTTTTCAACTCAAATCTTGTACATCTATCATCTACACACACTTCTTCATCATTTTCTCCTTTGAATCTTAACTTTTAACCGTGAAATCAGCGGATTTGAGGTGTTCAACGATGATGTCATCATGGAGTTCTTACGAACTTCAAGTTTTGGCCTCATTTCACCAAGAACAACTCAGATCCAAAGGATTTCCACATGATTTAACACTATTTTCATCTAGATCTAAACATTTCCATGGTTAAAAGGATTGAAATATGGTTTTGTAACTTTCTTTCAACTCTTTTACACTCAATGCACTCAACACCGATAGTATCGGAGTTCATTCAGGCCTTCTACTCGTTTCTAGTGAATTGTCGGTCTGAGATCCGATTCCTATCAAAGAGACAACCGATTTCGAGTTGAACATCAACAACCGTCACGAACAGTCAACTGAACGGATTGGGGTGATTCCCACTTCGGTCGGACGACTTAGACTTAACGAGGTTCCATTGTTTTAAACGTTGTCATACTGTCTCGATCAAACCACAAAAACTATCGAACTTTGTTAGTGCATATGTCTATCGACTTCGTCTTGTATCGAGTCTTGTATTAGGTTTGATAGATCAGGGCACGGTTTACGAGAAAAACGAGATAAATGTAGGATGTGACCATTTCGCACGAAATGGAATCTGTCCATTTCGCATGAAATGGAATGTGGCCATTTCGTGTGAGTCCATTCCACATGAAATGGGCTGCCTATAACTACTTGCTTTGGTGATTTCATTTGTAAGGGTTTTGGTTTCCGGTAGCGAAGCTCTGCCGAAGTGTCTCCAGCATTGTAAAACGATCTGATATCAATACAAGAGACAGTTTAAGTGATTCTAATTGTAAATCAGCTGAAATAACTCCGATACGACTGTTTTCGCCTTTCGTATTGGACGAGATCTCTTCTGAACGACTCGTTTGGTCGTACAAACGATCCTACAAACTTAACAAAATTCCAAAGTTGCAAAACGATCAGATCGATGGGACGGATTGTCGTCCGATTGGATTGCCATCCAATCAAACGACAATCCGATCGGATTGCACATGGACTCCCACACTTAAACATTTTCAAATTTTCAAACAAACTGAATGTCGAATGGATTGCCGTCCGATCGGATTGCCATCCGATCGGTTGACATTTGGGTCTCCAACACTTAAATATTTTTTAAAATTTCCAAAGATCATCAGTTCTAACTGATTGCCATCCGATCGGAAGACCATTCGATCGAATGACCATCCTGCTGTGAACTTGTTCTCAACTGAAATGTCTCGCCAATCGGATCGCTATCCGATCGAACGACCGTTCGATCGAACGACTTGAAAGGTAGAGATACTACTCTGATTTTAAAATGCTACAACGAAAACTTCAAAGCCATCATACATAAACACATCCATCTCAAACAAATGTCAATCCGACCGAAGGGCCATCCTATCGGATGACCATCCGAACGGATTGACATCCGATTGAATAACCATCCGATCGGATTACCATTCGTCACTTTTTCACTTCACGTCGTTTATCGCGTCGTTCAATCGCTTACGCTATCGTTCTGTAATCAGGCTAACTTTCCAGCGCTCCCTTCAATCCAAGAGAGTGTTTATTTACTAAACACAATCTGTGAGTATACTCGAACCCTTTTTGCTTTACGCACTTTTGGGTGTTACATACGTTACGTATTCAAATCACAATCGACACACAACGCAAACACTATTTATACGCTGACCATTATTGCATGTTACGTGTTATTAGATGAATGCTTGTATGTTATGTTTACACAGTGATTGTTTCCTGACACCTTAGCAACGATAGTACTATAGTTTGGACTCAGCATCTGTCGTGGACAGGGGTTGTTAAGGGCTTTACTTCACGTGTCCCAGTGGGGATATGTGTTGCGCATTCTACAACTCGCAGTCACGTCTGTGCATATTTCATTGTCGATACCCTACATGCTTCACTTGCTACATGGTACATGCTGGTTATGCGTAAACGTTTTCGCTATCTATTATACTATTAAACTTGTATGCTCACCTTTACACTATGTGTTTTGACCCCTACTTTAACGTATGTGACAGGTGTTTAGGATGCTTTGCTTGTTAGCTGCTATCTAATCGAGTTAGGAGAGTCTAGAAACAAACTAAATAAAATCTGAGTTGTCAGAATGGATATTTGTCTTTGAGAACATCGTCTGTAATAAATGTTTTATTTTATATGTTTGTGGTATGGGACATGAACCTTTAATATATTATAATTAATAGTTATTATGGATCCTCCTGGACAATCTGTTTCGCTCAGTGTCGCGCCCCGATGATTCCGCCATCGGTTGGGGTGTGACAGTTTGCAGGGGCCTTTTAGGCCCAACTACATCACAAATCGGCCAAACGCGTTATTAAACCTAATGTGCAGGCCCATGATGGTGCTATCCCAGATTTGAACAAGACTGCGGAGAATTTGAAGGAATCTGATCCTTTTAATATCGAAGAATTTTTTAGACTTGAAGAAGAGGAAATCAGAGTTGGAGTGCCAGATTCGCGGAGGGGGGAGGTTACGAATATTTTATCACGTACTCTAGGGAAAGATAAAAGCTGATTTTATCGGTCTTCTGGAGACTCATCAGGAGAATTTATCCGAGTTCGAGTTACGCCGTTTCTGGGATAACTCAAATATGAAAGCTGTCTTTGTCGAGTCCGTTGGAAGATTTGGGGGTTTGGCGTCTATGTGGAACCCATATATTTTGAGTGTTGATCAGATCACGAAAAATCAACGATTTCTGATTCTGTCGGGCCATTTTTCGGGTGTGGAAGATAGAGTAAACATTTTGAATCTCCATGCTCCTAATGATCCGGTCCAAAGAAGAGCGCTGTGGGGGGAGTTAGCCGACTTAATCAGATCAAGTGAGATATGGGTTTTGTTGGGAGACTTCAACGAAGTGCGGTCGGAAGATGAATGAGTCAATTCTAGATTTGAGCGTGGCCATACCGATGCTTTCAATGGATTCATATCCAGTTCAGGGCTCCTAGAATACTCTAT
This sequence comes from Helianthus tuberosus, assembly GCA_030545235.1. NCBI lineage: Eukaryota > Viridiplantae > Streptophyta > Magnoliopsida > Asterales > Asteraceae > Helianthus > Helianthus tuberosus. The sequence continues at coordinate 33,252,821 of CM060430.1, forward strand.
GTATGGGGTAAGTTAACCTATATTTCTGGTCATAGTTATGTTAAAATGAGTAAACTCGACAGGTTTTTGGTGAACGATTTGTTTATAAGCTCTTGGCCAAACGCCACTGTGGAAGTTCACAAAAGAGGTTTTTCGGATCATTGTCCCACCTCCTTGTCGTATTCTTCATCCGAATTCGGCCCGGTTCCTTTTAAATTCTTTAATTCTTGGATAGGGGAGCAGAGGTTGGCTAAAATCGTCGATAAAGTCTTTAATTTGAATATCAGTGGAGGAAATTCTGATGAGGTGCTCGCTGGCTCCCTCAAACGTATTAAGTCAGAGATTAAAAAATGGAGGTGGGAAGTTAGGAAAGCTGAAAATAAAGAATTGAATGAAATGGTGGATATTATAGACAGACTCAAAAAGAAAGCCACTCTCGGGCCTTTATCTGAATGTAACACCCCGTGTTTTCAAGTCAAAGTCAAAGTCAAGGTCAAAGTCAACGACCGATTTCGCGCAACTTGACTCGTAGAAATTTCTTTATTTAATTTGTATTATGTGGAGTAAGTGTTGTTAATGACAATAATCGATATGTGTTAATCGTTAATCAATCGACTTACGACGGTGAATTATAGGAAGTAACAATGCGATAAAGTTAACTAATCAATAATCAAGCTATGCTAATCGAATCGACTTCTAATCGCAACTCGAGCTACGAATTTTACTTGTTATTATACGTGTGTGTGCCTTACGTGTTACCTGTGCATGTTTATTTATGTTGTGTGGGGATAATCAAGCAAACTCAATCGAAACTCGAAATCTGACTCGAAATGCAATCGAACTCGAAATCGTGAACGAACTATGATAAATGGTGGAAAGTAGATTATGTGAGATATGAGTGTTTGGGACTGAAAGTAATTTGATTAGGAAACCCTATTGTATCGTACCGCTCTCAAAAATCGTCGTGCGAAACACTCAAAAGGTGTGACTGATCGATCAGGCTCCCAGCCGATCGAACAGCCAGCCGAACGGACTGCTGTCCGATCGGACAAGCTGTCCGATCGGACAGGCTGTCCGATCGAGCTGCCTGGACGATCGGCCAGCCCTTACCTCTTTTGGCATTCTATAAATACCCCTGTCATTGTCATTCTTTCCACTTTTGGAAACCTCTGACCGACCAGCACGCTCAGCTCATCTTTTCGCAGATTCCTCTCGATTCCGGTAAGTTTTCGTCCTAATTCTTGTACTTTCTTGATATATACACACTCCTACACCTTTCTATCTTTCAAATCTTAACTTTTAACCATGAAATCATCAAGAATCAAGTGTTCTAGGATGATGTCATCATGGGTTCTTGAAGAACTTCATGATTTGGCCTCAATCCACCAAGGATAGCTTGGATCTAACCGATTTCCACATAAACAAACAAAGATCTGTAGTAGATCTAAACATATACACGATGAAAAAGGATTGAAAGAGGAATATTCCAACTTTCTTTCAACTCTTTTACACCCAATGCCGTCAACCGATAGAAACGGGGACTGTGCCGTTTTGCAAATCACTTCGGTGGTTGCATGGCTCAGGATCTGTATTCTACCCACGAGGTTAACTGGTTACGGGTTAAACGTTAAACTCCGTTCCGAACAGTTCACCGGCCGGGTTTGGGTGATTCCTACCCGTGCAGGGGAAACAAGTAAGAACGAGGGTTCTATGGTTCGACTCGTTGTCAAAATACCTCGATATAACGACAAACAAACCAGAACAGCCAAGTGTTAGACGAATAGGCTGATCAGGTCAGAAAGCTGACCGATCGGACTGCTGACCGAATGGACAGCCAGCCGATCGGATAGCCAGCCGATCGACCGGCCAGCCGATCGGCTAACACATGGTCCCACACAATCAACTAATCTATTTTGAAGACTAGTATTGAACGAACTGCCGTTCGATCGAACTACTGTCCGATCGGATTACTCTTCGGATCATGAGATACTATGCTTCAATACTTAACCGATTTTTCAACGTGTTTAATGCACTAGAAGTGCCACCCGATCGAACAGCCGTCCGATCAGGTGACACCCTATTGTCCAATCGAACCGCAGTTGTGTTATTCGATCGATCAACTATCTGATCCATTGCATCATAACTTTACATTTCATTTAAAGTCTTTGACTAGTTGACCTGTCCGATCGAACATCTGTCTGATCGAACACCTGTCCGATCTAAAGACTAAACATTGCAATTCATTTGAATGCCTAACCGATCGGGTCGCCGGCCGATCGAACAGTCGACCGATCGACCGACCTGAAAGGTAAATGTACTTCAATATTTTCAAATACTACAACGAAAACTTCAAAAGTCAAGCCATCATACACAAACACATACTTCTTATAGGAAGAAACAATCCACTCGAACAACCATCCGATCGGCCTACCGACCGACCGGACAGTGGACCGAACGGACTGTCAACCGAACGGTCAGCCGTCCGATCGACCAACTGTCCGACCCTCCAACACTTGTTTTCCATTTTACGCTTCACTTATCGTTATACAACCTAATCTATTCAGGCTAATCTTACTCGCTAAGCGCTCCCTTCAATCCATTAATCGCTGTGAGTATACTCGATCCCTTTTTGCTTTAAGCACTTTTGGGTGTTACATACGTTACGAATATTCAAACTACAACAATAACACTACTCAATGCTATTTAAACGCTAACCGTTAATGCATGTTATACGTGGCTTATGAATGCTTGTTTGTTATGTTTACACATGGAATGTTGTCTACCTGCCTTAGCAACGATACTACTATAGTTTGGACTCAGCACCCGTTCACACGGGGGTTGTTAAGAATCTTTTACTTGCATGGATTACGGTGGTAATCATGTATTGCGAACTGCCTCGGGCAGTCAACCCGCAGTCATTGGTATCGATGGATCTATGTCGATAACTAACGTGCTTCATTTCACTATGTGTACGTGCTGGTTATGCGTAAACGAATTCGAACTCTATATGCTATTATCAAACTTGTATGCTCACCTTTACATTATATGTATTGACTTTATTTTAACGTATGTGACAGGTGCATAGGATGTTTACATGCTTTGTGTGCTGGTGATGAAATTGAGGCTAGGGACGGTGTCCTAGAAACCAATAAATAAACTATCCATGTATAAATCTGATTTGTCGGAACAGAACTATTTGACTGGATTTATCTGTAATAATTTGTTTGCCTTTTAAGACATGGTATGGGACATGTTACTTTAAATTATTTGGTAATGACAATTGTTATGGAAACTTCTGGACAATCTGTTTCGCTCAGTGCCATGCCCCGATGATTCCGCCATCGGTTGGGGTGTGACACTGACGTCAAGAAGAAAACTAGAATCGAACTTCGGGTGAAGGTTAATAAACTGGAGTTGATTAAAGCGAAAGATCTCCAACAAAAGGCTCGTGTCAAATGGCTGAAATATGGTGATGAAAACAGTATTTTTTTTTCCACAAAGTGGTCTCGGTGAACATGGCCAGAAATAAGATAAATAGCTTGAAGTTTAATGGTAATGTTATTTCGGATCCGGTGGAGTTGAAAGAGGAAATCAGAAAATGGTTTAAAAAACAGTTCTCGGAGCCCATTAGACGAAGGCATAACTTCGTCAATTACGGGCTACCTAGTGTTTCAGAGCAGATGGGTATTGTTCTTAGTGAGCGGTTCTCGGAAAATGAAGTCTTAATGGCCGTTAAAAGCTGCGATGGAGGAAAAGCTCCGGGCCCGGATGGATTCTCTTTAAAATTCTTCAAAGTGTTTTGGGATAAGGTGAAACATTTGGTTTTGGGGATGATGAATGAGTTTCACCTCACAGGTACGATTAGCAAGGGATGTAATTCCTATTTTGTAGCTCTAATCTCAAAATTGAACGACCTTAAGAGCTTGCAATTTTCCGCCCTATCTCGCTTGTTGGTTCGTTATATAAAATCATTGCCAAGGTTTTGGCAAATAGGCTCAAGCTAGTGATTAATGAGATTACGTCTCCTAATCAATCGGCCTTTGTGGGAGGCCGTAACATTCTTGATAGTCCTCTCATAGTGAGCGAAATGGTGGCATGGGCTAAAAAATCTAAAACGAAGTTGCTAGTATTTAATGTCGATTTTGAAAAAACTTATGTTACTATCAATTGGAAATTCCTCATTCGAATGATGGAGAAGATGAATTTCCCACAGAAATGGATCGTTTGGATTAAAGGATGCCTGGTTTCTGGTATGGGTTCAGTTCATGTGAACGGGTCGCCTACAAAAGAATTCAAATACAAGAAAGGATTAAGGCAAGGAGACCCGCTTTCCCCTTTTCTTTTTATCATTGCTATGGAGATAATAAGTATGTTCATGAAAAGGGTGAGTAATTTGGGTTTATTCAATGGATACCAACTTCCAGATGGAGGTCCGAACATTTCCCATCGTTATGCAGATGATGTCATATTTATCGGAGATTGGTCGGAGCATAATATTACGGCTTTGAACCGCCTCTTAAGGTGGCTTAGTCTTATATCGGGCCTTAAAGTAACCGCCGTAAATGTAAATTATTCGGCATTGGAGTCATCGACTCCGAGGTGGCTAGCTTAGCGCCAGTGGTCAATTGTGAAGCTGATTCTCTCCCTTTTATGCATTTGGGCATCCCTATTGGAGTTCATATGAAAAGAGCTAAGTATTGGAAATCGGTTCTGGACAGGTTCATGTCTAAATTATCAAAATGGAAAGCTAGATACCTCTCTTTCGCGGGTCGTATGTGTGACAACCCTCATAAATCCAGGTACCCGTATAATTAATTAATATTAATTAAGTGCTTAATGACTGTGCTGGATTACTTAACTGCTTTCTGATTACTGCATCATACTTACATGTGCATCACATTTTACATAATGTCACATCATTATCACATACAAACTATATTGACATACATGATGCACAAAGCACAGATAGCACAGTTAACGGATAAAGCAGGAATATGCTGACGGGGTTCAGTACTTAGACAGACAGTGTTTTGAGACCCAGTATGGGCCAGGGACAAGGTACTACACTAGTATGGTGTATAGGGAAGTAAGGACCATAAAACTGCGTCACTAGGTGATATTTTAAGTGCCGGAAAGTGCCTAAAATCCACTTATAGTGCATAATTCTGCATTTTTCAGCAAAATTCAGCTTTTTAACAAGCTAGTTATGTGCAAAAATATGGCAAAATGGTCCTGAATGCTTTCCTAAGTGTCGGGAATTAAAGGTGTCACAAAAAGTAACATAAAGGTCATTAAACGGAATAACTTGACACTTTAACGAACCGGTATCTAACCAAACAACCGGACATTACCCGGAACACCAAAATATTGCTAGAAGCATTGTTTTATTATTTTTGAACAAGTTATGATCCCCGAACACCCTAACACACTATATAATGCATCATACACATAAAACACTAGACATTACACTTAACCTCCAACTATTATCTAATTTACCATTCAAACTTACATTTACCCCCCCCCCCCCTTGGTATTTATGGTCACAAGGACCCCACCACCATACCTCAAGATTTGATTTTTTTTTATAATGGATCTTGCTTGATCTTGTGGACATAATATTTAGAAGCATGGTTATAAGTATGGCTTGTGATCTCATAAGATCATTACATTTCACAACACCACACACTTCATCTCTCTCTTACTCTCTCCCTCTCCTCTCGGCCTAGCATAGTGCCGCCACCACCACCACCTTACATCCATCATCCACTCATTCCATATACTCTCAAGGGTGTAAGAAGGTGCCTTATGAAGCTTGGTGCTCTTGAATCTTGAAGAACCTCCATCAATTGCTCTTATCAATCACTTTTATCATCTTCTTCATCAAGTGTTCTTCCCTAGCTTAGAGCTAGTAGTAAGACTCTCACAACCCTTTGATACTTCTCATTTTAGCTGGTTAAAAGATGTGTTATGTTATAAATCACAAGAACCCTAAAAGACATAATCTTGAATCATGAACATAAAGCTTACATATGATGAAATCTTGATGAAATAATGTTGTTTAAGTATATGTACAATACTTGTTGTTGTTTACTTGAGATTATGATGTTGATCATCAAATGGAGCTTGCTAGATTGTGATTAAACACATGATCTAGCAAGTTAGAGGATGATTATGTGCTAACACAAGAAGATCATCCTCATGCATGAGCATGAACTTGAATGATAAGATGATTTCTTGAAAAATAATAAATAAAGTGAGCTAGTAATCTTATGAATCTAAGATTCATGAGTGGTTTTCCAAAAGAACCAAGTCCAGAATGTCATTTTTAGAAGATCTTGATGCTTGCTTAAATGTACACTATTTTTGGTGATAAAATAAGTGTAAGAGCACTTTGTTTACAAGAAAAGTTCAAAAGAATGATTTTTGGAAGGATCATCTAACAAGTTGTAAACACCTAAATTCTTTAAGAATGAGATTTGTAAAGTAATAAACGCACTTTAAAGGGGTAACTAAACCTACTAAAAACACTACCAAGTTACTACAAGTTTTTGTGAAAGATCAAGTTCATGTTGTTATGTAAATTGTATAGTTTTGGCACTTGGTAAGTGTAAGATGTTTAGGGATTGGTTGTTGATTGTTTGTAATGATTTTGAAAAGAAAATGATATGCTTTGATAGCATGGACACCTCCATTTTTAGGGGAAACTATGACAAAATTTTCTAAAAATACAAACACTTAGAAAATATTTTCTAAACAAGTATTTACAAGTGTATTTCGATCAAAAGTTTTCAATATAAACCTTTCCATAATTTTTGTAACAAAATACAAATATTGGAGGTTGGTTTTTATAAATAAAGATGGGTAAATATATATTTAGAATATATATACATATTAAGACACTTGTGTGATTATTTGTATACTTGGTGAAATGGTTATATTATTTTAGGGTAAAATAATATAACTTAACAAAGTACCGTGAAATTTACTATCCAAAACAATACCGTTACAAATATATCTTTGGTAAATATTATTTTGGGTATAAGAAGGGAAAATATGATTTTTGTAAATATTACAAAGTTATATCATACTTTGACAAAAGGGAAAATATTATTTTTGGGGAGGTTAAAATATATTTTCTTAGTATATTTAGAAGATATATGATTTTTGGGAAAAATATATATTTTCTGGACAATACATTATTTTGGGACAAAATAAGTTATTATATATTTTGTAAAGGTAAGACTTGAAAATATATTAATATGGAACTACAAATACAATAATATGAAAATACATGTATAAGATACCCCCATCCTTGGGAAGGAAATACGAAAGTAAATAGTTGAGAAGTATTGTTACAGAAATATTGCTTAAACAATTATTCCAAAACAAAATATAATTTAAGTTAAAATGTTAAGTATTTTGACAAATAATCATACAACTTGGAATAACATTAGAAACGTAACTCCAAAACATTAATACTAAGCAAATGCACGACCCGTTCGTCTAATAGACGTTAGTTGTGACACCTGGGTCATTGCGACTATCAAACAAATACCAAACCAATGAAATATTGTATTTCATACTTGGGATTTGTAAAAATATGTGTATCATTTGCACATATCAATTTTTGTTCAATTTCAAGCTTTAAATCGCTTTCTGGAAGGTTATACGCGCACAGATGCGTAAATATAACCAGTTTAATGCAACGAACACTCCGGAATAGCAAAATAGGCTTAACATACCTTAAGTAACCTTTACATAACTTAGAAATAAGTTTTGAAGGATTTGGTATGGCAAAATCTAGTTTATTAACTTACAGGGACTAAACTTGACAAACTGCGAAAGTATGCCAATTTGAACTGTAACAGACATTCCGGAGACTATGGATCTAGGCATTGCCATGGCTCGTCTCAACAATGAAGCCTCTCGTCTCGACAATGAAGCCACTCAAGAGCCACCAAAGGAAGCAGAAGTCAAGCCAGCACCAAAATCAAGGAAGCGTAAGGCTTCGAGGAAACCCGCAGCGGTTACACCTAATCAAGCGGGACCTAGCCATGTGGCAAGGCCACCAGCTAGGAAGCCATACATAGGAACTGCCCCTTTGTGTAAACGATGCAACCGTCATCATTCAAACCTCATACACTGCTCCAAATGTACCTACTGTGGACGGAGGGGACATTTGGTTAACACATGCCGCTTTGCTATCCAAAACAAAGCTGCTATAAACCTTGCTGCTACCCAACTCCAAGTCAACCCTACTCAAGCTCGCTTTCCGCCTGGAACGTGCTACAACTGTGGCGAGACAAGCCATTTCAGGAACAACTGCCCGAAGATTGTCAGTGCGAATCCAACCCTTGGATGAGCATTCGGCTGAACAAAGGATGTTGCTGTCTTATGCCTTTGTTTCTTTTGTTCTCGTGTATTGTGAAACAATATGTCTTGTTCATAAATAAAAGCTGTTGTTCGCAATTCTGATATACAAGTATAATTACATGTGTGTATGACTTTTCCTATGATACCTACATCAAGAAACTATGTACCTAGCAAACTACTTTTGTGATTTCTCTCTTTCAAATGATCGCTCATGATTCCCTCGAAAATTTTAAGTACTCGTTTCACTCTAAGAAACAAAGTACAGAAAATAAAGTGACATTATGAGTAATCATGCTTCTGCACATCTGTGCCTTTGAATCCTTGGTTAAATAACTAAGGGTATTTCCAAATCTCATACCCACTACGTTTTGATTTTTTAACATATACAGTACAAGTATTTCAAAAACAATCTTCATGATCTCAAAACATTTCATATAGTTTGAAAGCAATTTTTCTAAATGCATTGTCTATGTTATTTCAAAAACATTGGCCATGTTATCAAAACCAACCTTCCTAATTTCAAAATGTTTCATATAGTCTGAAAACAATATTAACACAGTACATTTTCTTATCAAGTGCATGATTTCGAAAAGCATCATTCATATTTTCAAAAACCTTATACATAATTTCAAAATTCCTCTCGCATGATTTTAAAACATTTTGTAAAAAAAAATATCTACCTAATACACCTACTTTATGATTTCAAAAGTATTATATATAAGGTTTCAAAAACGTTAAACACATTTTTCTTAAAAGAACCCCATGCATAGTTTTCAAAAATATTTTCTTCATACATTGACTTAACCTTCAAATTCTGCTTCATATGTCGCCTTGACATATCAAGCATCTCAACTTCATAAGCATTCTTACTTCATGTTTTGACATAAGCACATCCAGTGCAAGGTTTCAAAACATCATCAACTTCTAAAATCCATATGGGATCTTTTTATCTTCACATTTAGACCCTTGTGGATGATTATCATTCAAATCAGAGTCATTGATTGCATTCCTTATGTACCTAAATTCAAACATTTCGGTTCCTTATAATCGAAATCGAATTTTTCTTTTTAAAAATCTTTCTATCTTTATAGTTAGATTCTTGATAATGTTTAAAGTACCAAATGAAATCCACGAGATGGATTCCTAGTGTGCTTTAAATACATGCACTCTGTTAGCAAAACTAATTAACAAATTAAATATCTAGATAAACAATCTTTGTGGTTATATGACTATGTGTTTATACATCTTGTGTTTTCTCTTATGCATTTTGTGTTTTTGTATACTCTGGATATTCGTTATCCAAATCCTCGTAGAATCTTTCATATCTTCATATGAGGGATTCGTAGTAGGATATTCAAAAAGGTACTACCTTAAATCCTAAATGGGCTTCTATGTAATAGTTAAGACCCTTGGATTATATAGTACTACTCCATGATTCATAAGAGACCCTCTTTGGGGTCAAGTCAAAAAGATTAATTCAAAAATCTGGTTAAGAATGACATGCGATGATATAAGCTGAAAAGACTCCTTGGTTGTCTATTAAAATCATTTATTGATTTAATAAAAGGGACCCTATGGTGGTCTAGTCACACTCATCACAGGTTTGTTCATTTGGTTTTCCCCTACACATTATAAAATAGACTGTGTGAACTATGCAAGGAATTGTCTAATTATGGACGCGTACATAATTATGAGATTCAGTGCACGGTAACCACAGTAAGATTTATTATGTGTAAGAACCGATAGTGACAACAATAACGAAATGAGAACGATGTAATGGAGGTACGGTGGACGCACCAATGACGCTTCATATACTTGTATATAAGTATCCCTCTTACATTGCAAGCATGATGTTATTAAAGTTACTAGAAGTTCAGAACCCTAATCAATGTTGTTCGATCTTTTCAACTTCATGTTTTCAAGCTCTCACAAGTTTCCTCTGATTAAATTTCGGGATGAAATTTCCTAAAGTAGGGGAGACTGTGACACCTGGGTCACTGCGACTATCAAACAAATACCAAACCAATGAAATATTGTATTTCATACTTGGGATTTGTAAAAATATGTGTATCATTTGCACATATCAATTTTTGTTCAATTTCAAGCTTTAAATCGCTTTCTGGAAGGTTATACGCGCACAGATGCGTAAATATAACCAGTTTAATGCAACGAACACTCCGGAATAGCAAAATAGGCTTAACATACCTTAAGTAACCTTTACATAACTTAGAAATAAGTTTTGAAGGATTTGGTATGGCAAAATCTAGTTTATTAACTTACAGGGACTAAACTTGACAAACTGCGAAAGTATGCCAATTTGAACTGTAACAGACATTCCGGAACATGACCATAAGTTAAACATACCATAAATATCCTTCACATAGCTTAGAAATAGGCTTTGAGGGGTTCGGGGTGCTAAAATAAACTTTTGGGTCATTCAGGGACTAAAAGTGTCAAAAAGTGCACAAGTTTGCACTTTCGCGCATAACTTACGTTCTGAATACATCCGGACATCCAAAAATTTATGTAAGCACTAAAACATTTTATTTTAGCGTTTGGCATAAGAAAAATCCATTCGTCGCGTCATTTGGATCGTTTTTCGCGCTTATGCGCATTCCGTCGTAATTAACCGAACATCGCGATCGTACGACCAAACGAACCGACATCCGAGATATTTTTGAGCATGTTTTGAGTTCCCTATACTTTAACTTCATTTTAGAGCCTTGAAATGAGGTTAACGGGGTTCAAACGCATCGAAAATAGCTTAAACGGGCTGCAGGGACCAAATCTGACATTCTGCCAAAATAGGTGCTTGCGCACCGCAACAAATATTTGTTACGGTGCGCAAGGGGTCTGCAGACCAGATGCAGTGTATTAAACAGCCTGTTTTCAGCTGTTAACCACTCCCAAATCCTTTGCCACATGTTGATACCCTATGGTGAGTGGCCAATTTAGTCACCATAACATTCCAACAAGTGTACGGCTTTGATCGTGCCCCCTTTTCCAAGAAACGATCCTAACGGTGAACCGAAAACTATAAATACCCCATGCCACCCATTGCTAAACTCACTAGAATCTTGATTTGAGAAACTCTAAGTTGAAACCATTGTTTCATACCTGAGATTCTTGGATCGAGATTAGCATTCGGGGACCCTTCATAAGTATTCTTTCGTTCTTTTATTGCTTTTCGAGTCTTTTCGAGTCTGAAAGTCAAAATTTGTTTGACTTTCTGCGTTGACCAGTTTATGGTCAATGCGAAGTTCGTTTGAACTTCGCAACGTGAGTGTAATCACGTTGGTTATAGTCCCTTGGGACTATGCCTACTGATTACCACGTTGTCTAGGGTCGTAGGGTAAGCGATCTAATAAATCGCTTATACCTTCGAACCCGACCCATTTGGTCGATCATTAGGATCCGACCAAATACATTAGGTGACCATAGTAGGTAGGGAATAACCTTCCGAGGTTATACCCTATGGTCGCTTCGTTTGAATAGTTGTATGATAGGTAGTTTATATGCCTTAGGTAAATTACCAGAATACCCTTTTCATGTATAATTGGTAATTAAGCTTATGTAACCTAAACTTTTGTACATAACTGATTATACAACATGATTAAACACGTTTAGGCATATAATACTTGTCATAGGACTAGTCAGACGTCTCGAACGCGCTTTGCGCGCACGACGCGTTAAAGTAGCGTATGTTACCTTAATGGGTCGCGATGGGTCGAAAGCACTTAGGTTAGTCTCAATGTAGTATGTAGGCCTTGTTAAACCATATCATATGAGTTCCAATACTCATTTGGTTTACCAAGCCTCATCCTATCCGATCTCCCGATTTAAGTCCGGTTTATTTATATAGTTTTAGATTGCCGACTGATTCCGTGCTCCCTCTAGCTTTGTTTGGTTGTTGTTCAAGACCTCTAAGCATCCTCAGGCGAGTACATTATTCCCCTCTTTTACTGTTTTCAAATGTTTTGGGGTGACTCATATGTGCTAAATGTCTTAACAATGATTTCAAGAACGATTACAATGGTTTCAAAAACAATTACAATGTGGTTTCAAGAACGATAACAATGATTTCAAGAACGATTACAATGGTTTGAAAAACAATTACAATGTGGTTTCAAGAACGATAACAATGGTTTCAAGAACGATTACAATGGTTTCAAAAACAATTACAATGGTTTCAAGAACGATTTCAATAAAGTGAACAAACTTGTTGGTTGTAGTTACATAACCAATGACATTCATTAGCAATGATCAAGCCGACCAGTATTAGGTTATGGTACCATAGGATCTGACAAATCCCGTTATTCTCTATACCCATGGTTATGTGTGGGTATTTTGGGTAACGACTGAATCTGTAATTATTAATTTACCCTTTGGTAAGGGTTTGTTAAGAACGAGAATGAGTTGGAACGATGAACGAGTCAAGAAGGTTTGAATGTTATTAGAAAATTGACCATAAAGTAGTTTCACAATTAAAACAAGAACGATTTGAATGATTAAAACAACAAGAACGATTTGAACGATTTCTCAAAATGTTTTAACGATTGGGTAAACATTTGGACATGAATTTACAATTGATCATGCATTTCCACGAAACATAGTATTGATTTAAACCAAGTTTTACTTCAATACTTTGTTTTGTGCGTTTCACCTATGGTTTAGTTGATGCATTTCACTAGCCATACATATCATTTTGGTTACACATTACATGGTTTACATTTGACACAAACACTTTTGACATTGGTTATACATAACATGATTTACATCTTGACATGAACATTTTGACATATTATTCCAATACATTTGGCAGTTGGTTTACACATAAACATCTTACATTGTTGGTTTGGTTTGAGTAAGTGATTTAAGTAACGAGGCGTGTGTAATATGATATAAGCATGGTGGATACGCCGCTGGTACTTCCTATATATAAGTGCTTATATGGTATTACATATCGTAGCGTTGTTTAAATCATTTCAATTTAAACATATAACATCTTATACAAATAACATACTTTTCACAATACATTGTTGTACAAACAACTTAACTTTTACAAACTCATTTTACATGGTTATTCATTTAATCATGCATTATTCTCTTATTTATACATATCATCTTAACTTATTATTTTTCAAATGATTTACAAAGACAAAGCAAATTACAAGGTTCATGACTAAACATTTTCTTAAACAGAAGTCATGAATCTTATTTTCACAAAACCTATGTACTCGCCAGCATTTCTTTGCTGACCTCGTTTTTCACATGTGTTTCAGGTATTGTTGAAAGATATCGATTGATAGGATGCATGCTCACATAGGACTGGACAAGGCCTTAGTGACTCAATAACAATGATAGACTATGTTTAAATTGTGTATTTAGATTTCCAGACGATGTAATTAATCAATGTTTAATAAAACGAAACACTTTTTGGTATCCATGGTTATGAAACAATGATTCTGTTGCAACACGCCTCGATGTTTCCGCCGCGCTTTGTTGTTTTACGCGGTCGGGGTGTGATAGAAAAGTTGGTATCAGAGCCAATGGTTATAGGGAATTAGGTTATTAGTAATGCTTTGACCTAGTCTATAACCTTCTTAGGACCCTAACGCGAAGAAACTTGCGTTTAGTCATAAAACAATACCGTCACCTATCCTTAGGCGACGATCACAACAAGAACATAAATTTCCAAACCGCTTTGAAAACTAATCATCTGTTCTAGGATGATTGATTACTAGGTTTTGAACCCTCTATTGTAAGGTTTTGAACTCTCTGTTATATGGTTTTGAACCCCTTTGAATTTTTCAAAATCTCGTCAAGGTTTTGGGTTTTAAATAATGTGAACACGTGCAAACTGGAAGGGTGAATGCCTGTATTCTGGGTTTTCTGTCTAGGCAAGCACTTCGTATACATCTCATCAGACGCGAGACCAGTTGTGCTTACCTGGGAATTCTTGGGATGAGTGTTCACTTATAGGCGAGCATGTCTTCGCGATACATTATTTTTGACCCATTTACTTTGATTTGTCACCATCTCATTTGTTTGCCTTAGGTAACATACAAATGGTCACAATTTTCATTCGTTACCATTCTGTATTGATTATCCAACAAACTTTCACTCGTTTCTTCCTATGTCTTTCATTTTCTTCTAGAATGTCTATTCCTCTCAGCACTGGTCAAATGTCCGAGCGAACAGCCAAATTTGCCCAGCAAATAGGCGAGGTGATTCAGAAGACTATGGATCTAGGCATTGCCATGGCTCGTCTCAACAATGAAGCCTCTCGTCTCGACAATGAAGCCACTCAAGAGCCACCAAAGGAAGCAGAAGTCAAGCCAGCACCAAAATCAAGGAAGCGTAAGGCTTCGAGGAAACCCGCAGCCGTTACACCTAATCAAGCGGGACCTAGCCATGTGGCAAGGCCACCAGCTAGGAAGCCATACATAGGAACTGCCCCTTTGTGTAAACGATGCAACCGTCATCATTCAAACCTCATACACTGCTCCAAATGTACCTACTGTGGACGGAGGGGACATTTGGTTAACACATGCCGCTTTGCTATCCAAAACAAAGCTGCTATAAACCTTGCTGCTACCCAACTCCAAGTCAACCCTACTCAAGCTCGCTTTCTGCCTGGAACGTGCTACAACTGTGGCGAGACAAGCCATTTTAGGAACAACTGCCCGAAGATTGTCAGTGCGAATCCAACCCTTGGATGAGCATTCGGCTGAACAAAGGATGTTGCTGTCTTATGCCTTTGTTTCTTTTGTTCTCGTGTATTGTGAAACAATATGTCTTGTTCATAAATAAAAGCTGTTGTTCGCAATTCTGATATACAAGTATAATTACATGTGTGTATGACTTTTCCTATGATACCTACATCAAGAAACTATGTACCTAGCAAACTACTTTTGTGATTTCTCTCTTTCAAATGATCGCTCATGATTCCCTCGAAAATTTTAAGTACTCGTTTCACTCTAAGAAACAAAGTACAGAAAATAAAGTGACATTATGAGTAATCATGCTTCTGCACATCTGTGCCTTTGAATCCTTGGTTAAATAACTAAGGGTATTTCCAAATCTCATACCCACTACGTTTTGATTTTTTAACATATACAGTACAAGTATTTCAAAAACAATCTTCATGATCTCAAAACATTTCATATAGTTTGAAAGCAATTTTTCTAAATGCATTGTCTATGTTATTTCAAAAACATTGGCCATGTTATCAAAACCAACCTTCCTAATTTCAAAATGTTTCATATAGTCTGAAAACAATATTAACACAGTACATTTTCTTATCAAGTGCATGATTTCGAAAAGCATCATTCATATTTTCAAAAACCTTATACATAATTTCAAAATTCCTCTCGCATGATTTTAAAACATTTTGTAAAAAAAAATATCTACCTAATACACCTACTTTATGATTTCAAAAGTATTATATATAAGGTTTCAAAAACGTTAAACACATTTTTCTTAAAAGAACCCCATTCATAGTTTTCAAAAATATTTTCTTCATACATTGACTTAACCATCAAATTCTGCTTCATATGTCGCCTTGACATATCAAGCATCTCAACTTCATAAGCATTCTTACTTCATGTTTTGACATAAGCACATCCAGTGCAAGGTTTCAAAACATCTTCAACTTCTAAAATCCATATGGGATCTTTTTATCTTCACATTTAGACCCTTGTGGATGATTATCATTCAAATCAGAGTCATTGATTGCATTCCTTATGTACCTAAATTCAAACATTTCGGTTCCTTATAATCGAAATCGAATTTTTCTTTTTAAAAATCTTTCTATCTTTATAGTTAGATTCTTGATAATGTTTAAAGTACCAAATGAAATCCACGAGATGGATTCCTAGTGTGCTTTAAATACATGCACTCTGTTAGCAAAACTAATTAATAAATTAAAGATCTAGATAAACAATCTTTGTGGTTATATGACTATGTGTTTATACATCTTGTGTTTTCTCTTATGCATTTTGTGTTTTTGTATACTCTGGATATTCGTTATCCAAATCCTCGTAGAATCTTTCATATCTTCATATGAGGGATTCGTAGTAGGATATTCAAAAAGGTACTACCTTAAATCCTAAATGGGCTTCTATGTAATAGTTAAGACCCTTGGATTATATAGTACTACTCCATGATTCATAAGAGACCCTCTTTGGGGTCAAGTCAAAAAGATTAATTCAAAAATCTGGTTAAGAATGACATGCGATGATATAAGCTGAAAAGACTCCTTGGTTGTCTATTAAAATCATTTATTGATTTAATAAAAGGGACCCTATGGTGGTCTAGTCACACTCATCACAGGTTTGTTCATTTGGTTTTCCCCTACACATTATAAAATAGACTGTGTGAACTATGCAAGGAATTGTCTAATTATGGACGCGTACATAATTATGAGATTCAGTGCACGGTAACCACAGTAAGATTTATTATGTGTAAGAACCGATAGTGACAACAATAACGAAATGAGAACGATGTAATGGAGGTACGGTGGACGCACCAATGACGCTTCATATACTTGTATATAAGTATCCCTCTTACATTGCAAGCATGATGTTATTAAAGTTACTAGAAGTTCAGAACCCTAATCAATGTTGTTCGATCTTTTCAACTTCATGTTTTCAAGCTCTCACAAGTTTCCTCTGATTAAATTTCGGGATGAAATTTCCTAAAGTAGGGGAGACTGTGACACCTGGGTCACTGCGACTATCAAACAAATACCAAACCAATGAAATATTGTATTTCATACTTGGGATTTGTAAAAATATGTGTATCATTTGCACATATCAATTTTTGTTCAATTTCAAGCTTTAAATCGCTTTCTGGAAGGTTATACGCGCACAGATGCGTAAATATAACCAGTTTAATGCAACGAACACTCCGGAATAGCAAAATAGGCTTAACATACCTTAAGTAACCTTTACATAACTTAGAAATAAGTTTTGAAGGATTTGGTATGGCAAAATCTAGTTTATTAACTTACAGGGACTAAACTTGACAAACTGCGAAAGTATGCCAATTTGAACTGTAACAGACATTCCGGAACATGACCATAAGTTAAACATACCATAAATATCCTTCACATAGCTTAGAAATAGGCTTTGAGGGGTTCGGGGTGCTAAAATAAACTTTTGGGTCATTCAGGGACTAAAAGTGTCAAAAAGTGCACAAGTTTGCACTTTCGCGCATAACTTACGTTCTGAATACATCCGGACATCCAAAAATTTATGTAAGCACTAAAACATTTTATTTTAGCGTTTGGCATAAGAAAAATCCATTCGTCGCGTCATTTGGATCGTTTTTCGCGCTTATGCGCATTCCGTCGTAATTAACCGAACATCGCGATCGTACGACCAAACGAACCGACATCCGAGATATTTTTGAGCATGTTTTGAGTTCCCTATACTTTAACTTCATTTTAGAGCCTTGAAATGAGGTTAACGGGGTTCAAACGCATCGAAAATAGCTTAAACGGGCTGCAGGGACCAAATCTGGCATTCTGCCAAAATAGGTGCTTGCGCACCGCAACAAATATTTGTTACGGTGCGCAAGGGGTCTGCAGACCAGATGCAGTGTATTAAACAGCCTGTTTTCAGCTGTTAACCACTCCCAAATCCTTTGCCACATGTTGATACCCTATGGTGAGTGGCCAATTTAGTCACCATAACATTCCAACAAGTGTACGGCTTTGATCGTGCCCCCTTTTCCAAGAAACGATCCTAACGGTGAACCGAAAACTATAAATACCCCATGCCACCCATTGCTAAACTCACTAGAATCTTGATTTGAGAAACTCTAAGTTGAAACCATTGTTTCATACCTGAGATTCTTGGATCGAGATTAGCATTCGGGGACCCTTCATAAGTATTCTTTCGTTCTTTTATTGCTTTTCGAGTCTTTTCGAGTCTGAAAGTCAAAATTTGTTTGACTTTCTGCGTTGACCAGTTTATGGTCAATGCGAAGTTCGTTTGAACTTCGCAACGTGAGTGTAATCACGTTGGTTATAGTCCCTTGGGACTATGCCTACTGATTACCACGTTGTCTAGGGTCGTAGGGTAAGCGATCTAATAAATCGCTTATACCTTCGAACCCGACCCATTTGGTCGATCATTAGGATCCGACCAAATACATTAGGTGACCATAGTAGGTAGGGAATAACCTTCCGAGGTTATACCCTATGGTCGCTTCGTTTGAATAGTTGTATGATAGGTAGTTTATATGCCTTAGGTAAATTACCAGAATACCCTTTTCATGTATAATTGGTAATTAAGCTTATGTAACCTAAACTTTTGTACATAACTGATTATACAACATGATTAAACACGTTTAGGCATATAATACTTGTCATAGGACTAGTCAGACGTCTCGAACGCGCTTTGCGCGCACGACGCGTTAAAGTAGCGTATGTTACCTTAATGGGTCGCGATGGGTCGAAAGCACTTAGGTTAGTCTCAATGTAGTATGTAGGCCTTGTTAAACCATATCATATGAGTTCCAATACTCATTTGGTTTACCAAGCCTCATCCTATCCGATCTCCCGATTTAAGTCCGGTTTATTTATATAGTTTTAGATTGCCGACTGATTCCGTGCTCCCTCTAGCTTTGTTTGGTTGTTGTTCAAGACCTCTAAGCATCCTCAGGCGAGTACATTATTCCCCTCTTTTACTGTTTTCAAATGTTTTGGGGTGACTCATATGTGCTAAATGTCTTAACAATGATTTCAAGAACGATTACAATGGTTTCAAAAACAATTACAATGTGGTTTCAAGAACGATAACAATGATTTCAAGAACGATTACAATGGTTTGAAAAACAATTACAATGTGGTTTCAAGAACGATAACAATGGTTTCAAGAACGATTACAATGGTTTCAAAAACAATTACAATGGTTTCAAGAACGATTTCAATAAAGTGAACAAACTTGTTGGTTGTAGTTACATAACCAATGACATTCATTAGCAATGATCAAGCCGACCAGTATTAGGTTATGGTACCATAGGATCTGACAAATCCCGTTATTCTCTATACCCATGGTTATGTGTGGGTATTTTGGGTAACGACTGAATCTGTAATTATTAATTTACCCTTTGGTAAGGGTTTGTTAAGAACGAGAATGAGTTGGAACGATGAACGAGTCAAGAAGGTTTGAATGTTATTAGAAAATTGACCATAAAGTAGTTTCACAATTAAAACAAGAACGATTTGAATGATTAAAACAACAAGAACGATTTGAACGATTTCTCAAAATGTTTTAACGATTGGGTAAACATTTGGACATGAATTTACAATTGATCATGCATTTCCACGAAACATAGTATTGATTTAAACCAAGTTTTACTTCAATACTTTGTTTTGTGCGTTTCACCTATGGTTTAGTTGATGCATTTCACTAGCCATACATATCATTTTGGTTACACATTACATGGTTTACATTTGACACAAACACTTTTGACATTGGTTATACATAACATGATTTACATCTTGACATGAACATTTTGACATATTATTCCAATACATTTGGCAGTTGGTTTACACATAAACATCTTACATTGTTGGTTTGGTTTGAGTAAGTGATTTAAGTAACGAGGCGTGTGTAATATGATATAAGCATGGTGGATACGCCGCTGGTACTTCCTATATATAAGTGCTTATATGGTATTACATATCGTAGCGTTGTTTAAATCATTTCAATTTAAACATATAACATCTTATACAAATAACATACTTTTCACAATACATTGTTGTACAAACAACTTAACTTTTACAAACTCATTTTACATGGTTATTCATTTAATCATGCATTATTCTCTTATTTATACATATCATCTTAACTTATTATTTTTCAA
This sequence comes from Helianthus tuberosus, assembly GCA_030545235.1. Taxonomy (NCBI): domain Eukaryota; kingdom Viridiplantae; phylum Streptophyta; class Magnoliopsida; order Asterales; family Asteraceae; genus Helianthus; species Helianthus tuberosus. The sequence continues at coordinate 33,273,050 of CM060430.1, forward strand.
ATGATTTACAAAGACAAAGCAAATTACAAGGTTCATGACTAAACATTTTCTTAAACAGAAGTCATGAATCTTATTTTCACAAAACCTATGTACTCGCCAGCATTTCTTTGCTGACCTCGTTTTTCACATGTGTTTCAGGTATTGTTGAAAGATATCGATTGATAGGATGCATGCTCACATAGGACTGGACAAGGCCTTAGTGACTCAATAACAATGATAGACTATGTTTAAATTGTGTATTTAGATTTCCAGACGATGTAATTAATCAATGTTTAATAAAACGAAACACTTTTTGGTATCCATGGTTATGAAACAATGATTCTGTTGCAACACGCCTCGATGTTTCCGCCGCGCTTTGTTGTTTTACGCGGTCGGGGTGTGATAGAAAAGTTGGTATCAGAGCCAATGGTTATAGGGAATTAGGTTATTAGTAATGCTTTGACCTAGTCTATAACCTTCTTAGGACCCTAACGCGAAGAAACTTGCGTTTAGTCATAAAACAATACCGTCACCTATCCTTAGGCGACGATCACAACAAGAACATAAATTTCCAAACCGCTTTGAAAACTAATCATCTGTTCTAGGATGATTGATTACTAGGTTTTGAACCCTCTATTGTAAGGTTTTGAACTCTCTGTTATATGGTTTTGAACCCCTTTGAATTTTTCAAAATCTCGTCAAGGTTTTGGGTTTTAAATAATGTGAACACGTGCAAACTGGAAGGGTGAATGCCTGTATTCTGGGTTTTCTGTCTAGGCAAGCACTTCGTATACATCTCATCAGACGCGAGACCAGTTGTGCTTACCTGGGAATTCTTGGGATGAGTGTTCACTTATAGGCGAGCATGTCTTCGCGATACATTATTTTTGACCCATTTACTTTGATTTGTCACCATCTCATTTGTTTGCCTTAGGTAACATACAAATGGTCACAATTTTCATTCGTTACCATTCTGTATTGATTATCCAACAAACTTTCACTCGTTTCTTCCTATGTCTTTCATTTTCTTCTAGAATGTCTATTCCTCTCAGCACTGGTCTAATGTCCGAGCGAACAGCCAAATTTGCCCAGCAAATAGGCGAGGTGATTCAGAAGACTATGGATCTAGGCATTGCCATGGCTCGTCTCAACAATGAAGCCTCTCGTCTCGACAATGAAGCCACTCAAGAGCCACCAAAGGAAGCAGAAGTCAAGCCAGCACCAAAATCAAGGAAGCGTAAGGCTTCGAGGAAACCCGCAGCCGTTACACCTAATCAAGCGGGACCTAGCCATGTGGCAAGGCCACCAGCTAGGAAGCCATACATAGGAACTGCCCCTTTGTGTAAACGATGCAACCGTCATCATTCAAACCTCATACACTGCTCCAAATGTACCTACTGTGGACGGAGGGGACATTTGGTTAACACATGCCGCTTTGCTATCCAAAACAAAGCTGCTATAAACCTTGCTGCTACCCAACTCCAAGTCAACCCTACTCAAGCTCGCTTTCTGCCTGGAACGTGCTACAACTGTGGCGAGACAAGCCATTTTAGGAACAACTGCCCGAAGATTGTCAGTGCGAATCCAACCCTTGGATGAGCATTCGGCTGAACAAAGGATGTTGTTGTCTTATGCCTTTGTTTCTTTTGTTCTCGTGTATTGTGAAACAATATGTCTTGTTCATAAATAAAAGCTGTTGTTCGCAATTCTGATATACAAGTATAATTACATGTGTGTATGACTTTTCCTATGATACCTACATCAAGAAACTATGTACCTAGCAAACTACTTTTGTGATTTCTCTCTTTCAAATGATCGCTCATGATTCCCTCGAAAATTTTAAGTACTCGTTTCACTCTAAGAAACAAAGTACAGAAAATAAAGTGACATTATGAGTAATCATGCTTCTGCACATCTGTGCCTTTGAATCCTTGGTTAAATAACTAAGGGTATTTCCAAATCTCATACCCACTACGTTTTGATTTTTTAACATATACAGTACAAGTATTTCAAAAACAATCTTCATGATCTCAAAACATTTCATATAGTTTGAAAGCAATTTTTCTAAATGCATTGTCTATGTTATTTCAAAAACATTGGCCATGTTATCAAAACCAACCTTCCTAATTTCAAAATGTTTCATATAGTCTGAAAACAATATTAACACAGTACATTTTCTTATCAAGTGCATGATTTCGAAAAGCATCATTCATATTTTCAAAAACCTTATACATAATTTCAAAATTCCTCTCGCATGATTTTAAAACATTTTGTAAAAAAAATATCTACCTAATACACCTACTTTATGATTTCAAAAGTATTATATATAAGGTTTCAAAAACGTTAAACACATTTTTCTTAAAAGAACCCCATGCATAGTTTTCAAAAATATTTTCTTCATACATTGACTTAACCTTCAAATTCTGCTTCATATGTCGCCTTGACATATCAAGCATCTCAACTTCATAAGCATTCTTACTTCATGTTTTGACATAAGCACATCCAGTGCAAGGTTTCAAAACATCTTCAACTTCTAAAATCCATATGGGATCTTTTTATCTTCACATTTAGACCCTTGTGGATGATTATCATTCAAATCAGAGTCATTGATTGCATTCCTTATGTACCTAAATTCAAACATTTCGGTTCCTTATAATCGAAATCGAATTTTTCTTTTTAAAAATCTTTCTATCTTTATAGTTAGATTCTTGATAATGCTTAAAGTACCAAATGAAATCCACGAGATGGATTCCTAGTGTGCTTTAAATACATGCACTCTGTTAGCAAAACTAATTAACAAATTAAATATCTAGATAAACAATCTTTGTGGTTATATGACTATGTGTTTATACATCTTGTGTTTTCTCTTATGCATTTTGTGTTTTTGTATACTCTGGATATTCGTTATCCAAATCCTCGTAGAATCTTTCATATCTTCATATGAGGGATTCGTAGTAGGATATTCAAAAAGGTACTACCTTAAATCCTAAATGGGCTTCTATGTAATAGTTAAGACCCTTGGATTATATAGTACTACTCCATGATTCATAAGAGACCCTCTTTGGGGTCAAGTCAAAAAGATTAATTCAAAAATCTGGTTAAGAATGACATGCGATGATATAAGCTGAAAAGACTCCTTGGTTGTCTATTAAAATCATTTATTGATTTAATAAAAGGGACCCTATGGTGGTCTAGTCACACTCATCACAGGTTTGTTCATTTGGTTTTCCCCTACACATTATAAAATAGACTGTGTGAACTATGCAAGGAATTGTCTAATTATGGACGCGTACATAATTATGAGATTCAGTGCACGGTAACCACAGTAAGATTTATTATGTGTAAGAACCGATAGTGACAACAATAACGAAATGAGAACGATGTAATGGAGGTACGGTGGACGCACCAATGACGCTTCATATACTTGTATATAAGTATCCCTCTTACATTGCAAGCATGATGTTATTAAAGTTACTAGAAGTTCAGAACCCTAATCAATGTTGTTCGATCTTTTCAACTTCATGTTTTCAAGCTCTCACAAGTTTCCTCTGATTAAATTTCGGGATGAAATTTCCTAAAGTAGGGGAGACTGTGACACCTGGGTCACTGCGACTATCAAACAAATACCAAACCAATGAAATATTGTATTTCATACTTGGGATTTGTAAAAATATGTGTATCATTTGCACATATCAATTTTTGTTCAATTTCAAGCTTTAAATCGCTTTCTGGAAGGTTATACGCGCACAGATGCGTAAATATAACCAGTTTAATGCAACGAACACTCCGGAATAGCAAAATAGGCTTAACATACCTTAAGTAACCTTTACATAACTTAGAAATAAGTTTTGAAGGATTTGGTATGGCAAAATCTAGTTTATTAACTTACAGGGACTAAACTTGACAAACTGCGAAAGTATGCCAATTTGAACTGTAACAGACATTCCGGAACATGACCATAAGTTAAACATACCATAAATATCCTTCACATAGCTTAGAAATAGGCTTTGAGGGGTTCGGGGTGCTAAAATAAACTTTTGGGTCATTCAGGGACTAAAAGTGTCAAAAAGTGCACAAGTTTGCACTTTCGCGCATAACTTACGTTCTGAATACATCCGGACATCCAAAAATTTATGTAAGCACTAAAACATTTTATTTTAGCGTTTGGCATAAGAAAAATCCATTCGTCGCGTCATTTGGATCGTTTTTCGCGCTTATGCGCATTCCGTCGTAATTAACCGAACATCGCGATCGTACGACCAAACGAACCGACATCCGAGATATTTTTGAGCATGTTTTGAGTTCCCTATACTTTAACTTCATTTTAGAGCCTTGAAATGAGGTTAACGGGGTTCAAACGCATCGAAAATAGCTTAAACGGGCTGCAGGGACCAAATCTGACATTCTGCCAAAATAGGTGCTTGCGCACCGCAACAAATATTTGTTACGGTGCGCAAGGGGTCTGCAGACCAGATGCAGTGTATTAAACAGCCTGTTTTCAGCTGTTAACCACTCCCAAATCCTTTGCCACATGTTGATACCCTATGGTGAGTGGCCAATTTAGTCACCATAACATTCCAACAAGTGTACGGCTTTGATCGTGCCCCCTTTTCCAAGAAACGATCCTAACGGTGAACCGAAAACTATAAATACCCCATGCCACCCATTGCTAAACTCACTAGAATCTTGATTTGAGAAACTCTAAGTTGAAACCATTGTTTCATACCTGAGATTCTTGGATCGAGATTAGCATTCGGGGACCCTTCATAAGTATTCTTTCGTTCTTTTATTGCTTTTCGAGTCTTTTCGAGTCTGAAAGTCAAAATTTGTTTGACTTTCTGCGTTGACCAGTTTATGGTCAATGCGAAGTTCGTTTGAACTTCGCAACGTGAGTGTAATCACGTTGGTTATAGTCCCTTGGGACTATGCCTACTGATTACCACGTTGTCTAGGGTCGTAGGGTAAGCGATCTAATAAATCGCTTATACCTTCGAACCCGACCCATTTGGTCGATCATTAGGATCCGACCAAATACATTAGGTGACCATAGTAGGTAGGGAATAACCTTCCGAGGTTATACCCTATGGTCGCTTCGTTTGAATAGTTGTATGATAGGTAGTTTATATGCCTTAGGTAAATTACCAGAATACCCTTTTCATGTATAATTGGTAATTAAGCTTATGTAACCTAAACTTTTGTACATAACTGATTATACAACATGATTAAACACGTTTAGGCATATAATACTTGTCATAGGACTAGTCAGACGTCTCGAACGCGCTTTGCGCGCACGACGCGTTAAAGTAGCGTATGTTACCTTAATGGGTCGCGATGGGTCGAAAGCACTTAGGTTAGTCTCAATGTAGTATGTAGGCCTTGTTAAACCATATCATATGAGTTCCAATACTCATTTGGTTTACCAAGCCTCATCCTATCCGATCTCCCGATTTAAGTCCGGTTTATTTATATAGTTTTAGATTGCCGACTGATTCCGTGCTCCCTCTAGCTTTGTTTGGTTGTTGTTCAAGACCTCTAAGCATCCTCAGGCGAGTACATTATTCCCCTCTTTTACTGTTTTCAAATGTTTTGGGGTGACTCATATGTGCTAAATGTCTTAACAATGATTTCAAGAACGATTACAATGGTTTCAAAAACAATTACAATGTGGTTTCAAGAACGATAACAATGATTTCAAGAACGATTACAATGGTTTGAAAAACAATTACAATGTGGTTTCAAGAACGATAACAATGGTTTCAAGAACGATTACAATGGTTTCAAAAACAATTACAATGGTTTCAAGAACGATTTCAATAAAGTGAACAAACTTGTTGGTTGTAGTTACATAACCAATGACATTCATTAGCAATGATCAAGCCGACCAGTATTAGGTTATGGTACCATAGGATCTGACAAATCCCGTTATTCTCTATACCCATGGTTATGTGTGGGTATTTTGGGTAACGACTGAATCTGTAATTATTAATTTACCCTTTGGTAAGGGTTTGTTAAGAACGAGAATGAGTTGGAACGATGAACGAGTCAAGAAGGTTTGAATGTTATTAGAAAATTGACCATAAAGTAGTTTCACAATTAAAACAAGAACGATTTGAATGATTAAAACAACAAGAACGATTTGAACGATTTCTCAAAATGTTTTAACGATTGGGTAAACATTTGGACATGAATTTACAATTGATCATGCATTTCCACGAAACATAGTATTGATTTAAACCAAGTTTTACTTCAATACTTTGTTTTGTGCGTTTCACCTATGGTTTAGTTGATGCATTTCACTAGCCATACATATCATTTTGGTTACACATTACATGGTTTACATTTGACACAAACACTTTTGACATTGGTTATACATAACATGATTTACATCTTGACATGAACATTTTGACATATTATTCCAATACATTTGGCAGTTGGTTTACACATAAACATCTTACATTGTTGGTTTGGTTTGAGTAAGTGATTTAAGTAACGAGGCGTGTGTAATATGATATAAGCATGGTGGATACGCCGCTGGTACTTCCTATATATAAGTGCTTATATGGTATTACATATCGTAGCGTTGTTTAAATCATTTCAATTTAAACATATAACATCTTATACAAATAACATACTTTTCACAATACATTGTTGTACAAACAACTTAACTTTTACAAACTCATTTTACATGGTTATTCATTTAATCATGCATTATTCTCTTATTTATACATATCATCTTAACTTATTATTTTTCAAATGATTTACAAAGACAAAGCAAATTACAAGGTTCATGACTAAACATTTTCTTAAACAGAAGTCATGAATCTTATTTTCACAAAACCTATGTACTCGCCAGCATTTCTTTGCTGACCTCGTTTTTCACATGTGTTTCAGGTATTGTTGAAAGATATCGATTGATAGGATGCATGCTCACATAGGACTGGACAAGGCCTTAGTGACTCAATAACAATGATAGACTATGTTTAAATTGTGTATTTAGATTTCCAGACGATGTAATTAATCAATGTTTAATAAAACGAAACACTTTTTGGTATCCATGGTTATGAAACAATGATTCTGTTGCAACACGCCTCGATGTTTCCGCCGCGCTTTGTTGTTTTACGCGGTCGGGGTGTGATAGAAAAGTTGGTATCAGAGCCAATGGTTATAGGGAATTAGGTTATTAGTAATGCTTTGACCTAGTCTATAACCTTCTTAGGACCCTAACGCGAAGAAACTTGCGTTTAGTCATAAAACAATACCGTCACCTATCCTTAGGCGACGATCACAACAAGAACATAAATTTCCAAACCGCTTTGAAAACTAATCATCTGTTCTAGGATGATTGATTACTAGGTTTTGAACCCTCTATTGTAAGGTTTTGAACTCTCTGTTATATGGTTTTGAACCCCTTTGAATTTTTCAAAATCTCGTCAAGGTTTTGGGTTTTAAATAATGTGAACACGTGCAAACTGGAAGGGTGAATGCCTGTATTCTGGGTTTTCTGTCTAGGCAAGCACTTCGTATACATCTCATCAGACGCGAGACCAGTTGTGCTTACCTGGGAATTCTTGGGATGAGTGTTCACTTATAGGCGAGCATGTCTTCGCGATACATTATTTTTGACCCATTTACTTTGATTTGTCACCATCTCATTTGTTTGCCTTAGGTAACATACAAATGGTCACAATTTTCATTCGTTACCATTCTGTATTGATTATCCAACAAACTTTCACTCGTTTCTTCCTATGTCTTTCATTTTCTTCTAGAATGTCTATTCCTCTCAGCACTGGTCAAATGTCCGAGCGAACAGCCAAATTTGCCCAGCAAATAGGCGAGGTGATTCAGAAGACTATGGATCTAGGCATTTCCATGGCTCGTCTCAACAATGAAGCCTCTCGTCTCGACAATGAAGCCACTCAAGAGCCACCAAAGGAAGCAGAAGTCAAGCCAGCACCAAAATCAAGGAAGCGTAAGGCTTCGAGGAAACCCGCAGCCGTTACACCTAATCAAGCGGGACCTAGCCATGTGGCAAGGCCACCAGCTAGGAAGCCATACATAGGAACTGCCCCTTTGTGTAAACGATGCAACCGTCATCATTCAAACCTCATACACTGCTCCAAATGTACCTACTGTGGACGGAGGGGACATTTGGTTAACACATGCCGCTTTGCTATCCAAAACAAAGCTGCTATAAACCTTGCTGCTACCCAACTCCAAGTCAACCCTACTCAAGCTCGCTTTCCGCCTGGAACGTGCTACAACTGTGGCGAGACAAGCCATTTCAGGAACAACTGCCCGAAGATTGTCAGTGCGAATCCAACCCTTGGATGAGCATTCGGCTGAACAAAGGATGTTGCTGTCTTATGCCTTTGTTTCTTTTGTTCTCGTGTATTGTGAAACAATATGTCTTGTTCATAAATAAAAGTTGTTGTTCGCAATTCTGATATACAAGTATAATTACATGTGTGTATGACTTTTCCTATGATACCTACATCAAGAAACTATGTACCTAGCAAACTACTTTTGTGATTTCTCTCTTTCAAATGATCGCTCATGATTCCCTTGAAAATTTTAAGTACTCGTTTCACTCTAAGAAACAAAGTACAGAAAATAAAGTGACATTATGAGTAATCATGCTTCTGCACATCTGTGCCTTTGAATCCTTGGTTAAATAACTAAGGGTATTTCCAAATCTCATACCCACTACGTTTTGATTTTTTAACATATACAGTACAAGTATTTCAAAAACAATCTTCATGATCTCAAAACATTTCATATAGTTTGAAAGCAATTTTTCTAAATGCATTGTCTATGTTATTTCAAAAACATTGGCCATGTTATCAAAACCAACCTTCCTAATTTCAAAATGTTTCATATAGTCTGAAAACAATATTAACACAGTACATTTTCTTATCAAGTGCATGATTTCGAAAAGCATCATTCATATTTTCAAAAACCTTATACATAATTTCAAAATTCCTCTCGCATGATTTTAAAACATTTTGTAAAAAAAAATATCTACCTAATACACCTACTTTATGATTTCAAAAGTATTATATATAAGGTTTCAAAAACGTTAAACACATTTTTCTTAAAAGAACCCCATGCATAGTTTTCAAAAATATTTTCTTCATACATTGACTTAACCTTCAAATTCTGCTTCATATGTCGCCTTGACATATCAAGCATCTCAACTTCATAAGCATTCTTACTTCATGTTTTGACATAAGCACATCCAGTGCAAGGTTTCAAAACATCTTCAACTTCTAAAATCCATATGGGATCTTTTTATCTTCACATTTAGACCCTTGTGGATGATTATCATTCAAATCAGAGTCATTGATTGCATTCCTTATGTACCTAAATTCAAACATTTCGGTTCCTTATAATCGAAATCGAATTTTTCTTTTTAAAAATCTTTCTATCTTTATAGTTAGATTCTTGATAATGTTTAAAGTACCAAATGAAATCCACGAGATGGATTCCTAGTGTGCTTTAAATACATGCACTCTGTTAGCAAAACTAATTAACAAATTAAAGATCTAGATAAACAATCTTTGTGGTTATATGACTATGTGTTTATACATCTTGTGTTTTCTCTTATGCATTTTATGTTTTTGTATACTCTGGATATTCGTTATCTAAATCCTCATAGAATCTTTCATATCTTCATATGAGGGATTCGTAGTAGGATATTCAAAAAGGTACTACCTTAAATCCTAAATGGGCTTCTATGTAATAGTTAAGACCCTTGGATTATATAGTACTACTCCATGATTCATAAGAGACCCTCTTTGGGGTCAAGTCAAAAAGATTAATTCAAAAATCTGGTTAAGAATGACATGCGATGATATAAGCTGAAAAGACTCCTTGGTTGTCTATTAAAATCATTTATTGATTTAATAAAAGGGACCCTATGGTGGTCTAGTCACACTCATCACAGGTTTGTTCATTTGGTTTTCCCCTACACATTATAAAATAGACTGTGTGAACTATGCAAGGAATTGTCTAATTATGGACGCGTACATAATTATGAGATTCAGTGCACGGTAACCACAGTAAGATTTATTATGTGTAAGAACCGATAGTGACAACAATAACGAAATGAGAACGATGTAATGGAGGTACGGTGGACGCACCAATGACGCTTCATATACTTGTATATAAGTATCCCTCTTACATTGCAAGCATGATGTTATTAAAGTTACTAGAAGTTCAGAACCCTAATCAATGTTGTTCGATCTTTTCAACTTCATGTTTTCAAGCTCTCACAAGTTTCCTCTGATTAAATTTCGGGATGAAATTTCCTAAAGTAGGGGAGACTGTGACACCTGGGTCACTGCGACTATCAAACAAATACCAAACCAATGAAATATTGTATTTCATACTTGGGATTTGTAAAAATATGTGTATCATTTGCACATATCAATTTTTGTTCAATTTCAAGCTTTAAATCGCTTTCTGGAAGGTTATACGCGCACAGATGCGTAAATATAACCAGTTTAATGCAACGAACACTCCGGAATAGCAAAATAGGCTTAACATACCTTAAGTAACCTTTACATAACTTAGAAATAAGTTTTGAAGGATTTGGTATGGCAAAATCTAGTTTATTAACTTACAGGGACTAAACTTGACAAACTGCGAAAGTATGCCAATTTGAACTGTAACAGACATTCCGGAACATGACCATAAGTTAAACATACCATAAATATCCTTCACATAGCTTAGAAATAGGCTTTGAGGGGTTCGGGGTGCTAAAATAAACTTTTGGGTCATTCAGGGACTAAAAGTGTCAAAAAGTGCACAAGTTTGCACTTTCGCGCATAACTTACGTTCTGAATACATCCGGACATCCAAAAATTTATGTAAGCACTAAAACATTTTATTTTAGCGTTTGGCATAAGAAAAATCCATTCGTCGCGTCATTTGGATCGTTTTTCGCGCTTATGCGCATTCCGTCGTAATTAACCGAACATCGCGATCGTACGACCAAACGAACCGACATCCGAGATATTTTTGAGCATGTTTTGAGTTCCCTATACTTTAACTTCATTTTAGAGCCTTGAAATGAGGTTAACGGGGTTCAAACGCATCGAAAATAGCTTAAACGGGCTGCAGGGACCAAATCTGACATTCTGCCAAAATAGGTGCTTGCGCACCGCAACAAATATTTGTTACGGTGCGCAAGGGGTCTGCAGACCAGATGCAGTGTATTAAACAGCCTGTTTTCAGCTGTTAACCACTCCCAAATCCTTTGCCACATGTTGATACCCTATGGTGAGTGGCCAATTTAGTCACCATAACATTCCAACAAGTGTACGGCTTTGATCGTGCCCCCTTTTCCAAGAAACGATCCTAACGGTGAACCGAAAACTATAAATACCCCATGCCACCCATTGCTAAACTCACTAGAATCTTGATTTGAGAAACTCTAAGTTGAAACCATTGTTTCATACCTGAGATTCTTGGATCGAGATTAGCATTCGGGGACCCTTCATAAGTATTCTTTCGTTCTTTTATTGCTTTTCGAGTCTGAAAGTCAAAATTTGTTTGACTTTCTGCGTTGACCAGTTTATGGTCAATGCGAAGTTCGTTTGAACTTCGCAACGTGAGTGTAATCACGTTGGTTATAGTCCCTTGGGACTATGCCTACTGATTACCACGTTGTCTAGGGTCGTAGGGTAAGCGATCTAATAAATCGCTTATACCTTCGAACCCGACCCATTTGGTCGATCATTAGGATCCGACCAAATACATTAGGTGACCATAGTAGGTAGGGAATAACCTTCCGAGGTTATACCCTATGGTCGCTTCGTTTGAATAGTTGTATGATAGGTAGTTTATATGCCTTAGGTAAATTACCAGAATACCCTTTTCATGTATAATTGGTAATTAAGCTTATGTAACCTAAACTTTTGTACATAACTGATTATACAACATGATTAAACACGTTTAGGCATATAATACTTGTCATAGGACTAGTCAGACGTCTCGAACGCGCTTTGCGCGCACGACGCGTTAAAGTAGCGTATGTTACCTTAATGGGTCGCGATGGGTCGAAAGCACTTAGGTTAGTCTCAATGTAGTATGTAGGCCTTGTTAAACCATATCATATGAGTTCCAATACTCATTTGGTTTACCAAGCCTCATCCTATCCGATCTCCCGATTTAAGTCCGGTTTATTTATATAGTTTTAGATTGCCGACTGATTCCGTGCTCCCTCTAGCTTTGTTTGGTTGTTGTTCAAGACCTCTAAGCATCCCCAGGCGAGTACATTATTCCCCTCTTTTACTGTTTTCAACTGTTTTGGGGTGACTCATATGTGCTAAATGTCTTAACAATGATTTCAAGAACGATTACAATGGTTTCAAAAACAATTACAATGTGGTTTCAAGAACGATAACAATGATTTCAAGAACGATTACAATGGTTTCAAAAACAATTACAATGTGGTTTCAAGAACGATAACAATGGTTTCAAGAACGATTACAATGGTTTCAAAAACAATTACAATGGTTTCAAGAACGATTTCAATAAAGTGAACAAACTTGTTGGTTGTAGTTACATAACCAATGACATTCATTAGCAATGATCAAGCCGACCAGTATTAGGTTATGGTACCATAGGATCTGACAAATCCCGTTATTCTCTATACCCATGGTTATGTGTGGGTATTTTGGGTAACGACTGAATCTGTAATTATTAATTTACCCTTTGGTAAGGGTTTGTTAAGAACGAGAACGAGTTGGAATGATGAACGAGTCAAGAAGGTTTGAATGTTATTAGAAAATCGACCATAAAGTAGTTTCACAATTAAAACAAGAACGATTTGAACGATTAAAACAACAAGAACGATTTGAACGATTTCTCAAAATGTTTTAACGATTGGGTAAACATTTGGACATGAATTTACAATTGATCATGCATTTCCACGAAACATAGTATTGATTTAAACCAAGTTTTACTTCAATACTTTGTTTTGTGCGTTTCACCTATGGTTTAGTTGATGCATTTCACTAGCCATACATATCATTTTGGTTACACATTACATGGTTTACATTTGACACAAACACTTTTGACATTGGTTATACATAACATGATTTACATCTTGACATGAACATTTTGACATATTATTCCAATACATTTGGCAGTTGGTTTACACATAGACATCTTACATTGTTGGTTTGGTTTGAGTAAGTGATTTAAGTAACGAGGCTTGTGTAATATGATATAAGCATGGTGGATACGCCGCTGGTACTTCCTATATATAAGTGCTTATATGGTATTACATATCGTAGCGTTGTTTAAATCATTTCAATTTAAACATATAACATTTTATACAAATAACATACTTTTCACAATACATTGTTGTATAAACAACTTAACTTTTACAAACTCATTTTACATGGTTATTCATTTAATCATGCATTATTCTCTTATTTATACATATCATCTGAACTTATTATTTTTCAAATGATTTACAAAGACAAAGAAAATTACAAGGTTCATGACTAAACATTTTCTTAAAAAGAAGTCATGAATCTTATTTTCACAAAACCTATGTACTCGCCAGCATTTCTTTGCTGACCTCATTTTTCACATGTGTTTCAGGTATTGTTGAAAGATACCGATTGATAGGATGCATGCTCACATAGGACTGGACAAGGCCTTAGTGACTCAATAACAATGATAGACTATGTTTAAATTGTGTATTCAGATTTCCAGACGATGTAATTAATCAATGTTTAATAAAACGAAACACTTTTTGGTATCTATGGTTATGAAACAATGATTCTGTTGCAACACGCCTCGATGTTTCCGCCGCGCTTTGTTGTTTTACGCGGTCGGGGTGTGACATTAGTACACTGTAGGTAGTCGTGTTTGCTGAGGAGTTTTGAGTGCCGGTACTGAAGACGCGATACAGTAAGTTCATATCCCCCTTTTCTTTAAACTGTTTTGTTTATTTACTTCGGGGTGCTGCAATCCTTGAGAAATTCTCAATAAAATGCCTGTAGTATCATGTCAGGCCTAAGAAGCTGCGAATCTCTGTGGGCGTCTTCGGCTCTTGCCAATTCATGATAGCTTCGATCTTAGCGGGATCCACCTGGATACCACGCTCATGTAACACCCCAAAACCCGAATGCTTATATTTGCCATATGTTCCTATATGATTAAGCATGAAATAAATAACTAGGTTATTCAACCTAGTTAAGAATATAGTAGAAACAATTAAAAAAAATGAAAGTTGTGCCAATTATAATTAGTGGCAAACTTGAGGGACTAAAGTGGGGTAAATGAAAGTTGATTTTATAAAAAAAAATACACACATATACACACACACGTATGTGTGTTCGTGAAAGGGTCCAGGAGCTCCATGAGCTCAAGAAACCCTAAGCATGAAGAATCATCGAATTGAAGGGCAAATCAAGGTCTAAATTCATGAATAAACACGGATTAATGATCACCTACATGAGGGGATCATAAGGTATGTCTCAAAACCTAGATTGGTGATCTTTCACGAAGTGGGTTATGTTCTAATCCATGAATTTGTATGAAATTGAGAATGGGTGTGTGTTAGAATCATCATATTGAACATGGGTTATGCATGATTTAGGTTAATTTGATGTTTAAGGGTGAAACCCATAAGTTATGTTGAGAATGATGACTTGAATCATCATCCATGTCTAATTCTTGTTGAATGTTGATGTATTATGTGAGTAATATGGATTCTTGTTAGAAGAATTGAAAGAAATATGATGATAATATGTTTGAATGTTTATGCATGAATGATTTATGTTGATTAGAAGGAGGAATTTGTTGAATTATGAATGAGATTAGAAGGATATGCATGAACTAGTTGTACCCTATGCTTAGGAGGTAGTACACACATAAAAGTATGATGAAATTATGAAGAACTTAAGATTAGATCACTTGTAAGTGATTAACAAAGTAGCTATGAAGAGGGTTTTGATGATATGATGGAAGTAATGATATGCTTATGTTAATAATCATATATGTGTAAGTATGTTTAAAGAAATTGGATAAGAAATGATGGATTAGCATGTTATAAGGTTAAATGATAAACTTAATATAAGACCCGTGTGATGAAAAGGTTGTGATGAATGATGAATAAGCTAACTATCTTGAGAATGATATATGATAGTTGATGCTTGATAAGCGACATGGAAGCTTGGAAAAGAAGCGGGTCAAACAGGACTAATGAACACGGGAAGCATGTTCGGATGCTAGGTAAGTAAAACTTACACCCCTTTTGTAGAATATCTATTCAATGTTTAGATCACAAACATGGTAAGTAAATATGTGAATTATGATGTTCCGACAAGTCTTGGTATGGGTCGGAACATGTGGTTATGTCAAGAAACTAAGTTGATGGTTAAAAAGGGTAAAAGGGGCATTATGGTAATTTTGGTTGCAAGTTAACGAAGTAATAAGTTACATGGATGGGATAATGAATAATTAACATCCCATAAGGATAAAATGGACATTTAGACTTAACGGGTCAAATGGTGAAGATGTCACCCTTTGGCGTTATCGACTAATGAATTGCTTTGTTAAGTATTATGAAATTTCAGAATGTATAGAAAAAGGATTTGCATTGCTATTATCTAGCAATTTAGCGGATGAAGTATTAAAATGGGTCATAGCTTTGATCCGAGCCAGGTATGTGCATTTACAATTGTAGATAAGTCGCATGATTGGTTAATTATGCAATGAAGTCTTTTGTAGTAAAGGATGGGTCAAAGTTGACAAAAACACCCTTGATGGGTAAATCAGGCGAACGGTCTTAAAAGTTGATTAGAAACAAGCTATTTGATTAAGTGAATGTTTTGAAAAAGTAGGAAAGCGAGAAATATGATTTTCGTAAGCCAAGGACCTTAAAATGCGGAATATACCTTTAACGGGTCAAAATAAGCTTTTGAGCGAAAATGAGTTAAGAGGATGCAAGACATCCAAGAATTTAGTCTTTCATGATAGACGTCATTGATATTATTAGGTTCATAAGAAGTTATGGTCAAACAAACGAGTTATGTTGATAAATGCATGAACGGGTCAAAATTTTGGTAAAAGGGTAATAAGCCGAAAGCTTGAAGGTCCTAAATCTTTGGTAGCCCGAATGTTGGATTTTCACTCCATGTGATGGAGAATTGAATTACGACCGCGTAGGAAAAAGAATCATGTAAATCGGATCAATAACGAATGAGTTATGTCCGTTTTCGTGAAACTTGGGTTGACTGGGAATTTTGCAGCAGCAATTAAGATACTTGCTGTCAAAAAAGGGCCTAGGTGGGGCGTCCAGCCCCTAGGTGGGGCGTCTAGCCCCCCCTGAATCCCAAAATTGTTTAATTTTGTTTGTTTGACCCATATAACTTGTTTAAACTTGTTATTTAACTATCAAAGCTAACTTTTAAGTTGGTTTTGATCATAGGTGATAGCCAAGAGTGCCCAGATATGTATGTGTCACACCCCGACCGCGTAGAACAACAAATCGCGGCGGAAACATCGGGGCGTGTTGTAACAGAATTAATGTTTCACAACCATGGAAATTTAAGTTTCGTTTTATTGATTAAAAGTGTTACAATGTCTTAATCAAACAAGGAAAATACAACATAATTAACTAGTCTTGCATCTTTTATTGTCACTAAAGCCCAAGTCTGTCTATGTGTATCTTGATCATCTTATGCAACAGCTCCTGAAAACACATGTGAAAATAGGTACGTCAGCATAAAAATGCCTGTGAGATACATAGGTTTTGTGAAAATAAGATTCATGACTTATGTTTGAGAAAATGTTTAGTCATGAACCTTGTTATTTGCTTTGTCTTTTAAATCATTTGAAAAACGATAAGATCAGATGATAAGTATAAATAAATGTAAGGTTAAATGAATAACCAAGTAAAATATGTTTGCATAAGATAAGTTGTTTATAAATCAATGTCTTGTGAAAAGTATGTTATTTGTATGAAATGTTCTATGTCTCAAACTGAAATGATTCAAATAACGTTACGACATGTAATACCATACAAACACTTATATATAGGAAGTACCAGCGGCGTATCCACCATGCTTGTATCATATTACACACGTATCGTTACTTAATCACTTAATCAAACTAAACCAGCCAATGTAAGAAGTCTATGTTTAAATCAATTGTCAAATGTATTAAATAATATGTCAAAGTGTTCATGTCAAGATGTAAATCATGTAGTATGTATAACCAAATGTCAAAAGTGTTTGTGTCAAATGTAAATCATGTCAAAATGTCTATGTCAAATATCCATGTCAAATGTTTATAGTCCAAAAGTAGTCAAGTAATGTATAACCAAAATGATATGTATGGTAAGTAAAATTTAGACTACTTAAACCATAAGTAAAAATGTACAAAACAATGTATTGAAGTAAAACTTGGTTTAAATCAAAGTTATGTTTTGTAAGATATATGCATGCTATACTGAATATGAACAGTTATGTGGTATTGTGAAAATTCATACATCCAAGCCTTGAGACAGACGGATAACTATGTAAAAGTGAGTTATCAAGAGAATATGTATTCGGATTCGGTCATTCCTTTCATCCCCTTTCCCTGGGATGTCCGGAACGGGATTTGTCAAGTCCTATGGTACCACTACCTACTAACGAACGGCATGATCGGTGTTAATGAATGTATAGTATAGTTTAAACAAACCAAATGTCATACCAAAATGTAAGCATGTTTTATGAAGATAATGTACCTAGTATGCTAGAGTAAACATACAGGGTAGAGCTGTAAAACAATGTGTCCATATGTTACTGGAACATATGCAACAGAGATGCAGTGTAAAACAATGTACTAAGTATGCAAAGTCATCATACAAAGTAGAAAAGTCATGTAAAACAATGTACTAAGTATGCAAAGTCATCATACAAAGCATAGAACACCATGAAATCATGTACTATAAATGTACTAATGAACATAGCAAGTATATGATGTGAAAACAGGAAAGCACGAAAGTAACAAGTAGGCACATGTGTTTCACCCCAAAACAGTTTGGAAAACAGTAAAAGAGGGGTCTATGTACTCACTTGAGATTGCTCGGAAGTCCTTGAGTAACAACCAAACAATGCTAGAGATCGCGGATATCAAACGGCACCTAATATAGGTAACTATGTTAATTAACCGGACCTAGATCGGAAGATCGGGTAGCATTAGGGTTTGTAAACCAAACGAGTGTAGAGACTCGTGTCATTTGGTTTAACAAAGCCTACATACTAAATGAAACCTAACATAATTGTTTACGACCCATTACGACCCGTTTAGGTAGCTTATGCTACTTTAACGCGTCGTTCGCGTGAAACGCGTTCGGACCGCCTAACTAGTCCTATGACAAGTGTTATATGCCTAAACATGTTACATAATCAGTTATGTGACAAAGGTTTAGGTTACATATGCTTAATTACCAATTATACATGAAAAGGGTATTCTGGTAATTTACCTAAGGCATATAAACTTCCTATCATACAACTACTTAAACGATGTGACCATAGGGTATAACCTCGGAAGGTTATGCCCTATACTAGGGTCACCTAATGTATTTGGTCGGATCTTAATGATCGACCAAACTGGGTCGGGTTCGAAGGTATAGGCGATTTATTAGATCGCCTACCCTACGACCCTAGACAACGTGGTAATCAGTGGGCATAGTCCCAAGGGACTATGACCAACGTGATTACACTCACGTTGCGAAGTTCAAACGAACTTCGCATTGACCATTACTGGTCAACGCTGAAAGTCAAACAAAGTTTGACTTTCTGACTCGAAAAGCAATAAAATAAGGAAAAGAACGAAAGAATACTTACGAAGGGTCCCCGAATGCTAATCCCGATTCAAGAATCTCAGGTATGAAACAATGGTTTCAACTTAGAGGTTCTCAAATCAGAATTCTAGTGATTTTAGCAATGGGGGGTATGGGGTATTTATAGGAATACCCGAACCGTTAAGATCGTTTCATGGAAAACGTGCCTTAATCCCATCCGTACATGTGTTGCAAAGTTATGGTGTTTAGGTGTTTAAATTCCATCCATACATGTGTTGCAAAGTTATGGTGCCAAAATTCCATCCTTATCCGCTGACTAAGCAAGTTAGAATGTGCGGTTGTGAATTAAACAACGGCTAATACATCGAATCTGGTCCCGAAAACGCAAAACTGAGTTTTCTGCATGTTTTCTGTCCAGCATAGGCAGTTGCATAGCGCGACTGGTAAAGCCTATAGGGCTCGCGCTACGCTAGCATGTACCAGCTTCAGAAAAGTTTCAAAATTTACAGTTTTGGTCCCTGTGGTGTTTTAAGGCCTTTTTCGATGCGTTTGAACCCCGTTAACCTCATTTCAAGGCTCTAAAATGAAGTTAAAGTATAGGGAACTCAAAACATGCTCAAAAATATGCCGGATGATGGTTCGTTTGGTCGTACGAACGCGATGTTCGCTTAATTACGACGGAATGCGCATAAGCGCGAAAAACGAACCAAATGACGTGACGAATGGATTTTTCTTATGGCGAACACTAAAATAAAATATTTTAGTGCTTACATAAATTTTTGGATGTCCGGATGTATTCAGAACGTAAGTTATGCGCGAAAATGCAAACTTGTGCACTTTTTGACACTTTTAGTCCCTGAATGACACAAAAGTTTATTTTAGCATACCGAACACCTCAAAGCCTATTTCTAAGCTATGTAAAGGATATTTATGGTATGTTTAACTTATGGTCATGTCCCGGAATGTCTGTTACAGTTCAAATTGGCATACTTTCGCAGTTTGTCAAATTTAGTCCCTGTAAGCGATTAAACTTTGATTTCACCACACCAAACCTTCCAAAACTTATATCTAAGTTATGTAAAGGTTATTTAAGGTATGTTAAGCCTATTTCACTATTCCGGAGTGTTCGTTGCATTAAACTGGTTATATTTACGCATCAGTGCGTGTATAACCTTCCAGAAAGCGATTTAGAGCTTGAAATCGAAACAAGAGTTGATATGTGCAATCGATACACATATTTTTACAAATCCCAAGTATGAAACACAATATTTCATTGGTTTGGCATTTGTTTGATGGTCGCAGTGACACGGGTGTCACAGTCTCCCCTACTTTAGGAAATTTCGTCCCGAAATTAATTCGTAGGAGTCTATTTGTGACTTTGTGTTAAATAACCATCAAAGATGAAGAAGACGTAATCCTGTAATTTCTCTTTAACGAACATTTTTCAGAAATGAAAAATGAACCGAGTTATTTTCAACAGGCATTCTTTAGAAACAAAAATGAACAGAATAGTCATTTTCCACAACATCTTCAGAAACAAAAATGAACAGAATAGTCATTTTACATCTTCAGAAACAAAAATGAACAGAATAGTCATTTTACATCTTCAGAAACAGAAATGAACGGAATAGTCATTTTACATCTTCAGAAACAGAAATGAACGGAATAGTCATTTTACATCTTCAGAAACAAAAATGAACGGAATAGTCATTTTACCTCTTCAGAAACAAAAATGAACGGAATAGTCATTTTACATCTTCAGAAACAAAAATGAACAGAATAGTCATTTTACATCTTCAGAAACAAAAATGAACAGAATAGTCATTTTACATCTTCAGAAACAAAAATGAACAGAATAGTCATTTTACATCTTCAGAAACAAAAATGAACGGAATAGTCATTTTACATCTTCAGAAACAAAAATGAACAGAATAGTCATTTTACATCTTCAGAAACAAAAATGAACGGAATAGTCATTTTACATCTTCAGAAACAAAAATGAACAGAATAGTCATTTTACATCTTCAGAAACAAAAATGAACGGAATAGTCATTTTACATCTTCAGAAACAAAAATGAACAGAACGAACTCTAGACACATGACAAAACTCACTGTGGTTTTCGTGCACTGAATTTCATAATTATGTATGCATCCATAATTACGCAATTCCTTGCATAGTCCGCACAATTTGTCTGAAATGTGAAGGGGAGGAAAAATCAAACCTGATGATGAGTGTGACTAAACTACCATAGGGTCCTTTTAACTAGATCGACAAAGGATCCTTTTAAATTAGGCCACCAAGGAGTCCTTTCAGCTATATCATCACATGATATTCCTAACCAGATTTTTGGATCAATCTGTTTACCTAGACCACTCAGGGGTCTAATTATGGAATGGTACAATATAATCCAAGGGACTTAACTACAACGTAAAAGCCCATTGAGGATTTAATATAGTACACAAAGATATGGAAGATTCTACGAGGATTTGGATGACAAGAATTTGGATCACACAAAAACATAAAAAGGGAACACATAAGCACATAATCACATAGTTGTTTAACTTGGTTATTAATTTGTTATCTTTGGACGCGGATACTTAAAGCACACCAGGAATCCAATTCGTGGATTTCATTTGGCACTTTAATCATTTCAAGAATCTATCTATGAAGATAGGATAATCTTAAAAGGAATTCGGCTTTATCCTTCTTGAATTTTGATGTACGTATTGAATCATACAAAGAATTCAATTAAGGACTCCGATGAATGATACCCATCCACAAGGATCTAATTATGAGGATAAAAAGATCCTACATGGATTTTTGGAGTTTGTGTAACGGGAGGTGTTCCGACACCTTGCACTAGGCGTGCTTACGTCGATACACAAGGTAGAAAGTTCATGAGGTTGAGGTGCCAGATATGTCAAGCGACATATGAAGCAGAGTTTGAAGGTTGAGCAGCAGCAGGATTTGCAACAGCTTTACTTTGGATTGCAAAGCGGCACATGTTAACCAAATGTCTCCATCGTCCACCGTGGGTACATTTGAAACAGGGTATTTGATTCAGATGATGCCAGTTGCATTGATTGCGCCAAGGAGCAGTTCCCTTATACGGCTTCATCCTTGAGACGAGTCATGGTAATAGCTAAATCAACGGTCTTCTGGAGTACGACGCCTATTTGTTGAGCAGTTGTAGCACCTGGTCCGGACACTCGAGTTTTGTTGAAATGAAAAGGCATAATGAAGAAAATGGAAGACATAGGAGGAAACAAGCCGAAGATAGTCAAAAGAGAATAACAACACATGAAGATTGTGACCATTTGTTTGTTACCAAAGGCAAACAAATGAGAAGGTGACTAATCAAAGTAAATCGGTCAATATAATGTATCGCGAAGACATGCTCGCCTATAAGTGAACACTCATCCCAAGAATTCCCAGGTAAGCACAACTGGTCTCGCGTCTGATGAGATGTATACGAAGTGCTTGCCTAGACAGAAAACCCAGAATACAGGCATTCACCCTTCCAGTTTGCACGTGTTCACATTATTTAAAACCCAAAACCTTGACGAGATTTTGAAAATTCAAAGGGTTTCAAAACCATATAATAGAGAGTTCAAAACCTAGTAATTAATCATCCTAGAACAGATGATTAGTTTTCAAAGCGGTTTTGAAATTTATGTTCTTGTTGTGGTCGTCGCCTAAGGATAGGCGACGGTATTGTTTTATGACTAAACGCAAGTAAACTCGCGTTAGGGTCCTAAGAAGGTTATAGACTAGGTCAAAGCATTACTAATAACCTAATTCCCTATAACCATTGGCTCTGATACCATCTTTTCTGTCACACCCCGACCGCGTAGAACAACAAATCGCGGCGGAAACATCGGGGCGTGTTGTAACAGAATTAATGTTTCACAACCATGGAAATTTAAGTTTCGTTTTATTGATTAAAAGTGTTACAATGTCTTAATCAAACAAGGAAAATACAACATAATTAACTAGTCTTGCATCTTTTATTGTCACTAAAGCCCAAGTCTGTCTATGTGTATCTTGATCATCTTATGCAACAGCTCCTGAAAACACATGTGAAAATAGGTACGTCAGCATAAAAATGCCTGTGAGATACATAGGTTTTGTGAAAATAAGATTCATGACTTATGTTTGAGAAAATGTTTAGTCATGAACCTTGTTATTTGCTTTGTCTTTTAAATCATTTGAAAAACGATAAGATCAGATGATAAGTATAAATAAATGTAAGGTTAAATGAATAACCAAGTAAAATATGTTTGCATAAGATAAGTTGTTTATAAATCAATGTCTTGTGAAAAGTATGTTATTTGTATGAAATGTTCTATGTCTCAAACTGAAATGATTCAAATAACGTTACGACATGTAATACCATACAAACACTTATATATAGGAAGTACCAGCGGCGTATCCACCATGCTTGTATCATATTACACACGTATCGTTACTTAATCACTTAATCAAACTAAACCAGCCAATGTAAGAAGTCTATGTTTAAATCAATTGTCAAATGTATTAAATAATATGTCAAAGTGTTCATGTCAAGATGTAAATCATGTAGTATGTATAACCAAATGTCAAAAGTGTTTGTGTCAAATGTAAATCATGTCAAAATGTCTATGTCAAATATCCATGTCAAATGTTTATAGTCCAAAAGTAGTCAAGTAATGTATAACCAAAATGATATGTATGGTAAGTAAAATTTAGACTACTTAAACCATAAGTAAAAATGTACAAAACAATGTATTGAAGTAAAACTTGGTTTAAATCAAAGTTATGTTTTGTAAGATATATGCATGCTATACTGAATATGAACAGTTATGTGGTATTGTGAAAATTCATACATCCAAGCCTTGAGACAGACGGATAACTATGTAAAAGTGAGTTATCAAGAGAATATGTATTCGGATTCGGTCATTCCTTTCATCCCCTTTCCCTGGGATGTCCGGAACGGGATTTGTCAAGTCCTATGGTACCACTACCTACTAACGAACGGCATGATCGGTGTTAATGAATGTATAGTATATTTTAAACAAACCAAATGTCATACCAAAATGTAAGCATGTTTTATGAAGATAATGTACCTAGTATGCTAGAGTAAACATACAGGGTAGAGCTGTAAAACAATGTGTCCATATGTTACTGGAACATATGCAACAGAGATGCAGTGTAAAACAATGTACTAAGTATGCAAAGTCATCATACAAAGTAGAAAAGTCATGTAAAACAATGTACTAAGTATGCAAAGTCATCATACAAAGCATAGAACACCATGAAATCATGTACTATAAATGTACTAATGAACATAGCAAGTATATGATGTGAAAACAGGAAAGCACGAAAGTAACAAGTAGGCACATGTGTTTCACCCCAAAACAGTTTGGAAAACAGTAAAAGAGGGGTCTATGTACTCACTTGAGATTGCTCGGAAGTCCTTGAGTAACAACCAAACAATGCTAGAGATCGCGGATATCAAACGGCACCTAATATAGGTAACTATGTTAATTAACCGGACCTAGATCGGAAGATCGGGTAGCATTAGGGTTTGTAAACCAAACGAGTGTAGAGACTCGTGTCATTTGGTTTAACAAAGCCTACATACTAAATGAAACCTAACATAATTGTTTACGACCCATTACGACCCGTTTAGGTAGCTTATGCTACTTTAACGCGTCGTTCGCGTGAAACGCGTTCGGACCGCCTAACTAGTCCTATGACAAGTGTTATATGCCTAAACATGTTACATAATCAGTTATGTGACAAAGGTTTAGGTTACATATGCTTAATTACCAATTATACATGAAAAGGGTATTCTGGTAATTTACCTAAGGCATATAAACTTCCTATCATACAACTACTTAAACGATGTGACCATAGGGTATAACCTCAGAAGGTTATGCCCTATACTAGGGTCACCTAATGTATTTGGTCGGATCTTAATGATCGACCAAACTGGGTCGGGTTCGAAGGTATAGGCGATTTATTAGATCGCCTACCCTACGACCCTAGACAACGTGGTAATCAGTGGGCATAGTCCCAAGGGACTATGACCAACGTGATTACACTCACGTTGCGAAGTTCAAACGAACTTCGCATTGACCATTACTGGTCAACGCTGAAAGTCAAACAAAGTTTGACTTTCTGACTCGAAAAGCAATAAAATAAGGAAAAGAACGAAAGAATACTTACGAAGGGTCCCCGAATGCTAATCCCGATTCAAGAATCTCAGGTATGAAACAATGGTTTCAACTTAGAGGTTCTCAAATCAGAATTCTAGTGATTTTAGCAATGGGGGGTATGGGGTATTTATAGGAATACCCGAACCGTTAAGATCGTTTCATGGAAAACGTGCCTTAATCCCATCCGTACATGTGTTGCAAAGTTATGGTGTTTAGGTGTTTAAATTCCATCCATACATGTGTTGCAAAGTTATGGTGTTTAGGTGTTTAAATTCCATCCATACATGTGTTGCAAAGTTATGGTGCCAAAATTCCATCCTTATCCGCTGACTAAGCAAGTTAGAATGTGCGGTTGTGAATTAAACAACGGCTAATACATCGAATCTGGTCCCGAAAATGCAAAACTGAGTTTTCTGCATGTTTTCTGTCCAGCATAGGCAGTTGCATAGCGCGACTGGTAAAGCCTATAGGGCTCGCGCTACGCTAGCATGTACCAGCTTCAGAAAAGTTTCAAAATTTACAGTTTTGGTCCCTGTGGTGTTTTAAGGCCTTTTTCGATGCGTTTGAACCCCGTTAACCTCATTTCAAGGCTCTAAAATGAAGTTAAAGTATAGGGAACTCAAAACATGCTCAAAAATATGCCGGATGATGGTTCGTTTGGTCGTACGAACGCGATGTTCGCTTAATTACGACGGAATGCGCATAAGCGCGAAAAACGAACCAAATGACGTGACAATGGATTTTTCTTATGGCGAACACTAAAATAAAATATTTTAGTGCTTACATAAATTTTTGGATGTCCGGATGTATTCAGAACGTAAGTTATGCGCGAAAATGCAAACTTGTGCACTTTTTGACACTTTTAGTCCCTGAATGACACAAAAGTTTATTTTAGCATACCGAACACCTCAAAGCCTATTTCTAAGCTATGTAAAGGATATTTATGGTATGTTTAACTTATGGTCATGTCCCGGAATGTCTGTTACAGTTCAAATTGGCATACTTTCGCAGTTTGTCAAATTTAGTCCCTGTAAGCGATTAAACTTTGATTTCACCACACCAAACCTTCCAAAACTTATATCTAAGTTATGTAAAGGTTATTTAAGGTATGTTAAGCCTATTTCACTATTCCGGAGTGTTCGTTGCATTAAACTGGTTATATTTACGCATCAGTGCGTGTATAACCTTCCAGAAAGCGATTTAGAGCTTGAAATCGAAACAAGAGTTGATATGTGCAATCGATACACATATTTTTACAAATACCAAGTATGAAACACAATATTTCATTGGTTTGGCATTTGTTTAATGGTCGCAGTGACACGGGTGTCACAGTATGTATGTTTGTATGTCTCTATACACGTATTTACAAATGTATGTAAGCGTGTATGCACCTACGTATGTATGTTTATAAGTATGTGAGCAAGTATATGCATATATATGAAGGTATGTATGTGAGTAGGCATGTATGAGTTAGGCATGTTGTAAGTAGGGATGTATGTATGTATGTATGTATATATGTATAATGTTATGAGTATATGTAATGATGTAGGTATGTGTGTATGTAAATACGTATGTAATGATGTAGATGTGTTTACATGTGGGTATGTACGTATGTATGTAATTGGTTATATGTGAACGTATGTATATGTATAAGTATGTATGAAAGTAGGTACGCATGTATCCAATGAAACTGAGTACTAACGATAATATTAGCGTGCCTGGTGAATGAAGTGTAACGCAGGAATAGCAAAGAAGTCTCACCACGGATTTTATAATTAGATGGAAAGCTGGGATGTAAAGAGTTAATGGAACGAAAAGTAAACGTGAATAAATCTTGTATGTTTATAATGCGTACTAATGTTATGAATCTTATGTGGTGAGCGCAGGTAGTACGAGTCATGAGGATCATCAAGGAATAGAGATCGATGATCGAGTCACAAGACAAATTGTACGGGAACGTTGGTGTATGAAATTTAGATAACCCATGTTATGTTTTTAATTGTAAATGAGTCGATTGATGACTTCATGTGAAAAAGTTATGATAAAATGAAGATTTAAGTAAGTCAAGGTATTTATAAGGAAAGAAATTTTATGGCATGAACTTCCGCTGCGATTTTTTTGTCAAATACGAACTAGGGCCTTACAGCTCACTAACCATATATCCAAGGAATTGGACTTCCCGAAGCCAAAATTCACACTTTGAAAACTTGGCGTAAAGCTTTTCTTGTTGAAGAAGTTTAAGAATACAACGAAGATGCTTCTAATGATCAGCTTGATTCTTTGAATAAATGAGGATGTCATCAATGAAGAAGATGACAAACTTGTCCAAGTAGGGTTTGCAAACGCGATTCATGAGGTCCATGAAATGCTGCTGGTGCATTAGTGAGCCCGAACGGCATCACTAAGAACTCGTAGTGACCATAACGAGTTCTAAATGTAGTCTTAGGTACATCTTCAGTTCTAACCTTGAGTTGCTGATACCTTGTTCTCAAATCGATTTTTGAGAGACGCTTGCCCTTTGGAGTTGGTCGAATAAGTTGTCGATCCTTATTTGATACTGGTTTCTCATGAAACCATAAATTTTCATTGATCTGTCTATCATTATGTGATAACGCGTCTCGACTTATAGGCAAAACATATCCTTAAATCACTAGTGTGGGTCACATTGCGAGCTCCACTAAGCTCCTTAAATAGGTTTTAGCTTATAAGCTATTGACCTTTGATGTATTCGATTTCCTCGAATGATCCTATATGTCCAGAGCTTAACTAGCCCGTTGTATAAAAATTTCAGCACACCCTCATTAGGGTGATACTTTCAATTGAACCTTATTCCTTATTAAGGACTTAAGAGGGTTGCGACTTTCATCAATCCGAAATTTTTCTGCCGATTACTGGCAACTTTCAGACGATTATGAATTTGTATGATCTTATTCGTTGTTTCCAAGGCAACTTTCAGATCCTGTTAATTGGACTTACCAATCTTCTGTCTTAACAATAGATGTTTAACTTTCTATCTATACAAGGTCTCCAAAGGAGCAACCTTGATACTTACATACTAACTATTAGTTACAGGAGAGCTTATTTAAGGTGGGGTAATCTTTCCAATTACAGCTTAAAACCAATCTTAAGGAATAGCTAATCCTTACAGCTAGTCGAACAATTCGACGATCCTGGGCAGCTGATGGTGATTCTTAATTGTTGCCTAAATAGGGTTGCGGTAATCAATACATAAGCAAAATGAACCGTCTTTCTTAATTAATAATACCGAACTCTCAGAATATTGAGTTAGGCTTTATGAACCTCTATCTTAAAACTCACTTAATCAGGGTTTCGATTCTTCCAATGATGGTACTAGCCGTCCTGGAGATTTCATGATAATGCAGCCCTATGCGGGATGTAAATCTTAACTCTACTTGTCTTCGGAGGTAAACAGGGTACTTCTTTGGAGAAGACAGTCAAGACGCAAGGAGATTACAGAGATTTCCCAAATCTCAAGCCGCCTGTGCCAGATAAATGATGTGACAACTGGCACCAAACCGGTAATTTCCGTACACTTTAATTATTATTTAATGACTGCAATTATGTGCTTAAATGTCAACATTGACTGATTACATGCTAAATAAGTGAATTCATGCACGTTTTATACTACAAAATATTGCTTTATGCATAAACGAGAACGTTGCGTCAGAAATACTAGTAAACTCACCGGTAAGACACACTGTGTCAACAGAACTACAGAAAGCAGTCAGACATTAGAATTGAGGCCTAGGTGTAGGTCCAATGACAAGAATACATTAAAACCCAAGAATACATACAAGGGTTATATATAGACATTACGGAAGCTAAAATAAGCACTAAAAAGCACCCGAAACGCACTTTAAGTGTAGAATTCCAGTAAATTCAGCTATAATCAGCATTATGATGCTGAAATATTACGCAGAAATTATGATTTATCATCCAGAATACTTCCCTAAGGGTCGGGAAGTGAAAGTGTTACAAAAGAGCACTTAAAAGACACTAAACGGTGCAATTTAGCACTTTAACGAACCGGTATCCAACCGAACAACCGGACATTACCCGGAACACCAAACTAATGCTAGAAGCATTGTTTTTATTTTTCCGAGCTAGTTAGGGTCCCCGAACACCCTAACACACTATATATTACAAAACACACTTAACACTAAATTTAATACTTGACATATAACTAGAAGAAGTAACTTGGGATTGAAACTCAACTAAACCCCCCCCCCCCCATGGCCGGTTCTAGACAAGGGGGTACACACCCCTTGATTTCTTTTAATTTAATATTTTAATTGATATGTTGTGTTGATATTGGACATATTACACATTGGTAGAACCCTTAAAATGGATATAAGTATAACACTTGGAGACCTTAACTTCATAAGCTCATTACACATTCAACACCACTTCTCTCCTTCTCTTCTTCTTGCTTGTGGCCGAACCCACACACAACCACCATCAACATCATTCAAACTTCCTCAATCATTCTAAGAGCATCCAAGGGTGTTAAAGTGCATACAACGAAGCTCGGTGTGTTCGGAAGTTGAAGGACCACTCTCATCTTCTTTTATCCACCACATTTCTTCTCTTGAACATCCCTAGCCTTGAGCTAGTGGTAAGAACATCATACACTCCATTTTACATCTTATTTAGGTGGTTAAAGAATGATATATGACGTTAATCTTGAAGAACACTAAGTTACATAAGAAGTAAACATGAACATAAGCTTTAAATATGAAGAAACTTGATGTACATGAGTTGTTATGCTTGTTAGTTATTGTTTGTTGGTAGAAATGATGTTGGTCATCATGTAATCTTGCTAGATCATGATTTAAAACATAATCTAGCAAGGTGAGAGGATGAACATGTTTAAAGATGATGGATCATCCTCACAAAAGTTCATGAACTTGAAGTAATATAAAGTGTCTTGTAAAATGATGAACAAAGAGGGTTTAAAGTCTTGTAAATCTAAATATTTCAAGGGTGATTTACCAAGAAACCAAGTTAAAAATACAAATTTCACTAAACCTTGGTTCTTACATAAATAAACATTATTTTTAGTGGTTAATAAAGTAAAGATATGCATGTCTAACAAGAAAAACACAAGAAGTAACATTTTTAGAAAAAATGAACATAAGTTGTAAAGAATCATATTCTTTAAAAATGAAGTTTTTAAAGAAGCAATCACACTTTAAAGGGTAACAAGACTTACTAAACACACTAGTAAGTTACTACACATTTTCATAAATTTTCAAGTTCATGAAATAGAGAAATTTATGTATATTGTTGATGATTGTTGTTGAAACTGATTGATAATGATTTTTGAAAGAAAATAAACACATGTTTTGAAAACATGGGAAACCTCCACTTTTAGGGGAACTCTGTCAAAATTTCTATAAATTTTGACACTTAGAAAAATATAAGTTCTGAGAAACTTATTCCCTAAAAATGTGTCTATAAAATATTACCAAGGTTTCCCTAATTTTTGGTAATAAGAAATGATGATATCTTCAAGATTTAAAATTTATATTAAGTATGTATATTTTTGAGGAAAATATATGTATTTATTGGTCACCAAACTTTGTGCTAAGTGTATGTAGTATGTATTATACGTGATAGTGTATTAGGATTTGAAAATACACTAATTACTCATGAGAAGTAAAAACACAAAATACACATACAACATACAAGATACATAATTCGGGTGCAAAATACAAAAAACTTATATTTATTTTTGAGAAAATAATATAAGTAAGACACTTAGTTAAAAATATAAAATATTTTTAACACAAGAATATATACTTAAAAGATAGTGACTTGTACTTGTGCGATACAAGTCTAGTGACTAACGTTAAGAAAACACGTATAGGTCACGACGTTAATTAAGAAAATCCGGTGAAGTTTACGACGCAAGGAACGCAAATTTGTGAGTTCATGCTCCCCCTTTTCTTTAACTGTTTTCAGTTTTATAACTTCGGGGGTGAAATACATGTTACAATGCTTATAAATGGTATGATACAAAAACAAGAAGCACTCTTGGTGAGAACGAGTACCAAGTATGATGCGCTTTGAGAATACAAGAATACAAGAAGCACTCTTGGTGAGAACGAGTACCAAGTATGATGCGTTTTGAGAAATGATACGAGAAATCGTGTCACGAATAGGGTACCGTAAGCACCATTAATCAACAATATACCTAGACCGCAGAACAAAAGGTTAGATCTAACGGGTGTCGGGCAGCCACACTCTTGGTGAGAACGAGTACCAAGCAGTGCTTTTGTGTCTCAGAATATGCAATCTAGAAAAATGCCTAAGGTTTGGTGACTTCCTATGTCGTGTCACATGTTAATGGCCTTGCAACCCATTAACAACCCTGATACATACAAGAATACTTTATTTATACAAGAATCATACCATAAGAATACTTGATTTTACATGAGTACGTGGTGTACACAAGAATACTGGATTTACACAATATACCAACTATGTTTTTGTACAAAGTATACAAACGTGAAATACAAAAACTGCATGAATTCACACCAACATTATGTTGACGTTTTTCCAAAACTCACATGTATTTCAGGTAACTAGAAGTGGATGTGCGCGCGGCCTTACTCATGCTTGTGGATGTCGCTTATGTTTATCTTTAAATAAAGTTGTAAACTTTTTAAGACAATGTTTTATGCTATCTCACGATGTAAACGCTAACTTATGTTTTCAAATTATGAAATGTTTGGTATTTGAAGATATTTTTATGAGCATGTAGAATGTTTACTAATTGTATGCAATGAAAACCTTTCATGATCACACCTCGTGCTTCCGCCGCAGAAAGGGGTGTGACAGATTGGTATCAGAGCTGCGATTGTAGTGAACCAGGATTCCTTCTCGAGTCTAGTCTACAATCTCTAGGATCCTTTCATGAAAACAATTTTTCAAAAGTTTTCATTGCATAAAATGTCCCGCGACATCCACTACCTGAAACTGTTTACAAAGAGTAAAGAAAAGACACTACGAGACTTAGGGTGCACATGAGTAGCACTTGTTGTTGACTAGAAATTACTCGCAATTATGTGTGATAATTAGCCTATATACACATACTAGAAGTAGAATGTCACAAGTACACGTGACTTTACCTGAAAGCGATGGCCCATCTGAAGGAAGAGATACGAGGATGAAATGAATTGTGAGGACTGTGCAAGGAGTTACGTAATTATGGATGCATACATAATTATGGAATTCAGCGCACAGAAACCACAGCAAGTCTTGTCACGTGTAGATTCCCTCAGTGCAAGCCTACTAAGTACTCTGCTAGAGTAATAATTGTTTGACGTCACTTATGTGGTATATACCTGTGAATATATATGCTACTACTGTCTAGTATGACGATATCAAACAAATGTTTAACCCTGTTGTGTTATGTTCTGTCAGAACATGGCACCCAGGAAAGCTGTGAATGCTCGCAATGATGATCAACCTCCTCCTCCCCCACTGCCAAGAACTGCTGAAGAGCTGAACACCCTACTGGAAGAAAGGATCTCCGCTGCTATCGCCCAATACGAGGCAAACCGAACTCAAGACAGTGGCGGCCCAAGCAACGCTAGATGTAATGGGAACGGAGATTCCTCTGGAGGCAATGCAGCTCCAGTAACCTTAAGACGATTTGCTAAGCATGGAGAAATTTATGAACAGTCTTTGTTTCATTATTTCTTCGATTGCTCACGTGTGAATTGGTTGAATCAATTCCAGGCTGCACTTTCAAACAGTTTCTCAACTACAAGCCGATGAACTACGACGGCACAGGAGGTGCAGTAGCGTTTGTACGCTGGACGGAGAAGACTGAAGCTACTATCCGTATGAGCAAGTGTACTGCAGATCAGCAAGTCACTTTTGCTACTGGGTTGTTTGTCGATGAAGCTCTGACTTGGTGGAACTTACAAGTCCAAACCTTGGGCGATGATGCCGCTTATGGCCTAACTTGGGATGAACAGAAGGAAAGAATGAGAGAGAAGTATTGCTCTCGTGCTGAACTCCAAAGGCTGGAAACGGAGTTCTGGTACTTGACTATGGAAGGTGCTGATATTAATGGTTATACTCGAAGGTTCCACGATCTGTCTAGAGTGCTTCCCTACATGGTGACTCCCGAATTCAAGCGCGTTGAACGCTACATTTGGGGATTGGCCTCAGAATTCCGTGGCATGGTAACTTCGGCCAAACCTCAAACAATCACAGAGGCTGTAACTCTGGCTGTCAGCCTTACTGAAGATTGTGTTCGTATGAAGAAGCTATCACTGAACCCAACAGAAAAGACTGAGATGCATGCTGAGTCGTCCGACGACAAGAAAAGGAAACATGCAAACCTGAATCAAGCAACTCACAACAACAAGGGTTTCAGTAAGAAGCGCGACACTAACCCGCCTCAGGAGACGAAAACCCATGCAACCAAAGGATACCAAGGCACCATGCCTAAATGCCAAAAATGTAAGTATCATCATGAAGGAGCTTGTCGCATTCCAAGGTGCGACAAATGTGGTAGGTAGGGTCATCAAACAGAAGACTGTTGGGGAAAAGGAAAGAACCGGAATGGAAATGGTGCTGGTAACAAGAATGGTAACGGGAAGGGGCGGAACCAAGGATGCTTCAGCTGTGGAAGCAATTATCATTTCATGAAACATTGCCCAAAGGGAAACAATGCTCAGGACCGAGCATTTGTGATTGGAGCAAAGAACGCACGCGAGGACCCTAACGTGGTCACCGGTACATTTCTTATTAACAATCACTTTGCATCCATATTATTTGACACTGGCGCCGATTATAGCTTCATGTCTGTGGAATTTAAACGCATGCTTTAAATAGAATCTAGTAGATTAGAAATTCCTTATTCTATAGAACTAGCCAATGGTAAACTTGTTGAATCGGGCGAAGTCGTTAGAGGCTGCTCATTAGAACTTGGTGAACGAAATTTTAGCATCGACCTCTTACCTATTCAATTGGGTAGCTTCGATGTAGTAGTCGGAATGGACTGGTTGTCCAAGAACAAAGCTGAAGTTATTTGTCACGAGAAAATCATTTGCATCCCGTTGGAGAATGATGAAACTCTCATCGTGCATGGAGAAAAACGAGACGCGCCTCTTCGAATCATCAGTTGTATGAAGGCACAAAAGTGCTTAAGGAAAGGATGTGTTGCTTTCCTAGCACACGTTGTAGATAAGCAGGCTGAGGAGCTGAAACTCGAAGACATTCCTGTGGTGAAGGAATTTCCTGATGTTTTTCCCGAAGATCTGCCAGGACTACCTCCGCAATGACAAGTCGAATTTCGCATAGACTTGGTTCCAGGAGCCACTCCTGTAGCCAAGGCTCCCTATCGACTTGCACCATCCGAGATGCAAGAATTATCTACACAACTCCAGGAGTTGTTGGATAAAGGATTCATAAGGCCAAGCTTCTCACCCTGGGGAGCTCCAGTATTATTCGTAAAGAAGAAGGATGGAACACTGCGGATGTGTATCGATTACAGAGAACTGAACAAGCTCACGATCAAGAATCGGTATCCA
The DNA here is from genome assembly GCA_030545235.1 of Helianthus tuberosus. Classification (NCBI taxonomy): domain Eukaryota; kingdom Viridiplantae; phylum Streptophyta; class Magnoliopsida; order Asterales; family Asteraceae; genus Helianthus; species Helianthus tuberosus. Next base: position 33,307,616 of record CM060430.1, read on the forward strand.
CTACCGAGGATTGATGACTTATTTGATCAGTTGCAAGGATCAAGCTACTATTCCAAGATCGACCTTCGATCTGGATACCATCAGTTAAGGATACAAGAAGAAAGCGTACCAAAGACCGCATTCCGAACGCGTTATGGGCACTACGAGCTTCTTGTGATGCCATTCGGACTGACAAACGTGCCAGCAGTCTTTATGGATCTGATGAACCGCGTATGCAAACCATATCTTGATAAATTCGTGATTGTATTTATCGATGATATCCTGATTTACTCGCGAACGAAAGAAGAGCCCGAGCAACACCTCAGAACCATTTTGGAACTACTGAAGAAAGAGAAGCTTTATGCAAAGTTCTCAAAATGCGAATTCTGGATTCGCGAAGTACAATTTCTTGGTCACGTTGTGAATGAGAAGGGCATTCATGTAGAACTATCCAAGATTGAAGCAATAAAGAATTGGGAAGCCCCCAAAACCCCAACTGAAGTTTGACAATTTTTAGGCTTAGCGGGCTATTATCGACGGTTTATTGAGAATTTCTCAAAGATAGCTCAACCGCTAACTGCCCTTACGCAGAAAGACAAAAAGTATGACTAGGGTGGCAAGAAGGAAGAAGCCTTCCAACTACTCAAAAACAAGCTATGCGATGCACCAATACTATCATTACCTGAAGGCACTGAAGACTTCGTGGTATACTGCGACGCTTCACGAAAAGGTTTGGGTTGCGTGCTCATGCAACGCCAGAAAGTCATCGCTTATGCTTTAAGACAATTAAAGGTACATGAAAGGAATTATACCACGCACGACTTGGAACTCGGCGCGGTGGTATTCGCCTTGAAGATTTGGCGACATTATTTATATGGTACTCGATGTACAATCTTCATAGATCACAAAAGCTTACAACACATATTTGATCAGAAGGAATTGAATATGCGTCAGAGGCGATGGGTTGAGTTGCTGAACGATTATGACTGTGAGATTAAGTACCATCCTGGAAAGGCAAACGTTGTGGCAGACGCTTTAAGTCGAAAAGAAAGGGTTAAGACCCTAAGGGTTCGAGCATTAGAAATGACAATTTGAACGAACCTCACTGCTCATATTCGTGATGCACAACAAGAAGCCCTTAAAATGGAAAACCGTAAAGCAGAATACCTACGGGGTATGTTGAAATACATGGTGCCAAACGAAGAGGGAGCCTTATACTTCAAGAAGCGTATTTGGGTTCCACTCTATGGCGGTATTCGAGAAGTCATCCTTGATGAAGCACATAAATCGAGATACTCGATCCATCCAGGATCGAACAAGATGTATCAAGACTTGAAAGAATACTACTGGTGGCCAAGACTTAAAAGCGATGTTGCTGTTTACGTTGGAAAGTGCTTAACCTGTGCTAAGGTTAAGGCCGAATACCAGAAACCGTCTGGCCTACTACAACAACCAGCGATACCCATGTGGAAGTGGGAGCAAATATCGATGGACTTCATAACGAAGTTACCCAGGACCCCTAGAGGGCACGATATGATATGGGTAATAGTAGATCGGTTAACGAAGTCTGCGCACTTCCTACCGATTCGAGAAAAAGACAGCACTGGAAAGCTTGCTGAGATATACTTAAGAGAAATTGTGGCACGTCATGGAGTGCCAATCTCAATTATTTCAGACAGAGATGGACGTTTTGTCTCAAGAATCTGGAAATCCTTTCAGGAAGCCTTTGGATCTCAGTTAGATCTAAGCACGGCATTCCATCCACAAACAGACGGCCAGAGCGAACGGACTATACAAACGTTAGAAGATATGCTTCGCGCATGTGTCATGGATCTTGGCGGCAGCTGGGATACTCACCTACCTTTAGTTGAGTTTTCCTACAATAACAGTTATCATACAAGCATAAAAGTCGCACCGTTCGAAGCTCTGTATGGCCGCAAGTGCCGATCACCCTTATGTTGGGCAGACGCTGGAGATAAACGTATGGTTGGTCCTGAACTTGTACAAGAGACAACCGACAAGATCATACAGATCTGAGAACGCATTAAGGCGGCTCGAGATCGACAAAAGAGCCACGCTGATCAAAGACGAAAACCATTAGAATTCGAGGTGGGAGACAAAGTGTTGTTAAAGGTCTCACCTTGGAAGGGCGTAGTAAGATTTGGAAAGCGTGGAAAGCTGAACCCACGATACATCGGACCATTCAGAATCTTGGAAAGAATTGGTACCGTGGCATACAAGTTGGAATTACCGGAAGAACTTAATGGAGTACATGATACGTTCCATGTATCCAACCTCAAGAAGAGTCCAACAGAAGAAGACGTGATCATCCCTGCAGATGAAGTACATATTGATGACGCCCTCCGATTTACAGAACAACCCGTTGAGGTTACCGACTGGAAAGTCAACAAGACCAGGAGGAGCAGTGTAAAACTTGTCAAAGTACGTTAGAACTCTAAGCACGGACCCGAGTACACGTGGGAACGTGAAGACCAGTTCAAAGAAAAGTATCCCCAACTGTTCAAGAAGACTCCTGCGAGAGTTAGCTCAGCCTGAATTTCGGGACGAAATTCTTTTAACGGGGGGAGACTGTGACAACTGGCACCAAACCGGTAATTTCTGTACACTTTAATTATTATTTAATGACTGCAATTATGTGCTTAAATGTCAACATTGACTGATTACATGCTAAACAAGTGAATTCATGCACGTTTTATACTACAAAATATTGCTTTATGCATAAATGAGAACGTTGCGTCAGAAATACTAGTAAACTCACTGGTAAGACACACTGTGTCAACAGAACTGCAGAAAGCAGTCAGACATTAGAATTGAGGCCTAGGTGTAGGTCCAATGACAAGAATACATTAAAACCCAAGAATACATACAAGGGTTATATATAGACATTACGGAAGCTAAAATAAGCACTAAAAAGCACCCGAAACGCACTTTAAGTGCAGAATTCCAGTAAATTCAGCTATAATCAACATTATGACGCAGAAATTATGATTTATCATCCAGAATACTTCCCTAAGGGTCGGGAAGTGAAAGTGTTACAAAAGAGCACTTAAAAGACACTAAACAGTGCAATTTAGCACTTTAACGAACCGGTATCCAACCGAACAACCGGACATTACCCGGAACATCAAACTAATGCTAGAAGCATTGTTTTTATTTTTCTGAGCTAGTTAGGGTCCCCGAACACCCTAACACACTATATATTACTAAACACACTTAACACTAAATTTAATACTTGACATATAACTAGAAGAAGTAACTTGGGATTGAAACTCAACTAAACTAAACCCCCCCCCCCCCCATGACCGGTTCTAGACAATGGGGTACACACCCCTTGATTTCTTTTAATATTTTAATTGATATGTTGTGTTGATATTGGACATATTACACATTGGTAGAACCCTTAAAATGGATATAAGTATAACACATGGAGACCTTAACTTCATAAGCTCATTACACATTCAACACCACTTCTCTCCTTCTCTTCTTCTTGCTTGCGGCCGAACCCACACACAACCACCATCAACATCATTCAAACTTCCTCAATCATTCTAAGAGCATCCAAGGGTGTTAAAGTGCATACAACGAAGCTCGGTGTGTTCGGAAGTTGAAGGACCACTCTCATCTTCTTTTATCCACCACATTTCTTCTCTTGAACATCCCTAGCCTTGAGCTAGTGGTAAGAACATCATACACTCCATTTTACATCTTATTTAGGTGGTTAAAGAATGATATATGACGTTAATCTTGAAGAACACTAAGTTACATAAGAAGTAAACATGAACATAAGCTTTAAATATGAAGAAACTTGATGTACATGAGTTGTTATGCTTGTTAGTTATTGTTTGTTGGTAGAAATGATGTTGGTCATCATGTAATCTTGCTAGATAATGATTTAAAAAATAATCTAGCAAGGTGAGAGGATGAATATGTTTAAAGATGATGGATCATCCTCACAAAAGTTCATGAACTTGAAGTAATATAAAGTGTCTTGTAAAATGATGAACAAAGAGGGTTTAAAGTCTTGTAAATCTAAATATTTCAAGGGTGATTTACCAAGAAACCAAGTTAAAAATACAAGTTTCACTAAACCTTGGTTCTTACATAAATAAACATTATTTTTAGTGGTTAATAAAGTAAAGATATGCATGTCTAACAAGAAAAACACAAGAAGTAACATTTTTAGAAAAAATGAACATAAGTTGTAAAGAATCATATTCTTTAAAAATGAAGTTTTTAAAGAAGCAATCACACTTTAAAGGGTAACAAGACTTACTAAACACACTAGTAAGTTACTACACATTTTCATAAATTTTCAAGTTCGTGAAATAGAGAAATTTATGTATATTGTTGATGATTGTTGTTGAAACTGATTGATGATGATTTTTGAAAGAAAATAAACACATGTTTTGAAAACATGGGAAACCTCCACTTTTAGGGGAAACTCTGTCAAAATTTCTATAAATTTTGACACTTAGAAAAATATAAGTTCTGAGAAACTTATTCCCTAAAAATGTGTCTAGAAAATATTACCAAGGTTTCCCTAATTTTTGGTAATAAGAAATGATGATATCTTCAAGATTTAAAATTTATATTAAGTATGTATATTTTTGAGGAAAATATATGTATTTATTGGTCACCAAACTTTGTGCTAAGTGTATGTAGTATGTATTATACATGATAGTGTATTAGGATTTGAAAATACACTAATTACTCATGAGAAGTAAAAACACAAAAATACACATACAACATACAAGATACATAATTCGGGTGCAAAATACAAAAAGCTTATATTTATTTTTGAGAAAATAATATAAGTAAGACACTTAGTTAAAAATATAAAATATTTTTAACACAAGAATATATACTTAAAAGATAGTGACTTGTACTTGTGCGATACAAGTCTAGTGACTAACGTTAAGAAAACACGTATAGGTCATGACGTTAATTAAGCAAATCCGGTGAAGTTTACGACGCAAGGAACGCAAATTTGTGAGTTCATGCTCCCCCTTTTCTTTAACTGTTTTCAGTTTTATAACTTCGGGGGTGAAATACATGTTACAATGCTTATAAATGGTATGATACAAAAACAAGAAGCACTCTTGGTGAGAACGAGTACCAAGTATGATGCGTTTTGAGAATACAAGAATACAAGAAGCACTCTTGGTGAGAATGAGTACCAAGTATGATGAGTTTTGAGAAATGATACGAGAAATCGTGTCACGAATAGGGTACCGTAAGCACCATTAATCAACAATATACCTAGACCGCAGAACAAAAGGTTAGATCTAACGGGTGTCGGGCAGCCACACTCTTGGTGAGAACAAGTACCAAGTAGTGCTTTTGTGTCTCAGAATATGCCAACTAGAAAAATGCCTAAGGTTTGGTGACTTCCTATGTCGTGTCACATGTTAATGGACTTGCAACCCATTAACAACCCTGATACATACAAGAATACTTTATTTATACAAGAATCATACCATAAGAATACTTTTTTTATACATGAACACTTGATTTTACATGAGTACGTGGTGTACACAAGAATACTGGATTTACACAATATACCAACTATGTTTTTGTACAAAGTATACAAACGTGAAATACAAAAACTGCATGAAGTCACACCAACATTATGTTGACGTTTTTGCAAAACTCACATGTATTTCAGGTAACTAGAAGTGGATATGCGCGCGGCCTTACTCATGCTTGTGGATGTCGCTTATGTTTATCTTTAAATAAAGTTGTAAACTTTTTAAGAAAATGTTTTATGCTATCTCGCGATGTGAACGCTAACTTATGTTTTCAAATTATGAAATGTTTGGTATTTGAAGATATTTTTATGAGCATGTAGAATGTTTACTAATCGTATGCAATGAAAACCTTTCATGATCACACCTCGTGCTTCCGCCGTAGAAAGGGGTGTGACAAATGACACATTTTCTTTATAAGTCAACGGATTCCTTAATCAGAGACACGTACTTGGACAATTTCTACATTGGATATCTTCTTTGAATACCACTAGCCGACTCTAGTACCATATGATTATCAGGATATCTTAGTGGTTCCATACATTAAACCTCCATACTGATCAGGCATGGAAGCAATCTATGGGATGTACTAGGATACGCCAATCCTCATATGGCTCCTTTATCGAGCATAGTCTGATGATATTATTAATATGTACTACCTCTGGTATTCATCAGGTAGTTCAGGCATTTCCCTTCTTAGCATCTTCAGGCTTCTTGGTTTTATTTGGGCAATTAGTTTTGATGTGCCCTATTTCATTGCAACCATAGCAGGTTGTGTCCTTTATGTCTTGGCACTCCAAAGTTTTGTGCGCTTCCTTATTACAAATTCCACAAGGCTTAGCTTGTAATTCTAAAGTGCCTTTCCCTTTAGTCGCCTTCTTTGGGCAGCGAGTCTTTATATGTCCTTTCTCGCCACAACCATAGCATGTGGCGTCTTTCAAGTCCATGCATTCATGAGTCTTGTGATCTGTCTTCTTACAGATGCCACATCCCCTGATCTGCTTATGGAAACATTTTCTGAAGTGCTGCTTCCTGCAGGTTTTACATTTGGGTTTTGCCTCATTTGGCTTGGACTGGTTATAGTTTGAACCGGTCTTACCCTTTTTGTAACCCTTATTTGGGGTATTATCGCACTTTCGCTTATGATCCTTTAATACTCGGTCCACGGCTTTGTTTACGGCTGTATTTAACATAGCCTGTAACTCAGTGCCCGTTAAGTTCAGTCTTGCATTATTATTCTGATCAACTGGATGATTGTGGGCATCATATGAATCAGCCATGGTGAAGCTTTGAAGGCTATAAACCGAGTAATAATAATTTATTTAATTATATAGCGAATCGTCGAATTTGATGATTAAATAGCTATGGTGTAAATAAACCATATAGGCCAATAGATAGTATAAAATTTATTTGATTATGTTTTGCCTAGGTTTTTAAATAAACCATCTTCGGCGTTTAAACGGAAATCTAATCCTTCATTTTTATTAGACAGGGGACATAAGTCACAATTGTCAATGTCGTACAGACATTTTGTATAGCGCAAAGACTTGCCTTAAAGGACTTTTAGATGGCACAAAGGCCTTGTCACAAGGACAATTTAAAACATAATCAATGATCCTTTGGATCGGAAAAATTTCATAGTTCATTGCCTTTTGACAAGAAGTTATGAAATAAAACTATCTTTGTCATGAATACATCTTTGTCCGTAGGCATACATCTCAAATGGATGTTTTGATGTATACATCATGTTCGACGTTTATTAGCCATGATTCATATTGATCATTTAGGATAAATAAGGGGTTTGGAAATTCCCAATATAAAGATGACAAGTGTGATTTTATCGCATCACTGTTGTCAGGAGTGTTAACATGTTTTCAGATGTTAACAAGGATCTGAATCTCTTTTAAACAGGTTTTACCATCATAGCTAGGTCTTTAATGACATTCAAGCTAGGTTATACCCTTTAAGATTCTTTTTAATATATATATATATACTGGCAGATCAATTATAAAAAGGAATGATATTTTGATTTATTTCATATATTATATTCATATATAATGATAAAATGAAATTTAGATAAAACATTCCAATGATTTTAAAAGAGGTACAGAATTGCCCTAAACGGGACTTGAAAGAAATAATGTTGTCCACGAAGGGACTAAAAGATAAATATGTCCTTATAAGGACTACTAAGGAAACGATCTTCAGCAAAAGGAGTTTCTTCTTCACTTTATTTCTGAATGTTTTCTCCTTGGTTGCATGTTTATCCTAGCCGCAGTACGAAGCTCGGCATTTCTAGGCTTCGGATGGGGAGAATTTCCATTACGGCTTCTTTGCTTGGTGACGTATTCAAAATATATAAAATTGAAAGCAATAGTTTTCTGAATAGGGATGAGGGTATTCCTATGTTAAGTCTAGACTCAGAAGGTCAATGATTGTGCTACTGTGTCATTGAGATTAAACACAAAAGACTAGTGTTTAATTCACTCAATGTTGGCTCTGATACCAACCTGTGACACCCCGATATTTCCACGTATTACCGGTGGGCCCGGTGGGGAGTATCGTGACGTAGTTGATATCATCTTAGACAATTTATCACAGTTTATATACACAGCGGAAGTCGAAAGATAAAATCATTACAAACCGAATGAAAGTAATATCATTTATTACAAAACAGTTGTAAAGGATCCACAGGCGGATCAAAGTTAAAAAGAAATAGTGTTCAACAGATTTATAACATCTAAGCTTGCAAGACTCTTTATTGATGCTAGGAGTAGCCAGCCTATTCCGTTTAGTACCTGCACTTAGCCTTTTTGGAAAATACGTCAGTTTACACTGGTGAATACAATTAACTGACTCATTTTGAAAATGTTTTAAGAAAATTTATTTGAATGCACAAGGCACAAAACATCTTTTATAACTTGGGATAATTATTTATAAATATACTTGTAAAAGAATTACATGTTCGTTATACGTTCAGTAGCTCGGGCTGTATAACCGGGTTAAAGATTAATAGACATACCACATGATATAGTCCCGCGTCGAGTTATTCTCGAACAAGCGGTTATACCTTTTTATATATACGCACCGTCAGGTGTATGCCTACACCCCGTGCTTAGGTCGTGGCCATTTTAATGAATGATGCCAAGGATATCCGGGGCATGGCCATTAACCCCCCAAAGGCTTTAAGCAAACAAAACAATTTAAACGGGTCATCTCAATAAATTAACCTTCATATGATTAATAATTCAATGCCCGACCAAGCGGTATTTTATATACCGTACCCCAAGCCCGTATAAGGTAAAATAAGTTAAAAGTATTTACCTGAGCAAGTATATATCACAATCAGCGAGTGCAAGTATCTTTTACTGGTCTCAATCTGGAACGAAGGTTTTAATAACCTATTAGATTCCTAACGGGTCTTAATTAAGTCTAAACTTAGACCGGTTAGTTTTAAAAGAAGATATACGGTTCAAAATGCACGATTAAGCGAAATCCAGATTAGAATGTGGTTTAGACCCGAAAATTTTGTATACTTGTATAATATGGGTAAACTAAACACATTCTGGATTTTGAGATAAAAATGATAAGGTTTGACCCGTTTCGGCTAATTTATGCAAACTAGTTACATAAACCGTACCGAACGCGATAAATGCATAACGGGTAACCAAATGAGTCATGAACAAGTTTCCTAAGTTAATATGCCCTAAATATGTTGTGATATCAGTAGGATACCTTCCATTATGCCCAAAATGGATTTAAACTCAAATTATGCCCCGTAGGGGTATTTTGGTCATTTTAAAGCTTATAAAAGAGTTTAAATATTAATCTGAGTTTCAGGTTTGATATAATCAGTAAAAATATTTATTTTTATAAGTCATAACAGTAGGGTATTGCATATATGTGAAATTTATCTTTTATAACCAAACTATGCACCGTAGGGGCATTTTGGTAATTTCACATAAGCTTTAAAGGTCAAAATTAGAATTCTGAGTTCAAAACTTTTGCTTACTGTTTAATTATAAAAATTTACTTAAAACATCAGTAGGTAATAAGTTTTATATGCTAAAAATAGTTTAGACCCATAGTATGCGCTTAAAACGCGTAAAAGTCGGTTTTAAGCGATTTTCGGGTTTAAATAAGAAATCTAAGTTTTTGATCAGTTTATAAAGTTCAAAATATTTTATTTATCATATAAAATCAGTAGCAAAAAGTTTTGTATCAAAATATTATGTAAAACTCATTTTATTCAAGAAAATGGTATAATCGACATTTACCGAATTATAGCAAGAACCCGATGTTATGCTCAGCTTAAAAATAAATAAAAATCTTTAAAAATACCAAAATATTATATTACATCAGTGGGTAAAAAGTTTGGTGTCAAAATTTGGGTTTAGATAGTCTTTATGCTAATTACGCCGTTTAATTAATAAAAAGCTTCTTAATTACGATATTGAGCATAACTCCTAATCTAGACCTCAAACTGATGTCAAATTTTTAGGACAAGTTTATAAATCAGTAACAAAGGTTTTTGTCCTCTCACATTTTCAAAAATCTTGTTTTAAGGTCAAAAGGGCATAATGGTCAACATTTAGGCATATAACGGAAACATGCAAATGAATCGGATAACTAAGGAACCAGGTTGTATAACCTCAGAGGGTTACACTAACCTATAACCTGGTCCTAATAGAGCTCTTAGGCATTTCTAAAATATGCTACATTGGGTCAGAACTGAAAGTCAAAGCAAAAGTCTACTTTTGCGACTTTCGGTTCCGGACCGAGCTTAAACTGAAAATTGTCGGGATGAACATGCTTAGACATGTTCTTACATTAATTATTAAGTTATATAAGTGATAAAACAGGTTTCATAGCTTCTACATTGTTAATTATGTATTTATGCGAAAATTTGCTTTCTGTTAACTTTTTATAATTAACTTTGACCCTACAATTGACCTAGTTAGAGTGGGAATTAGAGGGTGCCCTTTTAAGGGTTTATTACCCATATAATTACCAACTCAAAGCTACTTTCAATTCAAGAATTGACTGAACCATTAGTGATCAATCACTAAGTCAAACCTTAATTACGACGGGTTTGACTTTAGGCCATTAAACTAATAAAACTGAATTAAGAAAGGTCAATGAGGCTTACTAAAGTACTAAGCATGACTAATGACTCTTAGAAAATGATCTTGAGCTCCAGGAGACTCCAGAAGTTAAGTTATGAATGTTTGCACGTGAGTGCCCAAAATGTTGCAACAAGATGTTCTTATATAGGACTTTAGATGCAACAAGATCATTCCACAATAGTCTATAGATGTTCCCTGATCATTTACAAGTGTCCCTATGCATGAAAAACCATCAAACAAGCCCCTAGAATCGAATACAAGGCTTCTAAGTCGGTTTAACCTGCAGAACTCGCATCTGTGCATGAAAACTGTCCAGGTCAGGCCATCGCGTCGCGCAACGGAAGAAGGGGGAGGTGGTGGCGCAGCACCACCATGTGGCTTACCTGATCAGCATCTTTCAAACAATGACATTTCACCCCCTGGACCTTCTAAAACGTAATTTCTTTCATTTTAAACACATTTAACCCACTTAACTTTTATTTTTTTGTGATCCATGGGATATAACCAACCACCATTAGGTCCGGTTTCGTTAAACGATAACCGAAAACACAAGTTTTGCCTCATTGACGCTTTTAACCCCTTAATTACGAAAGTTAGCGTATCTTTCTCATACGGTATCGAAACCTTGTGAAATTTTTATCACTTATTCTTAGGAGTATAATTAATCGTTATACGGCTCCGGGTTCACTAAAAGTTCACTCAGAGGTATAACTTAAACATGTTGACACTTTTAACCCTCGCGTCTTGTAAACTTTCACTTTCTTCCACAAACGGTTTCATACGCTTCATGATTCATTCGTTTAAGGGTATAAACATCGTGTAAAGTTGTTGAAAGGCAAAATTATCAAATGTTGACACTTTGTATACTTATATACATATACTTTCTTCGTTTGTCAACTTTAGTCCCTCATAATCAATCTGTTACACGTTTAAAGTCCATGACACGTGTCGATACTATATTGGACATGATTTTGAGAGGTGTTACATTATGATTGAATGCTATGGTATTAAGAAGTCACACCAATAACCACGCTTCCGCAAAAGTCAGGGTGTGACAGTATGACGTTAGCCAAGTCGGTTCTCGGGAGCCTCCCGTCCTATTTTCTCTCTTTCTTTGCCGCTCCTAAATATGTCATTAACAAACTTGAGAAGATTAGAAAGGAGTTTATTTGAGGTAAATCTAACACGGGTTATAAGTTAAGATGGATACGTTGGGAGCTTTTAATGAAATAAAAAAAAGCCGGTGGAATTGGTATTGGGGGAATTCAAGGTTTCAATCATGCTATGCTATCTAAGTGGTAGTGGAGGTTCAAAGCGTATCCTAACCAATTGTGGGCCGAAGTGGTGGCTGCGATCCACAATAGTAACGGAGCTAATAACTCTCCTCCTTTTATCCCTTTGAAAAAGACGATCCTGGGGGTTTGGAAGGATATCGGTTCGGTCGAGACGGCTTTGGCTAAAATCCGCATCAACATTAAAGAGAATATAATGGCGGAGGGGCGGGTTGGAAGTGGCGTACCGATCTGAATGGATCGTTTTCAGTCAAACAGGTCCGTTTGGACATCGAATCGGCTGGCGAGGAGGCTGCAAATGAAGCTTTCGTTTTCAGGTGGAATAGTTGGGCTCCTCCGAAAGCTAATTATCTGCTATGGAGGGCTTTAATCGGCAAAATTGCCTCTAAAGTAGGTCTGATCCATAGAGGCGTTCCCCTCGCCGATAGCACCTGTTCTCGGTGTGGGAATTACGATGAGGACCCGGATCACATCTTCGTAAATTGCCTTTAGACTCGGTGCATCTGGTGGAATATTTTGGCTTGGGTGCGTATCAGGTTCCCTGCCGATATCAACAATCTTAAAAATCTGTTTTCCTACATTAATAATTGCCCGGGAGGAAGAATTTGGAAACGGATTGTTTACACGATTGCAATGGCGACCGTTTGGAGGATTTGGAGTGCAAGAAATGAGAAGGTGTTTGAAGACCACTTCATTCCAATTAACAAGTCAGTCGAGCAGATTAAAGAGGATGTGTTCCTTTGGATTTGTAATCGTTCGAACCTCAAGACCCCTAACTGGGAGAAATGGAAGGCTTTTGATATTACTGATATGTTGTAATCGGTTGTATTGTTTTTCTTTTGGTTTCCTTTGTTTGTTCCTCAGCCTCTTGCTGGCTCTTTATATATTTATATATATATATATATATATATATATATATATATATATATATAGGATTAGGTTCAAACGTGAACAAAATCTCAAGAGTGAACCGCGTGAACTGATCTGAGCCCTTGATTTTTATGATTTTAAGATTAAAGTGAGTGGCATGATGGTAATTATTTGGTTATTTTTTTTCATTTAATTAAATACAAAAAGGGTATATGTATAATTTCAATCTTAAATTGATTGCATAAATCTCTCACAAATCAAGTAATCAATTATCCTCTTAAATTGATTGCATAAATCTCTCACAAATCAAATCAAGGATTAGGAAAGATGTAACTTAATTCAATTATTAAAATAATTATTTGTTTAAATGCGATGTACACAGGTGTATTCTGATTTTGCCATCTTTTTAATGCGATGTACACATGTGTATATCGTCTGTTTTTGTGATATCTCAGAATTTTTTTGTATTGAATGTTGATGTACACATGTGAATTACTGTATACATATGTACGATGCTGAGTACACATGTATACTGTTCTATTTATATCCAAGTACACATGTGTATACCGTTGAAATATGAAGGTTACGTGGATCTAAAAAATCAAAATTTGAATTCTGGTGATGAAATCTGAAATAAAAATTAAAATTGAAATCTGGTGATTTGTTGTTTGTTTTGATAATTATCTTAAAATAAATAAACATAATGTGGATAATGAATTTAAATTAGGAAAGATGTAACTTAATTCAATTATTAAAATAATGATTTAAATCTAATTTTTTATATAATTACAATCCTACCCTTAACAACTAAAAAGGAAATCAAGGGTCCATATATGTTCACGCAGTTCACTCTTGAAAGGTTGTTCACGCTGGAACCCTACCCTATATATATATATATATATATATATATAAAGTGTGGTTTCCGTTCAAAAACAAAATATTATGAATTTATCCATTCGTCACATAATAAATTTACCATTTAATTATGGAACTATTTTATATGTTATATATAAACCGTTAACTTAGATCATAATGTTATAATAAGGCCTTTGGGTATACTTTAACTCTTCATATCTCCATCTAAGTGCCCCATCAACCTTTCTTCCCTGTTTCATTTTATCTTACTCAAAGGAAATGGTTTAATCTCTTTAACTTCATCTAACACTATATTTAGTGATTTTTGGTTTAAAAAGTAAAAGAATAATTAATTCGGTATCTTAACACCCGGTTAACATGTTAACATACAACTCATTTAATGCCTCTTAACACAAGGAGGGAGTGGTTTGCAATCTCGGTTAACATGTCATGTCACCCTTAACACCCAAATGTTAGAGTATACCCCATAGCCTAACTAATCATTAATTAAATCCGTTAACTTAGATCATAATCCGTTAACTTAGATCATAATGTTATAATAACGAATCATTAATTAAAGTCGCATAATTACTAGACTGAAGGGTGTGGGGACGTGGGTTGGGACATGATTCGCCACATAGGACCATGAATGGAAGGCTACACCACCCCCTTGCCGGATCCACCATCGTTCACGTGGACTAAACCACCGTCCTCTTTTCTATTTTCCAAGTTTTCCTTTTTCCTTTTTCTTTAAACAAGAATAAATTAAAATAAATAAGGGGATAGTGGTTCGGGTAATGACCGCACCCTTAGAGTAGTGGTTTTGGATGGTAGATTAGAGGTGGATGACATGACGCCTATGTGGAGGGCATTGTGGTCATGACCACACCCTATAGCCTTAGTAAGAATAACAAGATATCCCTTCCCCTAGCCCAGTTGGTAGTTGGGCCGGTATCCTCTTCATGAGGCACCGGTTCGATTCCTACTCGTGGCGAAAGGGTTGGGACCGACCCAATGATGGTTCGTTCCTACCGAGGCATGGTTCGATCCTGAGGGCAACCCGGTTTTACCCAGCTGTTACCCCAGCGAGTCTCTCGTGTGGGGGCAGTATGGTTTCCGGGCGAAGGTCAGCTTACGAGACGGTCGGGTCCCGATAGAACATCGCGTCCGGAGGGCGGGGCTGACGGGGGATTGTCTTTGACAAGAACCCGGTGACCACTAAGGTCCTGTACATAGAAAGTCACCCTTCAAAAAAAAAAGTAAGAATAACAAGTCTAATTTATGACGTATCAGTAAAATTATTTTCATTTACTTTAAATAAAAGTAATATTTAAAAGATACAGAATAGTAAAAATAATAATTTTATTTATATACATTATTATATGTAATGTAAGAAGGTTGTACTTTATGCTTGTAAAATTGTAAATCACTATTAACACAAGTTGATAAATGTATATTAGTTAGTTAGTTAATACGTAATTTTAGTCATACAAATAATATATATATTTGTGTATTACATATTTTTCAGTAATTAACTCTTCTAATACACAAGATATTATGGTATTTCAGTGTTAGTTATTAGTAAGGTCGGTTTTTGTAATAAATTCAACTTAGTTGTGTAAACTCTCATATAGTAACAAAAAGACATGAGTTATATGATTTTTTTTTTAATTTACAATATAATTACATCGTTTGTATTATACTAAACAAAAATATTATGTATATGTAGTATACAATTCTATATCCTAGTCTCGGTATGTCATATAATAAGTGACATGTATGTCATTTCGTATGTACATGCCATATGTTACATGTATACATTCTAGTAATTTAGGCCATCCGTAGTGGGGTTCTATATCACGCCAAACTTATACATAGCGTCCCATAGTGCTGTCAAACAACGATACGACGGGCGCTATGGGTGGTTGAATTTGAAGGCTCGTGAAGAGCACAGCGGCGTGAGGGGGGGGGGGGGGGCTTTTTCAAAAAAATGGCCTTTGACTTTGTTGAACATAATTGATAAAGCACAGTTACCCAGCAAGAGCTGCACTTACAGTTGGTGTGCTTTTGTGTCCCAGTCGAGGGTAATCGACACAAAAAGCGTCTAGGTTTGGTTGCTTCCTATGTCGGCACACATATTAATGTCCTTACAAAATAGTAATGATCAACGACTTCATAGACGCTTTACATACCGGATATTCAATACAAGACTTTCAAATATTTTTAAATATTCATTTGATATAAGATAAAAACACATGAATTCACCAACATTACGTTGACTTTTCAAACTTACATGTAATTCAGGAAATTAGTAGACTTTGCATGGAAACAAGACAAGAACAAGAGTCGGGAATTCGATGCCATCCGTATGAAGGGTTTGGTTCACATATTCCACCTTCGTGCGAAATATGGAATGCAATGCCTTGATTTGTATAACTATATTTTGTGAGCAAGTCTTTTGTCAAACTTTAAGCATTTGGATTGTCTTTCATGAAAAAAACTTGTGACTTGTAAATTCTATTTAAATCAATCGTAATGATGTACATCGTATTTATTTTGTTCATATAGCATGCTTACTTATTCGAATGCAATGATTATTTATCAAGATCACACATCGCGCTTCCGCCTACGAGCGGGTGTGACAGTTCTGAGGCGCCATGAGGCGTTATAGCCCAATATGGCGCTATATAACCCCCACTACGCATGACCTTAGAAGAGATCACTGCAGACCATATGAAGCTGTGAATATGATTTGTCTTCTCACCTATCTATCTATACTTTCTATAAAAGAAGAAACCCAGGTGACATAAGAAAAGCTGAGGTGTCACCTAGAGAGCATGTCTGTCACACCCCCAAAATTCACACGCGGAGTATCACCGCTTGGAGGCGTGACTGACCAGGATCAAGCCACCAATCATATCAAACATAATAAGTATTAAGTGTAAGGTAAACTAAGCGATATGAAAGGTGCTCCAACAAAACATGTTAAGTGTATAGCGGAAGCATAAAAATGTAAACCCAACGTAAGTAATAAGTTCAATGTTTAATGTTTCAACATAAGATCCACCATCCGTGCCCACAACGCCCTGCTCCTCTCCGTGCAAGCTCCATATGTACCTAAGGTCCTGCAAGGCATGCAGCAGAGAGTCAACAACTAGTTGAGCGAGTTCACAGTTAATAGTTCAGTAATAGTAATAGTGTAGTAAGCCTTGTATTCGTTCGTTTAGTCATGTATCATATTAGTTCATATCGCGGCCATCTTGGCATGTGTGCGATGATTGGGGAAAACTTCCCGAGTATTCTAGACTAGGTATATTTGTATCGCGGCCACCCGGCATGTGTGCGAAGATTAAAGTATATAGTTCGCGGCCTCCTTAGGCATGTGTGCGAAGATTAGTCATAATATCGCGGCCAACCCCTGGCGTGTGTGCGAAGATCAGTTCTATTAGTATCACTAGTCTAGCGGTATCTTATCAATAACCCTTCCTCTCCCGAGGACCATGTAACTAAGTTCCATAAACTAGGTAAGTACAAGTAAATAATCCAAACCCATTCCCACCCTGGGAACCCCATGCCTTGGCTGTGTGAACTCACCTTGGGTTTGCTCGGTATGCTAAGTATGTGCTCAAAGTAAATCAATCACGTCCGAGATGATGGTTTGATCGCACGAGAGTTTCCAGTGGGGTCTAGTTTGCCGTCACAGTGAGAGAGCTCTAGGGTTTCGGTTGTTTTGATAGAAAGTGTAAAAGTGATGTTGTTTTACGTAAATATACTCAGAATAACGTTCTGGGCCCGTAATGGGCTTTGGCGAAACATGGGCCGGCGAAACAGCCTGTTTCGTCGAAATGAGTTTGACGAATCAAGGACCTGTTTCGTCGAGAGGTTGTATGGCGAATCACATTTGATTCGTCGGGTCCTTAATGGGCTTTTAGATCCGAAATGATTTAATCAGTTAGGTTCACATGCCACAAACAAACACATAACCATGCAAACATAATACGTTTCATCATATCACAAAGTGTACAGTTACGAAGTCAGACAGGTCAACAACTAAACAGTCAAAGTCAACTTGCATTAAATGCAAATAAAGAATGTCGGAAATTCGAGTTGTCACATTATCCCCAACTTAAAAGAAATTTCGTCCCGAAATTTAGCATGCAGTTACTGAGGAAACTAGTGGTGTGACGTTGTTTACCTGTATCGTATCGCGGCTCCCCGAGCAGGTTTGCGAAGATTACTGGTTTTCTTGGGGTGTCACATCATCCCCCTGTTGATTTGGAATTTCGTCCCGAAATTCTGCAGTAGTAGCTTCAGCCTCAGTAGTAGTTGCATTGGTTCCGAATAACTGGGGATATTTGAGTTCCATTTGATCTTCTTGTTCCCAGGTATACTCTGGGCCGCGGCGGGAGTTCCAACGAACTCGTACAAGAGGGATTCTCGTGTTCTTGAGGACCTTAACATCCCGGTCCGTGATTTCAACAGGTTCCTCGACGAAGTGCAACCGTTCGTCGATAGTGAGTTCCTTCAAGGGAACTATGTGGGTCTCATCTGACGTACACTTCTTCAGATTCGACACGTGAAAGACGTTGTGAACTGCACTGAGTTCAGGTGGTAAGTTCAATCTGTAGGCCACCCTGCCTATCTTCTCAATAACTTCGAAAGGTCCGACGTATCGTGGATTGAGTTTGCCGCGTTTGCCAAAACGAACCACACCCTTCCAGGGCGAAACTTTGAGTAGCGCTCGATCCCCAACCTGGAATTCGAGCAGTTTTCTATCTTTATCGGCGTATACTTTCTGACGGTCACGTGCTGCCGCCATGCGTTGTCGTATTTGAGCAATCTTTTCAGTAGTATCAACTACCATTTCTGGGCCTGTGATCTGACTATCTCCCACCTCTGCCCAACAGAGAGGTGACCGGCATTTACGCCCGTACAATGCCTCGAATGGTGCAGCTTTAATGCTTGTGTGGTAGCTGTTATTGTATGAAAATTCCACAAGTGGCAAATGTTTTTCCCAACCATTGCCAAAGTCAATTACGCACGCCCGAAGCATGTCTTCTAGAGTTTGAATAGTGCGCTCAGACTGCCCATCTGTCTGAGGGTGATAAGCTGTGCTCATGTCTAAACGAGAGCCAAAAGATTTATGCATTGCTTGCCACAGTTCTGAAGTAAAACGTGCGTCCCGATCAGAGATAATGGAGGTTGGCACCCCGTGCCTCGAAACCACTTCTTTTAAGTAGATGTCTGCTAAGGTAGAGAACTTGTCTGTTTCTTTAATGGCCAGGAAGTGAGCAGACTTTGTGAGTCGATCCACGATCACCCAGATAGTATCATTTCCGCGCTGAGATCTAGGTAAGCCAGTAACAAAATCCATGGAAATTTGTTCCCATTTCCATTGTGGTATCTCAGGTTGTTGAAGTGGACCTGATGGTTTCTGATATTCTGCCTTGACTCTCGCACAAGTCAAGCATTTGCTAACGTATATGGCTATGTGGGCCTTCATGCTAGGCCACCAATATGTAGTTCTGATGTCGTGGTACATTTTATCCGCACCTGGATGTATCGAGTAACGGGACTTATGAGCTTCATCCATTACAAGCTCGCGTAAGTTACCATAGAGTGGGACCCAGATGCGTCCTGTTACATAATAAGCGCCGTCTGCCCTTTGTTCTAATCGTTGCCTTGAGCCACGTAGGGCTTCAGCCCTGACGTTGTCTGGTTTCAATGCTTCTACCTGAGCATCTCGTATCTGAGAAGGAAGGCTAGACTGGATAGTAAGTTGCAATGCTCGTACACGCCTAGGCGTAGTATCCTTTCGACTGAGGTCGTCGGCCACCACATTGGCTTTGCCCGGATGGTACTTTATAGCACATTCGTAATCGTTCAGTAGTTCGACCCATCTACGTTGTCGCATGTTCAATTCTTTCTGTTTGAAAATGTGCTCGAGACTCCTGTGATCTGTGTAGATGGTGCATTTAGTGCCGTACAGGTAATGTCGCCATATCTTGAGCGCAAAAACCACAGCTCCCAGCTCTAAATCATGTGTTGTGTAGTTCTGTTCGTGAATCTTGAGTTGGCGCGAAGCATAAGCAATGACTTTATCCCGCTGCATCAACACACATCCAAGACCCTGGATAGATGCATCGCAATAGACTACAAAATCGTCCGTGCCTTCAGGCAGTGAGAGGATAGGTGCGCTACAGAGTCTATCCTTTAAGTGCTGAAATGCTGTTTCCTGTGTTTTACCCCAACGATAAACAACACCTTTCTGTGTCAGTAGCGTAAGTGGCTGTGCGATCTTTGAGAAATCCTTGATGAACCGTCTGTAATAACCCGCCAAACCCAAGAATTGGCGTATTTCGGTTGGTGTACGAGGTGCAGGCCAGTTCTTAATCGAATCTACCTTGGATGGATCAACATTAATCCCATCCTTGTTTACCACGTGGCCTAGGAAGTGGACTTCACGAAGCCAGAAGTCACATTTTGAAAACTTGGCGTACAGCTGTTCCGTTCGAAGGCGTTCCAAAATAAGTCGTAAGTGCTGCTCGTGTTCCTCCTGACTCTTCGAATAGATCAGGATGTCGTCGATGAAAACAATGACGAACTTGTCAAGATAAGGTTTGCAAACCCTGTTCATAAGATCCATGAAAATCGCAGGCGCGTTCGTTAGCCCGAAAGGCATGACCAGAAACTCGTAGTGGCCGTAGCGTGTTCTGAACGCTGTTTTGGAGACGTCCTCATCCCGGACTCTCAGTTGATGATACCCTGACCTTAGATCAATCTTCGAGTAATAGCTCGACCCTTGCAGCTGGTCGAATAAATCGTCGATGCGTGGAAGAGGATAGCGATTCTTCACAGTTACCTTGTTCAACTCGCGGTAGTCTATACACATGCGGAAAGTACCGTCCTTCTTCTTCACAAATAGTACTGGAGCTCCCCAGGGCGAAGAGCTAGGACGTATGAAACCCTTTTCCAAGAGTTCTTGCAGTTGCTTAGACAGTTCTTTCAGTTCCGTTGGAGCTAAGCGGTAAGGTGCTCGAGCTATGGGTGCTGCTCCTGGAGCGAGCTCGATCTGAAATTCGACCTGGCGATGAGGCGGTAACCCAGGTAATTCTTCAGGAAACACTTGAGGAAAGTCGCGTACCACAGGAATATCCTCAATCTTTCTATCTTTCTTCGATGTATCCGTAATGAGAGCTAAAATAGCTGTGTGGCCCTTTCGTAAACACTTCTGAGCCTTCAAGAAAGAAATGATGCCACTCACGACACCACTCTTGTCGCCTTGAACTTCGAGAGGTTCTTTACCAGAACGGGGAATACGAATGATCTTTTCCTTGCATAGGATCTCTGCTTGCTGTTGGGATAACCAATCCATACCGATGACAATGTCGAAACTACTCAGAGTTATAGGAATGAGATCGATGGAGAAAGTCTGGCCAGCGAGGATAAGATTACAACCTTGAACTATGTGCGTGGCCTCTAAACTTTTACCGTTAGCTAACTCTACTACATGCTTGGTGTTTAAAAGTGTTGGTGCACGTTTTAACATTTGACTAACTTTCAGAGACATATAACTGGTATCCGCACCCGAATCAAATAGTACAGTAACATAAAAGTCGTCGAGAAGAAACTTACCCATAACGACGTTGGGATCATTCCTGGCATCACCCTGCCCAATCACGAATGCTCGTCCTCTAGCACCATTGTTGTTGTTGTTGTTTCCCCCATTGTTGTTGTTCCCATTGCCCTGGTTATTGTTGTTGTTATTCTGATTCTGGTTTAACTGTGGGCAATCACGTTTGAAATGACCTTCAGCCCCACACTGGAAACACCCCCGGTTCCCTCGCTGTGGTTGTTGTTGCTGGTTCTGTGGAGCTGGTAGTGGGAGTTGCTGATTCTGGTTTGCAGGTCGCGCACTCCTGCAGTCTTTAGCTTCATGCCCTCGCTTGAAACATCTCTGACAATGTTCCTTGCGACACCGTCCACTGTGATGTCTGTTGCACCGATTACATAGTGGGTGAATTCCCCGATATCCACCCTGTCCACCAGACGACTGCTGACTCGGACCCTGATAATCATTGGTTTTGCGTTGCTGAGCTTGAGATTGAACGGTAGCTGAACCCTTGCTGGAATCCCCCTCCCATTTCCGCTTGTTGTCACTGGGAGTAGCAGGAGTAACTGAAGTAGTAGCGGTAATTGTAGCGTTGATGCGTTTAGGCAACCTGTTCTGCTCCACCGCTTGATCAGTGAGACGGTGAGCCAACTGAACAACCTGCTGGTAGGTGGCATGATTGGCGGAAGTCACATGGCTTTGGATCTCTGGCACCAGACCCTTAAGATAAAGTTCGATACGCTTGTCCACCAAAGTAGGACACAGTAATGCAAGCTCATTCGATCTCTTTGTATACGCCTCAATTTCAGACCCTGTCATCTTGAGGTTGAAGAACTCAACTTCCAGCTTATGTATGTCATCACGACTGCAGTATTCTTCCTTGATCATCTCTTTGAAATTGTTCCATGGGGTGGCGTTAGCAGCAACCAACCCCAGTATTTGGACCTGTGCTTTCCACCATGTGAGAGCTAAACCCTCGAGAGTACCGGTAGCATATTTCACCCTGCGTGCCTCAGGGCATTCACACATTTCGAACACAGACTCTAGCTTCTCGAACCAATGGAGAAGGCCTACGGCTCCTTCAGTGCCGCTGAAAGTAGTTGGACGACAGTCCATGAAAGTCTTGAAAGTGCAAACAGGTGGTTGACCTGTTATGCATAAGAGTTAGGATAAGATAAAACACGAGAGTTGGTTTAGGAATGTAGGATCTAAGGATCCTAGTGTGAGTTGTAACTGCAGGGTGTACCTCCTGCTTGAGCGGCTGCAACTGCCGCAGTAACTCGTTCGTTAATGAGGGCCGTCAACTGGTCCTGAGTCATGTTGATACGTCCAGACATGATCTTCATAGTAAAGATAACGTAAGTGAGATAGGTTCGCGAATAGTGCGATGACAGAAGGGAGTGAGCACTCAAGTATTCTCAAGCAATAACATATAGTAAGTTCTGTAATCTAAGCATACCGCGAGCACAGTTCTATGTAATTCTAGCAAGTAGGTAAGGTAACATGAATGGTAATACCTATGATGTTGAGCCTTGCACGTGGAGCGAAGCGTCGTTGTGGATCGTTGAGAGCACTGTTCTGGTTATAGTCTGGTTTTAACAAAAATCGTTTTCCCTTTATTAAAACCGAGTTCTCTATAACCAATGGCTCTGATACCAATCTGTCACACCCCCAAAATTCACACGCGGAGTATCACCGCTTGGAGGCGTGACTGACCAGGATCAAGCCACTAATCATATCAAACATAATAAGTATTAAGTGTAAGGTAAACTAAGCGATATGAAAGGTGTTCCAACAAAACATGTTAAGTGTATAGCGGAAGCATAAAAATGTAAACCCAACGTAAGTAATAAGTTCAATGTTTAATGTTTCAACATAAGATCCACCATCCGTGCCCACAACGACCTGCTCCTCTCCGTGCAAGCTCCATATGTACCTAAGGTCCTGCAAGGCATGCAGCAGAGAGTCAACAACTAGTTGAGCGAGTTCACAGTTAATAGTTCAGTAATAGTAATAGTGTAGTAAGCCTTGTATTCGTTCGTTTAGTCATGTATCATATTAGTTCATATCGCGGCCATCTTGGCATGTGTGCGATGATTGGGGAAAACTTCCCGAGTATTCTAGACTAGGTATATTTGTATCGCGGCCACCCGGCATGTGTGCGAAGATTAAAGTATATAGTTCGCGGCCTCCTTAGGCATGTGTGCGAAGATTAGTCATAATATCGCGGCCAACCCCTGGCGTGTGTGCGAAGATCAGTTCTATTAGTATCACTAGTCTAGCGGTATCTTATCAATAACCCTTCCTCTCCCGAGGACCATGTAACTAAGTTCCATAAACTAGGTAAGTACAAGTAAATAATCCAAACCCATTCCCACCCTGGGAACCCCATGCCTTGGCTGTGTGAACTCACCTTGGGTTTGCTCGGTATGCTAAGTATGTGCTCAAAGTAAATCAATCACGTCCGAGATGATGGTTTGATCGCACGAGAGTTTCCAGTGGGGTCTAGTTTGCCGTCACAGTGAGAGAGCTCTAGGGTTTCGGTTGTTTTGATAGAAAGTGTAAAAGTGATGTTGTTTTACGTAAATATACTCAGAATAACGTTCTGGGCCCGTAATGGGCTTTGGCGAAACATGGGCCGGCGAAACAGCCTGTTTCGTCGAAATGAGTTTGACGAATCAAGGACCTGTTTCGTCGAGAGGTTGTATGGCGAATCACATTTGATTCGTCGGGTCCTTAATGGGCTTTTAGATCCGAAATGATTTAATCAGTTAGGTTCACATGCCACAAACAAACACATAACCATGCAAACATAATACGTTTCATCATATCACAAAGTGTACAGTTACAAGTCAGACAGGTCAACAACTAAACAGTCAAAGTCAACTTGCATTAAATGCGAATAAAGAATGTCGGAAATTCGAGTTGTCACAATGTCCAACAAGTCTTTTCTTATGTCATCAATGATGAGGTGGAAGCCAAAGAGAGAGCATAGTGACATCATAATTCAAACCACTGCCCCACTTTAAAATTTCAAAGGTGGCCCACATTCACCTTTTCAAAGGTCTGCCCACATATACAAAAGGGCAAACCACTGATGTTCATCCACACTTTAAACATCTGCCATCAAAACCTATGTTGATATTCAAAATTCAAAATCCTGGCTCCAAATTCAAAATTCAAACCATATACATTACATATATAACATAGATGAAATCTGGCTCCATTTTCAAACTCACTTTCTCTGAGCAATTGAACTCTCAACTCTCTATCTCTAAAACTCACTTTCTCTCTCTCTCTAAAATTCAAAATCTGGGCTCCGATCACAAATTTGAAGAACACAAAGCTTGACTTATGATGGAGTTGGTTCTCCTGTTCACAAATTTGAAGAACACAAAGCTTAATTTGATTGGTCCAGAAGCTGTTTCACACGATGAACATCAAGAAGATGATGATGGATAAAAGACCCCACCTAACTTCTGGTAAGTTCTCTGAGAATTAGAAGTGAAATTAATGGAAGGTTAAAGCTCGATGTGAGAACTAACCAGTTTCGATTTTCCTAGGTATGTGTTTTTAGATATAAGCATGTAGTATGTAATGTGAAGCTGGATTATTGTGATTTTCCGGGTCATCAGAGACACACTCTAGGTGTTCGATGAAATGTCTCAGTAGAATTTGTTAATTCAAAGTTTCGATTTTAAAATTTTAGCTGATATTACAATTTTAAGAGTTATATGTTAGTGATGTTATGGATCACGTGAACACAGGAAGAGGCACTTTATGTAGCCAAAGCTGAGAAAAGGAAGGCCGAGTATGAGAAGACCATGGTAGCCTACAACAAAAAGCAGGTAATCTTTGTTAATTAAACTTCATTTTTATTGGCATATAAAGATTTTGTTTTATTGATTATGAGTTTGTTTCAATGAAAACAGGCTATGGGTGGTAAAGATAAGGATGATGATTCTGACAAATCCAAGTCTGAGGTTAACAACGAGGAGGACAGTGATGATGAGGTATGTTGTCAAATGTTTAAACTCTCAAATGTTCATCTGTTTTGTTAAAAGTTTGTTTTTAAGTTTATAAAAACCATTAAATTTACTGTGATCCCATTTTAAAGGAACATCATGTCGTCTTAATATCGTTAAATGACAGTTGGAAGCTAACTTAACGTCTGAAAGGTGATTGTCGTGTTAATATCGTTAAATGACAGTTTTAACTTTTAACTTATAATATCGTTAAAGGTGATTCTTTCTCTGCTCGAAGTTTAAGTCAAGTGATTCTCAGATATTGAGATTTTTTCAGATACGTATACTGGATTCAGGTCGACCCCTGGGTTATCTTCAGTGTTATTAAAAAGTGTTTCTGCAAATGTGGTATGTGCTGGCGGAAGCACTGTTAATTGTGATGATATCATCAGTTGGTTATGCCAGCTTTTGAAAGAATATGCAGATATGAGTTTTTGCATCTTATAATCTTGAAACAATTAATCAACATTTTTGCATCTTAATAGACTCTTAAATCTTAACACTACAGGGGAACTTTCATTGAGTTTCGAAGTGGGATGATCAATGTTTCGCCAATTGGGCGCAACTGTAGTCAAGAAGAAAGAGATGAGTTTGAGAAATATGACAAGGTACAATACTTTAGTTCATTCGTGTCACAGCCCTCGGCCCCGGTTTGACCCGGTCCAGAGCCGCGAGGCAGGAAATCCGATGGTATTTACTTTAGTGACAGCGGAAGTCTTTTTAAACAAGATCGATTAATATTAAAACTGTTCATTTATATATAATATAGGGATAAATCCCATAATTTACAATAAAGTGATTTCACTGGGAAATCTTTATTTCTTAAAACATGTTTCTTTATTTTATACTGAGCCACTTCCTTGAGCTTGTCGTGCTTTATGGCACTTTTCCTAGATCATAACAGATCACCTGAAACATGTTTGAAAAAGGTTTTGTCAGCGGGAAATACTGAGTGAATCATTCTATTTTGCATAATGATGCATAGTTATTAATTACAGCATAAGAGCGATTACAATGGCTTCTATCTTATCTTTATCTGGCTCTATGTCACAATGGTGACATGTCACAATGGTGACGATGGTCATACCACTATTAGATCAATGAACCTAAATAGTGATGATTATCCCTGTAGGTCAATGAACCTAACAGTGATTATCCCGAGTAGGTCAATGAACCTAACTGGGAGAAAATTAGTAATGTGCACAATACCCCATTAACCAGTAATTTAAGATATCCACGACTTAGTCCCTGTAATTATAACCTTGAAAATAATTTGAGGTATTGTAAAATAGTTGATAAAAAGAGAATGACTCACATTGTAGATTTAACGAGCAGAGTATAAGCCTACTGATTAGCCTTGATTATCCTAATTTGAATAACAATACACACACAAACAAGTTAGTAACTAATACAGCAGTTACGACAATTCACGAGATTAAACCCTCACAACGATTTACTAGTGCAATACTTAACAATTCAGCGGATTCACAACGAATGACAGAGTATAGTCCGATTTCGAACAGCACTCAAACATTCAAGTCGAAATCACAATGAATAACAAAGTATAAACTCAATTTGAGCGGCACTTAAACAATCCTTGGATAGTTATAATCGATCGGACGTTGAATCGTAATAGCGATCGAGTTATTACCCTGATTGCGGCATCAATTAGTGATCCGTCTGTGTTAATTGTGATAAACAGAGCATAACTCCGTGCCTAAAACGAATTTCTTCGTCGAACATACGCAGAATTTCAAGTGCCAATGTCTGCTATTTATACCTGAATTTTGCCCTCCCTTACGGACCGTAACAAATAACCCTTACGGTCCGTAAGGGTCACCTATTTTTATAGAGTAGCCACGTGTTGGGACTAGCTATGCTGACTTGACAGATTTCATTAATTCGATTTTGACAGCACTCAATTTAGATAATCGTTAACTAGGAAATACCCCCCCTGAGTTTTAGGGGCCCTGATCCTGATTCTGATTGTTCTGAAAATTTTAGGGTTTGCGCAGAATCATTTGGGTTTCTCAATTAGGGTTTCCTATTGGTCAATTAAAATAATAATTATGACTTTTTGATGAGAGTTGTTACAATTCGGAACAAAAGTTTATATTAGCAATTTGATTTGATGATAAATTGCAACTCAGGTTCATAATATACGCCCAAAAATGGTGGAAGTCCTTAGACATAAATTTGCTCATTTGAACCTTACCTTTTCCATTGGTGGCCAAATTAGCTTTGATGTGAGTAACTTCTTAATTATTAATTCTTTTATGGGTTAATTTTGTGTATTTTTTTTTTTTTGAAATATGCTTTTAATAGGCCTTCCCACAAGGATGGGACAAAACTTATTGTTTCAAATACTTGGAAGAATTTCAAGATATTCACTTCTTTGGAGACAAGACTTACAAGGTAGCTCTTCATCTTCGTTTACATTTCTGATAGACTACTAATATTTGTGTCAGCTGAATCTTTTTTATAACGACGTTTATTAACTTTTGAGTAAACTGCCATTTTGGTCCCTGTGGTTTGGGCACTTTTGCCATTATAGTCCAAATCTCAAAATTTTTACATCTGGGTCCCTGTGGTTTGCATTTTGTCGCCATTTTAGTCCAAAATCCAAAAACCCTCTTTTTTGACTGTTGAAAACTGATTATTTTGTCCTTTAGTGCAGGGGCATTTTGGTCCATGTAATTTATTATAACATTTCAATAATTAATAACATCATCTTCAAGAACATCATCAAACATCATCATCAAAACCCAGAAAATCCAGAAAATCAAGAACATCATCTTCAAGAAAATCAAGAACCCAGAAAATCAAGAACATCATCTTTAAGAACATCATCAAAACCCAGACCTCGTTCATCTTCAAACATCATCATCAAAACCCATAAAATCAAGAACATCATCTTCAAGAACATCATCAAAACCCAGAGATCGTTCATCATCTTCAAGAACATCTAAAACCCAGAAAATCACCATCCACCGCAACCACCACACGCTTCCACCGCCTCCATTACCACCAGACATTACCATTACCATCACCCCCAACCACAATCCCGCACCAACAACCCCACACCACCACCACACCGGCAGATCTGAACCACCATCTCTCACGGCGCACCACCACGCCAACATATCTGAAACAAACGGGTGCCCCCCTCATCTGCCGCCGCTGTCGTGCCCATCTCTCTCCTCCGATTACTCTCTCTCTCTCTCTCTCCTCTCTGTTTGCATCATCGCCGTACGCCACCACTGTGGCGGTGGCGGCCGGCCATTAAACTGCAAGAAACGGGGGGTGTTTGGCTGAGAATCATCGCCGGCAGATGTTGTTTGTCGGAGAAAAATAGAGCGAGAGCATGGGTGAGTGGTGTCGTCACTTATCGGAGCTAACATCGAGAGGGAGAGACCAAGGGGGTCTGGGTTTTTGACAAGTGAGGAAGATGATGAGGCTCAAGGTCTATGTTTTGTGTGGGTGGATCGAATGAGAGGAGAGAGGTTTATGTTTTTGGAGACATGAGAAGATGATGAAGAGGAGTTAGGTTTTAGAGAGAGAGACAAGGTGTCGGCTGCTTATGTCTAAACATTTAAATGAATTTACAATAAATGAAATTTAAAAAATGACCAAAATGCCCCTACACTAAAGGACAAAATAATCAGTTTTCAACAGTCAAAAAAGAGGGTTTTTGGATTTTGGACTAAAATGGCAACAAAATGCAAACCACAGGGACCCAGATGTAAAAACTTTGAGATTTGGACTAAAATGGCAAAAGTGCCCAAACCACAGGGACCAAAATGGCCGTTTACTCTTAACTTTTTCTATTCGGTATGTATCAGTTTTAGTGTAACCAGCCTTATACTAGAGTTCAGAATATACAGTAATAAGTTCATTTATTTACTTAAACAGGAATCCATGAATGATTCCCAACAAGTGTTGATGGAATCGGAATACCGACAAGATTCAAGTCAACTTTCAGCAGCTGAAAAACAAAATTTAGAGGATAAGATGATCAGGTTATCATCTATATTGACCTTTGTGTTTAAGATGATATATAATTGTTGGTATGCCCACCTAAAAGACCAGATAGATTCATAGCATCCATGAGCTGAAATTTGATTACCTTTGTGAACTAGGCTCAGGTACATTTGGAACTGTTTGTCATGGCAAGTGGAGAGGATTTGATGTTGTGATTAAACGAATAAACAATCGATGCTTTGCTGGGAAAGCTTCAGAACAAGAAAGCATGGTTTGTATTCTCATTTCTATGTTTTTTTTAATGCATTTAATAGTATTCTCATTAAACAATCAAGGATTTAATGGATTACAGTTTTTTGCAGCTTTGATATTTAACTTGGCATGGATTTAAAGCAAAGCAGAAAGAATTAGTTGAAATTAATAAAATAAATTCTGAACAAAAACATGCTATGGTGGACCTTAATGAAAGACTTAATGCATCCACTCAGTCCTGTACCTGGAAGGTCTACTGCTGGTATTAACGGACAACTGGACAGGTCAAATGAAAAACAAAGCTGGTAGTGTGCACAACGACGAATTTTACATCGATGAACATGGGCGCGTGAGGACAACAGGTATAGTGTTTGGTTTAGCACCACGTATATTTACTAAAGTTTTATGTGAGTTGACATGTTTTTGATGTTTGAAGTTGTAAGATATCATCCACCTGTCCCCATGAAGCACACAGGTCAAATGAAAAACAAAGCTGGTAGTGAGCACAACGACGAATTTTACATCGATGAACATGGACGCGTGAGGACAAGAACTAACCGCTCGGGTGGGATTCGGGTATGTCTTCTTTCCAGTATGTTTCATTAAGGGTTAGTCAAATTGCAAGTAAGAGTCGCCCCTATTTACTCATACTGTAGTGTAACAACCATGTTATTATTTAGCGATTTCCGTAAATATAATTAGAAACTAAATGAGTATTTAGTTTAAACATTCATGCTTAAATACGGGTTTATTAAAACTTTTCTAAACTTGAAAGCAAAACAACCTAGTGTAATTAAATTCCTCATTTGAAATGAAAAATGGCGACAACTGAATAAAACATTCTAATATATTGTAATTTAATTCGCCGTTTAAAACGTGACGATGAAACTATTCGCGGAAGCTTTAATCTCGTGTGTTCGGTTCTTCATCGGGCTCAGTCGACATCCGGTACTGCTGAAATGATTTTAGTCATACACGGTTTAAAACGTGTTCAACAGGTTCGCGAAACAAAACTCAACAAGATTGACTGGGCTCTACCGTAACTTACGGTAGCCACCGTAAGTTACGGTAGACACTGGGCAGCACTGGTCTGCCGTAAGGCGGTAGAGAACTGCCGTAATAATATATTCGCTACCGTAAGTTACGGTAGCTACCGTAACTTACGGTAGTTGCTGCATATTCTTCATATTTGCTGTTTTGACCCGTTCATGATTTATCAAACAAACTTGTTTATTACCTTTTTAAAATATCATGCACATCACGTTATATCAATTTACTAATGTGCAAGGTTCAAATTACGGGTTTCTTATGAATTCTTAACCCGTTTTACCTATCTACTCCTTTTGACCCGTTAAGGGAAGTTAAACACTTTTAACTATAAATCTATATATAAGCGTACCTGGCTCGAGTCAACGTATAGACCCGTTTATACCTTGCTATTATTAATTCAATATTCTATGATGACGCAATTATCCAAATTGCTATCCGTTCCTGTAACATGTGACTTAACAACCAACATTAGTCGATATGGTCATATGATGTTATCACCATCATTTGACCCATTTGGTCTATACGGCCAAACAATTATATTTATTACAAATCATGGTTTCTAATTACTCAATCACGCATCTGATCCATTACGGATTTTACCACAAAAATTTTCTTTTTTTTTACATATTTGACCCAGTTCGGCTTACGCCGTGGGTATCCTTTTAATCTCGATTACAATTAGTCATCACGTGACTAAATTACCATTTTGCCCCTTTTCCATTATTAGTTAAGCTATGAGGTAACTTTAAGAAAACTCATAAATTCTTAGTCGATTTATGACTAAATTACCATTTTACCTCTTTCACCATTAATCATGATTTTAAACGTTTTTATTCATTCCGACCCATTTCGTTTCGTGTCGGAACCCATAATTCGAACATGATCTATTATTGTATTTATCACCTATAGAATAAATATGTATGCTAAAAAAAATAGGTGTAAGCTTTACTTACCTTTCATCCAAGCAAGTCTTACTCGTGCCTTTATCCCGTTTGATCATCTCCTCCAAGCTTCACCTAGCTCGTCAAGAGTCAAACTATCATATTACCCATAAAATGGTTAGTTTAGTCATTTCATATTATGGCTACCATTTCCTATGAGGTTTCTTGCATATAATTTACTTAACTAAATCATAGGTCAGTTTTACTTTCTTAGTAGTCAAACTACCCATATGTATTATATGCTTTAATCATTCTTTTTCTCATTTTCACAACTTCGTTGACAAGCTTATTTGTAGGTATTTTAAATACTTGCAATAAGCAAAATAACATGCTTAATATTCATGAAACCATTGTTTTATAAACAAGGCAAAGTATGAACAAAATACAACTTTCCTTGGATTAAGTTTATCAATAAAATGTGCAGCAACTTTACAATGTAGCTGCTGAATCGACTCTTTTGACCACTTTGCGGTCTTATTTAGCCCTTCGTGATCAAAGATGAAATGAAGAATACTAAAATATCTTTCCATCCAAAAAAAATCAGCTCAATCCGAGCATCCTAGAATTAATTATGATTTTTTCAAAATGCTTCCAATCAGCTTGATGTCAAAACAGTTCAGCCGACTTCGGACACTGTTTTGACCCGTTTAACATCAGAATTTAACAAACATGTTCAAACATAAAACGTAGTATGTTTCAATAGCTTTCTGAGCATATAAGGCTCAACCTCACAGGTCGTTCCAGTGATTTTATATGATTTTTTTTTAAAACTGCAGCCCTATAATTTTTAATCCCAATCAGCTTTGTTATATTTTCTTGTTCAAGCATTTCATCAAGCACCTTGTGTGCAACACGAAACATCTAATTTCTCCAGCCCATTTAAGTGTTCTAAATCCTTAAACTCTAGCATAATTAACAAGTACTAACATCAAACTTCAAATCTAACTTCAGGGAGTTCTATTAACACAATTTAACCATTATGATTCTAGGGTTCATCATGTTTCTACAAAACCCATTAAACACCTAGTTAGAGATCATGAGTTTTACTAACATGCACTCAAATTCCTTAGTTTATTAACTAGGGTTTGATTCTAATCATGCATACATCCTATTTCCACCCAAATATCCATCATTCAAGATCAAATTTCGAATTCCTAGAGTTCATCAAGAATTTGAGATGGAACAAAATAGTGAAATTTGACATACCTTATGATCACTTCACTGAGGTGATCACTAATCCGTGCTTGGATTTCAATTTGGGTGTGATTTGCCCTTCCAATTTGCTTGAATTTATGCTAGTTAGGGTTTGAACAAGGGAGTTCTTTGGCTCCTGTTGAAAGTGTCGACCAGAACACACACTCAAGATGTGTGTTTTGGTGTTTGATATTTTATTTATTAAAAACTAGTTTCTAGTTTATCACTTTCGGCCCCTCTACTTTCCCCAAGTTGCATATAGTGTGTTTTAACCAATTCCTTTATTACTACAAGACTTGTGACTAACTAAGTTATTTATTCCTAGTTATTTTATCTTGTTCATAACCCGTTTTATTTTAAGTCCCGTTAACTCGGACCTTTTATATACTTTGTTTTCTCAAAGTATATTTTTTTTTCATCCTTTTAATAAATATTAGATTTATTTATTTAAATCCTAATATTCACCGGGTTTACTTTTACCACCTACAGTATTTTACCCATTTATTTTTGGTTAATCTAGTATAATTAACAAACCCATTTTTGGGGTGTTACATGTAGGGTGGTATGCCGTATGTCTAATGGAGAGATCATGAACATGAGAATAGCCTTCAAACCAACATCAACAATCAACGCACGACTAATCCTTATATTTTCATTTTAGAGAATATGAGTAAGTTGTCTAAGCATACAGGTTGATATAGATTATGTTTTAATGCTAACGGGTCAGCCATGGAAAATGACTTTTCTTTAAAGGAATTGGTTGTAAAAAAGATGGGTAGCGGTGAAACCTTTGTTCCTGAGAATATTTCTAGATGGATGGGAATGTTGACCTGATTAAAAAAATTCTTTGTTTCGTTAAAAAAATAAAATTCTTTGTTTTTAATAGAATCTTTTATATAAAAAAATACAATAATAAAACTATTTTTTTAAAGTATAACAATGAACAGACATGGTTAATTCCAAGTTTAACAATGTGCTTAGTTAAAAAATTAGCATTTTGATTAACTTAAAATATTAGCCATATTTATCGATCTATTCTTTTTGAAAAATTGAATCAACATTGTGTTTATATGTTCTTTTTAGGACCTTCAAACTTTAAAGTTGAAGAGATGATGCAGGAACCAAGAGAGCTGAAGATCATCAAATCAAGTGTGTTCATCTTTTTTCTATCTGTGTGGCAAAATGGGTGGGTCATACATGTTGGGAATCAATTAAATGGGTTAATGTAAGGTACGTGCCAAAAAGGGTCGGCAGACAAGCTAAAGTTAATTGATTTATCTGTATATCTGCTAGGATCTTCAAGTTCGGGAGTATGCAATCTCAGTAGCTGGTAGATTATCTGAAAACAATCCTGCATATGTTTTTCCAGCACTTCGCCGCCACCTAATTCAGTTGTTAACTTATCTCGGGCAAAGGTCAGGTCAATCGTTTTGCTTCTATTATATAAATATTTGATATTAGGTGTCATCAGACAAGTTTATTCATCGCTTTTATCGCTCTTCATCTAACAGTGCTGATAGCAAATGCCAAGAAGAGAGTGCAAAATTGTTGGGTTGCCTTATCCGCAGTTGTGAACGCCTTATACTTCCATATATTGCTCTAATTAGATGCCAAAACAAGTCATATACAGATGGATCAAAGAAATAGAAAAACGAGTTTACCCAGAAGAGGTCGCTAAAAGCGCATATAGTCTTAAACGACTTCTACCCAACGACGATTTGGGATTCTCTCATCTCTTAGATCTCGACAAGGAAGCAACTGTGTATAGTTATTTTTTTTTCATAAATGCTTTGATAATCTTGACGCTATTTTGGTTCGAATTGTAAGAACGCCAGATTTGGGTTCGTAATCTGTGGTTATATATTGGAATTTGAATAATATGAACCATGAAAATTGAACAGTTGACCTAAATACATAACATTCAATATTGGTCTGAACTTGTAACAAATGTTTCTCATTTCTTGATCATACTGTAAGAAGGCTTGGATTAACTGATCATGTTCATTGGGATTTTTTCAAGAAATATGAAGCTATGATCCTTTGTTTAGTTTCAGGTAACTTAATGATCAAACTAGATCTCTTTGGTCAACAGTGGTTGATGCATCTGTTGACGATGTTTGAAACCACTGTTGGGTTAAAATAGTGTTTTGTAGAGAAAACAGTGGTTGCCTTTTTCTGCAAACACTGGCTTGACTTTGGTCAGGTTTGAATTTGGCCAAACAGTGGTTTCACTTTGGTCAAACAAACTTTGGTCAAAACAGACGTTTGCTTAAACAAACTTTGGTCAAACAGTGGTTTGACTTCTTTGTAATCTCTGTTTTTGAAACAGAGGTTAGGATTTCAAACAGTTGTTTGAAACCTCTGTTTGGTTACAAACAGAGTCTTGAGAAACAGTGATTTCGCAAAACAGAGATTACCCTTTACAAACAGTGGTTGACTTTAGTCGAACAAAGTTTTAGATACCTCAAACAAATGATTTACTCTTTCGAAACCTAAAACATGTTTATGAATCAAAGGTTTGGTTTTTGAAAACAAAGGTTAAATGTTTGTTCACTTTTGGTCAATCAGATGTTTGTTTTTCCTTTTGTAATGTTTGTTTTTGAAACAGATGTTAGGATTTCAAACAGTAGTATGAGAAACATATGTTTGAAACATCTGTTTGGTTATAAACAGAGTCTTAAGAAATAGTGATTTGGCGTAACAGAGATTACCCTTTACAAACAGTGGTTGACTTTAGTCAAACAGAGTTTTAGATACCTCAAACAGAGTTTTAATATTAATCAAATGAAAAACTAAACTAAAAATTACAATATCTATACACCTATTTATACTTTATATTAAAATATATTATGCATGGTTTTCTAAGAAACGACCCGTGTTTGCACACGGGTCTTACCGCTAGTACTATATAATAAAAGAAATCATTTATGGGACACTTGTCATTCATTGAGATTATCTATTTTTTGTTTTCTTATTAAATTAAATAATTTACAATTTTGAGGATAAATGTTGATCATCAATTCTTAACTAAAAGATAATATTAAATCAAATCTAATCATTATTATATAATACTAAAATTATTGATTATATTAAATTTAAAAATATGTATTATTGAAAGTCGATTAATTTGAATTTACCCATTTACTGACATATTATTATATTATAATTCATAGCTTAATATATTACGGGTTATAATTTGTTGTTGGGTGAATAAACGGGTATGCTAGAAAATAATAATTTGATTTCTATTTTAAATATAAAATAATGATCATTAAATTAGGTTCTTTGTAGTCTACGAATACCTTATATAAAACAAAAATTATAAATAAAATAACTTATATTTTTTTTAAACGGGTAAGCTTTTTTTTTCTCTTCATTAATTCTAAACTAAATAACTTATATGAGTATAGTCTACGAATCTATATCTATACTATATAATAAACAAACCTATGAGTGACACGTATCATTTATTGAGGCTATCTATTTTTTGTTTTCCCTTGTAATTAATAAATAGTACTTCAAAATTCATTTTTAAAGACATGTTTTGATGAGTGTATGTGTCAACCGATTAAATTACATTTTATTCAACTTATATAATACACAATTTTATTCAACATTTGTAATACACAGTTTTATTCAACCTATGCAACACATCTACTATAATAAAGGAAACCAAGTTTTGGACACGTGTCATTCATTGAAGGCATTCTCAAATTTATACTTATCTTATATTAAGAGTGAATTTCAAAGATTGTCCTTTATCATTATACCCATTTTCAGGCGATGTCCTTTATGTTTAAAATTGACGAGTTTTGTCCTTTATGTTTTCATATCATACACGTTTCGTCCTTTAGACCTAACGCAGTTAGTTTTTTCAGTTAAATTTGGTCATGTGCTTTGCACCTGAGGGCATTTTTGTCAATTCAAAGGTTGCATAAGCTTTGAGCTGTAAATCTGCCGTTGAACTTACCTTTGAATTGACAAAAATGCCTTCATGTGCAAAGCATATGACCAAATTTAACTGAAAAAACTAACTGGGTTAGGCCTAAAGGACAAAACGTGTATGATACAAAAACATAAAGGACAAAACTCGTCAATTTTAAACATAAAGGACAGCGCCTGAAAATTGGTATAAAGATAAAGGACAATCATTGAAATTCACTCTTATATTAACTAAATAAATTAATATTAAATCTTATCATAGTTTAATAAAATATTATCCTCAAATATAAATTGTTAATTTAATTTTTTTTAAAACAAGTACCTCTCTTTCCTACTTATCTTAAATTTAATATATAAATAGTAAATTAATATTAAATGTTATCATAATTTGTTAAAAATATAAGTTTTTAATTATTTGATATACAAAATTATATTTATTCAACAAGTCTAAAATGTGGGGTTTTGAAAAATATAACTTTTTTTTTATTTTTTACTATACAAAGTTACATTTATATAACCCATGTAATACATGAAGTTTTTAAAGATATAACTTTTTATCATTTGCTATGTAAAATTAGATTTAGTCAACACGTATAATACAAGAGGTTTTAAGGATATAATGTTTTTTATGATTTGGTAGATTTTTCGAACCAACTATACACGGGTTTTTTTTTTTTTTAAATACGATGTTTTTAGTATTTAATATACAAAATTACATTTATTTAATATGTGTAATACACATGGTTTTTAAAGATATAACTCTTTTATAGATCTATTCAACACGTGTAACATAAGAGATTTTTAAGGATGTAATTTTTTTATTATTTGATAGATTTATTCAAACCGATTATACACGGTTTTTTTTAAGATACGACGTTTTGGTATTTAGTATACAAAATTATATTTATTTAATCTGTGTAATACACATGGTTTTTAAAGATATAACTTTTTATTATTTGATATATAAAATTACATTTATTTAACCCGTACAATATACGGGTTTCATAAAAAATATAACTTTTTTATTATTTAATATATAAAATTACATTTATTCAACCCGTGTAACACACGGGGTTCTAACCTAGTTGTATATATAGCAATTCTAAAAGCCAAAATCACAATAGCAAAGTAATTTACTTTTCTTTTCTTTTTAAGTATGTGTCGATATAGATCTAAATTGGTTTACGTTTTTACGTAAATGGTCAACGTTTTGTTATAATTTTTTTCGAAAACGAGTCGGGTCAAAAATAATACGTTTTCAATAGGCGGTATGTAAGTTCGAGTTAATTTACCTTTCAACGCTATTGTAAAGCACGGTACCATTTTTTAACTTAAAAAATACTATTTTCTTACATGTTTTTTTAATATGTTTCGGTACAAATCTAAGTTGGTTTACGTTTTGACGTAATTTTTTTTCGGCAGTGAACGAATCAGGTCAAATATAATACGTTTTTGTGCTTATTTTATGTATGTTTTAGTTGGTCTACGTTTTGACATAAGTTTTGTTTGGAAATGAGTCGGATAAGATATTTGACGGTACAAATTCGAGTTATTTTAAATTTTGACCCCGCCGCAATGAGCGGCGGGTCAAAATTTTAGTTATCAACATATCACCACTAAATTAAAAGTTGATTTCTACTGTATACTAATGTAGCAAAGAAGCGTTGATGATTGAGAATTACCTGTACTCAGTTGTATATTTGTATCAGTTATAAGAGTTTAAAATTAAGGACTAATATTATATATATTTTATGATTAATATTATACATGTTTTAAATGTTGACATTTTTGTGTTTTTAGTTTTTGTATTACTATTAGTATTATATATGTTTTATGTTTTATGTTTTTTATATATAAATTTTGTATGATATTAAAATTATTGATATCATGTCGTGATAAACTATATCTCAAATAGCAATCCTTGTTCGATATTTGATTTTGTACTGCTATAACTGCATAATAATGCATTTATATACTCTTAATTTGTAACATTGTTAGGCATTAAAACTTGTATTTTTAGCTTATAAAGTTGGACATTGCTTTATGAAAAAACCATGTACTATAGTATTTATTTATATACTAATAATTGGTAACATTGTTAGGTAGGGATGAGCACGGTACCCATTCGGTACCGGTACTGAAAAACAAGAAAAGTGGGTACCGGTACCGAATACACTGGCCGTAACATGGAGCTCATGTATAATGTTTAGGGGCTGTTTGGTAACTTTTGAATGGTTTAGTGCTGAATCAGTAAGAGGGCTGAACTATTAAATGCTTAAGCAATATGAGGCCTGAACTATTAAGAGACAGTATAATGCTTAACCGTTCAGAGACAAATGTCTGACCAATTCAGATTAGAGGTTTTAACCATTGAGACTTAGTATAATAATTAATCATTCAGATGCAAATGTCTGAACCATTCAGATGCAAATGTCTGAAACATTCAGACATTTACTCACGAAACAAACAGTA
Organism: Helianthus tuberosus; assembly: GCA_030545235.1. NCBI lineage: Eukaryota > Viridiplantae > Streptophyta > Magnoliopsida > Asterales > Asteraceae > Helianthus > Helianthus tuberosus. The sequence goes on from CM060430.1 coordinate 33,346,753, forward strand.
TGAATCATTAAGTGTTGAACCAGTAAGAGGTATGTCTGAACCATTCAGGCCCTCATTAAGAGGTAAACAAACAACCCCTTAATTATTAACTAACCCATGCCGGCTGAATTTGTAAGGCCCGGCCGCAACACGGCGGGGTCTTACATCTAGTTAGTGTTGAATTTGTTTTGCCATTTATGTATATGTGTTACCCATATATGGTTGGTGGATTTCGATAGGTTACTCAGGATCGCTAAAGCTCTGTTCTCGAGAATCCAGTATTTGGGGGGGGGGGGTTGTCGATCCTCATTTCGTTCAGCGACAAGGTATCGGCTAAAAAGTTTTTGGAGTCCCGTGAGATTTGGGGTCCCTGGTTTACTAAGCTGGATGCTTGGGGTGGTCAGTGTTTACCTCTAGAAAGGGTGGTCTGGCTAAGGTTATATGGTATTCCTTTGCACTTGCTTGAGTCGGATGTATTGTTCCGAATCGGAGAGATGTTCGGGAAAGTTCTACATGTCCCTAAGGGCTTGGAAGAGGATCAAGATCTTTCGGTTTGTAGAGTTGGAGTATTAGGTGGGGAGGCGCAAAGGATCAAAGAAACTGTGAACCTGAAATGGAAAGAGAGAAGCTTCAGAGTTTGGGTTGAGGAGGAGCAGGAGGAATGGATTCCGGATTGCTTGGAGCAGGAAGGGTTTGATGATAGTAGAGATCTGGATTGCTCGTCTCCCTTGAGATCCTCTTCGGTTGTCCAGATGGCGGTCTCCGGCTTCGGGAAAAAGCAACAGGTGGATAGTCAGGAGGAAGAGGAGAAGTCGGGTGGTTGGAATCCCTTACCAGATGGGGAACCTGGGACCGCTGTGGGGAAAGGAGATCTTTTTTCGAAAATTGGTGTGACTGTTGGTGTTTCGTCTCCAGTTATTAATGATGTTCCTGATATTCACCAAATTACACATACTTTATTCCCCCCATTTTACGTGTTTTCGGCCGTAAAACCGAGAATTGGATACTTAATCGGGTATATTTTTGTTTACAGGCCTAAAACAGCGTGCCAAACAAGAAGATGATGAAAACGAGGATTTTCCGGGCGAAACGGCAAAGCTGCGAAGATTTTGTGAAGAAACTGACCTGGGTGAGTTGCACGGTCGTGCATCTGGTGGCACCACCGTGCGGATCCGACAACCAGGCCCACCTCGGCATTGCATAGCCAGTGCGATCAGGAGTGCAAGCCCATCTCGGAAATGAACGACCGTGCATTTGGAGGCACTCCCGTGCACTTCCGACACCAAGCCCCAGCCCAGCATTGCACTCCCTGTGCAGTTGGTCGTGCCAATATATTCTCGTAGATGCACGTTCGTGCAACCAATGGAACGACCGTGCGAATACGAAGACCGGCCCAAGACTTGCTGATGTCACACGGTATGGTGAACAGTCCCATAAAGTGAACGGTCGTGCACTTTAATCGCACGACCGTGCAATCAGAAAAAGTTATAAAAAACAGAAGACAACATTCTGTTTGAAATTCTGGACTTTTGGGAGCTTCACAGGCGAATTATCAGGTTCCGGAGGCTCTTGCTTTCACCCGGATTCAAGCCACATCGTGGCGTTTAGCTCCGTTACTATTCGGATACTCAATCTTGTGCTTGTTTATGGTTTGATTCTTCAATATTTCCATGTGTTTGTTCATGTTTCAAGCATTTAGATTGCTGATTATGTATTATTATAAGCCTAAGGGCAAAAACACTAGTATCCCTTGCTTAATTACAACCATTAGTATGTTAATTATGTTTGTAATGACACTTTGAAGCATTTTCTATGTTAATCTTTGATGATTAGTTTGCAACCTTGTTTATTGATGTTGAATTCTTTATTATAGTTAATTATCTTGGATGATTAGTATGTGGTTAGTTGGGATATTTGCAAGAAGATGCTTTATTAATCATGTATTAGTAGACTTTGAACTTGCTAAACTAGTTTAACTTGTTTAAAATGTTTGCACCATGATACTAGAAATGGTTAGTGGTTTAATAAGGGATAATTATTGTTAATCAAGAAGGCTTTCCCTCACGGAAGGACCTTAACGGGTTAAATGGTGTTTTTATGAATCCTTGACATAAATTGTTAGCTTAGTTAGAAGTTTAGGCCAAAATTGCTATCTTGGTGAATTTATGTTCAAGATTTGTAAAATGAACTCGGTTGTGATTTAATCTAGTTTATGCTTGTCTCGGTGGTTGCATTGTGTTTCTCGGTGTCACTTTCCTTGATTAAGTGAGGTTAGAAAACTCTTAACGGATGACTAACTTATCTTTAGGGGATTTTCATAGACATTTGTCATTTGTGCATTAAAGAACAATTTTAGGTGGTTAAAGTGTGTTTATCGTTTTAGCTTTCCAAAGAATTGTCATGTTAGGATTCCCGAAAGGGATACTAATTGTCTTTAATATGGAAAATTGACCAAGTGTTTTAAGTGACAAAACCGACTTAGTTCACATACTTTGGTTGTGCGCAAAGCAAGGCTATATATTTATTTTCTTATTTGGAGTCTATTATGTTTTTATAAATATTTGTTTATGCTTATTTTAGCTTTTAGAAAATCACACTCTTATCTTTCTACCTGTAAATTGATGACAAAGGTTTAGTATTATTTCTCCGCCCACGTCCTTGGATCGACACTTGGTTCTTACCGATACTTTACTACATATATGACGTGGTACACTTGCCCTTTCGTGTGTGTTTTAATGTTGAAGTATAAATCACTTTTATAAATTTAAAACTGAATCGTGTGTAAGATTCATTGTAAAAACATGTATATACACGTCAAGTTTTTCACGCCGTTGCCGAGGATGTGGCGAGCTTTAGGAACGACCCGAGTCATTATTTTATCGGTGTACATACTTGTGAATATTCGTAAATATTTTCTTGATTATTTATTCGTTTATTTGTTTGTTAATATTTCTTTTTTTAATTTAATTTATTCGTTTTCATGCTTTTTATAAACCCTTGTAAATTTTTATTTCATTTATTTGTTCGAATTCGAACTTATTATTCATTTATTCTTTGATTTTTTGGCTCCGAAAAATCATTTATATACTAGCCGATTCAATTATTTTTCTTTTTTTTATTTTTATAAAATTTTGGGCCCATTTTCGAATTTTTATAAAAAAAAATTCAGCCCTATTTACAAAAATTCTGTTTTAATTCAGCAAAAAAAAAAAACAGCCTTCTTATAATAATAAAATATTAATTGTGTCAATCTTTCGTTTGCAGGTTGATGTCCTCAACCCCCCGCTCCCGACGCTGTTGAGCCTTCAGACGAACCCGAGCGTGATCTGAGGAGACGTCTTCGTGAGAGATCCCACGCGGTTGCGCTGCTACTCGCAGCTGGTGAGGATGAGCAGGTGGTACCCGCTGAAGCCGAGGGCTCAGGGGACGGAGGAAACGCAATCATGGCAGACGACGAGCGACCATTGAATGAGTCGAATCAGCCCGGAGGAACAGGCTTGGAGCCGAGCATTATTCGACCTACTATAGATGTGCCTACTTTTGAAATTAAATCTAGTATTATTAATATGGTGCATAATTCAGTGCAGTTTGACGGGCGCGAGCATGAGGATCCCGGACGACATATCGTTGCTTTTCTCGAAATCTGTTCGACGTTCAAGATTAGGGATGTTTCGGAGGATGCTGTTCGGTTGAGGTTGTTTCCATTCTCACTGCATGCCAAACTAGAGCTTGGCTTATGTCACTTCCAGCTGGGTCCATCAGGACCTGGAATGAGCTGGCGGAGCTATTTATGCAAAAATATTTCCCACCTGAGAAAACAACCAAGTTAAGAAACCGGATTGTGACCTTTCGCCAAGACGAGGTAGAATCGTTGCACGTGGCATGGGAGCGGTTTAAGGATTTGTTGCTTGATGTTCCACACCATGGTTTCTCCAAAAGACAGCTGGTCTTGACGTTCTACCAAGGGCTTAATTACGACACGCATGAGAGATTAGATGTGAATGCAGGAGGCGATTTAGGAACGAAGACGCCAAATGAAGCCTATGCGATCATTGAGAAAGCTGCGTTGAAGTCTAGCTCGCGTCGAGAAGGAGAGAGAGGTCGGACATCATCATCTCGCCCAGGAGTTCACGCGGTGGATGACTACACAGCCATTACTGCTCAAATCTCGGCTCTTTCGGCGAAGTTTGATAAGTCCCAGATAGCTGCGCAAGCTAGTTCAGGGTGTGACCAGTGCGGAGTGTCACACGAGCTTGGTGCATGCTTTCAAGGAGTTGTGTATGAGGGCCAAGAAGAAGTAGATTTTGTGAGTAACCAGGTCAGGCCGCAGAACAACCCGTACAGCAATACATACAACCCGGGATGGAGGAATCACCCAAATTTTGGGTGGCGAGCGAATGTGGATAATCAGAACCCATTAGGAATTGCCCAGCGCGCTCCAACGCTGCAGTAGGCTCACGGTCAGTAATTCCAGCCTTACAACCAATCTTTCCAGCCACGTCCATACTCGTACCAGAATCAGGGCGCCGGGAGTAGCTCCCAGCAGCATAACCCTCAGTCAAGTTCCAAGCTGGAGGACATGATGGCTCAGCTTATCACTAGCTCCACTAGTGCAAATCAGTTGGCTGAAAAGCAATATCAACAAAGCGAAGATCGTTTTCTAGCTCATGAGGAAGAAATCAGAAGTCAGAAAGCCTCGATTCAGAATATCGAGAACCAGGTTGGTCAGTTGGCGAAGATGATGTCTGAAAGACCCCCAGGTGGTCTTCCGGGAAATACGGTGCCAAATCCTCGCGGGCATGTAAATGTTGTTATGACAATGAGTGGTAGGACTACCGGACCCAACATATCGGACTCACCACCAATCACTGAAGCGGTCCCGACAGATACACCGGACGAGGTGCAAGCCAGGAGTGGCCCAGCAAGTACAGCACAAGCCCAGGAGCCAGTCAAAGAGTACACTCCTCTAGTTCCATATCCGGGCAGGCTGAAGAAACAGAAAAATAAAGAACAATACGGTAAATTCCTTGAATTGTTTAAACAACTGCACATAAACATACCGTTTGTTGAAGCCTTGGCCCAGATGACGAAGTATGCGAAATTCTTGAAGGACATCCTCTTGAATAAGCAGAAGCTCGAGGATATATCATGTGTGGTGATGAATGAAAGTTGTTCTGCCATTCTGCAAAACCGTCTGCCCACGAAGATGGGAGATCCGGGCAGTTTCACGCTCCCTTGCTTGATTGGAAATATGTCTGTTAGCCATGCATTGGCTGATTTGGGAGCGAGTATCAACCTTATGTCTTATAAGGTTTTAACTAAACTGGATCTGGGTGAGCCGTCACCCACTAGAATGAGCATTCGGCTTGCAGACCGTTCAATCAAATATCCGCGTGGATTCGTTGAAAACATGCTTGTAAAAATCGATAAATTTGTTTTCCCCGTAGATTTTGTTATTCTTGACATGGACGGAGATTCAAAAGTGCCATTGATACTTGGACGCCCGTTCCTCAATACTGCGAGGACGATTGTTGATGTGGCAACTGGAAAAACCACGCTCTGAGTAAATGATGAGCACGTGACATTTTATTAAAAGATCAATGCAGCATCCGCAAAGTCACGATGACATGCTTTACTATGTCGACATTGTCAACGCATGTGTGTGCTCTCATTTCCAAGGCACTATTGAAGAGATTGATTCAGACACACGTCTGTCATGTGGGGACCTCATTGGCATTACGCATGAGGGCCACGATTTCGAGCAGCCCGTCTATCAGATTGGTGACGATGGTTCCCAGAGTCCGGATCGGTTTATAGAAATTGGCCATGTAGAAGATGAGAAATCAAAACCTTCGATTGAAGATCCGCCGTCTTTGGAGTTAAAAGAACTCCCACCACATCTCGAGTATGCATTTCTGGACGAGTAGTGTCACTTACCGGTCATTATTTCGGCATCATTGGCGAAATAGGAGAAGAAACAGCTTCTCGAGGTTCTTAAACTTCATAAGAAAGCCAAGGCGTGGAAGATTATGGATATCAAAGGCATCAATCCTTCTTTTTGTACTCACAAGATTCTGATGGAAGACGAGTACAAGCCCTGTGCATAGCCTCAGAGGCGGTTGGATCTAAATACGCAAGACTTGGTGAAGAAAGAAGTTATTATGTTGTTGGATGCTGGGTTGATTTATCCTATATCTGATTCTGTGTGGGTGAGTCCAGTGCAAGTAGTACCCAAGAAAGGGGGTATTACTGTTGTTTCAAATGATAGGAATGAACTTATTCCTACTCGTACCATCACTGGGTGGCGAGTTTGCATTGACTACCGCAAGCTCAACGATGCTACTCGTAAGGATCACTTCTCGTTTCATTCATCGACCAGGTGTTGGAACGTCTGTCGGGGAAGTCGTATTACTGTTTCCTGGACGGGTTTTCTGGATACTTCCAAATTCCTATCGCTCCTGAGGATCAGGAGAATACTACCTTTACCTGCCCATTCGGCACATTCGCCTACCAGCGTATGCCTTTTGGGTTGTGTAATGCACCGGCGACCTTCCAGAGATGCATGGTTGCGATTTTTCATGACATGATCGAGGATTCTATGGAGGTTTTCATGGATGACTTTTTGGTATTTGGAGATTCCTTTGATCACTGTCTAGAAAATTTAAAGAAAATGTTGAAGAGGTGCGAAGAAACGAATCTTGTCCTAAACTAGGAAAAGTGCCACTTCATGGTAAGGGAAGGCATAGTTCTGGGACATAAGATTCCGCGTGCTGGTATGGAGGTCGATCCAGCTAAAGTTGACATAATTTCACGACTTCCACCGCCCACCTCTGTGAGAGCGATTCGGAGCTTTCTTGGTCATGCGGTGTTTTACAGGCGATTCATCAAGGATTTTTCAAAAATCGCTAGGCCCATGACCCGTCTGTTGGAGAAAGACGCTCCGTTTATCTTTGGGGATGATTGCTTGAAGGCTTTTGACCTTCTCAAGCAAAAGTTGATTGAGGCCCCTATTTTGGTCGCACCTGACTGGAGTCTGCCATTTGAAATTATGTGCGACGCGAGCGATTTCGCTATAGGGGCCGTTCTGGGTCAGAAGAAAGAAAACCACTTTCACCCGATCTATTATGCGAGCAAGACTCTTCACGACGCTCAGGAGAATTATACCACGACAGAAAAAGAGCTCTTGGAGGTTGTATTCGCATTTGACAAATTTAGATCTTATTTGGTGCTTTCAAAAACAATTGTGTATACTGATCACGTAGCCATCAGATACCCGTTCAGCAAACATGATGCAAAACCGCGTCTCATCAGATGGATCTTATTGCTGCAGGAGTTTGATATTGAAATTCAGGACAAAAAGGGTGCGTTGAATGTAGCGGTTGACCATCTTTCTCGGTTGGAGCATGGAGACATCAAGGACACGCGTTGGGATCCAATCAATGATAATTTCCCACACGAGTCGTTGATGAGCGTCGAGGTATGCGATGAGTCACCTTGGTTCGCCGACTTTGCGAACAATCTTGCTTGCGGGATCCTGATTAAAGGATTGACTCACCAACAAAAAAGGAAATTCTTTACGGGCGTCAAGCACTACATTTGGGACGACCCTTTCTTGTTTAGGGTTGGTGCTGATCAGGTGATTAGAAGATGTGTTTCAGGAAAGGAGGCGACCGACATTCTGCGCCACTGTCACGAGGGACCTACCGGAGGCCACCATGGAGCCAATTTCACCGCTAAGAAGGTGCTTGATTCCGGGTTTTATTGGCCGACAATATTTCGTGATGTGCAGAATTGGGTCAGAGCGTGCGATGCCTGCCAGAGGGCAGCAAACATATCGGCACGCGATGAAATGCCTCAGAACTGGATACAAGTGTGTGAAGTCTTTGATATCTGGGGGATAGACTTCATGGGACCATTTCCCCCCTCACGAGGAAACAAGTATATCATGGTTGCTGTTGATTATGTATCTAAGTGGGCGGAGGCACAGGCCTTACCCACCAATGATGCAAGGGTAGTCGTGAGATTTCTAAAGACTTTGTTTGCCCGGTTTGGTGCACCAAAGGCGCTTATCAGTGACAGAGAGACCCACTTTTGCAACACTCAGCTTGAGAGAGCTTTGTCCCGTTATGGCGTGCATCACCGTTTATGCACGCCCTATCATCCACAAACAAGCGGGCAAGTGGAGGTCACAAACCCGGGGTTGAAAAGAATCCTTGAGCGGTCGGTGGGTGCAAACCGCAAGGATTGGTCAGGCAAACTGGATGAAGCACTTTGGGCTTTCCGTACGGCTTACAAGACGCCTATTGGGACTACTCCTTTTAGGCTTGTTTATGGAAAGGCATGTCATTTACCTGTAGAGTTGGAGCACAAGGCGATGTGGGCTCTGAAAACTGCAAATCTGGACCTAAAAACCGGAGGTGAAGCCCGGTTCCTTCAGATTCACGAATTGGAAGAGCTGCGACAACACGCCTATAAAAGTTCCGTGTTATACAAAGAGCGCACCAAGAGATTGCATGACAAACGCTTGAAGGACCATAAACAATTCCAAGCGGGAGATCTTGTCTTACTCTACAACTCGAGGTTGCGTCTATTTCCGGGAAAATTGCATTCACATTGGACGGGTCCGTACACGGTAAAGGAGGTATTTCCATATGGGATTGTCGCAATTGAGAACGCGGATGGCGTAATTTTCAAGCTGAATGGTCATTCGCTTGAAGCTCTATGTTGCCGGGCCGATTGAGTCGGCGGTGGAGGTTATCAAACTCCACACCCCGCATACATCCTAAGTGTGGGGAGGAGAGTCTACGCTACTGACTCGAGGATCAAAAATGTAGCAAGAGCGTCTTTGGCGCTTTAGGGGTAAAATTGTCCATATTCGTATTTTTGCCGTTTTTGCGTAATTTTGGTGTGTTTGGTAGCTTTCGTAGTCGTGTACGGTTTTTAATCATGCCGAGCGAAGGATCTATGGTGGAATATTGTTAAAACAGTTTGCGGATGGTAAAAATGGCGAAAAATGGCCAAAACGGCTGCTGAAACTGCTTTCTGCAGCAAACATACAACTCTGCAGATATGGAACGATTGTGCCATCTGTTGCACGCCTGTGCCACTGCAAGCCGGAACCTCGAGTCGCACCCCCAATGCATTGCCAAGATCAGCGTGCCAGGGTCAGCCAACGTCGGAGACGCACGACCGTGCGTCAGGACGCACGACCGTGCGTCAGGACGCACGACCGTGCGACTGGCCAAGGGCAGTTTTGTCATTTGCACTATATATATAGCCCTTGTCTGCACACATTCTCACATTCATGAACCCTAACCGCACCAGCCGTTCCAGACCGACTTTTCCCCCAAAATCGCACCATTTTTCGCACGGTTTCTCAGATCCTTCACGCACGGTATGTATTTCTTGTTGATTTTCTGTTTCATCCTTGTTCTAGGGTTAGATTTGTCCGATTTCTTCAAGGCTTTTTAGGGTTCCCTTCATAAACACAATTGAAACCCTAACCCTTGCAAGATTCATGTGATTCGTGAACAGCCAGTAGGTTTCCTAGCCCCCGTTTGCCAAAAGTTTTTTGACTTTTGGAAAAATATGGATATTCTGATTCGGGGGTTGAAATTATGCAGAAAACTGCATCGCACGGTCGTTCCGTTGTCGCACGGTCAGTGCATTTGCGGTTGTTAACGAATTTTGCTGTGATCTCGGTGTCGCACGGTCGTTCCAGGTTGGCACGGTCCGTGCATTTCCGGCATGTTCCGATCACAGACACTGGACGCACGACCGTGCGTCTGGTCGCACGCCTGTGCGATTCGCCCAGATCAGTTGGACAGAACCTTCATAACTGTATGTTAGGCTGTTCCGAATGAAATTTTTTCTGCTCCTCCTGTTCTAACAGTGTATCTCATGCTGATGAACCATCCTTTTCTCCAATTCGACCCAAACAACGTGCGGGAAAATCTTTGCATTCCAAAACTCAATGCACTATGGCAAAGACGGAACCAATTCGGCATCCCTAGGAGATTGGATTGGGATGTGATGATGGAGTTGAACCAACGCGGCCGACTTTAGAATATGTTAACAATTTCGTTTTCGTGTTTGGTCAACATTTACCGGCCGATTTATCTGGAGCTCACGCTAGAATTTTTCGCTACCTACTCATATGACAAGCCCAAAACGAGTAGAAATCCAGACTTTCGCCACAAGAAAAGAATCAATTTTAGGTTGGGAGGTAGGTGGCACAACTGGACCGTAGGGAGGTTGGGTCGTAGACTCGGTATTTACACCGACGAAGATATGAACTCTGAATTCTTCACCAATTAATCAACCTTCCCCAGCGAAGACGAGCGAGGTGAGTTTTGGGCGCGGGTTGCGGTTGGCCCAGTTTATGATCCCAGGGTAGCCAAAGCTTCTAGATTGCGAGACCCTTTGCTTAGGGCTATGCACCACATCTTCAGCCACACCATCACGGGGTACATGGACAGTTTGGGAAACTGTCCCACACCAGATATTATATTTTTGTATGCACTCGCGGAGGGGGTCCATATCAACCTCGCCGCGTGAATGGCTGAATACTTCATGCATAGTTCGGGCAGGACCGCTAGCAGTCAGATACATGGTGGTCAATACGTTACCCAAATCGCCTACGACATGGGTATTATGACTGACGAAGTGGTTGAGGGTCTTACTTTGGTCAGTGAAGGCACTTATGTTGATATTCGCTCTTTGAAAGCCATGGGGATTATCGCGGAGACCGATCACAGGGATAGGTTGAAAGGGCTAGACAACGAGGTCTGGGACCCATTGCCTCCACTCTCAGCGAACGATGAGGACGAGGTTATGGAGGACGAGGAGGAGCAGTATAAGCAGCCACCACACTCACCACAGCAGCATCACTCCCCGCAGTACCATCATTGGCCTCCAGGGATCCCTTCATATCCCGAGTTTTATGGTCAGTTCCAGCAGATGCAGATCAGCCATGAGCAGCAGCGGGCCAGTCTAGAGCAGCTGCGAGTTAACCAAGAGCAACTGAGGGCTAACCAGGATGCGATGCGGGCGAACCAGGAGTTTATGCGCAGGAGGTGCATGCAGGATTTTCGTACATATTTGGGGGGCTTCAGAACGCCTACCCTAACTACTTTGGCGAGCCCCCACAGTTCCCATTTGGGAACCCTGGTGATTATGGCGGGGCTGGCACGTCGGGCGCATGTGGAGGTGCCGATGACGAGAAATAGTGGGAGTTATGAGCTGGTAGTTGTGGTAGTATGTTTTTGGGTGTTCATTTTGGTTTTCATAACAAACACCCGCGACTATGTATTTTATTTTTCAGACATTATGGTTTATTTCTTTCGTTTTATGTATGGATATTTAGTACTCTTTTTAGTTATGTAGATTATGGGTTGTGTTGTGTTTAGATTGTCTCTGCCTTCTGTTTTGTTTTACTTTGCCTTGTGACATCCTTACAGATCTTGGAAGCAAATCTTGGACTGAAAAGACATGGCAGAATCAGCTTAGGAGCCAGCTTTGGAGCCTCGTTTCATCTGAAATCATCTTCAGGGGAGTGTTATTCTCCTTTTTCACTATATTTCGGGTTTCGCATTGAGGACAATGCGAAGTTCAAGTGTGGGGAGGGCTTTTAACATTTTGACTTTGTTTGTCCTAAAAAAATCAGTAAATTGTATATATTTTTAGTAAATAAACCAGTTAGTTGTGTTCTAGAAAGCTTCAGATATGATAAAAACCCGACAAGCTAAATAAATTTTGAAAAAGATAACTAGAAAACGTGACAAACAAAGAAAGACTTGCATGTTAATTTTCACACTTTTACCCATTCCTTCCGTTATGTGAGCATATTTGAGCCTTAAATTTGTTATATATTTGTTCATTTCGGAGTAGGAGTGAGCCGGATGTCACGTGTAGTTTAGAACTTGTCGCTAGCATGCTTGTTAAGACCATAAACATGCGAAATTGTGTAGAAGTGATAGAGGCACCTAGAAAACCCCTTTGTTGTTAGTCTTTTCCTTTATGTTATGTTTCCCTAAACCCTACATTACCCCTTAGGATTAACCATGTTGAGCCTTTCACGTGTTTTCCTTTGTTTACCCAACCAATTAACCCACATAGCCAAATTTAGCCTTTTTATTTTTTAAACCTTTTGTGTTAAAACTCCGTCAAAAACCGTTTAACTAGCGTTTCTTGTAGTTAGTTGTTCATTGTACAAAGCCATTAGATTATATATATATATATGAAAAAAAATCTCTCAGAAAATCAGAAAATAAAAAACCCAAAAATAGGGTGAAGTCGACAAAATTCGAGCAATTTTAAATGCTAAAATGATGAAATCTCGTTGATGAGCTCGATAATACAAAAGTCGCCTTTTTAAGGCATTAGTATGTATAGTTTTATCGTTTTACGCCTGTTAAACATAGCTACCGAGTTTTAGCCATTTAGTCACTTTAAAATTCTCATTCCATACCCTTCACCCAAGCCTATCGTTACAACCCGTAAAGACCTCTTGATTTGCACTTTTTTCGCATGTTAGTTGGTGGAGATAAGATCTTGTGGCAAGCTTATGATATTACACGTTTCATTGTCGAGGCATTGAGTGTTTACACATACACATTTTATGTATGTTTCACAAATATAACCGAGTGTGTGGGAACATTGTGAGGTGTGTGAAGATTAGTGTGCTAAGTCAATCGAAAGTGAAGTCACGGCTTTTTGGTTATCTATACATATATTTGCATGTGCTTGTTTGGTTTGAATCACTTGACGTTGCGTTTCGAAAAACCGGCTAACCGTTTGTAGATTTATTAGTAGGTAGTTTGTAAATAATTATTCTCGATTAGAAACTATCTTTTATTACATTTTAATTTTAGCTTTCCTGAGGACAAGCAAGGTTCAGGTGTGGGGAGGTTTGATATTCACCAAATTACACATACTTTATTCCCCCATTTTATCCCCATTTTACACGTTTTCGGCCGTAAAACCGAGAATTGGATACTTAATCGGGTATATTTTTGTTAACAGGCCTAAACAGTGTGCCAAACAAGAAGATGATGAAAACGAGGATTTTCCTAGCGAAACGGCAAAGCTGCGAAGATTCTGTGAAGAAACTGACCTGGGCGAGTTGCACGGTCGTGCATCTGGTGGCACCACCGTGTGGATCCGCCCACCTCGGCATTGCACAGCCAGTGCGATCAGGAGTACAAGCCCATCTCGGAAATGAACGAACGTGCATTTGGAGGCACTCCCGTGTACTTCCGACACCAAGCCCCAGCCCGGCATTGCACTCCCTGTGCAGTTGGTCGTGCTAATATAATCTCGGAGATGCACGTTCGTGCAACCAATGGCACGACCGTGCGAATACGAAGTGTGAGTTCAGGATCGGATCGTAAACGATCACTAGATCTGCGATGAATTCGATTTAACGTGCGGAAACTGTTAAATCGAACCATAATCGTGCACGAAAGCATAATTAAACAACGTTTTATTACGTATCAACGACAACCGAATAGAGTTTCGACTCAATCTCTACAAAGAACATTCAAAATCTGGTAAACATGACGTAATCCTGCAGCACTTGGTTACACAAATTTTGATTTCCATTCTAAATGAGAAACCTAACTAGCTATATATAGCCTTTCTAATTTCACTCGAAACATGAACATGACTATTGAAGCGAAATCAGAAAAATCAGTTCCGCTTGAAACACACATTTGACTTTTCAAGCGAAATCACAATAAAATAAACAAAAAATCCTATTTTGTGTAATATTGAATACTGTTTCGTGTGTGACTAATTTGTGTGAATCTTATCTCATGACATAATATGTGATGTCATCTTTATGATGTCATCATCAAAGATGATGACATCATTCTTGTTCAGAACCGCAATGAATCCAAGACTCGATATAAGACGAAGTCAACAGACATATGCACTAACACAAAGACCGGCCCAAGACTTGCTGATGTCACACGGTATGGTGAACAGTCCCATAAAGTGAACAGTCGTGCACTTTAATCACACGACCGTGCGATCTGAAAAAGTTATAAAAAACAGAAGACAACATTCTGTTCGACATTCTGGACTTTTGGGAGCTTCACAGGTGAATTATCAGGCTCCGGGGGCTCTTGCTTTCACCCGGATTCAAGCCACATCGTGCCGTTTAGCTCCGTTACTATCCGGATACTCAATCTTGTGCTTGTTTATGGTTTGATTCTTCGATCTTTCCATGTTTTTGTTCATGTTTCAAGCATTTAGATTGCTGATTATGTATTATTGTAAGCCTAAGGGCAAAAACACTAGTATCCCTTGCTTAATTACAACCATTAGTATGTTAATTATGTTTGTAATGACACTTTGAAGCATTTTCTATGTTAATCTTTGATGATTAATTTGCAACCTTGTTTATTGATTTTGAATTCTTGATTATAGTTAATTATCTTGGATGATTAGTATGTGGTTAGTTGGTATATTTGCAAGAAGATGCTTAATTAATCATGTATTAGTAGACTTTGAACTTGCTAAACTAGTTTAACTTGTTTAAAATGTTTGCACCATGATACTAGAAATGGTTAGTGGTTTAATAAGGGATAATTATTGTTAATCAAGAAGGCTTTCCCTCACGGAAGGACCTTAACGGGTTAAATGGTGTTGTTATGAATTCTTGACATAAATTGTTAGCTTAGTTAGTAGTTTAGGCCAAAATTTCTATCATGGTGAATTTATGTTCAAGATTTGTAAAATGAACCCGGTTGTGATTTAATCTAGTTTATGCTTGTCTCGGTGGTTGCATTGTGTTTATCGGTGTCACTTTCCTTGATTAAGTGAGGTTAGAAAACTCTTAACGGATGACTAACTTACCTTTAGGGGATTTTCATAGACATTTGTCATTTGTGCATTAAAGAACAATTTTAGGTGGTTAAAGTGTGTTTATCGTTTTAGCTTTCCAAAGAATTGTCATGTTAGGATTCCCGAAAGGGATACTAATTGTCTTGAATATGGAAAATTGACCAAGTGTTTTAAGTGACAAAACTGACTTAGTTCACATACTTTGGTTGTGCGCAAAGCAAGGCTATATATTTATTTTCTTGTTTGGAGTCTATTATGTTTTTATAAATATTTGTTTATGCTTATTTTAGCTTTTAGAAAATCACACTCTTATCTTTCTACCGGTAATTTGATGACAAAGGTTTAGTATTATTTCTCCGCCCCGTCCTTGGATCGACGCTTGGTTCTTACCGATACTTTACTACATATATGACGGGGTACACTTGCCCTTTCGTGTGTGTATTTTAATGTTGAAGTATAAATCACTTTTATAAATTTAAAACCAAATCGTGTGTAAGATTCATTGTAAAAACATGTATATTCGTGCACACGTGATCAGGATTGCTCGTCTCCCTTGAGATCCTCTCCGGTTGTCCAGATGGCGGTCTCCGGCTTTGGGAAAACGCAACAGGTGGATAGTCAGGAGGAAGAGGAGAAGTCGGGTGGTTGGAATCCCTTGCGAGATGGGGAACCTGGGACCGCTGCGCGGAAAGGAGATCTTTTTTTGAAAATTGGTGCGACTGTTGGTGTTTCGTCTCCAGTTATTAATGATGTTCCTTCCCATGCAAACTGTTCTCCCATGCACGAAGATAGAGACAAAAGTGGAGCATGCATCTTCGAGGTAGGTGAAGAGGCGGTTAGGAAGTTGGGAGGTGGCACGTGGGGGATCAACCCTGTGGGACTCGTTCCTAGTAATAGTGGTAGTGGGTCATCCCTAAATGGTCTGCTGTTCAGTTCGAATGAGAAGAGTAAAAGGGCCCACCGTAAGACCTTTTTGGGCTCAAAAGCTAGGAGAACCCATAATACTTCATGTAGTAAAGATTCTCCTCTGGACCTAAGGCCAAAAAAGAGAACCAGGACCCAGTGTGAGGAATCTGTTCAGGGTTTGGTTTCGTTGGATTCACAGCTAGGGCTCAGAAGGCGAATGAAGTCAGGAGTGCAGTTGAGGTCGATGTTTGTAAGGACCTGCCTGAAAATGTCCTAAAACATTTCGTAAGTGAAAACCCGGACCCCTAAAACCCTAAATTTCATGAAAAATCAAGAAAATCCAATTTCATCAATCGGCCGCGGGCCGCGTAAGAGTTAAGTAAGGCTTACGCAGGGCGCGACAGTCTTACAATTCTCCGGATAAGCTTTAGGGCCACGTGTCAGACACGTGGCAGACCTACGCCATGACACGGAAGCCCTAGCCGTAGCTAGGGTGGCCCTCGAAGGACGCGTAGGATGCCCTTCGAGTTTACGCGGGCCGCGACAGACTCAAAAATTAGCTATAAATTGGACGTTGAATGGCCTTCCTTCTGTGTTCGAATTTCACTTTCAAAACGTCAAAATTCTGCTTATATACGAGTGTTTATGGGTCGAGACGCTGCTACGATTACAGGGTAATAACTCGATCACTGCTACGATACAATGTCCGATAGATTGAAACCGATCCAATGGATGTTTAAGTGCTGCCTGAATTCGGGCTATACTTTGTCATTCGTTGTGATGGTTTTGATTTCGTGAAATTATCATAAATGTTGTATTAAGTTACTAACCTAGTTTCGTTTGCATCATTTAACTAGGTTAGGCTTAATCTGTAGGCAAAATATGTCCAGTTAAACTTGAAATGTGAGTCATTCTCTTTTACCAAATGGTTTCCAAAACCCTATTTATTTTCAAAGTTATAATTACAGGGATTAAGTCTTTGTAATCTTCAATTACAGTCGGTATGTGGGGTTTTATATACATTACTTGATAACCGCACCATTGGACAACGGGTTAGCCAATGGGTGATATGACCATAGTCACATATATGGTCGAGTGTCAAATACCGTTGGGTAATTGGTTGATATAAACATTGTAATCGCCCTTAATACTGTAATTTATAACAATGTGTCGTTTTGTGCAAATTGAATGACTCGCCAGTATTTCCCCGCTGATAAAATCTTTTTAAACATGTTTCAGGTGATTTACTGTGAACAACGAAAAGTGACGCTTAGCACTACTAGCTTGGATAAAGTGGCTTAGAAAATAAGTAAACATGTTTTTGTAAACAGGAGATTTCTCCAGTGAAATTCCTTTATTGTAAATTACGGGGTTTGTCCCGAAACTTGAAATAAAATAATTGGATATTTTCAGTTTAAATGATCCTGTTAAAATTTCCGCTGCCAAATTAAATACTAATACTACGGGTTTCTGTCCCGCGGCGTTCGAACCAGGAAACTGGGTCGGGGGCCGTGACAGAAAAAGGTGGTATCAGAGCCACTGATTTAAGCCAATTAAGTATTTAGAAATACTTAATTTTTCAGATTGCCATTTTGTGATTCTATGAAAATTTAAGTTACAATAAATAAAATTTTAATTTGATTTTTTGTGTGTTTCTTCATGTGTGCTAACAGCATGAATGAACTGTCGGAGGCACTCCGAAACTTTACCATCCATACAACCGATATGGATACAACAGGAACCCAATCCGGCTATCAAGCGGACACTGAGGAGCCACTAGTATTCCAGGCCCAGCCTCAGGAGAAACCAAAACCCAAAAAAGAGAAGAAGGTTGTTGGATTGGAAACGCGGACGCAAGAAGAAACCCGCTGCCCAACGGGGAAAGAAAACGGAGGATCCAAAGGGAAAGGGAAAGGAAGTTGGGGAGAGCTCTGGTCAAGCCCAGGAGATGCCACCTTGGGAAGAGCTTGATAGGAAACTGGCGAATTATGACCTCATCGGACTTGCTGACGAAACCCTTTTCAATTTCCCCGCCCAATCAGAACTTCCAATTAATTTGGAACCTGCTATTCCAGACCCCATTGTCAACCCCCAACCTGTTACAGGGCAACTGGAAGAATGGTGGACGAGCGACTAGCATTTTCAGAATTTTATGAATAACCCAAATGTTTATTTTCCCCAGTTTGATCCTGAACCTGCACCTTTTTCACCCATGAACCCGGAGAACGTTGCCGAACTGCGCCGCTACGGCGAGGAACTAGTGGATGCGGGAAATCGGATTCGGGAAGTGGGGGAAAACATCACGTGGAAGTACTACGAGAGGGAGCGTCATTTCTAAGAAGCCGGTTAACTGAAGTTGAAAAAGTTTTTGTATAATATTAATATGAAATATATATATATATATATATAATAAAATATGTATAATAATAATATAATATTGTATAATAATAATTAAAATAAAACTTTTGTAAAATAGACGGTTTGTATTGACGCATAATATTATAAAAATATATGAATGTCGTAAGGTCGACGATTTTAGCTATATATGTGTGTTGACTTGATTATGTTGTGATTGCCTTATTGTGTTAGTTGATATCCATTGTGTGACAATAATTTGCATATATTGTTAATTATTCAGATGGAAAACGCTGAAAATCAACCGGCAATTGAAGTTAACCAATCCGAACAAAATAATGAAGACCATTTTCTTAATAGGCAAGATATAGAAAATATTGTTGCTCAGGGAATAGCCAATGCTATCCCGACAATTTTTGCTGCCGTTAAGAGTCTTGCTGAACCTTCCCAAGACAACCTTAGTAAACGCACTCGCGATGATAATTTTAGTAACAGTGTAAATGGAGGCGGCAATAATGACAATAATGTGGTTCTAGCCCCAATACATAAGAAAATGAAAGTTGCAACACCTGGTTGCACCTACAGAGAATTTCTTGCATGTAAGCCGGTCGAATTTGCAGGCAATGAAGGGGCAACTGCTGAACTGTGTTGGTTAGAAAAGACCGAAGCAGTAATTAAAATCAGTAAGTGCACAGAGGAAGACAAGGTTATGTATGCATCCCACCTTTTCAAGGAAGAGGCGTTAAAATGGTGGAATACGGTGCTGCAAGCCGAGGGAAGCGATGTGGCTTATGCCATGAGTTGGGAGGAATTTAAGGAATTAGTAGAAAGATAGTTTTGTCCCTCCTACGAAAAGGAACAAATGACGAATAAGTTCCTAAATCACCGGATGGTGGACGTGGATTGTCGGGGGTATACTTCGAAATTTTTTGAGTATGCTAGAATTGTACCAACTCTGGCCTCGCCAGAACCGGTGCTTATTTCTCGCTATATTTGGGGACTAATTAGCGAAATTCGTGATATAGTCAAAGCTGCGAGACCCCGCACAATTGACGATGTTGTCGAACTGGCCAACACCTTGACTGACGGACTGGTGCGCACGAGAGAAGAAAACAGGAAAAAAGAATTGGCCCAAAAGATTACCCAAGGATTTCGTGGGGGTAATAATAGTAGTAATTTCAAGAAAAAGGGAACTGGGCAATTTTCCACACCTCCATTCTGCAGAAACTGTCGAAAGAAACATTTTGGGAAATGTCAAGAGAAGTGTAATTTCTGCAAGGCACCGAGGCACCGAGATGAGGAGTGCAGGAAGAAATCAACGATTTGCTTCAATTGCGAAGAAGCTAGGCATTTTAGATCAGAATGCCCAAAATTGGTCAAACCAGCTGATAACAAGGCCAAACCTTCTGAAGGAACTAATAAGAAGAATGCAAGAGCCTTCCAGCTGACTACCCAGGAAGCAGATCTGATTCCAGATGTGATAGCTGGTACGTTTCTTGTAAATGACGTTTACGCCAAAGGATTATTTGACTCTGGTGCAAACCAAAGTTTTATAAATACTTCATTCTGCCAAGCTCTTAAGCAACCTTTAACCAAACTTAGGCAGACTTATACGGTAGAAACGGCAGATGGAAATTCTGTTAAAACTGATAAGGTTCTTCAAAAAGGAAAAATAGAACTTTCAGGCCATAAATTTTCTGCACACCTGCTACCTATGAATTTAGCCGGATTCCATGTTTTGTTAGGAATGGATTGGTTAGTAGCCAACCATGCTCGAATCCTCTGTGATAAGAATTCCATAAAAATTCATACACCAGCAGGAGAAGTAATTTTGATTTCAGGAGATAAGCCGCATAAACCAATGAAGTTCATTTTAGTAATGAAAGTTGCTAGTTATGAGAGAAAACAAGGAATAGTGTATATGATTTCGGTAATCATTAACACTAAAAGTAAGGAACATAAGGAAATTCCAGTAGTATCAGAATACCCGGATGTATACCCAGAAGAGCTACCTGGACTACCACCAGATAGAGAAGTAGAGTTTAGAATTCATCTAATTCCTGGAACAACACCAATAGCTAAGGCACCTTATCAATTAGCACCAACATAAATGTTAGAATTAAAGAAGCAGTTAGATGAATTGCTAAGCAAATGATTTTTATGTAACATCAGTGCTTGTAATCATTGTGAACAGTTTGTTTATCAATAAAACAAGGTTATTTGATCCTAATGTTTGTTTGGTTATGTTTTACATTTTTCATGTTTTGACTTTTGTTCAATTTCAAACTCTATATCGCTTTCTGGAGAATTATACACAAACTGGTGCGTAAACGTAATCAGTTTAACGTGACAAATGCTCCGGAACATCAACATATACTTAACATACCTTAAATAACCTTTACATAACTTAGAAATAAGTTTTGAAGGCTTTGGTATGGCAAAAACATGTTAATTCGCTTACAGGGACTAAATTTGACAAACTATGAAAGTATGCCAATTTGAACTGTAACAGACATTCTGGAACATGACCATAAGTTAAAAATACCATAAATATCCTTTACATAGCTTAGAAATAGGCTTTGAGGGGTTCGGTGTGCTAAAATAAACTTTTGGGTCATTCAGGGACTAAAAACTTCAAAAAGTGCACAAGTTTGCACTTTCGCGCATAACTCACGTTCTGAATACATCCAGACATCCAAAAATTTATGTAAGTACTAAAATATTTTATTTTAGTGTTTGGCATGAGAAAAATCCATTCGTCACGCAATTTGGATCGTTTTTCGCACTTATGCGCATTCCGTCGTAATTAAGCGAACATCGCGATCGTACGACCAAACGAACCAACATCCGGCATATTTTTGAGCATGTTTCATGTCCACAATGTTTAGGAATCATTTTAGGGCCTTAACGTTGGCTTAACGAGCCTTAAACGTGTCGGAAATGGCTTTAATGCATAACAGGGACCAAAACTGTCATTTGTGAAAGTTTGTTTCTGACCAGACAGGCCAGGCGGCCCGCGTAAGTTTAGTGAGTCCCCTTACGCGGCCCGTGTCAGCTTCCCAGATCCGATAAGATCAATTTAATAGCAGATTACAGCTGTTAAGCACCCAAAAACTCACCCACACTTGCCCTTTCAGTTCATGAGGGGCCATTTTGAGTCACCACAAGGTTTCAACAAGTGTATGGACAAGATCAAAGCACGTTATTCGATAAATGATCCTAACGGTTGTCCATTTACTATAAATACCCAACCCTTTCACAACTTAAAACCCATAAATCTGATCTCAAAGCTCTAAGTTGAAGTCATTGCTTCATACCTGAGCTATTCGATCAAGTTTTACTAGCGGGGACCCTTTGTAAGTGTTCCTTCGTTCTTTCATCGCTTTTCTAGTCCGAAAGTCAAACTATGTTTGACTTTCTGCGTTGACCAGTTCATGGTCAACACGAAGTTCGTTTGAACTTCATAACGTGAGCGTAATCACGATGGTTATAGTCTCTTGTGACTATATCTACTGATTACCACGTTATCTAGGCTCAGTGACGAGTCGTAGTTTCGGCCAAAATGCGTATTATTGCGTATTTTGTAACCAAACTACTCTTGGGTATCAAAACTGTTTGTTTTGATACCAAACCTGTTTTCTAAACTTAGTTAAGCATGTTCTAACATGCTTAGCTCGTCACTTTTAGTTTAGTGCTTATATAGGGTCGTAAGGTAAGCGATCTAAACAATCGCTTATACTTTCGAACCCGACCCGTTTGGTCGATCATTAGGATCCGACCAAACACATTAGGTGACCATAGTATATAGGGAATAACCTTCTGAGGTTATACCTTATGGTCGCTTCGTTTAAGTAGTTGTATGATAGGTAGTTTATATGCCTTAGGTAAATTACCAAAATGCCCTTTTAACGCCAAAATTCATTTTAAGCATATGTAACATAACTTTTGATATCTAAACTGATTTAGTAACAATATTAGACATGTTAAGGCATATTTTACTTGTCATAGGACTAGTTAGGCATTCCGAACGCGTTTTACGCGAACGACACGTTAAAGTAGCATAAGCTACCTAAACGGGTCATAATGGGTCGTAAGCACTTAGGTTAGGTTTCATTTTAGTATGTGGGCTTTGTTAAACCATATTACACGAGTCTCCATACTCGTTTGGTTTACGAACCCTCATTCTATCCAATCCTCCGATTTAGGTCCGGTATATTAACATAGTTACCTATATTAGGTGTCGTTTGATATCCGTGATCTCTAGCATTGTTTGGTTGTTACTCAAGGACTACTAAGCAATCTCAAGTGAGTACATAGACCCCTCTTTTACTGTTTTCAAACTGTTTTGGGGTGAAACACATGTGCCTACTTGTTACTTTCATGCTTTCCATGTTTTCACATCATATACTTGCTATGTTCGTTAGTACACTTATAGTACATGATTTACTTTACATTTTTGCTATGTATGTTGACTGATAGTATGCTAGCACATTGATTTACATGACTTTTCTGCTTCGTATGTTAACTTAGCATACTTAGTACATTGTTTTCATATAACATGTTCACATTTGCTATGACATTTGGTTTGCACAAACGGGACTTATATACGTTCATTAACATTAGCTATGCCGCTCGGTAGTAAGTACTGGTACCACAGGACTTGACAAATCCCATTCCTGACATCCCGGGTTTGTTTGGATGTAAGGAATGACTGAATCTGAAAACATTTCTTTTGATAACCTTGACTTAGGGTTATCCGACTGTCTCAAGGCTTGAATGTATGCGTTAACTTACCACATAAATGTTTGTATCAATGAAACATGCATTACTTTGCAAAACATAACTTTTTGATATATTCAAAATACTTTGTTTTGTACATTCTTACATTTGGTTTATGTAACTACACATTACTTACCAGACATACATTTGCTACACATTACTTGACTACATTTGGACTATTAACATTTGATATGATTTATACAAGGATTTTGACAATCGGTTTAAACATAGACTTTATACATTGGTGGTTTGTTTAAGTGACTTAAGTAACGAGATGTGAGTAATATGATACAAGCATGGTGGATACGGCGCTGGTACTTCCTATATATAAGTGTTTGTATTATATTACATATCATAGCGTTATTTAAATCATTCAATTGGGACTTATACATTTTACACAAGTAACACGAATTCTCACAAAACTTTGGTTTACAAACAATTTACTTTATACAACTCATTTTACTTGGTTATACATTTAACCATACATTATTCTTTTATTTATACATATCATTTGATCTTATTGCTTTTTAAATGATTTACAAAACAAAACAATTTACAAGGTTCATGACTGACTTTTGCTAAACAACTTTTTTCTAAACTTATAAGTCATGAATCCTATTTTCATAAAACCTATGTATCTCACAGGCATTTTTATGTTGACGTACCTATTTTCACATGTGTTTTCAGGAGTTGTTGCTTAGGATGATGATCGTGACACTAGGGCGGACCTGTGCCTTAGAGACATAAAATAAAGATAGAACTAGTTTAATTATGTTCTGAACTCTTTATTTCCTGTTTTGAGACAATGTAACACTCTTGTTTGATAAATAAAACGTAACTTTAATTTCCATGGTTGTGAAACAATTAATTCTGTTACAACACTCCCCGACGTTTCCGCCACGATTTGATGTTTTACGTGGTTGGGGTGTGACAGAAAAGTTGGTATCAGAGCCAATGGTTATAGGGAATTAGGTTATTAGTAATTCTTTGACCTAGACTATAACCTTTCTAGGACCCCAACACAAGTTATCTTGTGTTTAGATTTTAAAAATGCATTTCACCTATCCTTAGGTGTTAACCACAACGGGAACATCAAGTTCGAATCCGCTTTGAAAATTAATCATCTGTTTTTGGATGATTGATTACTAGGTTTTGAACCCTCTGTTGTAAGGTTTTGAACCCTTCCAGTTTGATTTTTGGCCTTGTGCCTTTCAAATTTTCAAAATCTCGTCAAAGTTTTGGATTCTAAATAGTGTGAACACGTGCAAACTGGAAGAGTGAATGCCTGTACCCTGGGTTTTCTGTCTAAGGCTAGAGTGTTCGTACAAATCCACATAATCGGACCAGTCACTCTTACCTGGAAACTCTTGGGGTGAGTATTCACTTATAGGCGAGCATGTCTTCGTGATACATTATTTTTTACCCATTTACTTTGATTAGTCACTGTGTGTCATTTGTTTGCTTTGCGATGCGGACGAATGACCACCATCTTTGCTTTTGTTGATCTTGTTTCATCTCATTCTCTTCATCCAATCATCTAACTCGTTTCCTTTCATGTTTTCCTCTTTTAGAATGCCTCCTCGACGCGAAAACCAGATAGCGACTGCCGAACTGGCAGAAATTATTGTGCAGCAAATGGCTGCTCAATTCCCAAACCTCTTTGCTCAATGGAACCAAGCCAACAACAACAATAATGCTCCATGCAATTTCAAGAATTTTAACTCGGCTAAACCACTCAAGTTTAGTGGTTCTGAGGGAGTGAATGGGCTTCTTCAATGGTTCGAGAGCATTGAGAAAACTTTCCTTCACGTGCAGTGTCCTGACAATCGCAAGGTCGAGTTTTCTTCGAGTGTGTTTCATAAGAGGGCTCTTACGTGGTGGAACGGGGTTATGAGAAACCGGGGTGTAGAAGTTGCTTTAGCACAGACTTGGGCTGAACTTAGAGCTCTTATGATAAGGGAGTTTTGTCCTCGTCATGAACAACGAGCTTTGGAGAGAGAGTTTGATGACTTGAAACAAGACAGTGGCGAGCACAGGGCGTATACTGATAGGTTTGAGGAGTTGAGTCTGCTTTGCCCAACTATGGTTACCCCACTCGACAAGGCTATCGAAAGGTACATCGACGGCCTACCTGACTCAGTGCAAGACATCATTACTGGTAGTAACCCTACCACACTCCGTCAGGCGATCGAGTTAGCAGCGACATTGACTGAGTCGCAGGTTCGAAAGGGAAAGCTGCACAAAAAGGGTGACAAGGGTAAGAAACAAGCGACTGACAAAGAAGATAGCAAGAAAGGTCAAAACAAGAAGGGAAAGGATTCTGGTTCCTCAAGGGGGTCTAGGAAGCGAAAGGCTTCCCAAAACTATGCCGTTACTGCACAGGCCCAAGCTGCACCAAATCAGCCTGCGCAACCACTAGCCAAGAAGCCTTATCTTGGCAATGCACCTTTGTGCAATAGGTGTAACGGCCATCATCAACCACACCTCCAGTGTCGTCAGTGCACCAACTGCGGAAGATTTGGTCATCGTGCTGACACCTGCCGCATCCCTGCCAATCAGAATCGGGCAGTTCAGAACCCGGCTCAACAAGTTGCTCAGCCTCTTGCTCAGCAACAAGGTCAAGCTGCACGACCTCATTTTCCTCCTGGTTCGTGCTACAATTGTGGGGATCTGACCCACTACAGAAACCGGTGCCCAAGGCTAGTCAACCAGAATCAGAATCCAAATCAGAATCAGGCTCGAGGTCGAGTCTTCAACATGAATGCACAAGAGGCACAAGCAGACAATGAAGTGGTGAACGGTACGTTCTTTATTAATAATCAGCCCGCATCTGTTCTTTTTTATTCGGGTGCCGATAAGAGTTTTGTGTCATTATCTTTTGAGCCATTGCTTCGCGTGTCTAGAACGAAACTAGGTAAGCCTTTGACAGTAGAGGTTGCTAGTGGTGAACCCATTGTTCTTGATTCTGTCCTTCGCAACTGCTAGTTGAACCTTAACGACCATCTTTTCCCTATTGACCTCACGCCTATGCAACTTGGAAGCTTCGACGTTATAGTGGGTATGGATTGGTTAGCCAAGCATCGCGCAGAGGTAGTTTGTTTTGAGAAGATTGTTCGTGTGCCGCTTTCGACAGGCGAGATCTGTAACACCCCGAAAACGAGATTGGTAATCAAGATCCGTTAATACTAAAAGACGGGTAAAGTACCGTTGGTAGTAAAAATAACCCGGTAAATATTAGGAATTTAAATAAGAAATCCTAATATTAAATACGAGCGAATCAAAGTTTTAAGGAATTGAGTTTATAAGAGCCCGAGTTAACGGGACTTAAAACAAAAAGGAGTTGTGAACAAGATAAAGTAACTAGGAAATAAATAACCTAGTGTAAGTCTTGTAATTAAATGAAATAAGTCAGTTTGATGTGCATTAGTCTAAAAAGATAAACTAAAGGGGCTGATTTTGTATAAATGGCCAAACTTGATTTTATAAAAATAAAATAAATAAAACACACACACACACATCAGTGTGTGCGTGCGTGGGAGCGACCAGGAGAGGGGAAGAACCCCCAAACCCTTATTTCAGCTAATCTGATCAATTGAAGGGTGAATTGGGCATGTAATCACTGCATGAATCAAAAATCTTGATCACCTACACTTGTCTAACACTAGGTAAGTTGCAATTTCAGATTTGGTGATGTTTAATTTTTGGGTAAAGTTTAATTAGTAGAAATTCTTGAATGATTGAGTAATGTTATGATTCAAGGAAGTGTGATTCGAGTGTAGGATCATAAACCTAACTGAAATCATGTGAAAAGATTAATAAATTGTGTGTTAATGTAGCTATGTGCTATATCATGAAGTGGGTTTCTATCTAGAATGAGAAACCCCAACATATTGTATGAGCTATGTGAGTAATAATCTAGGTTGGTTGAACTAGTATGATGAATATTGGTTGCTATGATATAAGTTCTTGATGTAATTCATGAACACTAGACATAGAGGTTTAATTTTAATGTAAATCTTGGTGAAAATAATTAGTTATGAACTAGTTAGTAAATATGTAAAATTATGCACATTAGGTGTTTGTTAAAATGCCTAAATGAGAACTAAAATGTTGAAATTTAGAGTGAAAACGCGTATTTGAATGATATGGCAATTACGCGTGATATGAAGTGATAAGAGTTCTAAATACTATGTTGATTTAGACTTAATGTAGTAAACACGTGATTGAAAGTAGTTAACTTTAGATAAGTTAAGTGAACTAATCATGAAGCCGAATAGTAGCTTCGGCATAGAAAATAAGTGAGGTGGAATAGTCGCGATTGTTAATGACTAATTTAACCGCCTTGTAAATGTTTGACAATAGTTTGACGCGTAACAAGCTAGGTGAAAGCTTGGAGGAGGGAGCGGGTCAAACGGAGCAAGTACGGAAAGAAAAGCGTGGCGTGGATGCGAGGTAAGTGTAATTTACACACTTATGTAGAATACCCGTTTATTCGATACATTGTAAACGTGATAACAATAATATTGGAAATATAGAAATTTGTCAAATATCGACTAATGTAAATCAAGGTTAAAAGGATACCCATGGCGTAAGCCGAAATGGGTTGAATTTGTAAGAAAAGAGTGTAAAAGAAAAAGGGGTATGGTAATAAAATCCGGGATGGGATGGATGTATGAATTGGAGATCAAAAACGATGTTTTTGATTAAATAGATAATGTTGGGCATATACTCCAAACGGGTCGAATGGTGGTGATAACACCATTTGACAATATCGACTAATGTGGTTGTCAAGTCTTATGTTAACAGGACCAATTAGCAAATCGGATAATTACGTCACCATTGATGGTGTGATAATGAAAACGAGGTATAAATCGGGTCTACTTATTGATCCGGGCCAGGTACGCATAATTATGTTGTAGTTAAGAATGCTATTTTGGTCGAATAATTTGAGAGAGAGAGTCCTTCGTCGTAAAAGGACCAAAATCGACCAAAACGCCCTTGTAAGCTAAGTTGAACAAACAAACCTTAAAGGTTGTTTGGAAGCGAATTTCATGATTAGATAAATACTTAGAATAAGTATAGAAGTTGAAAGATGTAATATGTTAGTTAAAAGGCACTATTTTAGTTTTTGCCGTAATTAATGGACCAAGAGGTAAAAAATTTGGTTTATATTGATCACCACATTAAACCCACCTTAAATACAGTTGTGGTGGGAGATTTTAGGATAAGAAATATGGTGATGGAATGTTAGAAGCAATCGAAAGCGATTTTAGGTTCAAAAGTGCTTAAATACCCTTAACGGGTCAAAATAAGCATACGAGCGAAAACGGGTTTAAATGGTGTAATAAACCTATGATTAGAACCTAATATAGTAGGTAACATTAATTTGAAGAAGTGTATGAGATATAGGAATCAAATAAATACGTTTGTTTGATAAAATGCATAAACGGGTTAAAATTCGGTACAAAGGTAACGAGTCGAAGGCTTAGAAGTCTGAAAATTTCTTATATTGGATGTAGGATTTTAACTCCATAAGATGGAGGATTAAATTACGGACGCGTAGGAAAAAGAATCGGGTAAAACGGATCAATAACGAAGAAGTTATGGCCGTTTCCGTGAAATCAGATCGTGCTGTGTATGTACAGCATCAGCTAAGGCAACAGGCTGTGAATAACAGGGCTAGGCATGACACCTAGGCCCTTGGCGTCACTTCTAGCCCCCTAACTCAGAAAATTTTTAAATTTTGTCATTTTTAACCCCTGTACTTGTTTGAACTTAATATTTGACTATCAAAACTAACTTTTAAGTTGGTTTTGATCATATGTGAATGCCAAGAGTGCCCGGATGAAGATCAAGCTCGATGAAGAACCGAACACGATAAAATACAAGCTTCCGCAAGGCGTTTCGTTGTATCTTTTAAGCGACGAATTCAATTACATTAAGTTGTTCAAACTTTAATTTGTAAAAGTTTTAGATTACTCGTATTTTCTAAGGATACTTAATTGTAATTACATGTTTATTTTCGTTATTTATACGAAAACCTTTAAAATAATAACAAGGGTGTTACAAGTTGGTAATCAGAGCTCAAGGTTGTTGACAAATGTGTTCGTTTCGAGGCTTGATTGCAAATCCGGTAAGTACAAGTATGTTAATAGTTTAGCATGCTAAAGTGTTGTAAACAACACATAGGGCTATCGTGTGATACACGTTACCCCAATTGAAATGATTGATGTAGTTGACGAAAATACGCGCGTTGACGCGTATAGTAGAAAAAGCCTTGTATTATAATACGGGCGATTATTGAAGTTGACGTTACTAACTTTTGTGAATGTTTTAATTGAAGGACACTCGCATCTGAAGATGACGAGAGTTGGACAAATTACGGATATGAGGATGAAACGGTCCGATGTATGACAAGCAAAGCATACTCACCAAGGACCTAAATCGCGCAATGATTGCGAATAAGTTAATGGCAAGGGGAGCCTGTTAGAGCAAGCACTATCAGGTGCACGTTTTAAATTATTGCATAAATAGTAATATGCAACAAATACGTAGAGATTGAAAGTTGCATATGTAGATTGAAAACTTGGAAAAACCTGAATAGAAAACCTATCCGGGATATTGTTTCCAAGAAAAACAAATAGAAGCATTACTTACATGGGGTGTAATGTGAAAATTATAAAAGGTCATGTATACCAGGTGTTGATCGCTTACTCTGGCCAAGTAAGTAGTGAACACGTGGTACCATGAACTTCTTATGATGGACACATTTATGTCCGATGTAGTAAGGGTGGGGTGAATGGGACTAACTTAAAAAGTACCCAAATGAATCAAATGAGCAAAAATAATTGATAATAATGTAAACGCACAGCCGGGTGACGGAAGCGTATTACATTAGGATGATGAGCCCGAGTGAAGGGATAAAGATTAATGTAAAACGATTAAGGTATGCAATCGGGAGGGGTGTGCTTACACTCGAACCCGAAGAATGCAAATATGACTCTTAACGGGCCGATTTTGTAAAACACCAAGATTGAGAACAAGGTAGGAATATAAAAGCGAAACGAAGTCATAATGCATATCGTAAGGGTTGCAATAATAACGACTTCGGTAAAACACCCGGTTGGTGGGTAAGGATTTAAACGCATGCGTAGACTGAGAAACATGAACGCGAAATAGAAAGTCAAAAGACTCGGAATATGAGTCATGACTAAAAGATGACAAGAATTTTCGCAAACATAAATTTTGGTAATTACGTTCAACCATTTCAAAGTTGGACGGGTCAAATAAAGAATGAAGTTTGACATTCATACGTGATGAAAATTCACCCAAAATGAGTCAAACGAGTCAATTAAGGAATAACGCTTAATAAAATAGGAAAACGCAAACCGGTGAAACCGGAAAGCTAAAGACAATAAGATAGAAGGACCCGGGTAATGGGTTGTAAAGGAGTATAAGTATGAACCGGGTAATGGTAAGCGTAAGACAAACCGACGTGTAAATGACGCTAGAAGTCGTAAAGTCGGAAAGGATAGTCTGAAAGTAAACAAATGAAACCTTAGACTACGGTCAAGGTTAACTAAAGCTCAAAAAGCAAAATTAAATGATTCCAAACATAACAAAGGATGCTTTAAAGCTATATATGTATAAATAGACGATGGAATAAAGACTAGAATAAAAGATGATCTACGGGATCATCATAACTTACGGGATATTAATTAGTGTAAAGGTCTACGGGGCCAAAATGACCCACGGGTCATGAACTGAAGCAAAGGGATCATAAGGGCCTCGTCTTAAAGAGATGAAAGCTTAAGGAAATAGCCTATGAGGTTAAGTGAAGAAACCTACGGGTCAATAGTGTAAGGTGAGGGAACTTGTTACGATTCCTCGCGTAAAACGAGAACGGAAAAGAATAAATTAGGGGTTGTCAATTTCCTTGATATG
Organism: Helianthus tuberosus; assembly: GCA_030545235.1. NCBI lineage: Eukaryota > Viridiplantae > Streptophyta > Magnoliopsida > Asterales > Asteraceae > Helianthus > Helianthus tuberosus. Next base: position 33,377,563 of record CM060430.1, read on the forward strand.
AGTAATTGACATAGTTAAAGGGAAAAACGTTAGACTAAAATTCAGTTTTAGTAAGAAATAACATTTTTACAAATATAAATTCTGATAGGAAATTGAATGGTAAGCATGAAAGATTCAAGTCCTGACGCTGATAGGCGCAAGACGAAATATTCGAAAAGTGATCTTTTCGAAAATGAAAGGTTGATATAAATTAAACGTGACGTGACACAATCACGGTCAATAAATGCAATGTGAAGTGGAATCACATTATAACCAAGCGAGCGGTAAAAAGTAACTGGACTAATAAGTCTAGTTAGTGAGACCGGTTAAGGTCATTTAAGTAATTTGGTTTCTTGTAAGCGGTGGATTCAGTATAACTGAACCGAATAAATGAATTTGAAAACAAAAGAAATTGTTGCTAAAAGTGAAAGATTTCACTAAAGACCTTTAAACGGGACAAAGTAACGGATTCATAAGGAATTCGATAGTATATGAAAGCGATGGATATCGCTAAGTTAACTAAACTAGTGAAAATAACGAGATTTCGTTATTTCAAGTTGCACTATGTCGTATGAGATACGTAGACAATTAGTGACCAAAAAGATGTTACCATACTTATCTGGTAATACTAACAATTGGTTAAAAGAATAAGTAATGTTTAAAAGATTTCTCGGATCAAATGCATTGAGTTTAAACTCAATGAATTATGTAAGAAAGGGTTTCGAGGACGAAACCTCTCTAAGGGGGGTAGACTTGTAACACCCCGAAAACGGGATTGGTAATCAAGCTCCGTTAATACTAAAAGACGGGTAAAGTACCGTTGGTAGTAAAAATAACCCGGTAAATATTAGGAATTTAAATAAGAAATCCTAATATTAAATACGAGCGAATCAAAGTTTTAAGGAATTGAGTTTATAAGAGCCCGAGTTAACGGGACTTAAAACAAAAAGGAGTTGTGAACAAGATAAAGTAACTAGGAAATAAATAACCTAGTGTAAGTCTTGTAATTAAATGAAATAAGTCAGTTTGATGTGCATTAGTCTAAAAAGATAAACTAAAGGGGCTGATTTTGTATAAATGGCCAAACTTGATTTTATAAAAATAAAATAAATAAAACACACACACACACATCAGTGTGTGCGTGCGTGGGAGCGACCAGGAGAGGGGAAGAACCCCCAAACCCTTATTTCAGCTAATCTGATCAATTGAAGGGTGAATTGGGCATGTAATCACTGCATGAATCAAAAATCTTGATCACCTACACTTGTCTAACACTAGGTAAGTTGCAATTTCAGATTTGGTGATGTTTGATTTTTGGGAAAAGTTTAATTAGTAGAAATTCTTGAATGATTGAGTAATGTTATGATTCAAGGAAGTGTGATTCGAGTGTAGGGTCATAAACATAACTGTAATCATGTGAAAAGATTAATAAATTGTGTGTTAATGTAGCTATGTGCTATATCATGAAGTGGGTTTATATCTAGAATGAGAAACCCCAACATATTGTATGAGCTATGTGAGTAATAATCTAGGTTGGTTGAACTAGTATGATGAATATTGGTTGCTATGATATAAGTATTTGATGTAATTCATGAACACTAGACATAGAGGTTTAATTTTAATGTAAATCTTGGTGAAAATAATTAGTTATGAACTAGTTAGTAAATATGTAAAATTATGCACATTAGGTGTTTGTTAAAATGCCTAAATGAGAACTAAAATGTTGAAATTTAGAGTGAAAACGCGTATTTGAATGATATGGCAATTGTTGGTGCATACGTCTGTCGACTTCGTCTTGTATCGAGTCATGTAATAGAATAGATGAAACAAGTCACACAGTTCAAGATTAACAGGATACAGAGGTGAACAAGCCAGTTCAAACGAAGTGGTCAGTTCAAACGAAGTGGCCAGTTCAAACGAAGTGGCCAGTTCGTATGAACTGGAGATGCTTGTTCAAACGAAGTGGAGTTAGTATAAATAGTGGACTTGTTGTTTTCATTTGTAACTTGGTCATTCCAGTAGCGAAGCTCTGCCGAAGTATCTCCAGGTCTGTAATCGTCATCGAATCAATACAAGAGATAGTTAAAGTGATTCTCGTGTGTTTGTAGCTGAAATAACTCCGATACGTTTGTTTCCGCCTCTCGTATTGGACGAGATCTCTTCCGAACGACTCATTTGGTCGTGCAAACAATCCTACAAGTGGTATCAGAGCTCAGGAGGAAGAGCTCTTGATATTTCAGCCATTATTCGCCGATAATTTCTGCTTCTACATCTTTCTGTCACGTTTTTTCAAAGTAAAACGAAATTTTCTGGTTAAAATGGTTTGTTTTTGTAGTATATCGTGCGAAACAGTGGTTTAGATAATATGTGAAAGTTTCAGACCTTAAAACAGATTAAATCTTGATCATTTTTACGAGAATTTGGCCAGTTCGTTTGAAAGTTTGTCCAACTCGCATGAACTGAATTTTCAATCCTAGATCTAGAACGATTCTGTGGACGATATTGAACGGAAAACATCTCATTATGATCGAAATGTATTAAAGAACAATCCTAGAGTATCATTTTTACCAAAATCTGTCCGTAAGTTCATCATAAAGGTCAGATCGTATGAAGTGATTACCCAGGTTGTTTGAGATTACCCAGGTCGTTTGAGATTTTGACCCCAGTTCGCACGTAGTGGATTCAGGTCGTTTAAAAATATTCAGTTCGTTTGAGAATTTGCATCCAGTTCGTCTGAAAGTCATACGAAGTCGTCTGAATCACAGTTCGTCTGAAATCGTCAGTCCGTTTGAAAGCTTTTCAGATTAAGTTCGTTTGTTCTTCGTTCAGGTCGTCTGAAACAGTTGACCAGGTCGTTTATATAATCACAGTTCGTCTGAGGTTGTTTAGTTCGTTTGAAAGGTTCTATTGAATAAAAAAAAAGTGGTTGTCGGCCACATAACATCATTACATGTGATAATTTCAGTTCACTATATGTGTTGGTCCAATAGAATAAGAGGTAGTAATCTGTTTACATCAGTCCATGTGATCATGCAACTCTCGGCTCATCATTCAAGATAATATCAATATTGCATGTGAAGTGATTAAAGAGATTTGCAGTCCGTCCAATCATATTAGTTTGACAGATTATATTGGCAGCTCAAGTAAATTGACTTGATAAACAAAAGTGTCGGCCACTAAATTTTGAGGTCCTATTAGAATTGTGAAAGACTTTGAAGTTGTCGACTAGTTATTTTAAGTGTCCTTGTGCATGAGATCAGTCTTATTAATGCAGCCCATGTGATTGGTCTATGTCATCAGCCAAATAGTTTGAATCCATAGTGGCAGCTTTCATTAAAGTGTCTCGGTCAATAGAATTTATTTGGTAACATCAAGTGTTTCGACATCATTAATCACCATTGGAGCTCGGTTCAATTATATTTCAAAGGCCCCGAGAAGCCCAATTAATAATTGAAGTATAAAGTTGTGTCCATTCAAAGCTCATTTTACATAGTTCACTCGATTAAATTCATTCTTTCAGAGAGTTCAACGAGTCCGCAAATCTTCGACACGAGTCTTAGATTGATTTCACCAGGATTCAGTTCGTTTAAACTGATTAGTTGTTTTCGTGTATCTCCAGGTGTTTCCCGAAGTATATCAAATTTTCCGAAGACATGGAAGAGGAATTCTACAATGCGTTTGCCACGCCAGTCGCTCCCGTTACAGCTGCTGAAACATTGTACAGTGAAAATGAGACGGGAACTCATCAGAAACCGCCAAAACTGATGTACATTGAAGATTTTCAGGGATGGAAAAATCGATTTGAGAACTGGGTGCAAGCTTATAAGTTTGATGCATGGTGTTCGTTGGAGAAAGACTATGAGAAACCGAAAAACGAACGTGGACTTGAAAAGGGTTTCAGTGACTTTACGGAAGTTGACAAATTGAAGTATACTAGTGAGAAAATGATGATTAGTATTCTTCAACAGGCAATAATAGAAGATATATTTTTTTTGCTTCAACATGGTAATACAGCTAAGTCAATTTGGGAAGCATTGATTCAGAAATTCAAAGGAAGCGCAGATATGATTAAAAACAAAAAGGCGTTATTGAAGAAGTCGTTTGATATGTTTTCAGCTTTCGACCATGAAACTACAAAGCATACCATTGATAGATATTGTCATCTAGTCTTGGAAATGAAAAGATTTAACATTGAGAAAGATGATGATGAGTGGGTCGATAAACTAGCTGAAGCACTACCACAACAAAAGTGGGGAACTTATTTGATGATTTTAAAACATACAAGAAAGTCTGAGAATATGAATCTGGCACAATTCATTCAAAAGATTGAAGAGCAGGAGCTGGATATTCAGAAAACTGCTATAATGACGAATCCAAATGCCAAACAAGATGTGAGTTTGTATTATCGAGGAAACATGTTTGAGGCTACTCCTAGTCCTAGCCCGAAGATTCAAACTGGTTTTAGTGCTGATAGTTCGTCTGGAACAAAGAGTAGTAATGTAACTCAAAGTGGTGGATATTCTTCATCATTCTCGAGTTTTGATCCAAACAGCACAACATCAAGTTCTAAACGACAAAACTCAACAAACCTTCAGTGCAATGTTACTTTAAACATTCAAAATGGTCAGAATCTGTCTCCGGAAGTTGCCAAGCAACACATGGCATCGCTGGTTGCTATGTTAGAATCTTACGAAAGTTTGATCGGTGGGAAGATTGGTAATCCGATGCTTACCAAAGAGGATTATGACCAAATTGATGCTGAAGAACTTGAACTGATGGATATAAAATGGTGTTTAGCGAGTGCTTGGAGAAGAGCTGAAAAGTTTCAAGAAATTACAGGTAGAGATGAATTTCGAGGAATGGCTACTTCTCAACTGGGTTTTGACAAATCGAAAGTTACCTGTTTCCGTTGCAAAGGAAAAGGACACTTTAAAAGAGAGTGCAAAAGCAAAGAAGCAACCGGGAATCAAGAAAAGAACAACTATTATCAGAAATCAATTTTTCATCAGATTGCTCAACAACCACAAACTGCACATGCTCATGCTATTGAAGATGGAAAGAAGAAAGCTTTACTTATCCATCAAGATGATGAATTTGTTGCTGAAGGATTTAGTTGGGACAAATACATACCTGGTTCAGCTTGTGTTGCAAGAATTCAGGGTGAAAATGAGACTAATCAGAAAAGAATCCCAATTTTTCCAGATCTTGGAAGTGATGTGGATACCGATGATGAAGAAGAACATCTCAATAGAGCTAGAAAAGGCATTGATCCTGATAGTTTTAATTTCTTCTTTGCAGATAAAATGGAAATGCTAAATCAGAAGAAGATTGCCAGATTAAGGAGAGAGCTGGATGCAGCAAAAATGCAAGCTGATGAAAAGACAAAGACAGAAGCTGGAGAAGAAAATGTTGAACCAGTGACTGAGAAAGTAGTTGAGAAAATAGTTGAAGTGGAGAAAGTGGTGGAAAAACTTGTTGAAGTTGAAAAAATAGTTGAAGTTGAAAAACTAGTCGAAGTTGAGAAACTTGTCGAAGTAGAGAAAATCGTCGAAGTAGAAAAGATAGTTGAGGTTGAAAAGATAATTGAAAAAGTAGTTGAAGTTGAAAAACTATGTTCGAAGTGTTCAGAATCTTGCAAAGTTTGTGAAGAGAAAGACAAAAAGATTGCCTAATTAGAGAAAATTAAGGAAGATTTACTGTCTGATGTAAAGTATGTAAAGGAGTCGTATGATGTGCTGAACAGGACAGTGGATAGTCTGAAAAAGACGAATACAGAGATTGAAAAGGCGATGGATAAAATGAGTGCAACATTAATGACAAAGCAAAGCGTCATTAATGATTATATTGAAGATTGTGCTAAGCTGAAGAAGGAGCTGGAACTTGAGAAGATTGAGAGTGAAAGGATTAAACGATTACTTTTGAGTTATACTACATGTGATTATTTGATTGATCGTGTTTATCCTACTGTTGCAGGTCTTGAAGCTTTCAAGAAGAAAGAAAAAGAAGAGGATACTGGTAAGACACAAAGTGTCAAGTATAACAGATGTCCACCCCCGATCCATGAAAGTTATTCTCCCAGGAATCCAAACGAAGAGCGTCTAAAAAAGGCAGTCAACATCAAGTTAAAGTCTGAAATCATTGATGAATTACCAGACAATATTGATGTTACATTCACAGTGTCTGACACTGATCATGAGTCTGAATTATTAAAAAGAGTGGTCGATCAGGTGTTGGATACGGATGAAGAGTCAAAACCGGAGTCTAAGTCTAAAAGTTCGAGTTCGTCAGAAAAGAGTCCGAGTTCACCGGTTAAAAGGGTTTATAATAAAGAATTCTTGTTATCAAAATCTAATTTGAATGACGGATCAATCAAAGTAGCATATACGTTGAATGATTCAGACAAATTATATTCTGATGAAGAATTTCCAATAAGAAGTGTCAAAACTGAAATGATCAAACAGGTTTTCAAATTAACAGAAATTAATATTTCTGAAATAAATGATTTAAATCTTCATGAAAAACCTAAAAAATACACTTCAAGAGTTCAACAGAGATTGAACAAGAAAAAGGGTTACGGTTATGGTTCACGTTATCAAAAGAAACCAAACCACAATCGTAATTTCAAAAAACAAGGTCTGGGTTTCAATTCTTCAGAAAATTATAAAAATCAGAAAACTTATAAACCAAAAACAAAATTTGTTTTAGGAGGAAGTTCAGAGGATGAACAGAAGAAACCGTTCTGGAAGCAGTCGAATCAAGAGTTTCTTGCTGAGATAAAGAAGAATGTGAAAAGATTTGCTGAAAGAGTTGACAGAAGAACCTGTTTCAAATGCCAAGAAGTTGGACATATAGCTTGGAATTGCCCCAAGACCAACTACCAAAAACAGGAAGTTTCTTCTAATTCTGTTTTGAGAAAAACTTGTGTTGATGAGAAAGAACAATCTGTGAAAAGTGTTAAAAATTTTGAAAATTCTACTTCTAAGGAAGGAGAAAGTTCAAAAAGATTTTACAAAAGAAGAGGTGATTTGAGTAAACAAAAGTGGGTGGTTAAATCTGAGAGTAATTCTGACAATGAATCTGATTCCATAAAATCAGAGGAGTCTTTGGTTGATAAAAAGGTTGATAATTCCATTCCTGAGATGAACGAGGAAAACTTTCCGTCATTGTCAAAAGAAAATTTGATGAAGAAAGTGGGAAAGGTAGAGATCTCAAATCAATTCTTCGCTGATAAGGGAGAATTTGATGTTGAGAAGGCTTTCAATGGGAAAGTCAAATATATTTTCGGGAAGATGGTTGATGGGAAGGTTAAAAGTGCAAAAGAGTTTTACAAATCAAAATGTTGGTGGGACAGATGTTTGCCGCCAAAATCACCCAAGGCTGGTCAGGCTTGGGTGACAGCTTTTTCACCATAAATTCCTGACTTGCCGGAGATCCCAAGTTTGTAATCGTGGATCAGGAATCGGCATCATTCTTGTTAAGATAGATTTTGTGAAAGATTTTTAAATGTGTTTAAATTGTACAGGATGAGTGTGACTTGCCGGAGCTTCCAGGTTGGTAAGTGTGAAGCAGGAATCGGCATTTTGATTGGTAAAATGGTTTGTGTAGAGGTTTATTCCTACATAGGTTTGTATGCTGTGAATATTTTTACAAGAGGTACAGAGGTTGCATACTTGCAAGTGGTAAATCAGGGACATTAAGTTGTACTTGATCTACTACAAGTGATTGAATGACAATATGATGAACCATGCCCCTACAAGTGGTAAAACCAAACTTATTTTCCAGAAAAATCATTTTGATTAAAACAAACTTAAGTGTTTTGAAATCTAAATGAGAAAATAGTTGGTTGTAAGGGGAAGTTCTGGTTGTTTATGCCAAGTGGATGGCGAATTGAAGCAATTCGATATTGGTTGTCACGTTGTTTGTACAGTTTATTTTCAAATTTCCTAAAATGTGTTTGCATTTTAGGGGGAGTAAAATTTTTCAGAAAATCCAAAAACATTTGAAAATTTGAAAAAGACAAAAACATGATAAAATGAAAATGAGTTTTGTTGTATAAAAGAGGAAATGATAGTACATCAGTGGACGATCACGGCATGCTAAAGAAATGGAAAGTAAAAAGTGATAAACGGTCTCACTGATGATGTGTCAAGTAGGTTTTTGCACATTTAGTAGATTGTGACGAGATATAAACCTAAATTCAAACTTGCTTATATCGTGGGTAACATCTCTCGGATATATGGGTAACCCCCGAAATCTCGTTTGAAAGATTCCTTTTTCTGATATACTAGGTCTTTATACTCAGTGATATCTGGGGTATTATTCCTGGACTTCTGCTGAATGGAAGTTCTGACCTAGTCCTCGAATAATACTTTCCGCAATGCTTGAAACATAGCATCACCCTCAGCATATATGATAAGACAATAAAATTGCTTAGCAATGCTGTTGTAAAAAAAAGATCCTCTAAAGGGGACACACCCAAAAGTCGATTCGTGATCTCTCTGCTGAACGGTAGTTCTGACCTGAGCTCTCACGATTTCGATCATAATTTATTCCCCTACAGATATCATTTGTGTCATACTTACCTGTAAGACTGAATATTGGGATCTGGATACGGGAGTATATTCTGAGGTGGGACACGCTAATAAGTTTAAGTCTCTAAAACATTAATCTCATATCTCGAAACAATTGAACTTTGTGTGAAAATTTAAGTGGATCAGTATACTGACAATCTAAGTGAATCGTTTAGAACTTAAAATGTTTAAAGCTTAACGGTGTTGGTGATTTGTCTCAAAAACTGATATGATCCTCTTGCACAAACTCACAAAAATAGTGTGTAAATATTTCTTTACTGCATTTCTTTTATTTCAAAATTCAAAAAGATTTTCGGTGTGTTTTAGCATAAATTTTTGAAAATTCAAAAAGATTTTAGACAACTAATGTTGAAAAGCTGATTTTCAAAATTCCGAGTGCTGAATATGACGAACAGGTTTGGGAGTGTGTGTGGTGTTGAAAAATGATATTTCTTCAAGTGGTTTATCAAAGATTAACATTGTAAAAATCATTTATTGAGTGTTTAATACCTGCAAGTGAGATTAAATTCGTTAAATTTTAAATTTGTGAAAATTACTTTGAGGTAGAGAATGTGCAGGTTAGCCAGACTACGATCCCTAGTTGATTGAAAGGGGGAGTCTGAAGATGAAAAAGCAAGGTTTCTGATTGGTTAAAGCCAGATGCTGTTATTGCTGATAAGAAAGAGAAGAAAAGAAGATAGAGATTTAGGATGCTTACATTGTCAGATACTTTGGAGAGAGCTTGAAGACTGATCAAGACTGAAGATGTTCTGAAGGCATACCGAAGACTCGTCAACATCCGAGGGGGAGTCTGTTGGTGCATACGTCTGTCGACTTCGTCTTGTATCGAGTCATGTAATAGAATAGATGAAACAAGTCACACAGTTCAAGATTAACAGGATACAGAGGTGAACAAGCCAGTTCAAACGAAGTGGTCAGTTCAAACGAAGTGGCCAGTTCAAACGAAGTGGCCAGTTCAAACGAAGTGGCCAGTTCAAACGAAGTGGCCAGTTCGTATGAACTGGAGATGCTTGTTCAAATGAAGTGGAGTTAGTATAAATAGTGGACTTATTTTTTTCATTTGTAACTTGGTCATTCCGGTAGCGAAGCTCTGCCGAAGTATCTCCAGGTCTGTAATCGTCATCGAATCAGTACAAGAGATAGTTAAAGTGATTCTCGTGTGTTTGTAGCTGAAATAACTCCGATACGTTTGTTTCCGCCTCTCGTATTGGACGAGATCTCTTCCGAACGACTCGTTTGGTCGTGCAAACGATCCTACAGCAATTACGTGTGATATGAAGTGATAAGAGTTCTAAATACTATGTTGATTTAGACTTAATGTAGTAAACACGTGATTGAAAGTAGTTAACTTTAGATAAGTTAAGTTAACTAATCATGAAGCCGAATAGTAGCTTCGGCATAGAAAATAAGTGAGGTGGAATAGTCGCGATTGTTAATGACTAATTTAACCGCCTTGTAAATGTTTGACAATAGTTTGACGCGTAACAAGCTAGGTGAAAGCTTGGAGGAGGGAGCGGGTCAAACGGAGCAAGTACGGAAAGAAAAGCGTGGCGTGGATGCGAGGTAAGTGTAATTTACACACTTATGTAGAATACCCGTTTATTCGATACATTGTAAACGTGATAACAATAATATTGGAAATATGGAAATTTGTCAAATATCGACTAATGTAAATCAAGGTTAAAAGGATACCCATGGCGTAAGCCGAAATGGGTTGAATTTGTAAGAAAAGAGTGTAAAAGAAAAAGGGGTATGGTAATAAAATCCGGGATGGGATGGATGTATGAATTGGAGATCAAAAACGATGTTTTTGATTAAATAGATAATGTTGGGCATATACTCCAAACGGGTCGAATGGTGGTGATAACACCATTTGACAATATCGACTAATGTGGTTGTCAAGTCTTATGTTTACAGGACCAATTAGCAAATCGGATAATTACGTCACCATTGATGGTGTGATAATGAAAACGAGGTATAAATCGGGTCTACTTATTGATCCGGGCCAGGTACGCATAATTATGTTGTAGTTAAGAATGCTATTTTGGTCGAATAATTTGAGAGAGAGTCCTTCGTCGTAAAAGGACCAAAATCGACCAAAACGCCCTTGTAGGCTAAGTTGAACAAACAACCCTTAAAGGTTGTTTGGAAGCGAATTTCATGATTAGATAAATACTTAGAATAAGTATAGAAGTTGAAAGATGTAATATGTTAGTCAAAAGGCACTATTTTAGTTTTTGCCGTAATTAATGGACCAAGAGGTAAAAAATTTGGTTTATATTGATCACCACATTAAACCCACCTTAAATACAGTTGTGGTGGGAGATTTTAGGATAAGAAATGTGGTGATGGAATGTTAGAAGCAATCGAAAGCGATTTTAGGTTCGAAAGTGCTTAAATACCCTTAACGGGTCAAAATAAGCATACGAGCGAAAACGGGTTTAAATGGTGTAATAAACCAATGATTAGAACCTAATATAGTAGGTAACATTAATTTGAAGAAGTGTATGAGATATAGGAATCAAATAAATACGTTTGTTTGATAAAATGCATAAACGGGTTAAAATTCGGTAAAAAGGTAACGAGTCGAAGGCTTAGAAGTCTCAAAATTTCTTATGTTGGATGTAGGATTTTAACTCCATAAGATGGAGGATTAAATTACGATGCGTAGGAAAAAGAATCGGGTAAAACGGATCAATAACGAAGAAGTTATGGCCGTTTCTGTGAAATCAGATCGTGCTGGGTATGTACAGCATCAGCTAAGGCAACAGGCTGTGAAAAACAGGGCTAGGCGTGACACCTAGGCCCTTGGCGTCACGTCTAGCCCCCTAACTCCGAAAATTTTTAAATTTTGTCATTTTTAACCCCTGTACTTGTTTGAACTTAATATTTTACTATCAAAACTAACTTTTAAGTTGGTTTTGATCATAGGTGAATGCCAAGAGTGCCCGGATGAAGATCAAGCTCGATGAAGAACCAAACACGATAAAATACAAGCTTCTGCAAGGCGTTTAGTTGTATCTTTTAAGCGACGAATTCAATTACATTAAGTTGTTCAAACTTTAATTTGTAAAAGTTTTAGATTACTCGTATTTTCTAAGGATACTTAATTGTAATTAAATGTTTATTTTCGTTATTTATACGAAAACCTTTAAAATAATAACAAGGGTGTTACAAGATCCTACAGGTTCGTGGTGAGAAACCTGCTGGTGGTCTCAAACTCATGTCTTGTTTTAAGGCTCGGAAGTATCTGCGAAAGAACTATGTGGCCTTTTTGGCACATGTTGTAGCAGTTAAGGGCAAAGGTAAATCTATTCAAGATATTCCTGTTGTTCGGGATTATTCTGAAGTATTCCCTGAAGAGTTACCTGGTCTACCTCCAGCACGCCAAGTCGAGTTCCGTATTGATCTCATACCTGGTGCAAACCCCATTGCCAGAGCTCCATATCGTCTTGCACCGTCTGAGATGCAATAGTTGTCTAAGCAGCTTCAGGAGCTCTCTGACAAAGGTTTTATCCGTCCTAGCTTTTCACCTTGGGGTGCTCCCGTTCTTTTTGTCAAGAAGAAGGATGGATCTTTTAGGATGTGTATTGATTATCGTGAGCTTAACAAGCTTACCATCAAGAATCGATATCCCCTACCTCGCATCGATGATCTCTTTGATCAGTTACAGGGAGCTTCTTATTTTTCGAAGATTGATCTGCGATCTGGATATCATCAACTTCGGGTGCATGAAGAAGACATTCCCAAGACAGCGTTCCGCACTCGTTATGGGCATTATGAGTTCACAGTCATGCCATTCGGTTTGACTAATGCTCCTGCTGTTTTCATGGACTTAATGAATAGGGTCTGCAAGCCTTATTTGGATCAGTTCGTCATTGTTTTTATTGATGACATTTTGATATACTCTAAGACGCGAGCTGATCATGAGCAACATCTTCGTCTTACTCTGGAACTCCTAAAGAAAGAGCAACTTTTCGCCAAATTCTCCAAGTGTGAATTCTGGCTTAAAGAAGTTCAATTCTTAGGACATATTGTCAACGAACAAGGTATCCATGTAGATCCCTCCAAGATCAGTGCGATCAAGGATTGGGATACTCCTACTACTCCTACTGAAGTTCGTTCTTTTCTTGGACTTGCGGGTTATTACCGCCGCTTCATTGAAAATTTCTCGAAGATTGCAGTTCCTCTAACTACTCTAACTCAGAAGAACAAGCCCTTTGATTGGGGATTCAAACAGGAGGAAGCTTTTCAAAACTTGAAGCAGAAGCTTTGTGACGCACCGGTTCTGACTTTGCCTGAGGGCAATGATGATTTCGTCGTTTATTGCGATGCATCTAAATTGGGACTTGGCTGTGTTCTGATGCAAAGGAACAAAGTCATAGCATATGCATCGAGGCAGTTGAAGATACATGAGAAAAACTACACCACTCATGATCTTGAGTTGGGTGCAGTTGTCTTCGCTCTTAAGATCTGGAGACGCTATTTATACGGTACAAAATGTGTGGTTTTCACGGACCACAAAAGTCTTCAGCATATCTTCAATCAGAAAGAACTCAACATGAGGCAACGACGTTGGGTTGAGCTTCTAAACGACTATGACTGCGAAATTCGCTACCATCCTGGTAAGGCGAATGTCGTAGCCGATGCATTGAGTCGTAAGGAACGTACTAAGCTTCATTGTGTTCGTGTTCAATCTGTTATTCAAGCTCGATCTGATTTCCAAGCCCGCATTTCTCAGGCTCAACAATCTTGTGTTTCACAAGGTTTGATGGATAAGGAATTTCCCTATCACATAACCCGTGATCTGGAACTAAGGGACAATGGATCGTATTACTTCGTGGACCGTTTGTGGGTCCCAAGCCAAGATAACCTTCGCACCTTGCTTATGGATGAAGCCCATAAGTCTCGTTATTCTGTTCATCCTGGTTCAGATAAGATGTATAAGGATCTTCGTATTCAGTATTGGTGGCCTGGTATGAAGAAAGACATTGCCTTATATGTATCAAAATGCCTTACTTGTCTTAAGGCTAAGGCTGAACATCAGCGTCCTTCTGGTTTATTGGTGCAACCAGAGATCCCAGTTTGGAAATGGGAAAACATTACTATGGATCTCATTACTAAACTTCCGCGCACAAAGAAAGGTCATGATGCCATCTGGGTAGTTGTTGATCGTCTTACTAAGTCCGCGCATTTCTTGCCAATCCGTGAGGATTTTTCTGCTGACAAGCTTGCTAAAATCTATGTGGATGAAATTGTAGCTCGACATGGTGTTCCTTTGAACATCATTTCTGACAGAGATGCTTGCTTCACTTCTCATTTTTGGAGAACCATGCAATTTGCTATGGGGACCCAACTTAATCTGAGCACAGCTTATCATCCGCAAACGGATGTCCAATCTGAAAGAACAATCCAGACTCTGGAGGATATGCTTAGAGCTTGTGTGATGGATTTTGGTGGTAGTTGGGATTCACATCTTCCGTTGATTGAATTCTCCTACAACAACAGTTATCACTCCAGCATCAACATGGCTCCTTTCGAGGCTCTCTATGGTCGAAAATGTCGTTCACCAGTCTGCTGGAATGAGATCGGCGAGGCTCAGCTTACTGGACCTGCCCTCATTTTAGAGATAACTGATAAGATTAACAAAGTTCGTGATAACCTTCAGACAGCTAGAAGCCGTCAAAAGAGTTACGCGGACCCAAAACGCAAGCCCTTGGATTTTCAAGTCGGTGATCGTGTATTACTTAAGGTCTCACCTTGGAAGGGTGTGATCAGATTTGGAAAGAAAGGAAAACTTGCACCTAGATACGTTGGACCATTCAAGATCGTCGAAAGAATCGGTAAGGTAGCCTACAGACTTGAGTTACCTCCTGAACTTGGAAATGTTCATCCAACCTTTCACGTGTCCAATCTCAAGAAGTGTTTAGCTGATGAGAACCTCCACATACCACTTGAGGAAATTCGTGTTGATAAAACACTGAAATTTGTTGAGAAGCCAGTGGAAATCATGGAACGTGAAGTCAGGTGGCTCAAATGCAAGAGCATTCCTTTGGTCAAGGTTCGCTGGGAGTCTAAACGTGGACCCGAGTTTACTTGGGAATGTGAAGATCAAATGAAGGCGAAGTACCCACATCTTTTCCCACAAGTTTCCTCTAAATAAATTTCGGGACGAAATTTCCACAAGTAGGGGAGACTGTAACATCTGTGCTTGTAATCATTGTGAACAGTTTGTTTATTAATAAAACAATATTATTTTATCCCAATGTTTGTTTGGTTATGTTTTACATTTTTCATGTTTTGACTTTTGTTCAATTTCAAACTCTATATCGCTTTCTGGAGAATTATACGCAAACTGGTGCGTAAACGTAATCAGTTTAACGCGACAAATGCTCCGGAACATCAACATATACTTAACATACCTTAAATAACCTTTACATAAATTATAAATAAGTTTTGAAGGCTTTGGTATGGCAAAAACAAGTTAATTCGCTTACAGGGACTAAATTTGACAAACTGCGAAAGTATGCCAATTTGAACTGTAACAGACATTCCGAAACATGACCATAAGTTAAACATACCATAAATATCCTTTACATAGCTTAGAAATAGGCTTTGAGGGGTTCGGTGTGCTAAAATAAACTTTTGGGTCATTCAGGGACTAAAAGCGTCAAAAAGTGCACAAGTTTGCACTTTCGCGCATAACTCACGTTCTGAATACATCCAGACATCCAAAAATTTATGTAAGCACTAAAATATTTTATTTTAGTGTTTGGCATGAGAAAAATCCATTCGTCACGCAATTTGGATCGTTTTTCGCGCTTATGCGCATTCCGTCGTAATTAAGCGAACATCGCGATCGTACGACCAAACGAACCAACATCCTGCATATTTTTGAGCATGTTTCATGTCCACAATGTTTAGGCATCATTTTAGGGCCTTAACGTTGGCTTAACGGGCCTTAAACGTGTCGGAAATGGCTTTAATGCATAACAGGGACCAAAACTGTCATTTGTGAAAGTTTGTTTCTGACCAGACAGGCCAGGAGGCCCGCGTAAGTTTAGTGAGTCCCCTTACGCGGCCCATGTCAGCTTCCCAGATCAGATAAGATCAATTTAACAGCAGATTACAGCTATTAAGCACCCAAAAACTCACCCACACTTGCCCTTTCAGTTCATGAGGGGCCATTTTGAGTCACCACAAGGTTTCAACAAGTGTATGGACAAGATCAAAGCACGTTATTCGATAAACGATCCTAACGGTTGTCCATTTACTATAAATACCCAACCCTTTCACAACTCAAAACCCACAAATCTGATCTCAAAGCTCTAAGTTGAAGTCATTGCTTCATACCTGAGCTATTCGATCAAGTTTTACTAGCGGGGACCCTTTGTAAGTGTTCCTTCGTTCTTTTATCGCTTTTATAGTCCGAAAGTCAAACTATGTTTGACTTTCTGCGTTGACCAGTTTATGGTCAACACGAAGTTCGTTTGAACTTCATAACGTGAGCGTAATCACGATGGTTATAGTCTCTTGTGACTATATCTACTGATTACCACGTTATCTAGGCTCAGTGACGAGTCGTAGTTTCGGCCAAAATGCGTATTATTGCGCATTTTGTAACCAAACTACTCTTGGGTATCAAAACCATTTGTTTTGATACCAAACCTGTTTTCTAAACTTAGTTAAGCATGTTCTAACATGCTTAGCTCGTCACTTTTAGTTTAGTGCTTATATAGGGTCGTAAGGTAAGCGATCTAAACAATCGCTTATACTTTCAAACCCGACCCGTTTGGTCGATCATTAGGATCTGACCAAACACATTAGGTGACCATATTATATAGGGAATAACCTTCCGAGGTTATACCTTATGGTCGCTTCGTTTAAGTAGTTGTATGATAGGTAGCTTATATGCCTTAGGTAAATTACCAAAATGCCCTTTTAACGCCAAAATTCATTTTAAGAATATGTAACATAACTTTTGATATCTAAACTGATTTGGTAACAATATTAGACATGTTAAGGCATATTTTACTTATCATAGGACTAGTTAGGCATTCCGAACGCGTTTTACGCGAACGACACGTTAAAGTAGCATAAGCTACCTAAACGGGTCATAATGGGTCGTAAGCACTTAGGTTAGGTTTCATTTTAGTATGTGGGCTTTGTTAAACCATATTACACGAGGCTCCATACTCGTTTGGTTTACGAACCCTCATTCTATCCAATCCTCCGATTTAGGTCCGGTATATTAACATAGTTACCTATATTAGGTGCCGTTTGATATCCGTGATCTCTAGCATTGTTTGGTTGTTACTCAAGGACTACTAAGCAATCTCAAGTGAGTACATAGACCCCTCTTTTACTGTTTTCAAACTGTTTTGGGGTGAAACACATGTGCCTATTTGTTACTTTCATGCTTTCCATGTTTTCACATCATATACTTGCTATGTTCGTTAGTACACTTATAGTACATGATTTACTTTACATTTTTGCTATGTATGTTGACTGATAGTATGCTAGCACATTGATTTACATGACTTTTCTGCTTCGTATGTTAACTTAGCATACTTAGTACATTGTTTTCATATAACATGTTCACATTTGCTATGACATTTGGTTTGCACAAACGGGACTTATATACGTTCATTAACATTAGCTATGCCGCTCGGTAGTAAGTACTGGTACCACAGGACTTGACAAATCCCATTCCTGACATCCCGGGTTTGTTTGGATGTAAGGAATGACTGAATCCGAAAACATTTCTTTTGATAACCTTGACTTAGGGTTATCCGACTGTCTCAAGGCTTGAATGTATGCGTTAACTTACCACATAAATGTTTGTATCAATGAAACATGCATTACTTTGCAAAACATAACTTTTTGATATATTCAAAATACTTTGTTTTGTACATTCTTACATTTGGTTTATGTAACTACACATTACTTACCAGACATACATTTGCTACACATTACTTGACTACATTTGGACTATTAACATTTGATATGATTTATACAAGGATTTTGACAATCGGTTTAAACATAGACTTTATACATTGGTGGTTTGTTTAAGTGACTTAAGTAACGAGATGTGAGTAATATGATACAAGCATGGTGGATACGGCGCTGGTACTTCCTATATATAAGTGTTTGTATTATATTACATATCATAGCGTTATTTAAATCATTCAATTGGGACTTATACATTTTACACAAGTAACACGAATTCTCACAAAACTTTGGTTTACAAACAATTTACTTTATACAACTCATTTTACTTGGTTATACATTTAACCATACATTATTCTTTTATTTATACATATCATTTGATCTTATTGCTTTTTAAATGATTTACAAAACAAAACAATTTACAAGGTTCATGACTGACTTTTGCTAAACAACTTTTTTTCTAAACTTATAAGTCATGAATCCTATTTTCACAAAACCTATGTATCTCACAGGCATTTTTATGCTGACGTACCTATTTTAACATGTGTTTTCAGGAGCTGTTGCTTAGGATGATGATCGTGACACTAGGGCGGACCTGTGCCTTAGAGACATAAAATAAAGATAGAACTAGTTTAATTATGTTCTGAACTCTTTATTTCCTGTTTTGAGACAATGTAACACTCTTGTTTGATAAATAAAACGTAACTTTAATTTCCATGGTTGTGAAACAATTAATTCTGTTACAACACTCCCCGACGTTTCCGCCACGATTTGATGTTTTACGTGGTCGGGGTGTGACATTATACAACCTAGTTCATCCCCTTGGGGAGCACCAGTATTATTCGTGAAAAAGAAGGATGGTTCAATGTGAATGTGTATCGATTATAGGGAATTGAATAAGGTTACCATTAAGAATCGATACCCATTACCTAGGATTGATGATCTTTTCGATCAACTTCAGGGAGCTATATTCTTCTCTAAGATAGATTTACGCTCCGGATACCATCAGCTGAAGGTACATGAAGAAGACATACCTAAAACTGCTTTCAGGACTAGGTATGGTCACTACGAGTTTACAGTCATGCCATTTTGACTAACAAATGCTCCTGTAGCATTTATGGACATGATGAATAGGATTTGTAAACCGTATTTGGATAAATTCATAATTGTCTTCATCGACGATATACTTATTTATTCCAAAAGCCAGAACGAACATTGAGAGCACCTGCATGCACTTTTAACCTTATTAAAGAAGGAAAAGCTTTACGCCAAATTTTCGAAATGTGAATTTTGGCTACAAGAGGTGCAATTTTTAGGACACATGGTGAATCACGAAGGCATTCACGTGGTTCCCTCCAAGATAGAAGCGGTCACAAATTGGAAGGTCCCGCAATCAGCTACCGGGAAGTTAGAAGTTTTCTGGGATTAGCTGGATACTATAGGCGCTTCATTAAATACTTTTCTAAAATAGCTGTTCCATTAACTAAACTAACATGTAAAACAGTTAAGTTTGAATGGGGATCTAAGCAAGAAGAGGACTTTAGGATTTTAAAGCAAAGATTAACAAATGCCCCAATTCTAGCCTTACCAGACGGAACCAAAGATTTTGAAGTCTTCTGCGACGCTTCTAAGTTGGGATTAGGATGTGTGCTAATGCAACGCAAAAAGGTCATTGCATATGCATCAAGACAATTGAAAAAGCACGAGGAAAATTATACGACTCATGATTTAGAATTAGGAGCAATAATTTTTCCCTTAAAATTTGGAGACATTATCTGTATGGGAGTAAGTTTACAGTCTATACAGATCATAAAAGTTTAAGATACATATTTGGGCAAAAAGAATTAAACATGAGGCAAAGAAGATGGATGGAAATTCTAAGTGACTACGACTGTGATATTCAATATCACGAAGGGAAGGCGAATGTAGTAGCAGATGCCTTAAGTCGTAAGTATCATGAAAAGCAAAGGCGATTTTGTGCTCTTAGATTAAATCTCCAATTAGATTTAATGGAACAACTGAAGAATGTTCAAGAAACGGCAATCAAGGATGATGCTGAAGGAATGAAAGGATTGATAAAGGAATTAGAGCAAGGGACTGATGGAATTTGGAGATTCCATAAGAAAAGGATTTTGGTACCTAGGCAAGGAAATTTAAGAGATAAAATTTTAGAGGAAGCCAATCTAGGTATACAATGCACCCTGGTAATAATAAGATGTACCAAGATTTGAGAAATAACTTCTGGTGGATAGGAATGAAAAAGGACATAGCTAGATACGTTTCTAATTGTCTAACTTGTTCGCAAGTTAAGGCAGAACACCAGAAACCTTCTGGTTTACTTCAACAGTTAGAAATGCCTGTATGGAAATGGGAACTAATAACAATGGACTTTGTTACTAAGCTACCTAAGACCAGGAAAGGTAACGATGCAATCTGGGTAATTGTAGATAGATTAACCAAATCGGCTCATTTCCTGCCCATAAAGGAGACCTTTAGCATGGAAAGATTAGCAAAGTTGTACGTAGATGAGGTAGTATCCTTACATGGAGTCCCACTCTCCATTGTGTCAGATAGGGATAGTCGTTTCACTGAGCATTTCTGGAAAAGTTTCCAAGGAGCAATGGGGACCCGACTAAATTTAAGTACTGCATACCATCCCCAAACAGATGGACAAAGTGAAAGGACGATCCAAACCCTGGAAGACATGCTCAGAGCACGTGTAATAGATTTTGGTGGAAACTGGGATGACCACCTACCCTTAATCGAATTCTCCTATAACAATAGTTACCACACCAACATAAATGTTGTCCCGTTCGAAGCACTGTATGGACGAAAGTGCCGAACTCCAGTATGCTGGGTAGAAATAGGAGAAAGTCAATTATCAGGTCCCGAGATTGTTCAGGAAACCACCGACAAGATAACCCAAATCAAGGAAAGACTGAAAACGGCTCGAGATCGCCAGAAAAGTTATGCAGACAATCGACGCAAGCCATTAGAATTTCAAGTTGGAGACAAGGTACTCTTGAAAGTTTCTCCTTGGAAAGGAGTAGTTCGATTTGGTAAGAAAGGAAAGCTAAGTCCAAGGTACATAGGACCATTCACAGTTACCCAACGAATTGGACCGGTTGCTTATAAATTACAACGACCAGAAGAGCTAGCCGGGGTACATGACGTGTTTCATGTATCTAACCTCAAGAAATGTTTATCTGACGAATCCCTGGTAGTACCTCTTCAAGATATAGAGGTAAATGAAAAGCTAAAATCTGTTGAGAAACCTCTCCAAATTGAAGACAGAAAGGTCAAACACCTTAAAAATAAGAGATTGGTACTGGTCAAAGTCAAGTGGGATTCAAAAAGATGACCTGAGTACACATGGGAACTGGAATCGGAAATGAAGCGAAAATATCCTCACTTGTTCCAAAAAATCTCGAGGACGAGATTTAAATAAGGTGGGGAGGATGTAAGGACCTGCACGAAAATGTCCTAAAACATTCCGTAAGTGAAAACCCGGACCCCTAAAACCCTAAATTTCATGAAAAATCAAGAAAATCCAAATTCATCAATCGGTCGCGGGCCGCGTAAGAGTTAAGTAAGGCTTACGCAGGGCGCGACAGCCTTACAATTCTCCGGATAAGCTTTGGGGCCACGTGGCAGACCTACGCCATGACACGGCAGCCCTAGCCGTAGCTAGGGTGCCCCTCGCGGGCCGCGTAGGATGCCCGCCGAGTTTACGCGGGCCGTGACAGACTCAAAAATTAGCTATAAATTGGACGTTGCATGGCCTTCCTTCTGTGTTCGAATTTCACTTTCAAAACGTCATAATTCTGCTTACATACGAGTGTTTAAGGGTCGAGACGCTGCTACGATTACAGGGTAATAACTAGATCACTGCTACGATACAATGTCCGATCGATTGAAACCGATCCGATGGATGTTTAAGTGCTGCCTGAATTCGGGCTATACTTTGTCATTCATCGTGAGGGTTTTGATTTCATGAAATTATCGTAAATGTTGTATTAAGTTACTAACCTAGTTTCGTTTGCATCATTTAACTAGGTTACCAGGCTTAATCTGTAGGCAAAATCTGTCCAGTTAAACTTGCAATGTGAGTCATTCTCTTTTACCAAATGGTTTCCAAAACCCTATTTATTTTCAAAGTTATAATTACAGAGATTAAGTCTTTGTAATCTTCAATTACAGCCGGTATGTGGGGTTTTGTATACATTAGTTGATAACCGTCACCATTGGACAACGGGTTAGCCAATGGGTGATATGACCATAGTCACAGATACGGTCGAGTGACAAATATCGTTGGGTAATTGGTTGATATAAACATTGTAATCGCCCTTAATACAGTAATTTATAACAACGTGTCGTTTTATGCAAATTGAATGACTCGCCAGTATTTCCCCGCTAATAAAATCTTTTTAAACATGTTTCAGGTGATTTACTGTGAACAAGGAAAAGTGCCGCGTAGCACTACTAGCTTGGATAAAGTGGCTCAGTAAATAAATAAACATGTTTTTGTAAACAGGGGATTTCTCCAGTGAAATTCCTTTATTGTAAATTACTGGGTTTGTCCCGAAACTTGAAATAAAATAATTGGATATTTTCAGTTTAAATGATCCTGTTAAAATTTCCGCTGCCAAATTAAATACTAATACCACGGGTTTCTGTCCCGCGGCGTTCGAACCAGGAAACTGGGTCGGGGGCCGTGACAATGTTGATGGAGGGTTTGATCTCAATGTCAGGGCTACGGTTGAAGGCTCCAAGGCCAGCTCGATGGAGGATTCAGATAAGGTTTCGGTTAACCCTGGTTCGAACGATTTGACTCCGGTGGAGAATTGCGATGGAATCCGTAATCCGTCTGAGAAAGAGGTTGATGATACCCTATCGGTGGGGGATATGCTTGGAGTTAACCTTCACAACCATGTTAATTTAATCAGGAATTCTGTTCTCTCCTCAGGTATTAACAAGGTTATCAAATGAATTTTTTATCCGTTAATATTAGAGGTATTGGGGGTTTAAACAAGCCTGGTTGGATAAAGGCTCTCAAGCATGAGCACGGTATCAATTTTATTGCTTTTCAGGAGTCTAAGCAAAGTAATGTTTCTCGTTCCGAGGTCGTTAAATTCTGGGGCAGAGGTAATTTTGGGATGGAGTCCGTTGACTCTACGGGTCTTTCGGGGGAGGGGGTTGATCTGCATTTGGGATGAAGATGTTTTCAAACTGTTGGACTCGACGAAACAAAGGAATTTTCTTCACATCAGGGGTAGGGTGGTCGGCATTAACTCCATTATTAATTTTCTGAATGTTTATGCTCCCAAGGGGGTTTTGGCTAAGAAAGAGTTATGGGATACGGTGGCTGCTCTTATCAGCAGCTATGATGGGCAGTGGATTATCGGTGGTGACTTTAACGCGGTTAGATTCCGGGAAGAGAGAAGGAACTGTTCCTTCAAGCCGACTTGTGCCAACAACTTTAACTCCTTCATTTTTTGACTCTGGCCTGTGTGAATATGACATGAGGGGTAGACATTTTACTTGGCGTTCCGAAAATGGGAAGAAATGTAGTAAGTTGGACTGCAATGTTTTGAATACCGGTATGAACCAGCCGGTTATACCGGTTAAACCGGATATCGGACACGAGTCCGGTACGATAAAGGCCGGTAAAATTTGAATACGGTATGTCTTATGTACCGGCGGTAAATCCGGTTCTACCGGTTCAAACCGTTGAACCGGTTTGCATTACTTAAATTTTTTTTCTAATTTTTAATAAAATACGATATAAAGGTAACATTGACTTTACATATTTCCTGTAATTAACAAAATGCCTTCCATTTTAATATTTTATCACTGTTGAAACCGTTATTCACCTCGTCCGATATAATATTGTTTATAAGTAATAAAAATCCTCTGAAAATGCAAAATATTATACAAGAAAATGGTTTTTATAGATAAAAACATGATCAGTTACATAAATCCTAATAGAAATTAGATTATTTTTTGAGACAAAATTGTATTTTATGAAATTACAGGGTTAACTAGTAACCGGTTGAACCGGCCGGTATAACCCGGTTCAACCGGTTAAACCATTTTAGAATCAAACCCGGTATGACTTAAAAACCGGTTTTTAAAACATTGAGTTGAACAGGTTCCTGGTTAATTCGGATTTCTTCAATACGTGGCTGGAAGCTCGGGTCCAGGCGTTACCGAGGTTGTGGTCCGACCACTGTCCAATTATCCTCATCACCAAATCCGTTTAGTTTTGGGCTCGGCCTTTTCGTGTGTTCAACTCTTGGTTGGGGAGAAAGGGGTTTAAAGAAGTGGTGGAAGGGGCGTGTAATATATTTTCTGATTTGGGTTGTCCTGCTGATGTTTTTCTGATTAGAAAGCTCGGGTTTATTCGTTCTAAGATAAAGGAGTGGAGAGACATTATGATCCAGAAGGAAAGGGAAGAAGTTAGTATAGCCAAAGAAGAATTAGAAGTGTTAGAAGACTTTCTTGAATATAGGGACTTGTCGGAACAAGAAGAATGGAAATTAGCGGAGAACCAGAAAATTATAGCGGAGGCAGAGCTTGCCAACGTTATGGACCTAAAACAAAGATCTCGTACTAGATGGGTTAAAGACGGAGATGAGAATTCCAAATTTTTTCACGCCCTAATTAATTGCAGGAGAGCGAGTAATATTATTCATAGGTAGTTGCGGAACTAGCCTACTAAATCAGGGGTATCCTAAAAAAATCATTGTGCAATCATATAATATTAAAAAAATGACAATAAATAAATAAAGTAAAAAAAATACCTAATAGATCCGTCATCCTTTTTTCATAGCTTGAAATCGTTTCATCAGATCGCCGTCTTTTACGTACTTTATGAAAAAAATCCTATTCGACTGCACAAACCATGGCATTGTTCAAAAGTTCCGGGCCCATTCGATTGCGTAAATCCGTCTTGACAAGCTAAAATTCTGCATATTGCATAAACTATAAAAGTAAAATTCTGTATAAACTTTAAAATTCTGCATAAACTAAAAATGGTGTAATGGGAAGGGCTTGATTGGAGGCTTGGTTGATGATTATATAATAATTATTAAACTATTTCTTATACATTAACAAATAGAATTAAATATTATTAGATACACTTAAAATAAAAAAAAAGTTTTATTAACAGGGTCAATAATTCAAAAAAAAATTAATCATTTTTACTACTTCAAATACTAATTACATTATTATGATTCGGGTATTTTGAAAACCCAACAACCGTTTTAAATCTTGTTACAAAAAATATTATTTTAATAAGCATTTGTGCATTTCCACGTGATTAGAAATTCTAAATAAAAAAATTGGAAAAAATCAAAGTTTAATGTGGTTGTTAGTTCCATCACTATACAATAAAAAATAGTTTTTCTCTAAAAAGGCATCTTCTCCTTCGTAAAACATTTTACTACCGCTGCAATTTTTTTGGCTGGAAAACATATATAATTTATACAAACTTTTTTTCTCTCTTCTTCTCTGATAAGACATAGTCTTAGGGGTATCCTTTTATCATTTTAGAGGTATCCTTTGTATAAGAACGAAAAATATATATATATAAATACACTATTAATACCGACTTGAGCCGTAGCCCGTGCTGTGGCTAACAAAGCACTAGATCCGCCCCTGTTCATGGGCTGAATATTGATGGCGTGTGGATTTCCAAGCCATCCCTAGTTAAAAAGGAGGTTTTTAAGTTCTTTAGAGATAAATTCGTGGAGGAATGTGTGGACCGGCCTTCTCTAGTTTGTCCCAATTTGAAGAAGATTTCAGACTAGGATGCTTGTTGGCTGGAATCCCAGTTCTCTGTTGAAGATATTAAATCTGCAGTGTTTGAGTGTGGTGACGATCGGGCCCCTGGCCCTGATGGGTTTAACTTTCGGTTCTTCAAGGCATTCTGGAATTTGTTTGAGGAGGATTTTGTGAGGCTCATGGCGGCTGAATTCTTTCAGTCGGGTCAAATTAACATTGGATGCGGGTCGTCATTCATCACTCTTGTCCCTAAGAAAAGAGACCCTATGAACCTTAACGATTACCGCCCTATTAGTCTCGTTGGGGTGGTCAACAAGGTGGTCTCGAAAGTCCTTTCCAACAGACTTAAGAAGGTGCTTGGTTCGGTTATTTCAAACTCTCAATCGGCTTTCTTAAAAGGTAAGTTTATCTTAGATGGGCCTTTGATTATTAATGAAGTGTGCTCGTGGCTTAAGAAATGCAAAAGGAAGGCTTTTTTGTTTATTATTGACTTTGAGAAAGCCTACGATAATATCAACTGGAAATTTGTTGTGGAAGTCTTTCGTCAAATGGGGTTTGGGTCGAAATGGTGTAGCTGGGTTTGGGGAATTCTTTCATCGGCACGTGCGTCTGTCTTAGTCAATGGGGCATCTACCTTCGAATTCAAGTGCGGTAAAGGTATGATGCAGGGGGACCCTATCTCTCCGTTTTTATTTGTGGTCATGATGGAAGCTTTGTCTTGTCTTTTTTATAAGGCTGGAGAGGTGGGAGTGCTCCGTGGTGTTCTTCTTCTAAAGGATGGCCCGAGATTATCTGTAACACCCCAAAACCCGAATGTTTATAATTATCGTATGTCCTATATGACTTAGCATGATTATTAATGAAGTGTGTGGTTAGAAGTATTAAAAGACAAGAGTTTTGCCAATATTATTTAGTGGCAAACTTGAGGGACTAAAGTGGGGTAAATGAAAGTTGTATTTATAAAAATATATATATATATATATATATACACATACACACACGATGGTGTGTTCGAGAAGGAGCCAGGAGCTCCATGAAGCTCACAAACCCTAACCATGAAGATCACCAAATTGAAGGGTTAATGGTAGCTCAAATTCAAGAAGAAACATGGATTAATGATCACCTTCACAAGGGGATCGCAAGGTATGTCTTAAAAGTTAGATTGGTGATTATGCACGAAGTGGGTTTTGATGTAAACCGTGAATTTGTATGAAATTGAGAATGGGTGTGTGTTAGAATCATCATATAGAACATGGATTATGCATGGTTTAGGTTAATTTGATGTTTAAGGGTGAAACCCGTTTGTTATGGTGAAGATGATGACATGGGTAAATCTTCTATGTCTAAATTCTTGCTTAATATTGATGTATTTTGATTTGTATGATGGATTCTTGTTAGAGGAATTGAAAGAAATGTGATACTAGTATGTTTGATGTTTATGCATGTATGATTCATGTTGATTAGAAGGAAAAAATTGATGAATTATGTATGAGATTAGAAGGATATGCATGAACTAGTTGTACGTTATGCTTAAAAGGTGGTACGCACACCAATCGTATGATAAAATGTATATATTGTCGTTCGTATAGTCGATTATGATGTTACGGGTATATAATGATAAGTCGAAAGTTAAATTAAATGAACCGTTGACTTCTAAAAGTCAACTGGGTATAAGAAGAATGGTTAGACGTGTTGTCATAATTGTAAGATTATAGTAAGTTATACGGTGCGTGTTAGACTTATGTGTGTTTAATGCGATGACATGATGAATTACATGAGTGCAAACGGATATGGGTATGGCTATATGAGTTACGTTTGTTAGAAATGACTAATGATATGACCGTTAACATGTACAAATGAGTATGCTAATAAGAGCGTGATTTCGATGAAATGGAAGCATAGGAATCACGTCAAGACGAGCTCAAGCACGAGGTGTTAACGGGCCAAGAGGAGGCAAGAGATCGGATACGAGCACGGACGCATAAGGTAAGTGATTTCGTAATCACTTCTTAGTTGCTTATGTAAAGTTATATGCAACTTAATTAAATATGATAATTGAGGTCAAATCGGAATGAATTGTATGATGTCGATGAAGTATTAAACGGATCTTAGTTTTGATCCGAGCAAGGTATGTGTGATTAAGAATTGTAGCTAAGTAGTAGGATTGGTTACTTATGCAAGGAATTCCTTTGTTGTTAAGGATAGAGCGAAATTGACAAAAACGCCCTTGATAGGTATATCGGGCAAACGACCTTAAATGTCTATTGGAAACAAGCAAATCGATTAGAGTAATGTTTTGGTCATGTGTGAAAGCGAAGAGTATGGTTTTGTATGTCATAGACCATTTAATGCGCAAATACCCATAACGGGTCAAATAATTAGAAAATGATAATAAGCCAAATGCGCGTAAGGTAGGAATTTCCTTAAGTCGGATATGGGATTCCAAGTCCATTTGATAGAGGGTCAAATTATGATCATGTAGGAAGAAACGGGAGGTTAAACGGGTAAACGGTTCAAAAGTTATGCGCGTTTTAGTGCGTTCGGACGACGAAACGAACCTGCAGAAAAATGCAATTTCTAGAGGGGGTCGCCGACGGGCTTAGGGGCGTCACCGATGGGCTCCAGAAAGTGAGTTTTTGGCTGACGGGTTATTTGACTGTCTACGGGGGTTTTTGGCTACTGGTAATTGCAAAGGCCGTCGCCGACGACCCTAGGGCCGTCGCCGACGCCCTCCCCAAGTTCAAAAACCTAAAAATTTGTTATTTAAGTTGATTCATGTATCGTAGGCTTCAGTTTGTTATCCGTGGACTACGGCGGACTTTCCAAACATGATTTTGATGGTTCCTTAGATGTTTATGGGCTATAAATCTAAGTCTAAGTCCCATGTAATTAATGTATGATTATGTAAGAAGTATGTGAGAGCTTGTATGTGTATATATGGGTATGCACATCTGTAGATGTGTATATATATGTATGTGTGAAGGTACGTCTGAGTGTATGTATGCACGTGAAGATATGGGAAAGTATGTATGCATGTGGATGTCTACGTATGTAAGCATAAAGGTATGTATGAGTATATAAGGGTTCGGTAAGATCTTGAATGTGTAAATGTGAGTATGCATGTATGTAGAAACGTAGGGACGTATGTACGTATATAGATGTGTGTTTACGTATATATGAAGATCCGTATGTATGTATGCGTGTATGTAGAGATGTATGAATGTAAGTATGTATGTATGCGTGTATGTAGAGATGTAGGAATGCGTGTAAGTGTGAAGATATGTATGTATGAATGTAAGTGTGTATGTATGCATGATTTCGATACGTTGAGGATTAACGTTATTAATAGTGTGCCTGGAGAATGAACATTAATGCAGATACTTTATCGAAGACTCACCAGGGAATTGATATGTGGATGTAATGCTTAAAGATAGACATATAATTGGAATGGGAGGTGTAAGTGATTGAATCTTGTTTATGTATTGTGCACTAATGTTATGAATGTATGTGGTGAGTGCAGGTTGTACGAATCACGGGCGGTTATTACAAAGATTAGAGATCGAAGACCGAGTCACAAGATAGATTGTACGGGAATAATTGAGTATGTGTTTTAGCAAACATGACTTACACCTTATTTTTGTAAAAGATACATATTAAAACGAACTTTCAATTAAGTCAAGATGTTGTAATGAAAGAATTTTTATGGCACGAATTTTCGCTGCGACTTTTTGTTAAATACGTATTAGGGTCTTACATTATCCCACTTATTTTTTGCCGATGACGCCCTTCTTATTGGTGAATGGATTGAGGATAATGCCCTGAATGTTGTCAGAATTTTAAGATGCTTCCACGCTTGCTCAGGTTTAAGAATTAATGTGGGAAAATCCAACTTGTACGGTATCGGGGTGGGTAATGTGGAAGTAGGAGTATTGGCGGATTTAGTGGGTTGTTTGCCTGACAGCCTCCCCTTCAAGTATCTCGGGCTAATGGTGGGGGCGAATATGAATCGTATCATTAACTGGCGTCCAATTATGACATTTTTTAATCAAGACTTGCTCTTTGGAAGTCGTCTCTTCTATCGATAGGTGGGAGGCTCACTCTTATTCGTTCGGTCATTGCGAGTCTCCCTACTTATTATTTCTCGCTGTATAAGGCCCCCAAGAAGGTGATTATGGACCTTGAAGGGCTAGTTGAAAAATTCCTTTGGGGAGGCTCGGGAGATGTTAAAAAGACGCATTGGGTAGCCTGGGATACTGTTGTGTCTCCAAAGAAAAGAGGGGGTTTGGGGATATATAAGCTGAGAATTGTTAATTTGGCTCTTTTATGTAAGCGGGGGGTGGAGATTCAAACAAGAAAAGGATAATATGTGGGTTAAGGTGGTGAAAGCTATTCATTCTGACGGCTCGGGTGGGTCGTTCCTTCCAGTTAAAAAGACGTATGGAGGTGTTTGGAATAATATTTCCTCGACCGTTATCGAACCCTTAAACGGAAATTTGCCTCTTCAGAATTTTTTCAAGGGCAAGGTGGGCTGTGGAGACAGTGTGTTGTTCTGGATAGACCCTTGGCTTAAGGAAGCTCCGCACTTCGAAGTCTTCCCGAATCTGTTTCAGTTAGAGTGTGTTAAGGGCTGTTCGGTCCGGGATCATCTGGAAGGAGAGTGGCTCTGGAAGCACGATCCAGATTTAGAAGAAGAAAGAAGGGAGTTAGAGGCTTTAATGGAGTTGCTGGATCCGGTCTCCCTCAGCAATAATAATGACGACTGGAGTTGGTTGGGGGATCGATCGGGTCAGTTCTCTGTTTCATCCGTGAAGAGAATTCTGGCGAGAGCCGCAAAGACTAGCAGTAGGTATATTCTGGACTGGTGTAGGTGGGTCCCCATCAAATGCAATGTGTTCATTTGGAGAGCGGAGAAAAATAGAATTCCCACTACGGATGCGTTAAGGAGGAGGGGCGTTGTTGTCGCCGACGGATTATGTTCCCTTTGCAGGTCCGAGATAGAGACAATTGAGCATCTCTATACGTCATGTGTCTTCTCCGAAGTTTTGTGGCACAAGGTCGGCCGGTGGTGCCGGCTCCCTCCGGTTTTCGCGTTTTCGTTCAAGGACCTGCTGGAGATCCATAACTCGAAGCATATAAAAAATGGTGAGAGGTATGTTGTGCAAGGCATCATCTTCTTGTCGTGCTGGTGTCTGTGGATGGTTCGAAACAAGGCTGTGTTCTCGGGTACTCAGATTAAGGTGGAACAAGTGTTCGGGAAGTCAAATCTTTGGGTTTTCTGTGGTTTAAACATAGAGTTAAGAATAATCATATCTCTTGGTCGGATTGGTGTAAATTTGTAATTATGTAGTTGCCTGTGGTTGCCCTGTTCGGTTTCTCGTTCGTGGGCTTGTTTTAATGAAGTTCTCCTTTAAAAAAAAATATATGCCTATATATAATGATTGTTTTTTTTTTTTTTTTTTGAAAAGAATATATAATGATTGTTAATGAGGCCAGTATCTCCATGTTTAACTGTGGTTGATGATGATGACTATGTTCCACTATGTATTGACCATGATTGATCTAAATAAATTTACTATCACTTACCATGGTTGGCTATGTTTAACCATAATGAACAATGATTGATCATTATTAACCAAGATTGGTAGTGATTGACCATGGTTGACCTAATGAGATGTATTGGGTGATACATGTTTTAATAAGCTATTTAGGTAATAATAAGTCTTAACAAGCCATAATAAGCACTTTAGTCGATGTATGTCCCTCGATGACCATCGTTTACCAGTAAAGACCATAGATGACCTAATGTGGCGTACTAGGTGATACATCCGTTAACAAGTCGTATTGGGTCGTAGCAAATATTATGGAGCGGTAATAACCTACTTATATCTATGTATGACGATCACTAGTCAATAGTAACTATCAATAACCTTTATTGATTTAAACATTTTCAATTACATATTATTACATTTTATGAGTGATTAATGCTCTTGTGGAATGCACTTTGTGTTCTTTTAAACTCGTTCAGTTTAACTAAGTTTTTTTTAATTTGACTCATTTCACTAGTTAGAAGAAACTACAATCCAAATTCCAAATCAACCAGTTTACCCATAGATAGTCGGCACCTTTAGTATAACATTGCACCGGATTTAACATCTAACTATGGATTGCAATTGACATGTAAATGTTGCAATGCAAATAAATACATAACCGTGGCAAGTTTAACATTTTGTCGTGTAACGTTAACTCGACTAAACAATGTGGAACAAATCTCATAAAGCAACCACCATCCTTTCCTATTTCTAGCAACCATAAACTACATAAGAAATTGCATTGGAGCATGAGTATTTTTCATCAAATTTATGATGATGGATGTCAACAACATTACTTATTTCTCTAGCCCAAGGAAGATATAGTATATAAGCGTGATGGGTAATGCTATTAGCATTCCAAATATAACGCTGCAAGATGAAAACAAAAGTTAAGTATTTCGATAAATAATCAGAATAAATAACAAATGAGCATTGTAAAAAAGACTATTAGATGGGTTCAAGTCTCGGATGTTTACTTTTACACGAACTATTCTTTGGACTTTTTACAATCCACATAATATCATTTGTTTTTTTGAGTTAATCACTGTTTCCGTCCCTATGGTTTGTCAAAAATCACCATTTCAGTCCATTACTTTAAAAATTGTGATTTCAGTCCCTGTGTTTCACTTTCGTAACAATTTCAGTCCCTGTGGTTTCACTTTCATGACCATTTCAATCCATTTATTCTATTAGTACAGGACTGAAATGGTTACGAGGTGGACTGAAATGGTTACGAAAGTGAAACCACAGGGACTGAAATCGTAATTTTTAAACTAATGAACTGAAATAGTGATTTTTGACAAACCACAGAACGAAAACAGTAATTAACTCTTTTTTTTTTAAATAGGCGTGTAATCAGTAAAAGATAACTTCTTAATCAATTTGAAAAATTAAAAGATTTAATAATAAAAGTTAAAAGGAAATCTAATCACACAAAAGTATAAAACTTTAGCATGCAAAAATGACCGCTTTACAATAATATAATCACTTCTTAGTAATATTTTGTTTTATAAAACTAGAACTTTTAGGTTTTTTTTAATTATGGTAAGTGTTTGTATAGGAATCTACAAGAACTATCTTTCTGTCTAAAACATATATCAATTTTAAATTACAAAATTAGCAGTATTTTTTCCCTCTAAAAAGTTTTATAACTTATATGACTTGAATAACACGAAATGTGAAAAGGAGCTAAGTTACTTGCAAGCTACTCGAGCTCGGCTCAGAAAAAAAAAAAAAAAAAAACTCGAACGAGCCAAGCTTAAACCAGTTGGAGCCCAAGCCTAAAAACAAGCTTGTTTAGTAAATGAGTCCGAGCTCGAGTCCCTAAACAAGCCTACTATTTATATAGATATATATTTTTATTAATATAAATAGATATATAATTACTATTTATATAATTTTGAAAAAACAAATAACTAAATTATATATAAAATAATAATTCTAATGAATATAAATTAATTAATAAATAATAAACGAGCCGAACCGAGCTTGAAAAACCACATACGAGCCGAGCTCGAGCTTTAAAAACAAAGCTTGAGTCAAGCCAAGCTCGAACTTGAGCTTTCATAAGTTAAACGAGCTCGAGCTTAGTCAAGCTCGGGCTTAGCTCAGCTTGTTTTCACCCCTATAATCATGGCCCACCAATATCAAATGCCTATATTCGCCATTTGGTTTAACGTTTTGAACTAACTTTTAAAATAAAATCGATAGTCTCAATTGAATTTTTAAAAATTGTAAAATTATTTATGAATGTTACAAATATAAATAGTTGCATATTCTAGGAAAGGGAAAATGGAATAATAAAAGGGTAAACCGCTTTACACAAGGGTAAACCATGAAAGAGAACCATTAAACTCAGTTTTTTTTAATCATAAAGTGTGAATCAAGCTAATTTATATCGTTTTGAATAAATTGTTCGATTATAATGACTTATTGGACTTGTAAAATTTGTTGGTTGAAAAAAAAAAGTAGCATAAGGAATCTATTTTGATGGGGGAAGGGAAATAGAAGAAATAAAAGTAAAGTGAAAGTAAAAAAGCATACCCTGTGCTAAGAATATGAGGGTGAACATTGTACTCCTTGGCAAACACAAAGGGGACAATACCCTGTGGTAAAGCAGCCTGTTTGTTTTGTTTTTTCACAAATAAAAGAACAAAGTTAAAGGACTATATGTGTACATCGGTCAAACTTATTAACACAGATTATAATAAAAAGTGACAACTATAAGTAAATTGATAAACTAAAAGACTTCATCAAGTATAGAGCTCATACATATTTTTAGGAGAATTTTATGTATGAACTAAAAATATGATATTCAATATACCAAATTTAAAATATTTGAATCTCACATGTATGTATTTTATCAACTATAACTTATACAAATACTATAAATTAAAAGATGTGTGTATTTTCATATTTTGATGACATACACACATTGAGCCATTGTGGATATATGGAATTATTTTTTAATTTTTTTTCATGTATTTTTGTTTATATATGAATTTGGATTATTGATTACAAAAAGACAAGCATTAAAGCTGATAACAAAAATAAAATAACAATTATTTATTTTTATCAGACATTTATCCTTCTGAAGTCATACTACAAATTGATAAAACGACAAACATTAAAGTCGATGATAAAATTAAAATAATAATAATTTATTTTAATGAAAGTTGATGATAAAATTAAAATAATAATAATTTATTTTAATAGATGTTTATCTTTTTAAAATTATAGTAAAAAGTAAATAAAAAGACAAAGAGTGGCAGACAAAATGGGAATGTCGGATTTGGTGTGTAATTAATTAAACTGAACGCACGCTTTGCTTTGCTTTAATCAAGGCATGTATATGCCTCACGTGACTCTCACGTGACCCTCAACATCATTTACTTTTTAAAAAAAATAAATGAGCATTCATACCATGGATGAAATAAGTCGAATAAAAGTTGGTTTGTTTGGGTTTTGAATATGTAATATTTAAGGAGGTAGGAAGAAAAGATGATGACCTGGACAATGGCAATGCGTAAAAGGACGCCACGTAAGCCAACGGGAATAGAAACGGCAGCCATGACAGCTGGTCCCGTAAGGAATCTGACAGCCATTGAAAACGCAGCCACAGAATTCCCACATGCTATCATCTTTGGTTGTAAAGCCATAAAGAAACCTGTTTGTATCAACCACATGTCATTATTAATTAATACCCATTTCATTATAATCATTGTAGTCTTTGCGACTTGAACTCAGCATCTCCTTCTTATAAACCTAGATGTTTAAAGGCTTTGCTTGTGGATCACCACCCATTGATTAGTTAGAGTCATCTGTCTATGTTGCAGAGTGACATGATATAGTGTTATGATATAATCTTGAGTTAAATGTTATTTTAGGCCCTGTAATTTGGGGCATTTTGTCAGTTTAGTCCAAATGTTTCATTTTTCTCATGTGTCTCCAAAAAGGTTTTACTGTTGCCATTTTAGTCTACTGGGTTAACTTCATCCATTTTTTCTATTAACTCAGAAGGGCAATTCGGTCATTTTATATGTAATTCTCTTAACTAGAAAGACAATTCCGCCATATAAAATGACCGAATCGCTCTTCTTGTTAACAGAACTAATGGATGAAGTTAACCCAGTGGACTAAAATGGCAACAGTAAAACCTTTTTAGACCCGCAGACGAAAAATAAAACATTTGGACTAAACTAGTAAAATTGCTCAAACCACATAAACTAAAATGGCATTTAACTCTATAATCTTAAAAGGATAAAAATGAGATGAAGTAACTATTATTAAAAACAGTTTTTGTTTGAATGATTTAAAATTTATAAAAGGGAAAATATATTAGTTTTCTTTTACGTAAACTAAGAACAACAAAATTATGAAAAGAGGTTAATTCTCATTCACGCCCAAAATCAATGTAGCCTTTTACTTTTTATTTCCAGACAATCAAAAACAACTTTTCATCATATCCCCACCACACCACTACTAGTTAGCAATCATAGTCATCATCACCATGCCTAACTAATTCCAATATATTTTTCTTACCCTTTTGATCCTCTTTTTGAAAATTTAATTTATTTTTTCTTACCAACACACTAAAAATATATAAATATGTTTAATTAATTAATAATCACACATGTTTTATGTTTAATTAGGGTTTAGGGTTACCTTTCAAAAAAAACATATATATATATATAGGTATGTCTAGATTTTTTTTTTGAACGGCAGCAGAATTATATAAAAATAAAAAGGCTAACAAAAGGCTGGTTACGAAACTAACGATTAAGTTACCCCTATACAAGAACATATTTATGCATATAGTTATGAGATACGTAAACCTTACTTTTACTCGCATGTTTAGTTTTACCCGTCTAAACTCTAATAAGTGATAGATGCATGATATGGTGTTGCGTTTCACAGTAGATTAAGGGCATATTTGGCGAAGCTTTTCCAACCAACTTATTGACTTATTGATTTAATCAAAAAGCCAATAAGGAGTTTTAGTATTTGACTAACATAAAAGTCCTTTTTGAAATGACTTTTTTGAAAAGAAGGAAAAGGAGTTTTTGAGAAGTTAACATGTTGTGACTTCTTGATCAACTTATAACTTTTCAAATATCAAATTACCAAATTACCTCTTATTTTAAAACCCTTAAATGAAAGAATGTCGCTTTTAGTCATTTTACATCAATAAGCTAAGCCAAACACTTTTTTAAAAAACAACTTATTGACTTATTGGCTTTTCCCACCCCATAAGCTAATCCAAACACTTTCTTTTAAAACTCCTTTTCAAAAAGTCATAAGTCAATAAGTCATTTTCCCAAAAGTCCTTTTTAACTAGCTTAACCAAACATGCCCTTAGTCTTTTTTTTACCGGTCAACGAATCCTCCAAATAGGCTATTAGAAAAATTCACCACAACGGAATGCACTCGTCTCCGAACCGGGAAAACCCTCACCTAGGGCCGAAGCCCGTGAACACTCGCCCAAAGGCACGACGTTGTGGTGAGGTAAAAGCCGCTCAGTTCAAGGATCGAACTAGCGATCTCCACCTAGTCTCCCATCATCATCATGTGACGCGGAATCCAATGGGGAGGGCAAGAATCGAACCTGGGTCACTCAGAACACCAGGTCTCTCCCTTGCTACTTCACCACCAGCTCGTGGGAGTTTAAGTCATTTTTATTTACTCACAAGGTAGCGTATTTTATAATTAAATTGATGATTTATTCAAAAATCACTAATCGGATATAATATAAAGATAATTATTATTTTAACGATTTTTTAACAATAATATTGTAAAATGTTTAGAGAGAATGTTTGGTGCTAACCAAGACTGAACATTGCCATTCCCAGCCCAGTATCAGATAATATTGAAATGGATTTGGCTATGATTGCCGGCATCTCTACATTCCATCTGCAATTAAATTTTAAAAAAAATATGATAAATAAATCTTGTATAATACAAATGTATAGTATAAAAATAGCATTAATGTATTTATTGTTTAGCACCTGAAACATACTAGAGACCAGGCAAGACCGATGACACTCGAATACGTATTCGGGTTTCTGATCAATTTCCTCCACACCATTATCAGTATTAACCTCGTCATCACGCTCGTTGGCGGCATTGACGTGACGCTAACAAGGCCGGCTTTACCCGTCCCTTCGATATTTATGTTGTTGTTTCCATAACTCTCCAAGTACTCTTCTCCGTTACCTAAAGGAAACGTTACATTTTATCAACTTAGATTCGAGAAATAATAATAATAATAATAATAATAATAATAGTAATAATAATAATAATAGTAGTAGTAATAGTAATAATAATAATAATAATAAAGAATTTCTAGACAAAAAAATAACCTTTTACTGGTGATATGGGCATTTTCAAATCTTTTGTAGTTGGTTGGTCGAGTGCGTATTCACGAGCCGCGAATACATCGGACACCGGGGAAGCACTCGAGCTCCAAACGAACATGTGTAGATCATTTGAACCTTCGTCTGTTTTTTGCCCGTTAGCCTTTTTGGTTAATGGTATATTTGGTTTTCCCGTTGACGGAGAAAACATCCCTGGATTTGGTGGTGGGTAGTTATTACCACCCAACACCCCATGATGAAAACGAGCCTTATTAGCGTTACTTCCACCGCCTTCCTCTTCGTAGTTGGAAGGTCGGGGTGTGGGCCCTCTGGATACAGGAGGCCCATACACATCTGAAGCCCCAAAGTTTGAATTCCTTCCACCTGCCATAGAATAAAAATCATTATGGTTGAAACTCGACCCTCTAGGGGTCGGGTTTCTAGACGACTGG
Organism: Helianthus tuberosus; assembly: GCA_030545235.1. Classification (NCBI taxonomy): domain Eukaryota; kingdom Viridiplantae; phylum Streptophyta; class Magnoliopsida; order Asterales; family Asteraceae; genus Helianthus; species Helianthus tuberosus. The sequence continues at coordinate 33,415,260 of CM060430.1, forward strand.
AGAGAATAAATCTCTGCGTTCGTAAGATTCGACGGACGAGGGGTCGTGTTGGAAAACCCATGCGACCTCCTGGAAAACACGTCGGATCTCGACGCATTTGATTTCCGAACAGTAACGTGAAGTTTTCCATCCTCTTTAATCTCTGCTTCCGTCTCCAACACCTGTCGCCCGTCCAATGACATAACGTCAGAATCGACATGAATCGCAGCTATCGAACCTGCTGTCCCCGGAAACTGCTCGGAAATCAACATTCTGGCACCGCGAAACTCGAACAAAAACAACATTAAAGTATACCAAATAATGCATTGAAGGACAACAATCTGGACCATTAAACTACCAGATTCACCACCATACATTCCTTTAAGCAAAGGAATCCCCATAACCAATGTGTTTGGCAATGTGGATAGTGAAAACAGTGTTATGGACCATTCTAGACTTCCCCTTTTGCTGAGGTTGCTCCAGACAGCCAGGGCAGCCAGAATGACCAGTTTCTGGAGTGTATCGGCTGCGATGAATCGTAGGTTCATCTTGTAAGGATTGTTGGTAGAAATGAAGTGAAATGAGAGGAGGGGGACCGCGAAAAGGGCGACAAAGCGGTTGATCCCAGAGCATTGATCAGGGGTAAAGATCTTCCACCATTTGACCGAGCCGTAGGCTAGGATCATGGCGACGTAGAGCGGGACGACCGCGGTCATGACATGGTAAAAATCTGAAAGAGTGATCATGGTGAAGAGATGTGAAGAAGCTGGGAGTGATCAATGAGGTTTTAAGGTTTTGAGAGGTGGGAACTGGGAAGTGGTGTATTTAGAAACTCTCAAGTATTTTTGGTCTCCAAAGGTGGTGGTGGTGGTGGGGGAGGGGGGTGTTGTTTTGTAATATCTTTCACTTTGTTTTTTCCTTCTTTTTTGTGTGGTTTTAATATGTTAACATATGTTGGTTGGTGTATACATATAAAATATAAATATATAGACAAAAGCTGAGTTATGCTTAAAAGATTTTTTTATATAAAGTACATGAAAGCAAGCAAATTGGACACATAAAGTGACAAGATATACGAAAAATAAGTTTATGAATCTACTATAGCGTATCAGCAGCAGTATAACAATCTGTTGTCTGTTGATACGCTATAGTAGGATAATATGTGAACATTTAGGAACTCAAATTATGTGTATTATTCTAAAAAACACAAAGAATAAAGCTTTTAGTAACGCTCGGGTTTTTTTTTTTTTTTTTTTTTTGTATTGTAATGATTGCAAGTAAATCTAGTGGTTTTTATTTATTTTTATCCAATTCTTGTTCATCATTCATATTTATCATTCGTTTAACTTTCATGTTGATTTTTTCAAACAGAATGAGTAGATGTTCTCTTACATGTCTATTTATCTTTTTTTTTTTTTTTGAAAGTTATAATATACCAGCTTTGCGAACTCACAGGTTACCAGACGCATAAAGGCACATGTAGGGCTGCAAACGAAACGAACGTTTAGCAAACAGTTCGTGGTCGCTCGGCAGGAAGTTCGTTTGCATCCATTTGTTTAATTAATGAACGAACACAAACATGAAATTTTGTTTGTTTAGTTTTTTTTTTTTTTTTTTTTGAATAATAGAGTTTATCATTCCACACGAAAAAGGCAATTACAAAGCAGTGGCAGGTAGTCGGGCAACAAGTTGTTTGTTTGTTTGTTTAGTTTTTTGTTTAGTTAAATGAACAAACAAGAACAGAGGCAGCGTCCGTTCATTTATGTTCGTGAACGTTCGGTAACGTATTCATTTATGTTCGATAGTTCGTTAGTGTTTTAATTTTTTATGTTCCATACTTCAAAATCCCAACAAATAAATTATTTAATAAGTATCAATGTGTTATATATTATGTTCATGAATGTTTGTTTTCGTTTGTTTTTATTTGTGTTTATGAACATTAGTTTGTGTTCATGAACGTTCGTTACCTAAGTTTAACAAACGAAGATGAATATGTTCATTTCCTTAACGAAAACGAAGAGAAACTCGTTCAGTAAGTGGTAAGTGTTCATGAACAGTTCTTGAACACATATATTTCTTGCAGCCCTAGGCACATAGTTGAGAGAATAGAACTACCCGGTGTGCATAAGGCTTCCAAAGTTGCTATTCTATTTAGGCTTGCTCTCCACATAATAATATTACTTTGGAACCCGATTATTCCAGACAAATATATCTAAGGGCATGTTTGGCTAAGTTTTTTGAAACAACTTATTGACTTTTTGAAAAGTCATAAGCTCCAAAATAATGTTTGGCAAAGAGGGTGTATGTGAGGGGAAAAAGCCAATAAATCAATAAGTCACTCCATACTATACTGACTTTTCCAAAAAGTCAATAAGTTGTTTCAAAAAGCTTAGCCAAACATGCCCTAATATATATGTATTGAATGACGATTAAGATTTCTGTACTTTTAGATATCCTTAATAATTTACAGGAAATGACAGGCATTGTTTGTCATCTAGAAAATCAATGTCAAGCATCTCATTGTCCACGTGTTTGTTGTTCTGGTATGAGCAGCAGATCGAAGAAGCAAGTCACCAACCAGTGGAATTGAAGCGACAGTATTCAGATCGAAGAAGCACGTCACCAACTAGCAAACCCAAGTAGTCTTGAGTTGACTCGTTTATAAACCAAGTCACCTCAACTCAGCTCGTTTATTATCCAAGCTGATTTCGAAGAGTTTATTTCAGCGAGTTTCAAGCCACAAGCTATTTGACGGTTGTAGTTATTACAATCGAAAACCCCTATCAGTAACAAACCCACTAACATAAAGATTTACAAACGACGTAACTACAATCATTATTTTCCAATAAACCAACCTCTATCTTCACTTTATCTCGAAAACCTCACCTAGAGGATAACACATTTTTGGATTCAGATATATACATATGTCAAGGAAGTCTGATTCATCAGGTAGTGATCAAGATGATGATCTGGCATAGAAAACGAAAGAAAGTTGCACATAATAACTAGATAACTAATAACTGATGCATGCTTTACTGCCAACACAAGTTCCAGATACCTTAACCTCAAAACTTAAAAGGTTATCGGTCTTCCTCACGAGTTGTTTTAGGGCAAACTTTAAAGACAATCATGGGACAACACACAAAAGAACAGAATTTAGAGAAGAAAAAGAAAACATGCAAGCATTGCAGATTGTCTATCATTCAAAATTTTAGAACCATAATATTATTTCGACCACAACACTATACATTTATTCTGCACAAAACGACCTTTACAAGAAAACGCTATTTCAAGTGACCAAAACTATAACCGAAAACTCAAAAGGGAATCAATGAATAAAATGAATAATGCTGAAAGACCTAAATCATATTCTATAAACAAGTGAAAGTAGGAAGGAGAACTATGAAACGTATCTTATTTTTAAAGGAGACGCGGGTCCAGCTCCGGCATGGAGTGCCTTCACGAGTGCAATGAATTTGAGCAAACCGTCTTCGCTGAACAACCTCAGCTTCCAGGTCATAGGAACCGTACCTGGGCTGTTTAGTGAACCGTTTTCTGATGTCATGGCTAAGTCCCAAGGGGTGAACTCTGATGTAACAGAGCTGAGGGTTAATGTCACACACCACCTCTCTTTGGTGTCTATAACCTGAAAACAGAGGTACAATAGTTTCATTAATTTGGTTAAATCAGAGTAGTAAGTAGAGGTGTAAAAGAGCGGAGGGCTCATTAGTAACGAGAAAGGCAATTCGGTCATTTTAAATGTAATTTTGTTAACTAGAATGGCAATTCGGCCATATAAAATGACCGAATTGTCTTTCTCGTTAACAGAAATAATGGATGAAGTTAACCCAGTGGACTAAAATGGCGATGGTGAAACCGTTTTGGACCCACAGTCGAAAAATGAAACCTTTGGACTAAACTGGCAAAATGGCCCAAACCACAGGGACTAAAATGGCATTTAACTCTTTACAATTTTACATAAATATAATCATTTTATGTTGAGATGATAAATATAGAACTACACGATAAATATTAGGCAAATTGGATTTTAATAACCCAAACTATGGGTCTATGACACTCCTGACTTTCACTTTCATTGCTAAGGCAAATCCCACTAACAAAAAAACATTAATAAACAATCGACTGATTTTTATCTCAATCAAAATGTTGAAACAGTTGAACAATATATATTATAGTTAGATAACCGGAGTTGATTTTCCGTTGGAGTGGGATTGCATTTAGTAACGAAGGTGAAAGCTAGGAGTGTCAATGGTCACATTACAGTACAAATTATTACCAGCCAATGGATCATAGTTTGGAGTATTAGATTCCAATGTACCTGAATATTATTAGATATATATAATTATGATAAACGTAGCTACATTATATATTATGTATTATATATATAGGATAGGAGTTAGCCAGAAAGTCCAAATTTCCTAAAAAGTGTAAAAAGTCATAAAACACCATAATGTCAACCATAAAACACACAAAAAAACCCACAAATAATATGATGAGGATTACTAAAACATCATGTATGTGGGTTTTGTGTTGTGTTTTAGATGTTAAGGCTCTGATTGTGGAATGACAAATACTATTGTGTTTTATGTTGTTTAGCATTGTGTGTTTTATATTCATAGTTCTACGATGGTGTGTTTGAAGTTTTTATGGACTATTAGAGTTTGAATATGGTGTTTTAGTAATATTCATTCTATTATTTGTGAGTTTTAGGTGTGTTTTATGCCTGAAATTATTGTGTTTTATGACTTTTTACACTTTTTAGGAAAAACACACTTTCCGTAGGATCCCCACTCATATATATAAATAATTATATACATGTATAAAAAAATAATTAAACCAGGCGAGCCTAATAATAATAAACGAGTCCAACTCGAGGTTTAAACAAAGAGCTCGAAATGAGCCGAGCTCGAGCTTAGGTGAGCTTGGGCTTGGTTCAGCTTGTTACACCCATGGTAGTAAGCCATTTACTTATGAATGGGTCGGTTTGGGTTGTGTTCAATCACAAATTGGCCAAAGCAAAAAAATGGTTATAAGGGGAACGGGATTCGTGACAGTTTATCTTTAATGCATACAACCTCCAAGATCATTTATATTTAAACATTCGTATTATTACCGTAATGATATAACTTATTTAAATTCTCATCATAATTATGTGATAGCTTACCATTTCCAATGCACTTGCAATAAAACAACACGTATCAAGAGAGAAATATGGAGTAAATATGTCTTGGGAATCAAAACCAAACTGAGAGATATCCTCAATGCACACAAGCATATGCCCTCCAAGAACAAACAATGATCTTGAACACCATTCATTCTCTGACAAGGAAAAATCATGTTTTAATACAAGATAGATATACAATTAACTAAAATTAAATGGGTCAATTCGGGTAATGGTTTATCTCAAATGTCACAACATCATCATCATACTCAGTAAATCCCACCAATAGCAAAGCTAAGGTAATATGTAGACAACCTTACCCCTACCCCCTACGAATAGAGACGCTGCTTCCAGTGAGACCCCCGGCTCGATAGTAGTTTTGCGTCAAGCCTTGGACATAAGGCACATAACACTCAACAATTAAGACAAAGGCCAATTAGTGCATGTACTCCCTTGTCTTTCGGCTATCAACGCCACCACATGATGCATGATTAACCATCCCCCTCTTTTAACGTTATTTTCACAAAATTAGTAAAATAACGTTAAAATTATTGCACTTTCACTTTTGCCCCCCAAGCGCCCACACATATATGCATTATTTACGAATACATGTAAATTTAAACGTGTAAATTTATAAATGGACAAAATAAGTGTTTGTAGGTCAACCCAACCCAACCCACCAAGAATAATTAAGTGAGCAACAGCCACATGGTAAGGTAGTTACAGACAAGAAAGTATTATTCATTTTTTTCCATGAATATTACAATATATACCTTGAGATTTATTGTTCCAAAAGAGCACCATGGAATACTGAAGGATGTTTGTTTTTGACCCTCCACAGACATCCCTCTCAAACAAAGCAACCTGGATCTTATCCAAACTGACATACAGATGAAAAGCCAAACAATCAGGGACAAAATAAACCGGATACACATGTAAAAATAGTTAATTGTTGTTCTCAGTTTCAACCATCATTTTAGGAGGGGTTTTTATTTAATTTTGAAACTTTTTCGTCTTATTGGAGAATCGCCTGCAATAAAACTAATAATCTGAGGGTAAAATAAAATTACCTATGCATAGCGTCTTTTAACCTAATTTAGGTCCTACTTCACAAAATGTTTCTACTTTCTTAGCAGAAACATCCCTTCTAGTAATTTGTCTATTACTTTTTTAAATGATAAGAATTTGGCAAACACTCAAACATCTGATTATGATTATCTTAGGAGTATGGCTGCAAACGAACCAAACGTTCAGCGAACAGTTCGTGAACCGTTCGGCGGGAAGTTCGTTCATTTAATAAATGAACAAACATGAACAAGAAATTTCGTTTAATTAGCTAAATGAACAAATACGATCAGATGACTCATTCGTTCAATTGTGTTCGTGAACGTTCGGTAATGTATTCGTGAGCATTCATTCATGTTCGTTTGTTTATGGTGTTCATTAAAGATTTTTGTGCATTTTATTAGTTTATCTAAACTTTTTATATTCTTTAATTTTATTTATTTTATTACCCTAACAAATAAAATAGGAAATCCTATTCCCACCTTATTTATGCACCATTCCCCTTTCCTTCTCATTATTCACTGCGATAAATACTATCGACCTTCGTTTCACGATTAGGGCTTCAAGGTCTACCCCCCCCCCCCCCCCCTTCCCGCTAACCTTCGCGATTTTATTTGTGTTCGTGAACATGTTCATTTCCTTAATGTACGAACACGAACAAAAAATCACGTTTGGTAAGTGTTCATGAACACATATGTTCTTAACGAACGAACACGATCAAGGCCTTGTTCGTGTTCGTTCGTTAGTTTGCAGCCCTAATTATCTAGTTATTACAACTGAAGCAGGAAAACAGATGTACATCCAAACACATTTTTAACAGGCCATCATATAACAACTGATTATCTAAATCAGGTAATTTACTAGCACACAGTCACATTCAAAACATCCAAACACCCCTTAATGAAAAGTTACTAATCACCTTACAAGAGGAAACCCTTTCTTGTTGGCATTTGAATGAAATAATTCCAGCATAGATATAAGCAGCCTTGATTTCTCTATACTCCTAGTTATGAACATATACCTTGCCCCTCTATTAGCGTACACCCTGTGACGTCAATAACGTTGTGATCAAATTTCAAAGGGGCAAAAAGGAAACTAAAAATATAAGAATTTACAGTCACAGAATAAATAATGTTCCGTTCAGTACTTAGAAGGTAGAAAATCTGTTGTCTTTTCTAAACTGTAATTAACTTCTTGTAGTACACTGTTAGCATAAACTGAACTCGGTTGTCAGAAACTTTAAGATATTTCATTTTCATAACAATGAAATGTCATTTGTGACTGAAAAACATTAATCATTAATCATGAAAGTGAATAGCTAAAATGGATTATCATAGAAGAAGATAATCATGAAATCAATTTGCCACAACAATTGGTGTGCACAACTCCGTTCATGTTTCTATTGAAATGACAACAAAAAAAGCCCTACAAAAACAGGAAATTTTGGTTAAGAGAAAGGGGAAAAGAACACGGGCACAGGGTTCACTGAATTTTGGACAAACTAAACACGGTGTAGGTTGGAGCTATAGGTGGCAATTGAGTCGATTCGGGTTATATCTTATCTCTAACGGGTTACATAAAAAAAGTCAAATGCGTCAAACACTTCAAAGTTTTCCCCAAAGTGTCTTTAATGCAAATAATTGACATACTAAATAATAAAGAGTAAAGTACATGGATGATCCTTGTGGTTTACCAAAATTTTGGATTTGGTCCCTAGCTTTCCAAAAGTAAACGGGCGGTCCCTATGGTTTGCACTTTGCAACACACTATGCAGTTAATATCGGTGATATCGGTTATATCGGTCCCTTAGTAAAATATCGGTGTCAAATATCGGTACCGATATTATCGGCAATATTGACCGACATTTGACCGATATAACTGATATATCACCGATATTTGACCGATATAACCGATATATCACCGATATTTGACCGATATAACCGATATATCACTGATATATTACTGAATTATTGGTGTTAAATTGCTATATATATAAATTCTGCATTATTAAAATTACCGATATCTCACCAAGATAACCTATACTTCAAATATCGGTCCTTGACCGATATCCGATATTTTACCGCATTAACTGCATAGGTAACACATTTAGTCCCCAGCCAACAAATCTAAAGGTTTTAGCATGTCCAAGTTAGGGACTAAATGCGTTACAAAGTGCAAACCACATGAACCATCTATGTACTTTTGGAAAGGGCAAACCACATGAACCATCTATGTACTTTTGGAAAGTGCAAACCACATGGACCATATGTGTACTTTTGGAAAGCTAGGAACCAAATCCAAAATTTTGGTAAACCACAGGGATCATCCGTGTACTCAATAATAAAATATAAAATTATGACAAATAGTGTTTCATGTCAACCCAACTTGACCCGTACCAATAATAACCAGTTCTGACCCCGTTACCTGACTCAACGATACTGTCACCTCTAACTAGAGCAAGTATTGAAATACCAACTTAACTCACCTCACTGCCTGGAGTCCTAAACCTACTAAAACCTCTTTGACATCTTCAGTTCCGAGGCAACCAACTAGACTCGCGCTAGATCCTGCAAAATTGAGAATCAAATTATCGGAATGGAAAGAAGAAACAATAGCATAAGTAGTAGTATTAAGGGATTATAAGTTATAACCCAATTCCAATTTGCTTAATGGTCATACCGCAACGAACCTAACCTGACCCATCATGTCTGCCATTGAGGAGCACAACATACAACTTTTGTTCACAAATAAGTAATAATGCCATTCCGCTGTTAATCAATAAATCAGGAAAAGGTAGTAAGATATAACAATAATAGTGTTTAAAAATGGAGTAGAAGCATAAACGTTAAAATTAAAAATGGGATAATGCATGCAGAGACCACCCAAGTATTCAACTTTTTCATTAAGGTTAACCATATATTGAAACTACTTTATAGGCCACCGAAGTATGTATCCATTTTATATACTATAAAATATATGCTACTAGGTTATAACCCCGTGTATTACACGGGTTGAATAAATGAATTTTATATACTAAATAATAAAACAATATATCTTTAAAAACCTCATTTATTGCACGGGTTGAATAAATGTAATTTTATATATTAAATAATAAAAACTTATATCTATAAGAACCATATTGTACGGGTTGAATAAATGTAATTTTATATACCAAATAATAAAAAAGTTATATCTTTAAAACCACGTGTATTACACGGGTTGAATAAATGTAATATTGTTTACCAAATAATAAAAAAGTTATATCTTTAGAAACCCTCATGTATTACACAACTTGAATAAATATGATTTTATATACCAAATAATAAGAAAATTTTATTTAAAAAAACTAATGGATATACTCGGTACGCGATAGATATGGTGATTGCGGAGATGATTATTGAAAAGAAGATACAGTGCTCAAACAAGTTATTCAAGAAGTGATAAAATATAAATTATATTTAAAAAAACCAGTAATAAATCTAATTTTCTATACTATATAATAAAAGTTTTATATATAAAGTAATATTGAAAGTTATATACAATTTGTTTAAAAATTATGTAATAAAATCGATATAATAAGTTTTTTAATTATGAAAATAAAAATAAATAATATATTAATACAAAGTTTGGTTTTGGTGATAAATAATTTGGTTATTTAAGATATCTTAAATTAACAATTTAAATTTAAGGATAATATTTTATTAGAAAAATAGAAGTATTCTATTCGACATTTAAAGTAGGATAAAATTTAATATTAATTTTTATTTATTTAGTAATCGAAAAGAATAAGAGTAAATTTATATATTACAAATAAAAAGTAGGTGTCTGTCATATGATATAGAAAATTAAATTAATAATATTATACATTAAATTTAAACTAAATAATAATTATCTATAGTTAAGTAGAAGAGATTAAACAAAATAATATTTAGTAGGAGAGTTATCTATAATTAATTATAAGAGATTAAACTAAATAATAATTATCTATAAGATATTAAACTAAATAATATTTAGTAAGAGGATTATCTATAATTAATTAGAAGAGATTAAACTAAAATAATAATTATCCATAAGACATGGCCTAATATGATAAGTGGTTTCTTTTATTATATAGTATAGATTATGCCACATCAACCAACTTTGGCCCCTCAACTTTGGTAATGACATGTTTAGCCCCTTAACTAAAACAACTTTAGCCCCTCAACTTTAATAATCACATGTTTAGCCCTTTAACTAAAACAACTTTAGCCCCTCAACTTTAATAATGAAATGTTTAGCCCCTTAACTAAAACATCAAACAGCTTTAACTCTCGCGATTTGCTTATTTTTATGGTAATCGACTAGTTATGTTAATACAGCCAAACATTTGGGTGGCCAAGAAAGCAGTTTCAAGACATGGGTGACCTTATTAAAAAAAAGTTGAATACTTGGGTGGCCTCAACATACATTAATAATTCCCAGTACACTGCAAAACCATGATTGTTTTATTATTTTCCTCACATCCTTATATTCTGACTTCTCTCACATGCATCATTCGGGTATAGAATTTGGAGCAAGGATATGACTGCTTTTAAGCTTAGAAGTTTCACATCCTTATATTCTGACTTCTCTCACATGCATCATTCGGGTATAGAATTTGGAGCAAGGATATGACTGCTTTTAAGCTTAGAAGTTTCAAGATCACTCATAAAACAACTATGTGGATGCTTTAATCAGTACAAGATGCATACATTATAACTTATTAATGGTTGCGACATAAGGGGATGTTTATGAAACAATACCTTTTGATGTCCCCAGATGGATCCTCAAACAAACAATGACAAGACACATATTGCCTACATGTTTCTTCAACCCCAAAATTAGCAAGATCTACTTTGAAGTTCTTTGATATAAACTCTCCTGTTCCCGGACCCGATAAGATTTTTTCAGGAAGAATCCCTCCTCCTGCATCAATAGAGTGTGTCTCATTAACTAGAGGTTGGAAATCTGGAAGGTTAGACGGGGGTTGGGTTGACCCCGAAATGCGCTTTAACCAAACAATTCAAACGTTTTGGAAATAACTTAGTGAATCACATATATTTTCATATATATTTAAAAAAATTTATACTATTTCAACACTAGTCAAACACTTTGAAACATTTAATTTAGTAGTTTTTATCCATTAATATACCCTTGGGAGAATTTTGACCCATTTTCTTATAAGCTAACTTTTCTGATTTTACCTGTTTGACCCATTAGAGTAGAAAAATTACCCGAATAGAACTATTGATATAAATATGTGTTGAAACTGCCACTATACATACCCTGAACCAACATCTGGTAATCACTTATGCTGGCCTCTTCATATCGATAATGTGTACTGTAGTTAAATTTATGTGAATCATTATCATCATCATCTGTTTGTACTGTCATTTCGTCAAGAGACACAACTCTCGTTTTTGGTTTTCTTTTGCGCATTTTTTGGTCCAACCAATTTGATTCTTGCTTCACCAGACCGACTATTTCACCATCACATGAGTCGCTCTCTATCGTTTTCTGTAAATCGCTCTCTATCGTTTTCTGTAAATCTTCACAAGAGAAAAACGATAAGCTATCCATACTTTTTGAACGCTCAGCAGTTGTAGATTCATTAAGAACAGGCGATCCAATTTCCACTTGCTCATTTCCACTATCACTTGTATCGCTATCGGAAGACGGCACAGAATACGACTCAACAGATAGCTGCAAAAATTCTTCCTCCAAATTATGGCGACGATGAAGAATATCCTCTTGATAATGAGGTGGTGATCCTGTATAAACCGAGGGTGAATGAGCTTCAATAATATCACTCACAGTGTCCAATATTGTCATTTCACGTCTTTTAACTTTGATACCATTTTTAGCATGATACGATTTCAGTTTCATGCGATTTGAAATAGGCCCATATTCAGTTTCATGTGATGCCGTATTGACAGATAGATCATCATACGGGTAATAAGATTCTTGAAGTTCCAGACGGTGGACATTTTCAAAAACATCAGCAGAACCCGATATATATCGTGATTTTTTACCGAAACGTTTTATTCTTCTCTTTTTTCTAAAATCTTTTTCTTTGCTAGGAATTAAGGGAATCCCACTTTGCAAATTGCCCTTCATATGATCATCAGGAACATAAGTCATCCACCTATGAAACTCATCGAGCCATAAAGCAGACCGCTCTCTCTTCATGCACTCGATTTTTTTTATAATATCAACAATTTCAGCTTCTTTATTTAAATCAGCAATATCGTGTTTGCCTAGATCCTCATCATCGCACGTAATAGAGTCATCATCAGAATATATAATAACACTTGTTTCACTTTCAATGCTGGCAACACGAGATAGCTTCCTCTGCAAAATAAGTCAAAAGAAGTAATCACGGTTAAGGAAATTCAAATAGCATTTATTTTATTTCCTTTCATGTTATGCTACATAGATATGTACAGTACCAAGTATTAAAATTACAAACAAATATAGGTGTTAGGTTTAGTGTTTTGAACTGACTTGCGGGTTAAAGTCGTAATAATCAGTTTTTAATGTTTGGATAAACATAAACTGATTATGCTTCTAATTATCTGATTTTTTAAGGATTGGTGTTGGATGATCAGTTGCATACCAGATCCAAAAAAAAAAAAAACAAATTACTAAACGTCTAAAGGGCAAAATAATTTTACCTATATACCCTTTCATTAAACCTAAACTAATATTACTCAAGTTCCACAATATGCCTCGTTATCTTTTACAAGAATATACTTTCGGGACGTTGTTATCTATTGATTACTTGAGTAATCAGAATTCTGATTATTACAACCTCTAGCAACACAGGCACATCCAAACACTATCTCCTACAGTCTATTTTTATTAAAGTCGATTATTTGATTCTAATTATAATATCACATAATCATTTTCAAAAGAACACATCCAAAAACCAATTTACTAATTACCGACCATTTTTGTGTGAACGCTCCCCTCTCCTTCAGCATCATGTTTGGCTGGAGAATAAAATCCAAAGCTAGCTGGTTGCTTATGCCTACGGGCAATTATAATTTGTCGCTTCCAAACCTCTCTCGTTGAGATCTTTTTGTCATCTAATATCAGCTGCAATTTACACATTAGAAAAGCACTAAATGCCGCATTGATGACAAACTAGACAAAGGATAATAATCATTATAGAGTAAAATGCCAATTTTTGTCCTGAGGTTTGGCCACTTTTGCGACTTTTGTCCAAAGGTTTGTTTTTCCACATCTAGATCCAAAAGGTTTGAAATCTTGCCATTTTCATCCGACTCGTTAACCCCATCCATTTTTTTCCATTAAATGAGGGGTATTTCAGTCCTTTTGGACATTTTCTATTAAAATCAAAAAACACTATTAAGAAGTAAAGATACACCTATGTTGACTTTCTAGTTATGACTTTTCTTATAAAACTTAACAAATAGGTAAAAGGACGAAAATACCCCTGACTTAACGTTAAAATAGGGATGGAGTTAACGAGTCGGATGAAAATGGCAAGATTTCAAACCTTTGGAATCCAGATACGGAAAAACAAACCTTTGGACCAAACCAAAGTCGCAAAAGTGGTCAAACCTTAGGGACGCAAATGGCATTTTAACTTGATAATAATCATTATCATATTTTGAGAAAAATGCCTAGATAGTCCCTGTGGTTTGCTCCATTTTCACCTATAGTCCCTAACTTTCTAAAATTAGGGCTATAGTCCACACTAAAAGTACAGGTGGTGGGAGGTTATGGTCTGGTTTTATAAAGAGAGAAAGGGCCCACCTTAACTATTATAGATATTAAGGACTAAAGATGGCTAAAAAGTGGGCCCCACTTATTATTTTTTTATTACTAAGGGATAGTTTTGACATTTCACATCCACTTAACTGAGAAAACTAACCCTCATCCACGCTAGAGACTATCCGAGAAACAGGAGGGCAAACGTTAGGGACTATAGTGGTAATTTTAGAAAGTTAGGGACTATAGGTGAAAATGGAGCAAACCACAGGGACTATCCGGGCAATTTTCTCTCATATTTTTTTCCAGTTCTTACCTTATCGGGATCAGAGAAGAAGCTATACAAGTGTGCTCTGTACCAGTTGGCAGAACATACTGGATTTCCTTCTAACCACAAATTCTGAAGTAAAGGAAGACCAGCTAGGAGTTCTAGTTCTGAAAAGTTAGAAATAATATTGTAGGAAAGATCAAGCCCCTCCAGTGATTTTAGATTCTCCACCCCACGAATAGTAGTCAGAGCATTGTTCCGCAACACCAATTTTACAATCTGATATGACACCTGCAGTTGCACACACGTATATAGTTCCTTAAATGATAATACTTCCAAGAGTAATTATTTGCATGATATCATAACTCTATAAATAAGGATTGTAAGGTATTATTTGGTATGTTTGATTTGATTGTTAAACCACCACTAAGTTGAGCACCGTTAGAGAGAACCAAGCTACTGAAAGTAGGTTATTGACTGCTGCCTCACAAAAGCAGGACTAGTTTGTATTTCTATTTTTAATAACAATTAACAGAGTAAAGTACACAGATGGTCCCTGTAGTTTACAAAAATTTGGATTTAGTCCCTAGCTTTTCAAAAGTACACGGATGGTCCCTGTGGTTTGCACTTTGTAACGCAATTAGTCCCCAACCAACAAATCTAAAGGTTTCAACTTGTCAAAGTTAAAGGCTAAATGTGTTACAAAGTGCAAACCACATGGACCATCCATGTACTTTTGGCAAAGTTGAAATGTGTTACAAATTGCAAACCACAGGGATCATCCGTGTACTTTTGGAAAGCTAGGGACCAAATCCAAAATTTTGGTAAACCATAGGATTCATTCGTGTACTTTACTCTAATTAGTAACTTGGATCCTCAAATGATATATTGAAAGGTGTGGCCCAACCATCACATGCCAAAGGTATACAACATCAAGATTGTGCATATTGATTAGATTGATAGTCAAGCATCCCAATGCATTGATTTGACATGTATTTAGCATTTGATTCATAATAACATACAATCTTTTCATGTAAATACACAGCAACTCAACACTTGCAGAGCTTTAAAGAATGTCAGTTAACCTTACCTTACTAAATGAGGCAATTGTTCTCAGTTGATTATAACCAAGGTCCAGGTGCTTCAACTTGCTGCATCTCCATAGATTATCCACTTTAGAAAACTTGTTCCTACTTAGATCAAGGGTTTCAACAGCAGGCAGGAGTCTCAAAGAATCATCCATCAAAACCAAGCCATTATAAGCACAAGAAACAAACGATAACCGCTTCCACTGAGGAGATTGCTCTATCTCAGCGATTCGACTAGCAAAAACATGTCGAAGCGCATCCTGTTTCACCTCAACAAGAAAGGAACACCATGTCAAAAGTACTACTTCACAATTGTCTATATAATAATGAAAACCCCGTAAGTTATTATGTATTATTAATCAACTATATATAGAGAAAGAATGAGGATAATCACAAAGGAAACCTAATCAAAATACAGTGAGGATAGTTACAAAAGAAACCTAATCAAATCATATCTCCGATAGTTACAATAAACCCTAACTAATATATTCTATCTAGTATTATCAACCAGAAGTATAGCTAATCCTAATTCCAATTATTATTAGAATCTATCAGTCTAATGCTGTAATAACCAAACAATTGAGTTCATGAACATATGCAAAATCAATCTTACGGTGGAATTATGACAAAAATCTTCTCCAGAGTTATTATGTATTATTAATCAACTATATATATAGGGATACATGAGGATAAGTACAAAAGATAATCAAAATACAACGATGTCG
This sequence comes from Helianthus tuberosus, assembly GCA_030545235.1. Lineage (NCBI taxonomy): Eukaryota > Viridiplantae > Streptophyta > Magnoliopsida > Asterales > Asteraceae > Helianthus > Helianthus tuberosus. The sequence continues at coordinate 33,431,322 of CM060430.1, forward strand.
ATGCTAATTACAAAGGAAATCTGATCCAATTATCTCCTAGTTATGGAGATCCTAACGAATATATTCTATCTAATACTGTCAACTCGAAGTAGAGTTCATACAATCATACAATTGTGATTAGAATCTATCAATCTGATACTGTAATTCATGAAAATATGGAAACATCAATCGTACAAAGAAAACCTAATCAAAATACAATGAGGATAAGTAAACGAAACCTAATCAAATCATAACTAGTATTACAATAAACCTTAACTAATATATAGCCTATTGGCATCTTGGGGGTGGGATAAGACTTTGGGACCAATAGGTCCTGGGTTCGATTCCCACAAGGGGTTCTTTTCCCATATTTATTGGGTTTCCTCCTGAATTGGTGTATAGGCATTATGCCTATTGGAGATGGATATGATCGGGTGGTTCCATTGGTGGCACGATGATACTCCAGTGGTCCGTCAGTGATCCAAATTTGCCGTTCAAAAAATAATTGTCAACTAAAAGTAGAGTTAATCCTGTTATACTTTATCTCAGCAATTCGAATAGCAAAAACATGTTGAAACGCATCCTGTTCCACCTCAACAAGAAAGGCATAACACGTCTATAGAATAACGAAAACCCCCAAAGTTATTGTGTATTATTAATAAACTATATATAGGCTCCGAAAACCTTTTCCTGACGTATATAGCATCCGGATAACATAAAGTGTGGCATTGTGAATCAAAACAGCAACAAAACATAAGGTACTAAAATTAATAGCAGTTAACTATGATAACACAAAATGATGAGAAAACTATAGCAGAGATAATATCACAAAGAAAACCTAAAAAAATATATCCTATTTATGATACATATAGTCACAATAAACCCTAACTAATACGTTCTATCTAATATCATCAACTAAAAGCAGAGTTAATCCTATTATAACTAGCATCTAATAACAATCAACCAATTCAGTTCATAAACATACAGAAAAATCAATCTTACAGTTGAATTATGACAAATAATCTTCTCCAAAGTAAACCTAATCAAACCACAAACGAAACCTAATCAAATTATATCTCCTAACCCTAACTAATAGATTCTATCTAATATTGTCAACTAAAAGCAGAGTTAATCCTATTATAACTAGAATCTAACAATAATCAAACAATTAAGTTGATCAATCATCAACATCAATCTTACAGTTGAATTATGACAAATAATCTTCTCGAGCGTAAACCTAAGCTCCAAAATCCCTCTCACACCAGACGCAGACAGATCACATCCACGAAGCTCCAAAACCTTCAACCTACCAAACGGCAACAAACACAGAGGGGTAGGATCTCTACACGACTGCAACGGAACAACCGAAACAACTTTCAGTGACGTCAGAATCCGCAAAATCCGTCGTAACTGTTCCAGCGCACGGTGATCACCTAGGTCAGAAACATATGCGCGAAAATAATCCACCGGAGCTCCGGCGAGCTGCCGTTCAAGCTCCGCCAAGGATTCGAGCCGCGATTCGACGTAATGAAGACCTACCGGATTCAGTTTTAAGACGAGTGTGCCTTCGATTAACGGTCCGGTGTTGTTCTCGACGAATTTGAGTAGCGATTCGAGGTACCGATCGCCGGTGAGAATTGCCGCCATTGTTGTTGTTAAAGTGGTGGTTGATTCGCCATTAGTGTTATCACCCTGTGAATGTGGGAAGTTCACATGAGATGAGATTTGGTTTTACGGGATGAGTTTTGTAAACCGGGAAGAATGTTGGTTTGTTTGTTTGTTTGTTTTCATTTGGTTGAAATAATTTGTGTGCATAGATAATATTAAAACCTATATAAAGAGTAAAATGCACGGATAGTCCCTGTGGTTTTGCAAAGTTTCAGCTATAGTCCCCAGATTTTGAAAATTACACTCATAGTCCCTGTGGTTTGACAGTTTGTTACGCTGATAGTCCCTGAAGTGGATGTGGGTTAGTTTTCTCAGTTAAGTTGGTGTGAAATTACAAAATTACCCTTTCTTTTATTATATTCATCAACATCATCATCATTCAACAGACTCATTATATGTATCTCTCTTTCTACTCTCTCTCTCTCTCTCACTAAAAACCACCACCGTCACCTCCCTGCCGCCATCACCACTCCCCACCACCGCCATCCCCTTCCACCCACCTCACACCACCACATCCACCACAACAAACTCGCCGGAGAAGTGGTTATCCTATACGTTCGACATTTAAACCACCATCAGTCCCAAATCAAGTCCCATTGAAGCCCATCGATCCGTACCTCTCGGCTTGCAATCATTAATTTTGTTCCGACAACATTGAGAACAACCGCACAACCACCAGCCCCAACATGGCAACATCTGTTATCACTAATTCTTCTTTGCGATGGGGTTCTTTTAGATCTGAGGCTGTATAATTATGAAAATTTAATGGATTGCAAGAATACCATTTTCAAGTGATTAGTATCTTTCCATTTTCAATCCCTGACCCACTCATGGTGCAGGTATTAAAGGGTTTTTTTCTGCATATGTTTGAGCCAAACATGTTCAAGTATCATTGTTTGATTTAGGGTTTCTTTCTGTTTTTGTGATTCTGCATATAAAGGGTTTTTCTAAAAGAATTGGGGAAACTTGTTTTTGTGATTTGAAATGGGGGATTTCTTAGAAGTGAACGGTTTGGATTGAATGATTTGTTTTTGGTTGTAAGTAATTGGTGTTCAATTTTAGGGATTAAATGAAAATTTTAGTAGTGATCAATAGGTATTTGTTGAAAGGTCTAAATGAGTGACGGTGAACATTTGTGTTGAAATGTCTGTTGAATTTCTATCAAGTTTTCAGAGATTTTTTGGTTTTGAAAGTGAAATTTCATAGTGGTAAAGGGTTTGAATCGGAATGAATTTACATTTTTGGGGTCTGAATCTTTCGTGATTAACTGAATCATTCATTTTGGTTAACATCAGAATCGTCGGAATCGAAGTTGTGATGGTGGTTGTGGTTGTGGTGGTGGTGTGGGGGTGGGTGGTGGTGGCAGGTAGTGGTGCTGGTGGCGGTTGTTTATAAGGGAGGGATGAATAAGGTGGGCCTACTTTAATAATCCATGTTGGTTTTTTATTTTTTTAGGGAGGGGTAAATAAGTAATTTCAGATGGACTTAACTGAGAAAACTAACCCACATCCACTCCAGGGACTATCAGCGTAACAAACTGTCAAACCACAGGGACTATGAGTGTAATTTCCAAAATCTGGGGACTATAGCTGAAACTTTGCAAAACCACAGGGACTATCCGTGCATTTTACTCCCTATATAAATTAGCAAACTTTTTGTGCATAAGGACTTGTAAGTTGTGCTTTGGGTGTTTTCCAAAAAAAAACTTGATTTTTTAGTTTTAACCCAAAGGTTTGTACATTTTCCAATTTTAACCCTCATAATTTTTTTTTAACTTTAACCCAAAACTTTTCATTATTTGCAATTTAACTTCACAACTTTTGTCACTTATACTTTTCATCTTTCGTAATTTTTCGTTTTACGTATAGTTCTAAAATTTTCGAGTTAATACGACGCGTGCATGTGTGGTTCAATGTTTTTACCTCTATTTTTCCATGTTTGACAGGTTCGTCGCAATACGCATATTATAGGTCGAGTTAGTGTTGGTTGTCGATGACGGTTGTGTGACATTAGTACTATTTGACACCGTTTTACGCCCCGCCGCAACGTGGGGTGTGCTTTGGGAATTTTTCAAAGAAAAAAATTGTTATGCATATGGTTGTCGTAACGTTGGCTTTGGGGGTTTTCCAAAAAAAAATTGATTTTTTTTTACTTTTCACCCAAAAGTATTTCATAAATTACTTTTAACCCAAAACTATTTGTTTTTTACTTTTAACCCAAAACTTTTTATCTTTTACAATGTATCCTCATAACTTTTTTTACTTTCAACTTTGGTCCTTTATATTTTTCATTTTCCACAAATTTTGCGCTCTATGCTTGGTTCTAAATTTTGTGACTTAACACATCACAGCGTGCGTCTTTTGCTTAACGTTTTTACCTTTCGTTCTAAATTTTGCGAGTTAACACGACGCAACGTGCGTGTGTGGGTGAACGTTTTTACATCGTCTATTTTTACCCCGTTTGACAGGTTTAACATAACGTGTGGGTCATAGATCGACTTAGTTATAAATAAAGAATCCCCGCCGCATTGCGGCGGGTCGTAATCCTAGTTTATTATTAAAATCAAAGAATTTATTTTTCATTATATTTTTAATATTTATTTTTACATTTACGATCTTTGTTATTTAGAGGTTTGTTTATGATTCTAAATAATTTTGAATTTTTAAGATGTGTTTGGTTTAAGGGGGGAGGGGGTGGTTAACTGGTTATCACTTGCAAAAATTTCATCACTCACAACATCCAATCAAGTTCCGTAATGTCATCAACCATTATTCCATCACTCACAACCTTTTTAGTGGCAATGGTCATCACTCACAACACCCAACAATAAACCCTCACATCCATTTATCACTCACAGCCCATCACTCGTTGATTTTATCACGCCAAACCTTCCATCATCGTTGAATATGTTGGTGGCGGTGGAAAACTTCAAACATCCACGAGTGATTATTGCCCCATCACGGAGAAAATGGCACTACCCCCCATTCCCATAAGGAATGGAATATATTTTAGTTTTGTTAAATTTTGTGAATGAGACACGTCGTTGAAATGTTTTATCAAAGCAAACAACTTCAGCACGATTTTCGCGAAGAAAATCCATGCCTACTATGATATCAAAACTACCAAGCTGCATCGGGATAAGATAGATAGGAAAGACGTGATTGTTGAGTTCAAGCGTACAATCACGTAGAACGTAATTAAAAGTGACGGTTCTTCCAGTGGCAACTTCTACGTCGAACGTCGAAGGGAGGTTAGAGCGTTTACGGTTTAGGAGCTTTTCGAATTCTAACGATACAAAACAGTTATCGGCTCCAGTATCAAATAAACACGAAGCATATATACCGTTGACAAGAAACGTACCATTAACCACGTTATCAGCTTGGGCCTGGCGGACATTGATGTTGAATGTTCGTTTGCGGGCTGCTGGCTGTTGCTGCTGAGGCTGCTGTTGTTGATGTTGTTGCTCGCTAGTTGCTACTATGGCTCTTGCTTCACCACTCTGTTTGGGCAGACACTTGCAAAGTGGTTAGGATCACCACATGCAAAGCAGGCTCTTGCGTGAGCAGCGGGAGCAGGAGCTGCTTGTTGACCCTGTGGAGCGGGAAGAGGGGCTGGCAGTGCAGGAGCTTGAACTTGAGCTTGAGCTTGGCGGGGACCAGTACGCCAGTTTGCAGTAAAGTGGCCGTACAGGTTGCAATGAACACAAAATCGATATGCGATCCCAACAGGATGATGATAAGTACAAGTAGGGCATAGCGGGTGTGGACTAGTATATGCACGCTTAGCCGGTGGTGCATTGGTCACTGGTGCCGCTACTTGGCGGTTTTGGTTCTGGGGTTGAGCAGGGACAACATTGAGTGGAGTGGCAGTCACCGCAAAATTGTTGTTGTTGTTCTTGTTCTTGCGCTTGCGGCCTGAGAACTTGGAAGCTTGCGGTGCGGCGGTTTCAGTGGTGGGAGAAGCGGTAACTTGGTGGAGACTCTTGGTGGTATTCTTGAAGTAACCAGCCAAAACTCGTTTGTCATTAATCTCGGCAGCGAGTAGATAAATCTCTTCAATGGTTGTCGTCTTGGCAGCTTGCACGAAATCAGCAACACAATCCGGTAAAGCACGAATGTATTTCTTGATTGTCATCCTAGGTGTTGCCACCTGGCTGGTACAGATAATACTTAGCTGCTTAAAGGGAGCAGTTAGACCGGCATTGTCGCCACCCTCTTGCTTGATGTTCCAAAACTCGTTCTCTAGCTTCTAGAGCTCATGGGGAGGGCAGAATTCTTTCATCATAAGTTCCTTCAACTCCTCCCAAGTAAGCCCATAGGCTGCGTCGTTTCCTCGCCTCTTCCTTTCGGTGGTCCACCAGTCCAAAGCCCCGGACTGGAAAACGCCAGTTGCGTTGACAGTGCGAAGGTGATCTGTATATCCGCTTTGGCGTAGCGTGACTTCAATTGAGTCGAACCATTTAAACATAGCGCTTGGTCCGTCTTCGCCTGTGAAGTCTTTGGGGCCACAGGCCTTAAACTGCTTGAAGCTGAAAGTACCCTTTGGAGAGTCGGTCCTAGATTCCTCAGAGGACTTGCTACCGATTTCATTGATTTCGCTGACAATTTGCGAAATGACCTTAGCCATTTCCTTAGCGACTAGGGAGGCGATGCGTTTATCAGCATGGTTTCGGTGGGAAGCGCAAGTAGTGTGTGATTCGGATGACGACATTCTCTGCAACAGACATCGTCACAAGACTCAGACACAATTTTGATTAAGTCGAGTATAGTCTACCGAAATACCCAAAAGCTACCTTATATAAAGCACAGGAACACGTCTACACATAAGCACATAATCACGTAGGCACTTAAACACATAAGCACAGAAGCACGTACTCAACTATATTTTGCACGTATTCACCTACATATATTGCACGTATTCACTTATCATTCAAGTTTCACGAGCGCGTTCGAGAGTAGCGAGTATTATATGTGACAACTCGAGTTTCTGAGATTCCATCTTCGCATTATTGCACGATTAATTGTTTAGATTGTTTGATTACACGACTTGTTTGTGCACAACTGTACACGTATGTAACTTGTTAAATCGTACTGTGACTGATATGTTATATTTGGTGTGCCTTATAAGTGCGAATGTGATATGTATGTATATTGTATTAATAGTGTGATATGTGTAATTAATAAAGTCATGCCAAACACCTTCCCCTCACGAAATCATCTCACCCGAAAACACCCCTCACACGAATACCCCTGATTTCGTTGGCCCAACCTTCGACAAAGCCCATTAGGGGTCCAGTTGTTTTAACTGGGTATATACTACGCGAACATATCATTTGAGAAACATCTAACAAAATAGAAAACCCTAGTAACCCTCCTCTATTTGCGACGGTAGCAGGAGACACCCTCCCCCTCGAGGCATCAACTTTCGGTTAGTTAATCACCCTACTCCTTGTCAATTATGTGAATATTAGTTGTTTTGTATGATGATGTTTAGTGGTGATATCATGATCGATGCAATGATATGTGATCTTATGTGCAATTGTGCGATATTTGCTATAATGGAAATTAGGAATTGATAAATGATTGATGCATGGAAACCGATGTGAATGATGATAATAGTGCCAACCATACTTAATATATATATTGCATGTGAATTGTATTGAAAGTGCAGCCAAGTCAATGTTTGCATGTGATGGCTTAAGATTTGTCGGCTAGCTTGCATGTGATTCCTTGTTTAACCTAACAGTACTCAAACCTACCCAAAGTAATTGGTCCAATAACCTATGGAGGTGATTAAATCGTTGTCGGCCATGATTGCTTTTGTTTTGGATGATAGAGTGTTAGAAGGGTTATGACTTTATGTGAGATGATCATAACAATATTGATGGTAATTGATTATGTAACTGTTATGTTGAATGATAGGATTCATGGTCATGTGAATAGATGTGTCAGCCTAGGGGTGAGCAAGTTTAGGTCCGGACCGAAAATAACCGAGAACCGAACCGAAAAAACCGAGAACCGAACCGAACCCAAGTACTTAGGTATTTAGATCGGTTCCAATTTTTCATATAAAATAGGGTCGGGTCGGGTCGGGTCGGTTCTCGGTTCTTTTCTTGGTGAAACCCGACTTGGACCTATGGACCGGAACCGACCCTATATTTAGGGTAGTGAATCGGTTCTGTATTTTATGTTTAATCGGTTCTCGGGTCGGGTCGGGTAATGGTCGGGTCGGGTCGGGTTTGTCCTTTTGCTCACCCCTATGTCAGCCCACTAACCGATTGTATTTAGTATATTGTCAGCCACATGATTATACTTTGACATGCCCAATAATTTGTTAATCCATTAATCCATCATTGGTCCAATAATAATTTTAATGTTGTAACAATTGTCGTATCTGATGGGTTATAGGGATGGTGATGTTATGAATGGATTTAAGGAGTAAAACCTACGTAAACAAGAACATGCTACTGTCTTCCGGAGTCAGGAAGGACACTTACGTAAAACCTACGTAAACCCCCGCGTACCCCTGTCCTCGGTTGTGAAGGACACTTACGTAAAACCTACGTAAACTTTGTACGTACTACTGTTCTCGGGTTAAGAAGAACACTTATGGTTACAAATAGTCTAGTGTAAATACAAACATGGGAAGCCCCCACTGATAGAAAATACAAACATGGGAAGCCCCCACTGATAGAAAATACAAACATGGGAAGCCCCCACTAATAGAACATACTATCGGCCTAGTAGCGCCACATGTTACGAAGCAAACTTACTATTACGAACTTACTTACTGTGAACTCGCTCAACTAGTTGTTGACTCTCTGTTACATGCCTTGCAGGACCATAGGTACTCATGGAGCTTGCACGGGAGGCGCGGTCGTTGTGGGCACGGATTGTGGATGTTATGATAAACTCTTTTATGACATTTCAACTTAATACTTATGTTGGGTTTTTACATTATTGCTTCCGCTACTCACTTGTTATGTTTGGTTTTGAAAACACCTCTCGTATTGACGAATGACATTTACTATTTACTCTGTTCAATATGATTGGTGGCTTGATCCTGGTCAGTCACGCCTCCAAGCGGTGATACTCCGCGGGTGGATTTTGGGGGTGTGACATTATAAGCGGGTAACACAACATGCGAGGGTCCATAGAGTAGCAGCGATTTGTTAGCGTAGTGTCGTGAGTTGTGTGTGTTTTGCAGAGCAAGAAGCGTCAAATCGAAACCATCAGTATCTCAATACACTAACAAAATAAATATATAACCACATAAAACACATGAAATCACACATAAAAATGAAGAATCAGCGGCTGCGGCTCAGAATCGAAACACATAAACACATAAAATCAGCGATTGGAGCGTCTGGGTGCGTGACATCGACTACCCAAAGTGATTCGACTATTCTCAAGGACTTCGAGTACAAGCTTTGGCCTATTAAACTGTGCTCTCTCACCGACATACGGTGAATGTCACGCATCCTTTTGGCTATTCACGCAACTCGAGTCATTGGAATCCATCGAGACTTTGGTGAGAGTTTTGTAAAACCGAAGTAGGGAGCGGAATCTGTCATCAAGATTTGGGTTTCACCCCTAACTCAACGACTGCATTCCTGTTTGTGTGATAGAATCACGAGAGAGATAGGGAGATTTGCGTCGAAGTATGGATTTCACTCCTGATTCAACGCAAATTCTCGTGTTTATAGTAAAAATGAGCGTCGAACGAGCAATTTAATCGAGAGTTTGCGGTTTTCACACCTAATCTCGATCCAATCACTCGTTTGTTTTCGAAAATTGTGTGTGTCGTGTACGCCTTAGGGAAGGCGTTAGTGCGTTTCCCGTCTTAGGAAAGACCGGCGTTGCGCGAAGCTGTAGCATGCGGTGTTCACGCAAGGATGAGTTCGAGGAAGCATAACAGAAATAGGCTTGTGCAGAACCCCTACCGGGTTTGCACAAGGCGGTCTGTTGGTACTTAAACTATAGACTAGGTCGTTTCTAAGACCTGTACTAGGTCGAGTCTTGCCTAATTCCCTATAGTTATGGCTCTGATACCAATCTGTCACACCCCAACCGATGGCGGAAACATCGGGGTGAGGCACTGAGCGAAACAGATTGTCCAAGAGATTCCAAAACAACTATAGTTACCAAATATTAAATCGTTACGTCCCATACCATAACATATAAAGTAACACAGTTATTACAGACAAATTGTTCTCAAAGACAGATAAAAACTGTTCCGACAACTCATAAATTATTTCGTGGGTTTCTAGACCACCTAAGCTTGATTCCATGACATCCAGCAAATAGAAGCATCCTAAAAACCTGTCACATATGTTAAAATAGGTCAATACACATTGTGTAAAGGTGAGCATACAAGTTTAATAGTATAATAGCAGCGAAAGCGATTTACGCATAACCAGCATGTAACACGTTGAAATGTGAAGCTAGCAGGTCATCGACAATGAAATATGCACAGACATGACTGCAAGTTGTAGAATGCGCAACACATATCACCATCGTGACACGTGAGAAATACCCTTAACAACCCCTGTCCATGACAGGTGCTGAGTCCAAACTATAGTACTATCGTTGCTAAGGTGTCAGGCAACAATCACTGTGTAAACATAACATACAAGCATTCACCGAATAACACGTATAACATGCAGAGCGGTTAGCGTATAAAAAGTGTTTGCGTTGTGTGATAGATGTGATTTGATATAAGTAACGTATGTAACACCCAAAAGTGCGTTAAGCAAAAAAGGGGATTGAGTATACTCACAGATCGTGTTTAATGAATAAACACAACCTTGGATTGAAGGGAGCACTAGAGAGTTAGCCTGATTACAGAACGATAGTATAAGCGATGAACAGTGCGTGTGTCACACCCCAACCGATGGCGGAAACATCGGGGTGTGAGCACTAAGCGTTCAGATTGCTCATGAGATTTCCATAACACTAGAAATTTCGATAATAGTTAATTTGATTTCATGCAAAATTGTCTAACATAAACATCCATCAAAACAAGTATCAAATTACATCATCATCAAATATTGTTCAAGAGTCTTAGATTAGCTAAGTGACGTTTCTAGGCATCATCCTAGCTTGTTTTCCATGAGTTCCATAGCAACCTATCAGCTTGCAACATGTATTAAAATATCAATACAAAAGTATTCGTGAGTATACAAGTTTGGTAATAGAATAATAGATTAAAAACAACTCATATCCGCAATGTAAGCAATAAAAAATAGTTTTAGCCGTGCTAGTGTCGCAGTCCACGCAGTGATAGCCCAAGTATCCCGATGCTTTAGTGTTCACCCAAGACTCAAGGTAAACTAGAATCCTCCTAACAATACCCCCTGAGAATAAGGGGAGAGGTGCAACCCCTATAGCGTTATATTGTTAAGGCGGAACAACACACCCTAGATTAAACGTCACATAGCACAAATATAATACTAGAATGCACAAGTTTTCACATACACATAGGATAGAGTTTAGTTTGCAAGGACTCAAGTTTATATAGAATACATGTTACACCCCAAAGTTTAAAGTAAAAAGGGGATCGAGTATACTCACAGTGATTGCTTAACAGTCGCAACTGTCATTGGATCAAAGGGAGCTCTTTTAGAATTAGCTTGATTAGATTAAAATAGGATAAGAGTCGGGCAGAATAACGAGGTTGAATAAAGTGTTGGAAACTGTCACTGGATCGGATGGCTGTCCGATCGAATGGCTATCCGATCGGATTGCCAGCCGAGTGGTGACATGTGTGTGAGGAGACGAACGGCTGCCCGATCGGATGGTGTCACGGCCCCCGTCCTGGTTTTACCCGGTCCAGGAGCCGCGGGACAGAAACCCGTGGTATTCATTGTTTGAGTTGACAGCGGAAGTCTAGCAGGATCTTTGAAAACTTGAAAATGCCCGATTATTTTATTTCATAATTTGGGATAATCCCCATAATTTACAATAGAGGAATTTCACGAGGAAATTCCCTGTTTTACAAAACATGTTTATTTATTTTTACTGAGCTACCACTTCAAGCTTATTAGTGCTCCGTAGCACATTTTCCTTGATTCATAGTAAGCCACCTGAAACATGTTATGAAAAATATTTTATCAGCGGGGAAATACTGGCGAGTCATTCAAGTTACTAAAACGACACATTAGTTATAAATTATAGCATAAGAGCGATTACAATGGCTACTATCTTATTTTTATCTGGCGCCGTGTCACCTCCTGGTGACGATGGTCATACCACTATTGGGTCCTTTCACCCAAGTAGTGATGATTATCACTGTTAGGTTGATGAACCTAACCGTGAGAAATTAGTAATGTGCACAATACCCCACTAGCCAGTGATTCAAGATAACCAAGACTTAATCCCTATAATTATAACTGGAAAACATTTGGGTATTGTAAAATACTTTTGATCAAAAGAGAATGACTCACATTGCAAGTTTAAACGGACAGAGTTTAGCCTACTGATAAGCCTGATAACCTAATTTAAACAACAATGCACACGAAACTAGGTAAGTAACTTAATACAACATTTACGATAAGCACATGAGATCGAAACCCTCACGACGAATAACAAAGTATAGCCCTAATTTGGGCAGCACTTAAACATCCATCGGATTGTTTTCATTCGATCGGACATTGTATCGTAGCAGTGATCGAGTTAATACCCTGTAATCGTAGCAGCGTTTCACTACTCGGAAATCGAATTTAAGCAGAAAGAAACGTTTTGAGAGTGAGATTTCGAGCACAGGTGAAAGTCCCATGCACAGGCTCCTTATAGCAGAAATTTGAGTTTTACGCAGCCCGCGTAAGCCTTAAGAGGCTTTTACGCGGCCCGCGAGGGTCCCTAGTCTACGCGTAGGCTTTGTGTGTCACGAGTAGGTTTGCCAGGTGGGTGACATGTGGCTTGAACACTTATCCGGAACAAATTTTAAGTTGACGCGGCCCGCGTAAACTTTCCTTATGGTTTACGCGGCTCGCGTGAAACCAGAAAATTGATTTTTCTTGATTTTTGATATGGATTAGGGTTTTAGGAGTCTGGGTTTTCACTTACGGGTCATTTTGGGACATTTTTGCAAGTCCTTACATGCTCCCCACCTTATTTAAAATCTCGTCCTCGAGATTTATTGAAATAAGTGAGGATATTTTCGCTTCATCTCCGATTCCAGCTCCCAGGTATATTCCGGTCCTCTTTTTGAATCCCACTTGACTTTGACCAGTACTAGTCTTTTGTGTTTGAGAAACTTAATCTTTCTGTCTTCTATTTGAAGCGGTTTCTCAACAAATTTTAGCTTTTCATTTACCTCTATATCTTGCTGTGGCACTACCAGCGATTCGTCCGATAGGCATTTCTTGAGGTTGGATATATGAAATACGTCATGTACCCCAGCTAACTTTTCTGGTAGTTGTAAAGGATAGGCGACTGGTCCTATTTTATGGATTATTGGGAATGGTCCTATGTATCTTGGACTTAACTTTCCTTTTTTCCCAAATCGGACTACTCCTTTCCAAGGAGAAACTTTCAAGAGTACCTTGTCTCCAACTTGAAATTCCTGTGGCTTACGTCGATTGTCTACATAACTCTTCTGGCGATCTCAAGCTGTTTTCAGTCTTTTCTTGATTTGAGTGATCTTGTCGGTGGTTTCTTGCACGATTTCAGGACCTGAAAATTGACTTTCTCCTATTTCTGCCCAGCAAACTGGAGTTCTGCATTTTCGTCCATACAGTGCTTCGAATGGGGCAACTTCTATGCTTGAATGATAGCTCGATTAAGGGTAGGTGGTCATCCTAGTTTCCACCAAAATCTATCACACATGCCCTAAGCATGTCCTCCAGGGTTTGAATCGTCCTTTCACTTTGTCCGTCTGTCTGAGGATGGTATGCAGTGCTTAAATTTAGTCGGGTTCCCATTACTTCCTGGAAACTGGTCCAGAAATGGGAAGTGAAACGACTATCTCTATCCGATACAATGGAGAGTGGGACTCCATGTAAGGATACTACCTCGTCTACGTATAATTTGGCTAACCTTTCCATGCTAAAGGTTTCCTTCATATGTAGAAAATGAGCTGATTTGGTTAATCGATCCACAATTACCCAAATCGCATCATTACCTTTTCTGGTTTTGGGTAACTTAGTAACAAAGTCCATGGTTATAAGTTCCCATTTCCAAACAGGCATTTCTAATTGTTGTAGTAAGCCTGAAGGTTTCTGGTGTTCTGCCTTAACTTGTGAACAAGTAAGACATTTAATAACATATCTAGCTATGTCCTTTTTCATTCCTATCCACCAGAAGTTATTTCTTAAATCTTGGTACATTTTATTGTTACCAGGATGCATGGTATACCTAAATTTATGGGATACCTCTAAAATCTTATTTCTTAACTCTCCTTGTGTAGGATCGTGTTGTGACCCAAATGAGTCAATCGGAAGAGCCCTAATCTGTTTCAGAGGCGGAAACTAAGAAACAAACGTGAAAAACAGCCTGTTTCACAATTAATCGTCTTGTATATTGATTAAAATCAGTTTACAGATCAAACGACACTTCGGTAGCAGTTCGGTACCGGAACAATGAGAGTTAACAATGAATTCGCTTGAAAGGTATATATAGGGGTTGAGATTTCGCTTGAGGGTGACAGATGCCATTTCAAGCGAAATCACACATGATGATTTCGCTTGAACATGTCACATGTCCTCTTCAAGCGAAATTACCACAAATATGCCTAAAACCTTCCTATTTTCTCGTACAACGCGCCCTGATCTAACAATTCTAATATAAGACTCGATACAAGACGAAGTCGACAGACGTATGCACCAACAGACTCCCCCTCGGATGTTGACGAGTCTTAAGTGTCGAGTCTTCAACGTCTTCAGTCTTTATCAATCTTTGGGCTTCCAGAATCTCTTTCTGGCTCTTGTCTCAATCCAAATCATTCTTCAGGATCAAACTTCTAGCTCTATCAATTTCAGACTCTCTTTCTCTAACAGACTTCCCCTCAATTTGTGCTGGGATCGTAGTATTTTAATTCTCTTGATCAGATCTTTTGATTCCTTAATTTCATCAGTAGCAGCAGTTCCAGAATTGTAATTTGGCCTATTTTTCCACATGTTCAGAATCGATTCCTGGCTCTATCCTACACGACACTCTACCCAATAATAAATTTCACAAATTAATAATTTGACAAATTTATACTCTGCTAACCACTTATAGACACAATCTGAACAAAAAGATTTATCATGTAAGTCACTGATGAAACCACTTGTATGTATATCATTTTCTTTTTAAAACATCTTCAAACAAACTTTCCCAAACCTGTTTGTCATGTTTAGCACTTGGAATTTTGAAAATCAGCTTTTCAATATCAGTTGTCTAAAATCTTTTTGAATTTTCAAAAATTTATACTAAAACACACCGAAAATCTTTTTGGAATTTTGTTTTGAAAGAAATACATTAACAAAATATTTACAAGCAATATTTTTGTGAGTTTGTGTAAGAGGATCATATCAGTTTTTGAGACAAATCACCAACACCGTTAAGCTTTAAACATTTTAAGTTCTAAACGATTCACTTAGATTGTCAGTATACTGATCCACTTAATTTTTCACACAAAGTTCAACTGTTTCGAGATATGAGATTAATGTCTTAAGCACTTAAACTTATTCGCGTGTCCCACTTCAGAATATACTCCCGTATCCAGATCCCAATATTCAGTCTTACAAGTGAGTATACCTAGATGATATCTGTAAGGGGTTAATTGCGAAACCGTGAGAGCTCAGGTAAGAACTTCCGTTTAGCAGAGAGATGACGGCTCGACTTTTGGTGGGTCCCTTTAGAGGATCTTTTTTACAACAGCACATGATTTGCATTTTGCAATGTTTTATCATTTTTTATGCTGAGGGGAGGCTTTTATTTCAAGCAAGAGTAAAGTATTCTCCGGGGATTAGGCCATTGCTTCCGCATTATCAGAAGTCCCGGGATAATACCCCAGATATCACTAAGCATAAAGACCTAGTATCACAGAAAGAGGGGTCCTTCAAACAAGATTTCGGGGGTTACCCATATATCCGAGAGATGTTACCCACGATATAAGCAAGTTTGAATTTAGGTTTATATCTCATCACAATCTACTAAATGTGCAAAAACCTACTGGCACATCATCAGTGAGACCGTTTATCACTTTTGACTTTCCATTTCTCTAGCATGATGTGATCGTCCACTGATGTACTATCATTTCCTCTTTTATACGACAAAACTCATTTTTGAATATTATCATGTTTTTTACATTTTCAAATTTTCAAATGTTTTTGAATTTTCTGAAATTTTTACTCCCCCTAAAATGCAAACACATTCAAGGAAATTTGAAAACAAACTGTACAAGCAAATAACAACTGATATCAAATCACTTCAATTCGCCATCCACTTGGCATAAACAATCAGAACTCCCCCTTACAACAAACTATTTTCCCATTATGATTTCAAAACACTTAAGTTTGTTTTAATCAAATGGTTTTTCCGGAAAATAAGTTTCGTTGATTTTATCACTTGTAAGTTAGGGGTTCATCATATTGTTCTCCATTCATTTGTAGAAAATCAAGTACAACTTAATGTCCCTAATTTACCACTTGTAAGTCGAAAACCTACTTTAACCTCTTGTAGGTTTACTTATCAACTCAAACCACTTGTAAATTAAAATATAACAATATAAAGATATCACCTGTAGATTTACCAGTCAAATCTATTCAAGAATAATGTCGATTCCTGCTCCACGCTTACCACCCCGGGAGCTCCGGCAAGTCAGGATTTTCAGTTAGGAAAAACTTTCCCCCAAGCCTGACCAGCCTTGGGAGATTCTGGTACACACCTATCCCACCAACATTTTGATTTGTAAAACTCTTTTGCACCCTTAACTTTTCTATCAACCATTTTCCCGAAAATATGTTTAACTTTCCTATTGAAAGCTTTTTCACATCAAATTTTCCTTTACCAGTGAAGAATTGATCTGAAATCTCAACCCTGCCTTTTGATTTCAGATTATCTTTTGTCAATGGCAGAAAGTTTTCCTCGTTCAACTCTGGAATGGAATTAACAACCTTTTTCTCAACAGATGACTCCTCTGATTTTATGGAATCAGATTCATTGTCAGAACTACTATCAGATTTTACAACCCATTTTTGTTTTGTTAAATCAACTCTTCTTTTGTAAAATCGTTTTGAACTTTCACCTTCTTCAGAAGTTAAATTTTCAAACACTTTCAATTTCTCAGTTGGTTGATTCTTTTTATCAACAACTTTTTTGTTTGTTTCAAAGTGAGAAGAAACTCCCTGTTTAGAATAAATGGACTCTTGGCAGTTCCAAGCAATATGTCCAGTCTTTTGACACTTGAAACAGGTTCTTCTATCAACTCTCTGAGCAAACTTCTTCACATTCCTCTTTACTTCAGCAAGAATGTAACACCCCGAATTTTCGAACATTAATATTAAAATGATAACAATACTTGAACTATAATATATGATTGTTTACTGAATTATTGTATATGAAGTTTTCTTTAAAATAATAATAATAATAATACATGTTTATTATTATGTTAAATTATCAAAATTTATTCTATAAGAAACGAATTTTTAATGTAGCAGATATGGTTTTCCAACTTTATTTTTTTTAATGGCCACATGACATAGAGAATTGGTTGCCATAATTATTCACACTTGTGTATATATGAGTCAGCCATCACAGAGCCAAGATTCGATTAGCCTTCCTATCCTATCTAGCATTCGACCTTTTTTCCACAATATTTAAGTCTAGTGATAATAACTAATAACCTTTGTATTTATATATTACTTGTCATTATCATGTTTCCTTGCATTTATTGGATTCCCACAACAAAGGGTGTAAAAGGGACCTTTATTGCATTGATTATTAATATAATGGAAAAAGAGGGGAAGGATCAATCGATCCAATTGTTTCAATAACTATGATTAGTTTTCAATATAAATAAGTTGAAAGTGATAGACAATGAGAACCAGTTGGTGAGTGGTGGTCTTCAAGGCTATCGGGGAGACGGGAGGACTCCGTGATCCAGGCGTAAAATAGTTATCTCAGTTTTGTGATCATCGTTTAAGGTACGGACTCTAACAACTTATGTGTACGGATTTAGATTTTTGCAACCTCGTTGTCAGAAATTTAAAGTCGTTTTTATATGCTTTTGTGGTCTTTAAGATTATGTGATATGCTATATGTATATGGATATAGTAATATTGTAAATATGAAATTGACGCCCCAAATTACCGTATATGACGCACCGAGCTATAGAATATGACGCACCGAATTACCAAATGTGATTATGTGACGCACCGAATGTGATTACGTGACGCACCGAATGTGAACTAACTACGCACCGAACCACCGAATGTGACTCACCGAATGTGGCTAACTCAATGTGTTACGTATATTGGTTGTTATATAGACATAGTTATGGATTTATACGCTTTATAGTTGTTGTCCCACTGAGTAAATTTTACTCAGGCGTGCATATGTCTTTTATGTACGTTAGGTTACAGGGAAATCGAAGAAGACTTGGAAAAAAAAAAGACTCGGGAGAATAAAAGACTCACAGGGATTTTCATAAAAAGAATGATTTGTATTGTAAAAATGTATCGTTTTATCATTAATGGATTGACATATTGAATTCTGATTACTGTATAAGTGACACGTCAGCCCAAGCCGGGTTGGGGTGTTACAATTATGGTATCAGAGCTCAGGCTCTTTCCTGTCGAAATTTTTTTTTTTAAATTAAAACCTATGGGTAATGATCATTCATTGGGTAATATTTTTCTAAGTCAACTTGTATACTTCACTAAATGTTAATTTTGTAAAACTTTTTATTTCATGAAATTTTAAAATCATTCCTTTAATTCTTATAAAGTTGACTGTATCGTAAATGAATTAAGAATGTTAGTGGTATAGTTGTAAATAGATGCTTTAGTTATACCTATTTGAGTTTCTCAGTTATGTTACTAGTCTCCTAAATTATGATTTCTTTATGTGAAAAAAAAAATTATTTCAAATGTTGAACAAGTTAGTAGACCTTTGTTAAAAAAAAAAAAAAAAAAAAGCTTCCCTAGTTTAAATTCTTGTCATTTGATTTTAAAGACTTTGCCCTTTCTTATTTTGAACTCCTTTGAAACGTTGTTTTGATTTCAATAATGAATTTCTCTTGACCATTGTTTTATGATTAATGACTGATATATGTTATCATGAAATTTCGGGGACGAATTTTTTTTAAGAGGGGTAGTATTGTAACACCCCGAATTTTCGAACATTAATATTAAAATGATAACAATACTTGAACTATAATATATGATTGTTTACTGAATTATTGTATATGAAGTTTTCTTTAAAATAATAATAATAATACATGTTTATTATTATGTTAAATTATCAAAATTTATTCTATAAGAAACGAATTTTTAATGTAGCAGATATGGTTTTCCAACTTTATTTTTTTTAATGGCCACATGACATAGAGAATTGGTTGCCATAATTATTCACACTTGTGTATATATGAGTCAGCCATCACAGAGCCAAGATTCGATTAGCCTTCCTATCCTATCTAACATTCGACATTTTTTCCACAATATTTAAGTCTAGTGATAATAACTAATAACCTTTGTATTTATATATTACTTGTCATTATCATGTTTCCTTGCATTTATTGGATTCCCACAACAAAGGGTGTAAAAGGGACCTTTATTGCATTGATTATTAATATAATGGAAAAAGAGGGGAAGGATCAATCGATCCAATTGTTTCAATAACTATGATTAGTTTTCAATATAAATAAGTTGAAAGTGAGAGACAATGAGAACCAGTTGGTGAGTGGTGGTCTTCAAGGCTATCGGGGAGACGGGAGGACTCCGTGATCCAGGCGTAAAATAGTTATCTCAGTTTTGTGATCATCGTTTAAGGTACGGACTCTAATAACTTATGTGTACGGATTTAGATTTTTGCAACCTCGTTGTCAGAAATTTAAAGTCGTTTTTATATGCTTTTGTGGTCTTTAAGATTATGTGATATGCTATATGTATATGGATATAGTAATATTGTAAATATAAAATTGACGCCCCAAATTACCGTATATGACGCACCGAGCTATAGAATATGACGCACCGAATTACCAAATGTGATTATGTGACGCACCGAATGTGATTACGTGACGCACCGAATGTGAACTAACTACGCACCGAACCACCGAATGTGACTCACCGAATGTGGCTAACTCAATGTGTTACGTATATTGGTTGTTATATAGACATAGTTATGGATTTATACGCTTTATAGTTGTTGTCCCACTGAGTAAATTTTACTCAGGCGTGCATATGTCTTTTATGTACGTTAGGTTACAGGGAAATCGAAGAAGACTTGAAAAAAAAAGACTCAGGAGAATAAAAGACTCACAGGGATTTTCATAAAAAGAATGATTTGTATTGTAAAAATGTATCGTTTTATCATTAATGGATTGACACATTGAATTCTGATTACTGTATAAGTGACACGTCAGCCCAAGCCGGGTTGGGGTGTTACAAAGAAACTCTTGATTTGATTGTTTCCAGAATGGTTTCTTCTGCTCATCTTCAGAACTCCCTCCTGAAACAAATGTTGTTTTTGGTTTATAATTTTTCTCATTTTTATAATTTTCTGAAGAATTAAAACCAAGACCTTTCTTTTTGAAATTACTGTTATGGTTTGGTTTCTTTTGAGAACCATAACCAGAACCGTAACCCTTTTTCTTGTTCAATCTCTGTTGAACTCTTGAAGTGTACTTTTTAGGTTTTTCATGAAGATTTAAATCTTTTATTTCAGAAATGTTAATTTCTGTCAATTTGAAAACCTGTTTGATCATATTAGTTTTAACACTTCTTATTGGAAACTCCTCATCAGAATATAATTTGTCTGAATCATTCAAAGTATAAGACACTTTGATTAATTCGTCATTCAAATTAGATTTTGATAACATTAATTCTTTATTGTAAACCCTTTTAATCGGTGAACTCGGACTCTTTTCTGACGAACTCGAACTTTCCGACTTAGACTCCGGTTTTGACTCTTCATCCATATCTAACACCTGATCGACCACTATCTTTAATAACTCGGACTCATGATCAGTGTCAGACGCTGTGAATGTAACATCAATATTATCTGGTAATTCATCAATGATTTCAGACTTTAACTTGATGTTGACTGCCTTTTTTAGACGCTCCTCGTTAGGATTCCTGGGAGAATAACTTTCATGGATCGGGGGCGGACATCTGTTATACTTGACACTTTGTTTCTTACCAGTATCAGTATCTTCAGTCTTTTTCTCCATGAATGCTTCAAGACCTGCAACAGTAGGATAAACACGATCAATCAAATAATCACATGTTGTATAGCTTAACAACAATCGTTTAATCCTTTCACTCTCAATCTTCTCAAGTTCTAACTCTTGTTTCAGCTTAGCACAATCTTCGATATACTCATTTATGACGCTCTGCTTTGTCATTAATGTTGCATTCATTTTTGTCATAGCATTTTCAATTTCTGAATTCGTTCTTTTCAAACTATCAACTGTTTTGTTCAGAACATCATACGACTCCTTCACATACTTCACATCGAATAGTAAATCTTCTTTAATCTTCTCCAAATCAGCAATCTTCTTATCTTTCACTTCACACCGTTTGCAAGATTCTTCACATTTCAAACACGGTTTAACGACCTCAACTATCTTTTCGACTTCAACAACTTTTTCTACTTCAACAATCTTTTCTATTTCAACAACTTTCTCAACTTCGATGACTTTCTCGACTTCAATTAATTTCTCCACCACTTTCTCCATTTCAAAAATTTTCTCTATTACCTTCTCAGGTGCTGGTTCTACATTTGCTTCCTCAGATTCTGTCTTTGCCTTTTCATCAACTAGGATTCTTGCTTCTTCCAGCTCTTTCAACAATCTGGCAATCTTCTTCTGATACAGCATCTCCATTTTATCTGCAAAAAACAAATTAAAACTAGTAGAATCTATGCCTTTTCTAGCTTTGTTGAGATGTTCTTCCTCATCATCGATATCCACATCATTTCCAAGATCTGGAAAAATTGGGATTCTTTTCTCACTAGTCTCATCTTCACCCAGAATTATAGCAACAAAACATGATCCTGGTGGAATGTATTTATCCCAACTGAACCCTTCAGCAACAAATTCATCATCTTGATCAATGATACCAAAATAAGCTTTTTTATTTGCATCTTCGATCATTTTCCTTTTGTCATCCACAATTGGCCGAGCATGTGCAGTTTGTGGTTCCTTTTGTTGAGTAATCTGATGAAAAATTGATTTCTGATAATAATTGTTCTTTTCTTGATTCCCGGTAGCTTCTTGGTTTTTGCATTCTCGTTTAAAATGACCTTTTCCTTTGCAACGAAAACAAGTGACTTTCGATTTGTCAAAACCCAATGGAGAAGTAGTCATTCCTCGAAATTCATCTCTACCAGTGATTTGTTGAAACTTTTCTGCCCTCCTCTAAGCACTAGCCAAACACCATTTCACATCCATCAACTCAAGTTCCTCTGCATCAATTTGGTCATAATCTTCTTTTGTAAGCATCGGATTTCCAATCTTGCCATCAATCAAACTTTCATAAGATTCCAACATAGCAACAAGAGATGCCATGTGTTGTTTGGCTATTTCTGGAGACAAATTCTGACCATTTTGAATGTTCAAAGTGACGTTGCATTGAAGATTTGTTGAATTCGGTTGTTGAGGACTTGATGTTGTAAAGTTTGGATCAAAACTTGAATAAGATGACGAAGATCCACCACTCTGTATCACATTACTACCCTTTGTTCCAGACGAAGTATCAGCACTGAAACCAGTTTGTATCTTTGGACTAGGGATAGGGGTAGCTTAAAACTTGTTCCCTCTGTAATACAAACTTACATCTTGTTGAGCATTTGGATTCTTCATTATTGCTGTTTTCTGAATATATAACTCGTGCTCTTCAATTTTCTGAATAAACTGTGCGAGATTCATATTCTCAGACTTCCTCATATGTTTCACAATCATCAAATAAGTTCCCCACTTTTGCTGCGGTAATGCATCTGCAAGTTTATCCACCCATTCCTCATCATCTTTCTTTATATCCAATCTCCCCATTTCCAAAACAAGATGACAATATCTATCAATGGTCTGTTTCGTTGTTTCATGATCAAAAGCTACAAACATATCAAAAGATTTCTTCAGCAATGCCTTTCTGTTTTTAATCATATTTGCACTTCCTTTGATCTTTTGAATCAATGCATTCCAAATCGATCTAGCAGTACCCTCATGCCGAAGTAAAACAAGATGTCTTCTTTAATTGCCTGTTGAAGAATACTGATCATCATCTTTTCACTTGTATACTTCAATTTATCAATTTCCGTAAAATCACAAAATCCCTTTTAAAGCCCACGTTCGTTTTTCGGTTTCTCGTAATCTTTCTCCAACGCACACCATGCATCAAACTTGTAAGCTTGCACCCAGTTCTCAAAACGATTCTGCCACCCTTTAAAATCTTCGATCTACATAAGTTTTGGCGATTTTTGATGAGTTCCCGTTTCATTCTCACTGTATAAAGTTTCAGCAACAGTAACAGGTGCAACTGGTGTCGCGAACGCATTGTAGAATTCCTCGTCCATGTTTCGGAATTTTTTTTCACAAAATACAAGTTCAAGCGGAATACTGATCCAAGCGAAATAACTATCTGAAGCGAAATCAACTTTTCGAAGCTAAAACACCTAATTTCGCTTGAAATGGCTCAAGCGAAAACACCCACTGAAGCGAAATCAGCACCCTGAAGCGAAATCAGGTGATTTTTCAAGCGAAACCACAAATTCAAGCGGAATCCGGTCAAAAATTCAAGCGAAAAACCGTATTTCAAGCTGAATCTCGCTTGAAAGCTACTGACGTCATCACAATTTGATCTGTTTTCAAGCGGAATAAGGTATTTTTACCAGTTTTAAGCCGAATTTAGGTCCAAAACTCTCAAGGATTCATTAAAACATTGTTATGTACTTAATATGTGAAATTCAAGACTTTTTGACCGTAAAATTTTATAAATTTTCAAAAAGAAGGTGTAGAAGTCAGAAAAATGGCTGTTTTTGGCAAGAACTCTTCTTCCTGAGCTCTGATACCACTTGTAGGATTGTGTTGTGACCCAAATGAGTCAATCGGAAGAGCCCTAATCTGTTTCAGAGGCGGAAACTAAGAAACATACGTGAAAAACAGCTTGTTTCACAATTAATCGTCTTGTATATTAATTAAAATCAGTTTACAGATTAAACGACGCTTCGGCAGCAGTTCAGTACTGGAACAATGAGAGTTACAAATGAATTCGCTTGAAAGGTATATATAGGGGTTGAGATTTCACTTGAGGGTGACAGATGCCATTTCAAGCGAAATCACACATGATGATTTCGCTTGAACATGTCACATGTCCTCTTCATGCGAAATTACCACAAATATGCCTAAAACCTTCCTATTTTCTCGTACAACGCGCCCTGATCTAACAATTCTAATATAAGACTCGATGCAAGACGAAGTCGACAGACGTATGCACCAATACCTTGCTTCGGTTCCCAAATCCTTTTCTTATGGAATCTCCAAATTCCATCACTTCCTTGTTCTAATTCCTTTATTCGACCTTTCATTCCTTCAGCATCATCCTTGATTGCCGTTACTTGAACATTCTTCAGTTGTTCCATTAAGTCTAATTGTAGTCTTATTCTAAGAGCACGAACTCGCTTTTGCTTTTCGTGATACTTACGACTTAAGGCATCTGCAACTACGTTTGCTTTTCCTTCGTGATATTGAATATCACAGTCGTAGTCACTTAGAATTTCCACCCATCTTCTTTGCCTCATGTTTAATTCTTTTTGCCCAAATATGTATCTTAAGCTTTTATGATCTGTATAGATTGTAAACTTACTGCCATACAGATAGTGTCTTCAAATTTTAAGGGCAAAAATTATGGCTCCTAACTCTAAGTCATGAGTCGTATAATTTTCTTCGTGCTTTTTCAATTGTCTCGAGGCATACACAATTACCTTTTTGCGTTGCATTAGCACACATCCTAATCCTAGCTTAGAAGCATCACAGTAGACTTCAAAATCTTATGTCCCTTCGGGTAAGGCAAGAATTGAGGCGTTTATTAACCTTTGCTTTAAAATCTTAAAAGTCTCTTCTTGCCTAGGTCCCCATTCAAACTTCACTGCTTTACAGGTTAGCTTAGTTAATGGTACAGCTATTTTAGAAAAATCCTTACTAAACCGTCTATAGTATCTAGCTAACCCTAGAAAACTTCTAATTTCCATAGCTAATTGTGGACCTTCCATTTGATGATCGCTTCTATTTTGGAGGGATCTACGTGAATACCTTCGTGATTCACCATGTGTCCTAAAAATTGCACCTCTTGTAGCCAAAATTCACACTTTGAGAATTTGGCGTAAAGCTTCTCTTTTCTTAACAAAGTTAAAAGTACATGTAGGTGCTCACAATGCTCGTCCTGACTTTTGGAATAAATGAGTATATCGTCGATGAAGACAATTACAAATTTATCCAAATACGGTTTACAGATTCTATTCATCATGTCCATGAATGCTGCAGGAGCATTTGTTAGTCCAAAGGGCATGACTGTAAACTCGTAATAACCATACCTAGTTCTGAAAGCAGTTTTAGGTATGTCTTCTTCTTGTACTTTCAACTGATGGTATCCGGAGCGTAAGTCTATCTTAGAAAAATATCTAGCTCCCTGAAGTTGATCGAAAAGATCATCGATCCTAGGTAATGGGTATCGATTCTTAATTGTAACCTTATTCAATTCCCTATAATCGATACACATTCGCATCGACCCATCCTTCTTCTTTACAAACAACACTGGGGCTCCCCAAGGGGATGAACTAGGTTGTATGAATCCCTTACTTAATAATTCATCTAATTGCTTTTTCAGTTCTAGCATTTCGGTGGGTGCTAACCGATAAGGTGCCTTGGCTATCGGTGTAGTTCCAGGAATTAGATGAATTCTAAATTCTACTTCCCTATCTGGTGACAATCCTGGTAGTTCTTCCGGAAATATATCCGGGTATTCTGATACTACTGGAATTTCTTTAAGTTCCTTACCTTTAGTGTTAATGATTACCGAAATCATATACACTATTCCTTGTTTTCTTGAATAACTGACCAATTTTATTACGGAAACGAATTTCAGTGGCTTTCGTGGCTTATCTCCTGTAATCACCACTAATTCTCCTGTGGGTGTATGAATTTCTATGGAATTCTTATACTTTCGATGGCCTCCCAATCATCAATGGTTCACATTGTTCATCTTGTTGCACGAGTTACAAGACGGATGATCAAATGAAATAGTTTTCGATATCGGAATTATAGATGGATACAAGAGATTCCTGACAAGGAAATCTAGAATTATTGTTGACACACATGCTCGTGCTTGATTCTAATTTGTCAATCCCTACGGTTTTTGGATTTCCTTATAGATATACATATCTATATAATCTAATTTTTCACATACTGTAATATACATACTATTTATAAGGTCAATGTATTTAATAGATTCATATTTCCAAAAACAATTCAGACATCTGGTCATGATACTATTTTAGGGAATTCTGTCACTTGTATATACCCCATCTTACCCGGTTCTTGCCGGAGAGGTAACCCCTATTTTACCTGGACAAGCTGGAAAGTCGGCTATACCATACCCAGTCTTGCCAGAGAGGTAACTGGTATTTCCCATAAATAGATCTTTCTTAAATTATGATAAAAATAAACCTTTTATTAGGGCTTTCATCACGGAAAAAGGAAATTAGTATTCCCATGACGGATCATATTCTAGAATCGAGAAATATAAATAAACAACATATAACAGTGGCCAATTGTTATTGCTTATTTATCATATTTACACTTTTCTAGTTATCATCCTCATGATATACCAACATCCATCACAATTTATCTATACAATTAATTAGCTTATACTAAAACATTAAATTCTGGTTTTCCTGATTTACTTCGTAGTTCATCTGAATATCTATCAGGTATTAATTATCACAGACTAATATTTAGTACGAACATTGCGACTTATAAATATATATATATATATATATATATATATATGTGTGTGTGTGTGTGTGTGTCTATTACAAAGTACAACTGAAATTCAAAATATACTAGGGGTGGTGCATTCATAATTCATTTTAGTCTATCTAGGAATATTATGCTCATCACGCTTTTATATGAGGTTTATTCTATTTCCTCTTACTAAGTTGTTTATCTAATGGGCAAGGTTCCTTTAAAGTTTCTGGCTCATAGGTGACATGGGTGCTAGTACTGGGTCAAGGTGTTGAGAGATAAGATAATTTATAAACTTTTCTAGTTGAGACCTAATTCCATTGGTTGGTCAGGGTTTGGCATTTTAACTTAATTAAAAGTTAACATTTACTGCTGTAGTGGCTAACATATAGAGATTTGCCCATTGTTCATCTAATTCATCTTCCCATGGTGGGTTATTGCCTATTTCCTGAGTTTCCTTATTGATTATCACTCCTTTTTGTTGTGACTTCTTTATTTTCTCTTGACTTTTTCTAATAATCCAACTTCTTTTCTTAGTGGTAAGTGGTTTCTCAGACTGTGCCTTACGAATAAATATTCCTTCCTCAGTATCTGCTGAGTATCTTGAGGAATTTGATTGAAATGAGGTTCCTTTATCTTTTGGAGAACTATCTAATTGACGATAGATGTCCGAAATTCTTTGCTTACCCATACTGTAAACTAACAAATAGTCAAATAACACAAAAAGACATAATCACATAAGTTATTTCCTACCACATAAATTTTAAAATTTAAGTGTTAGCAGAACACTTCTTTGGCTTAGTCCAGTGGCATGGCTCTGATACCACCTTTTTCTGTCATGGCCCCCATCCCGGTTTTACCCGGTCCAGGAGCCGCGGGACAGAAACCCGTGGTATTCATTGTTTGAGTTGACAACGGAAGTCTAGCAGGATCTTTGAAAACTTGAAAATGCCCGATTATTTTATTTCATAATTTGGGATAATCCCCATAATTTACAATAGAGGAATTTCACGAGGAAATTCCCTGTTTTACAAAACATGTTTATTTATTTTTACTGAGCCACCCCTTCAAGCTTATTAGTGCTCCGTAGCACATTTTCCTTGATTCATAGTAAGCCACCTGAAACATGTTTTGAAAAATATTTTATCAGCAGGGAAATACTGGCGAGTCATTCAAGTTACTAAAACGACACATTAGTTATAAATTACAGCATAAGAGCGATTACAATGGCTACTATCTTATTTTTATCTGGCGCCGTGTCACCTCTTGGTGACGATGGTCATACCACTATTGGGTCCTTTCACCCAAGTAGTGATGATTATCACTATTAGGTTGATGAACATAACCGTGAGAAATTAGTAATGTGCACAATACCCCACTAGCCAGTGATTCAAGATTACCAAGACTTAATCCCTGTAATTATAACTGGAAAACATTTGGGCATTGTAAAATACTTTTGATAAAAAGAGAATGACTCATATTGCAAGTTTAAACGGGCAGAGTTTAGCCTACTGATAAGCCTGATAACCTAATTTAAACAACAATGCACACGAAACTAGGTAAGTAACTTAATACAACATTTACGATAAGCTCATGAGATCGAAACCCTCATGAGGAATGACAAAGTATAGCCCTAATTTGGGCAGCACTTAAACATCCATCGGATTGGTTTCATTCGATCGGACATTGTATCGTAGTAGTGATCGAGTTAATACCCTGTAATCGTAGCAGCGTTTCACTACTCGGAAATCGAATTTAAGCAGAAAGTTACGTTTTGAGAGTGAGATTTCAAGCACAGGTGAAAGTCCCATGCACAGGCTACTTATAGCAGAAATTTGAGTTTTACGCGGCCCGCGTAAGCCTTAATAGGCTTTTACGCGGCCAGCGAGGGTCCCTAGTCTAAGCGCAGGCTTTGTGTGTCACGAGTAGGTTTGCCAGGTGGGTGACACGTGGCTTGAACACTTATCCGGAACAAATTTTAAGTTGACGCGGCCCGCGTAAACTTTCCTTATGGTTTACGCGGCCCGTGTGAAACCAGAAAATTGATTTTTCTTGATTTTTGATATGGATTAGGGTTTTAGGGGTCCGGGTTTTCACTTACGAGTCATTTTGGGACATTTTTGAAAGTCCTTACAGATGGCCATCCGATCGGATTAGGGTTTCATCACCTTGACCTTCACATTCAACCTTCGCTCTTATCTTTGCTTGTCTTGATTTGAGCTCAAGATATTCATCCATGTCTTCTGGAACTAGGAAGCCAAGGAGTGAAGGAAATCTTCTGTTTGAAGGATCATCATCAGTGTAGAATTGCCTCATCTCATTTTTTATAGCTTCTAGTTCCAACGGATATTTTGCAGCAGTGGGATCATACTTATCCTCATTTGACTGAGTAAGTTTTCTTTTTCTGGTGTAGAGCTTTGCGGATGAGGAGGGTTTTTATTGTGATGTAGGAATGATTAGAGCAGTGATGGATGGTTGACAAACAGCTGTTGAAACAACTGGTGTTCCAACCTCTGTTGTCATTACAACTACTAATGTGTCAGTAGATGTCTTCTGCTTTTGAGCAGGGGTTGAAGTGGTTTTTGATGGTGGTGATGGTGGTGGTGACTCATCATCAAGAATGAAAACCATTCTCATTTTTATTGTAGGAGAGGCTGATGATGTCGTTGTTGGATCAGTGGTTTGAATGATGGAAAGTGTCTGACAAACAGTTGTTGAAACAACTGGTGTCTCAACCACTGTTGTCATTACAGCAGATGTTGTAACATCTGCTATCTTCTGCTTTATGGCAGGAGGCAATGGTGGTGATATGATTGTAGATGAAGATGGTGGTAGAACAGTGGTTGTGATGGTGTGTGTTGAAGTTGTGTGTGTTGATGAAATGACAGTTGTTTGGCTACTGACAACAGTTTTTGTAACCGCTGCTATATCAGCTGTTTGGATGGAAGTTTCAGATGTTGAATCTTTTGAGATTTTAGATGGCTATTTTCCTTGTTCAGGTTCAACATACAGACCATCTTCAATTCCCTTTTTCTTCATCTTTTTGATACTCTCCCCCTTTTGGGCATTATCTGCAAGAGGGTTATCCATAAAAAGGATAGTAGAGGGAACTTTTTCACCATGGGCAGTCTTTTGTATGCTAGCCTTTATAGCCTTGATGTCTGCTTGAGTATCTTTAAATCTCGACTCCACCATGTTTGTCAGCATTTTTACATGCATTTCATGCTGCTGATCAGCTATTTGTTTTTGTTTTTCCAACATGGGTTGAAAGATATTCCACAGCTCATTTGTAGCAGATGCTTGTGGTGGAGCAGATGCTTGTGGTGGGGCAGCAGTGGATTGTGCTTTTTGAGCTTTTAAAATCTCTTGCACCATCTCCTTTATTTCAACAACTGAGGTTTCCAGTTTTTTAACTCTTCCCCTCAATTCCTGGTATTTTGAATCATCACCCACTTTAATGGGATCATCTGAATCCCCACCTGTAGTGGTTATATCAATGTTTGACTTAGGAACTGAGTCCCAAAAATCACCCATTGATGCCCCTTGTTCTTGGTACCGGGGACTTCTTTCTTCAGCACTTGATAAACCTTTGATGGTACCAGTGGTTAGAACCAACTCACTGGTGGTTACCGTTGGTGCTATTGAAGAAATTGCCTTCAAGGGAGTCTTACTAATGAAACAACTGTCCAACTGAAGATCTGTTGATCCATCAGTTGTAGTTGCTGCTCCACTTGAGCTACCACCGAGAGTTACTTGTAACTCAGGGGGTGTAACCTCCTCAGTTGTTGCTGGGATAGCAGAGGTATAAGCATCAGACCCAGTCACTTGTGGGAGTATACTCTCAGTGACAGGTGATAGAGAGGAACTGGTTTGTGTCTGAGCTATAACTACTGCATGCAACAAAGTTAGCATGGATTGTGGTAATATTATTGGTGAGGGTATGGGAGTTGAAAGAGACATGTCCTTGGGATCAGGACTGAGGAAGATGGATCCGATTGAATCCAGAGCTTCATATTGTGGGGTCCCTGTGCTTACAACCTGATCCTTTTGTGAGGATGCAGGAGGAGTTTTAGGCAATGGTGGAGATATTTCTACCAACTGCTGTGAGGAAGTAGCAGCAGTGGTTTGTGGTGACATTTGTGTTGTCACAGGCATTAGCTCTGGGATCTCATCTTCCAGAGTTGCCTTTGTTTTGGGTTTTGGGGGCTTTCTGGATGTTTTCTTTTTGGTCTTTTTGGTAGTGACAGGTGTGGGTTTCAAAGCAGGGGTAGTGCTGCTATGATCACCTGGAGCAGTAGGCTCAACAGTAGATGTCTGAGGAGCAGTGGTAACTGCTAAATTCTGCTCAGACACCTCTGCTTTTGTTTTTATTGGTGCCAACATTCTAGTGAATGTTTCAGGTGTTAAACTTTTTATTTGAAAATAAACACCTTGTTTTGGCACATTTTCATTTTCTTTTTAAAATTTTTGTTTAAAATAGCAACTTAGAAACCTTAGAAAGAGTAAAAATGTTTTGCTATCAACGTTCTTTACCAAGTCACTGAAGATTTCCTGGGAATAGTTGTAATCTTTATTATTTAAAATAGCATAGCCCAGGCATTGAATCTTCAATGGTATTTCATTAAACGTTGTTGTTTTATTTGTAACACACGACAAAAGTGTGTGAAATAGAAATCTGGGAGCAGACGGAAAATAACCTTTTTGTAAGGTATCTACCTTTCATTGTTCTGCATACCCTCTTTTCAAAAAGTCAGTTTTCAACTCGGGTTTGTCAAAAGAGGTTTTACCTTTCTGATCATCGAGTTTAAAAACTTCTGAGAATGTTTGTGGAGTGATTTGGATCGCTTTACCCTGTATCGAGGAGTTGATGGCTACTACTTTATCGTCTTGTTTCTCAAGAGTAGCATTTTTCCAGAACTCTCTCTGGGTTTGCAGGTAAATTGGAGCGTCTGCTGTCAACAAAGTTTTGTACTTTGATTCAGATAGTGTGTCAATGACGGAATCGAAGGTGCAGTTGTTTGAGGGTTTTGTGAGGAGACCCAAGTAGTTATGCGGTGATTTGTATGGGATTTCTATGGTTTCTTTGGCCGTTTGAACGACCTCTTTTGAAGATGATGATGATTTTGGTTTAGATTTTGATTTTGACTTTGTCATTTTGATGAAGAAGAATCAGAGAGTGATTTTGGAAGAAAAGTTGGAAACTGCTTTGAGAAGAGAACTTTGGAATTCAATTCGACAGTGTAAAACCCTGTTTGGGGGTTTTGATCAGGGTTTTATTTAGGGAAAAAGTGATCGCTGATGTGGCAGCGGTTATTATGATCTGAGGGCTAAAAACTGACCACATGTCAAACTCTGATGAAATGGATGAATAGCAGAGGATAGTTGTTTTGAAAACCACTGATGAAGCAAACATCAGTGGTTACAACGGTAATAATGTGACATCAGTGGATGATTTTTACTATCAGTAGATAGTACATCAGTGGATAAGACACTGATTTTTGAGTATCAGTGCTTGCCAGGAGAAATGATGGATCAGTGGATGACTTTCAGCAGTGGACAATATTTAGTAAAAGCTGTTTGAACAAGACAGTGGTTAAAGGTAATATAATGGTAATGATTTGAGAGATCAGTATATCAGCAACATTTTTGAAAATTTTCATTCAGGGTTTTACCACATGTCAATTACACATTTTGAAGCCTTTACAACTCCTTGACAGTGGTTTAGTACCCCAGATAATGTGAACTTTTTACCAAAGCTACTCATCTTTGTAATAATATTTGAATTAAAACATGAGTACCCAGGTATTTTAAGATCTGTTGACAATCAATCCTTTTCAAAGATTAAGAACAAACTTGAGTTTGACATGACCATGACAAATATACCATTTCCTTTTGATCTGCTTGAGGATAAATTAACCAACAAAAATAAAGGTTATCTATCCTGACAGGAGATTGAAACTTTTACTATCAAAAACCAGTGAAAGTTCAAAAAATATCATACCAAAAAATAGAAAATAGAATATCCTGCTTTATTCGAGAAAATCCTTCTAAAAAAATAAAGGTTTTTCTAAAAACAGCACCAAAGGAACCTGGTAAAACCATAATAAAGCACATAATCATCTCATGCTTAAGTTTATGAGAATGGTCAGTGGTTGAAGACAACCACTGTTTTGAAGACAGTGGTATGAATTTTAACTGCATTTTTGTCCACTGTTTGATACCATTTACTTGATGATTGACAACAGAATTGAGGACACATGTTCACATGAGTTTTTGACAACTCAGTTGTGGACTTTGTTCCCATGTGAAGATTCTGAAAATTTGTCTAGTCCTCTTTTAAGTACATTTACTGGGAATACAATTGTTCCCTGAATTTTCTTAAATCGAAAATTGCACATAGTTTCTTAATGACCACTATTACCCCAACCTTTGACTTTAAAGCGTTTTATGTTCATACTCTTCCCTTTGACTACAAAAGTTTTGAGATAAACACACTTCTGAGCTTTTGTTTATTTTCTTCTTCCCCTTTTCACCCTTCCCATTTATAAGTAATGAATTACTTACTGGGAGATCTTTTAGAAAAACCTTAATCCAATATCATTTTGTCGTAATGTTTTGAGAGAATTGGTCATGTTTGCACAAGTTTTTCAACCAATCTCACACTACATATGATATGGACTATGTTGATCCCTGATTTTCTGAATGTATTTTTAACATAGTTGATTTTGTCCATTTGAGGATCCTCAACCTGTTTTTCAACACACCAGATCTTATGACTAAAGTTTTAAATTCCCTCTTTCATGTTTACCAAAAACACTATTGTTTTAAGAACATAGGTTTTATTCATCTGAGGTTCATACTTTAGTATTAAACATGAAGAAACAACACAAAATTCACAACAATAGTTGAAATCAATTTTGAAAATAAGAGATAATCCCATAGTTTTAATAGATATGTTTTCAGATCTAGAAACCATGAGTGTCTTGTGCATGAAATCACTTGTTGTGTGAGATTTGTGTGTCATATGACATCTTGGTTGATTAACAGAGTTTTTTGAATAACCACTTTGAACATGGTTTACTCGGTACTCTGTTTTTCAACTAAATGCACCCAACCTTAGTATCAATGAATTATGAGCCGAACTGTTATGTCAAATTGATTGTTAGATCGAATTTGACTGTCAAGGCTCTGATACCAATTGTTAAGATCGTAGGCTCTTATGATTTGTTAGTTTGTATGATTTGAACACTGAATGAGTATAAAACAATGTAAAGTGCAGCGGAAATGAATAACAAACTTTGTAAACACAATCAAAGGAGAAAATAGTTTTGAAAATGCATAAGCAATTAATTTAGTCAAAAGATTTTACAAAGCAGATCAAATGATTACAGTCATGCTTACAAACTAAGCTCCCCCCCCCCCAGCCTGATGCCTCAAGGTTGGATTGCACAAGATGAAAGGATTGAACTGAGGAGAAGAATTCTCTCAGAACGAATCAAATGTAACGGTACAGAGTACTGTTCCATTTATAGACAATCACAAACCACTGAGGCATCTCAGCTGACGTCACCATGCAAGCGACGTCTAACAGCCTAACAACCTGTATCTACTATCTTATACAAACACTGCTAATCTTAACAACTTACTATACATCAAACAGATGATATACTAAACTACTGCTCTCTCTAATCATCAGTGCTTTCCTCAAGGTTGATCAGTCCTTGAATGGGCAGTGCTTTGTCATCAGCAGTTTGTACCAGCAGTGCTTAGTTTCCAGCAGTCTTCTAGGCTTCATCAGTAGTTAGACAGAACAGCAGCAATTGTATTCGGGCAGTGGATATAAGATCATCAGCTGTTATAATCACTGTCAAGGGAGAAGACTTAGTGTAAACTGCTGCTTATTGTGAATCCACTGTCATGATCTGGTTTTGGCTTTCATTATCTGTTCCTCTGGTAGGGTTCAATCCCAACAGGGTGGTAATCCGATCGGGTGGCCATCCGATCGGGTGGCCATCCGGTCGGGTGGCAATCCGATCGGATTGCCACTCTGGCCAATCCAACCTTTCCACGTTCCCCGTCTTTGATTCGTTTTGCGAGTTAGATTGAGCGTTGCGTATTATTTGAGTAATAGAATAACTAGATTACAACATTCACATCAAAAGTTTACAAGATTAATAGATTCCGCCAGTGACAAGGCTCTAGTCTCTCGTTCAACCAAGAATCAAGTTTCACGAGTCTAAAGAGTCAAGCACCAAAGTATATAGATTTAGGCATCCCAACGTAGATTTAGGCATTCCAACAGACATTCCATCATAGATTTAGGCATTTCAAATATAGAATTAGGCATTTCAGCATAGACATTCCCAGATATAGACATTCCAAAGATATAGACATTCCACACGTAGATTTAGGCATTTCAAGTATAAAACATAGACTTCCACATAGATTAGGGGCTAAAATGACAATTAGACGAGCTTCAGGGACTAATCTTGACAAAATCCTAAAGTTTAGGGACGCTGGGCGTTACAGTCTCCCCTCCTTTAGGAGATTTCGTCCCCAAAATCTTAGATGAAGACTGCTCAAAGAGTTGCGGATACTTGGCCTTCATATTACTTTTCAAGTCCCAAGTGAATTTGGCACCACGCTTTCCTTCCCATCGAACCTTAACAATGGGAATTTTGTTGCGCCTTAGACGCTTGACAGCTTGATCCATGATTTCGACCGGTTTCCCCACAAATTGGACAGCTTCATTTATTTGTAAGTCTTCAAGGGGAACCTGCAGTTCCTCATCGGCTAGGCATTTACGTAGATTGGACACGTGGAACACCGGGTGCACATTGTTTAGCTATTGTGGCAGGTCGAGTCTGTACGCCACCTTACCAATCCTTTCAAGTATCACGAAAGGACCTACATAGCGAGGAGCGAGCTTTCCCTTTTTACCAAAACGAACTACCCCCTTCCAGGGAGATACCTTGAGTAGAACTCGGTCACCAACAACAAATTCCAGAGGCTTGCGCCTTTTATCAGCATAGCTCTTTTGTCTGCTCCTAGCCTTGATCAAGTTATCACGGATCTGAAGAATCTTATCCGTTGTCTCCTGAATAATCTCAGGGCCAGTGAACTGCTTTTCCCCAACCTCATGCCAGCTGAGAGGAGATCAGCATTTTCATCCATACAAAGCTTCGAAAGGAGCCATCTGAATACTGGAATGATAACTATTGTTGTACGAGAATTCTATCAATGGTAAATGTACATCCCAGTTACCACCAAAGTCGATGACACAAGAACGGAGCATGTCCTCTAGGGTTTGAATAGTACGCTCGGTTTGTCCATCCGTCTGAGGATGAAAGGCCGTGCTAAGATTCAAGTGTGATCCCATAGCGGACTAAAATGTTTGCTAAAGACGTGAAGTAAAACGACCATCACGGTCAGAGATTATGTCAAGAGGAATGCCATGACGACATATAATATCATCGGTATAGATCCTATCAAGTTTCTCCACTTTATAATCTTCGCGAATAGGAAGAAAGTGGGCTGATTTAGTCAGACGGCAATGATCACCCAAATACTATCATGACTGGTAGGTGTACGAGGTAACATAGTAATAAAGTCCATAGCAAGACTATCCCACTTCCAAATGGGGATTTTAGGCTGCCCTAAAAGTCTAGAGGGACGCTGATGTTCAGCTTTCACCTTCAGACAGGTGAGGCATTTTGAAACATATATAGCAATGTCCCTCTTCATACCAGGTCACCAGTAGGTTGTACTGTCACACCCCAATCGATGGCGGAATCATCGGGGCGCAGCACTAGGTGAATCAGATTGCTCAAGAGAATCCATAACAACTAAATTGTGACAGTATTTAATGCGTTCATTATCCCATACTAACAAACAATACATTCACATAAGTTATCACAGATTTCTTGTCCTCTCGAACAATGCAAATCCGACAACATAGATTTTAGGTGAGTTTCTAGACTTCCTAGCTTGATTTGATGTAGACTGCGACTAAACCTGCAACATACGTTAAAACAACGTCAATACAAAAGTATTGGCGAGTATATAAGTTTTTGATAGAGTAACGTAAATAGATAAAAAGTGTTGCGAATTACCAAATACATAAACGAGATACCTCAACATACATGTATACAAGACAGATACTACCAGCTAAGTCTCTCGAGCTGCGATTGCGAATGTTATTCATCCTAACTAGACCCCGTCGGGTTCTATAGTACTATACTAGTTAAGGCGGGACTTCGCGAGTATAAGTCCTAACACATATGTAACTATCATCACGTGTAAATATGCATAACAGTTATTCGCATGTGATAAACAGTTTGATTGAATAATTCGTTTTGATGAATTTGATTTAATAGGAACGTATGTTACACCCAAAATGCAATAAAAAGGGTTCGAGTATACTCACAGTCGGTGCTCAGCAAGTAAACACAACTTGGTTGGATTGAAGGGAGTGCGTCTGAGATTAGCCTGATTGCATATTGATAGCGTAAGCATTGCATAGTGCGTTAAATGGTGTAAAGTGTCAATGGATCGGACAGTACTCCGATCGGATGGCAATCCGATCGGGTGGCCGGTCGATCGGGTGGCAATCCGATCAGGCGGCTGTTCGATCGGGCGGTGATCCGATCAGCGAGACATTCCTCAAAGCTAACAAGTTTCCAACAGGGTGGTCACTCGATCGGATGGCAATCCGATCAGGTGGCACTCCGATTGAACTGCAGGCCTTGGAAATGCTAAGTGTTGAAGATCCAAATGTCATCCAATAGGTTGGTCACTCGATCGGGTGGCATTTCGTTTGACGTCCAGATCTTTAGAGGGTTTGAAAAATGACTAAGTGTGGGGCCTCAAGTGCAACCTGATCGGATTGCAGGTCGATCGGGTGGCAGTCCGTCCCGTAATCTGATCGTCTTGTAACTTGAGTATTTTGTTAAGTTTTTGTGATTTGATCGAGACGGTATGACTACGAGCTAATCAATGGAACTCCACCAAGCCCAAGTCATCGGATCGGATGGGAATCACCCCGTCCGATCAGTTAACTGTTCTTAACGGTCGTTCGTGTTCATCTCGCTAAGCCGGTCGTCCCGTCGACAGAAATCAGTTCTCAAACTGACACATCACTAGCGAATGAGTAGAAGATCTGAATGAGCCCTGGTTCTATCGGTTTTTGAGTAAAAAGTTAAGAAAGTTTGAAGAAAACCTTGAAAAACTTAGATTCGGCTTAGATCTAGGTGAGATTAGTGTTTATACATCGTTGAATCTATTAGATCTGGACTGTTCTTGATGAGATGAGGTCACACTTAATTGTTCCTAAGAACTCCATGATGTCATCACCTTAGAACGGCTCAAATACGAAGATTTAAAGGTGAAAAAGTGAGATTTGATGGTGAAAAAGATGAAGGTGTGCGTGTTGATCATAGAAGTACAAGATTTAGGGTGAAAAACTTACAAGAATCGCGAGAAATCGGGCGAAAATGGCGAGAAAGCGTCTGGTCGAGCGAGAGCAGTCACATCAATTGTTGTTGATGTGACAAGTGGGGTATTTATAGGCAAGGAGGAGGAGAAGGGCGGTGCAGTGGATCAGATCGGACGGCTGTCCGATCGAGTGGCACCTCGATCGGGTGGCACCTCGATCGGGTGGCCATCCGATCGAGCGGCCAGTCGATCGGTGGCATCCGACGAGTTGTATTTCGGCATTTTGTTTCGATCGTTAAGCGCTGCGATAGTTTTAGTTACACATTTTCATCCACATTTTCATATATTTATTATAATTAGTCACGTTGGGTCATATATACATATCCATATTTCAAATCCTGCGATAATCGAGTTACGTGTGCCTGCGAGTGCGTTTTTGAGTATTGAGTTGCACTGCGACACATCACGGCTATCAAGGAGGGTGGAATTGGTCCTCACTTGACATCTTCGTGGTTGTCAGCAAGTACAAGGTGATGTGATAGCGATAAAGTATGCGAAATTATGCGAAAACACTGCGATATAGCGATATATGTGATATAGGTATATTATGATCCGAATCTCTGGTGCCAGGCGTAACGAGTATAATGAGTAGTAAAAACGCACGAACGTGCGGGTTGTTACATGTACGCAAATCATGGTACATCTTATCAGCTCCTGGATGGATAGAGTAACGAGATTTGTGAGCCTCATTCATAATGAGCTGACGTGTGCGTATATATACATAATTTTACAATGAATTTTACACACGATTGGGTTTTAAATTTATAAAAGTGATTATTACTTTTACATCAAAACACACACGAAAGAGGCAAGTGTACCCCGTCACATATGTAATAAAGTATCGGTAAGAACCAAGTATCGATCCAAGGAAATGGGCAGAGAATTAATACTAGACCTTTGTCACTAAACTACCGGTAAAAAACATAGGTTTGGTTGATTTAAACTAAACTAAAGTAAACATAACCAAATACATAATAAAAACATAATAGAATATAGATAAAAAGCCTTGCTAAATACACAACCACAGCATGTCAACTAAGTCAGTTTTGGCACTAGAAGCATTCGGTCAATTTTCCAATTTAAAACAATTAGTATCCCTTTCGGGAATCCTAACATGACAATCATTCGGAAAGTTAAAACGATAAACACACTTTAACCACCTAAAATTGTTCTTTAACGTGCAATTGATAAATGTCTATGAAAATCTCTTAAAAATAAGTTAGGCAGCCGTTAGGATTATTCTATGAAAATCTCTTAAAACACACTTTAACCACCTAAAATTGTAGCTGAGCCCCTGATAGAATGTCAAAACCAGCTGTCTCTTGGAATAGCCGTGATGTGGCACATCAATCAACAAATCCTTGAATCTCTCCTAAGCTGCATGCAACGATTCGCCCTCGTCCTGGCGAAATGAAGTAATCCGGTTTCGTAGCTTGTTCATTTTCTCAGGTGGAAAGTATTTATGCATAAACTGCTCCGCCAACTGATTCCAGGTCCTGATGGACCCGGCTGGGAGTGACATAAGCCAAGCCCTAGCTTTGTCACGTAACGAAAACGGAAACAACCTCAACCGAATCGCATCCTCCGAAACATCCCTAATCTTGAATGTAGAGCAAACATGGAGGAAAGCCGCAATGTGCCTCCCGGGATCCTCGTGCTCACGCCCGTCGAACTACACTGAATTCTGCACCATGTTAATAATACTAGATTTTATTTCAAATGAAGGTGCATCAATAGTGGGTCTAATAATACTGGGCTCCAAGCCCTCTCGTCCGAGCTGATTCGTCTCATTCAAAGGTTGATTATCGTCTGCCATGGTCGCGTTTCTTGCTGCCCCTGAGCCCTCGGCTTCAATGGGTACCACCTGCTCCTGCTCACCTGCTGCGAGTATCCGCCCAACTGCACGAGATTTCTCACGAAGACGTCTCCTCAGATTACGCTCGGGCTCGTCTGACGGCTCAATAGGATTGGGAGCTGGGGTTGAGAACATTAACCTGCAAACGACAATTTAACACGGTGAATATTTTATTAATAAAGTAATAATGTTGCCCCTTTTTTTTCAGCTGAATAGAAGCAGAAAGTTATTATAAATGGGCTGAAAATTTTATAAAAATCCGAAAAATGGCCCGAAAACCCAAAGAATAAGTGAATAAATAAATGAATCGACTAATACAAAAATGGCTTTAGGGTGCCGAAAACCCAAAGAATAAGTGAATAAATGAATCCGGATCAAATAAATAAATGAAACAAAAATAACGCAAAAATGAATAAATCGAATAAAACAAGAAATATTAACAAATAAATAAACAAATAAATAATCATGAAATTATTCACAAAAATAAACAAGTATATACGCCGATAACCAAATGACTCGGGTCGTTCCTAAAACTCGCCATTTCCCCGGCAACGGCGCCAAAAACTTGACGTGTGCGTATATATACATAATTTTACAATGAATTTTACACACGATTGGGTTTTAAATTTATAAAAGTGATTATTACTTTTACATCAAAACACACACGAAAGAGGCAAGTGTACCCCGTCACATATGTAATAAAGTATCGGTAAGAACCAAGTATCGATCCAAGGAAATGGGCGGAGAATTAATACTAGACCTTTGTCACTAAACTACCGGTAAAAAACATAGGTTTGGTTGATTTAAACTAAAGTAAACATAACCAAATACATAATAGAATATAGATAAAAAGCCTTGCTAAATACACA
This sequence comes from Helianthus tuberosus, assembly GCA_030545235.1. NCBI lineage: Eukaryota > Viridiplantae > Streptophyta > Magnoliopsida > Asterales > Asteraceae > Helianthus > Helianthus tuberosus. The sequence goes on from CM060430.1 coordinate 33,472,347, forward strand.
ACCACAGCATGTCAACTAAGTCAGTTTTGGCACTAGAAGCATTCGGTCAATTTTCCAATTTAAAACAATTAGTATCCCTTTCGGGAATCCTAACATGACAATCATTCGGAAAGTTAAAACGATAAACACACTTTAACCACCTAAAATTGTTCTTTAACGTGCAATTGATAAATGTCTATGAAAATCTCTTAAAAATAAGTTAGGCAGCCGTTAGGATTATTCTAACCTCACTTAAACAAGGAAAGCGACACCGATAAACACAATGCAACCACCGAGATAAGCATAAACTAGATTAAATCACAACCGAGTTCATTTTACAAATCTTACACAAAAATTCACCAAGATAGCAATTTTGGCCTAAACTACTAACTAAGCTAACAAATCATGGCAAGAATTTATAACGACACCATCTAACCCGTTTAGGTCCTTCCGTGACGGCAAGCTCTCTTGATTAACAATAATTACATTTTATTAAATCACTAACCATTTCTAGTATCATGATGCATACATTTAAACCAAGCTAATCTAGTTAACCAAGTTCAAAGTTTACTAATACAAGATTAATTAAGCTTCATTTTTCAACTATCTTAACTAACCAAGCATCAATCATCCAACATAATTACTTATAATCAAGAAATCAATATCAATAACAAGGTTGCAAACTAATCATCAAAGATTAACATAGAAAATGCTTCAAAGTGTCATTACAAACAAAGTTTAACAAACTAATGGTTATAATCTAGCAAGGGATTGTTGTGTTTTTGCCCAAAGGCTACAATAATACATAAACATTAATCTAAGTACTTGAAAGATTAACAAAAACATGGAAAGATTAGAAAATCAAACCATAAACAAGTACTAGACTAAGGATCCGGGTAGTAATCGAGCTAATCGGGATAATATGGCTTGAATCCGGGTGAAAGCTAATGCCTCCGGAGCCTGAAAATCGCCATAGAAGCTCTCCAAAAATCCAGAATATCGAGCAGAATGTTTCTGCTGTGTTTTTATACTTTTTGCTGTTGCACGGTCGTTCTCCATATGGAACGACCGTTCACTTTATTCAATTATTGAGGATGGGTCACCATACTGCATACGTCATCGGATCGTTGACCAGATCTGAAATGGCACGACCGTTCTTTGTGTGGAACGGTCGTTCAGTTCCGGGTTACATGTTGCACGCCAAGTCGCACCTACCGTTCATCACCGAGACACTGCTAATTCACCGGAGACGCACGGTCGTTCCTCAGATGGAACGATCGTTCTTCACCTAGTCGCTTGTTTTCCTGGAACGCCCAGTCGCACCGATCGTTCATTGCCGAGATGATCAAGTTTGCCGGAGATGCACGATCGTGCCACAGGTGGAACGGTCGTTCCACAGGCCCAGTTCAGAATCCTTAACAGAATGTCCGCAGCTTCGTCGTTTTGTCCGGAAAGTCCTTGTTTTTGCTATCATCTTGTCTGGAATGCAGTTTTAGGCCTGTAAACACAAATGTAGATAAATAAGTATCCGAATGACGGTTTTACGGCCAAAAACGCATAAAATAGGGGTAAAACGGGGGACTAAAATATGTGTAAATTAACGAATATCATGAGCTCACGTAGACTATCGCGATCTGGCACCCAGATGCGATTTAGATAGTACTGAAGACCATCAGATTTAGTTTCGAGCTGATTGACGTTAGCTTCAAGAACTTCAACAGATAGACTTCCTTCATTAGCTGACGAATACTGCGCCTCACGAATACAAGCAAGAAGATTACTAGAGACACGAATAGCATTTACATGAGTTTTACGACTAAGAGCGTCAGCCACTACGTTCGCCTTGCCAAGAAGATAGCGAATTTCACAGTCGTAGTCGTTAAGTAATTCCACCCAATGCCTCTGTCGCATGTTCAGTTCTTTTTGGTCAAAGATATGTTGAAGACTCCCGTGGTCAGTGAAAACCACGCACTTTGTACCATACAGGTAGTGTCACCAAATCTATAACACAAAAATAACCGCACCAAGCTCCAGATCGTGAGTAGTCTAGTTATTCTCATACACTTTGAGTTGACGAGAGGCGTATGCAATGACCTTGTCCCGTTGCATGAGCACACAGCCCAAGCCTCGGTTCGAGGCATCGTAATGTACCACGAAATCGTCATTCCCTTCGGGTAGAGTTAAAACAGGAGCGTTACACAAAAGGTTCTTAAGGGTTTGAAAGGACTCCTCTTGTTCGGGACCCCAAACAAAAGGTTTCTCCTTTTGGGTTAGAGTGGTAAGAGGAACAATGATTTTTGAAAAATCCGCGATGAATCGGCGGTAATAGCCCGCCAATCCCAAAAAGGAACGTATTTTGGATACAGACTTAGGCGTACTCCAATTCTTCACTGCCTTGATCTTAGATGGGTCAACATGAATACCTTGACTACTAACAATATGACCAAGAAATTGCACTTCATCAATCCAAAACTCACACTTAGAAAATTTAGCATATAGGCGTTCACCAAGTAACAGTTCAAGCATAAGACGTAGAGGGCGAGCATGATCGGCTTTAGACTTAGAATAAATAAGGATATCAGCAATAAAGACTATAACAAAACGATCCAAATAGGGTTTACAAACGTGGTTCATAAGGTCCATGAACACTGCAGGTGCGTTGGTCAAGCCAAAAGGCATGACTACGAACTCGTAGTGCCCATATCGAGTACGAAACGCAGTCTTAGGAATATCATCTTCAAGAACACGCAACTTATGATATCCAGATCGAAGATCGATCTTAGAGAAACATGATGCGCCTTGTAGTTGGTCAAACAAATCATCAATGCGAGGTAGAGGGTAACGATTCTTCATGGTCAGCTTGTTAAGTTCGCGGTAGTCGATAGACATACAAAACGAACCATCCTTCTTCTTGACAAATAGCACGGGAGCACCCCACGGGGAGCTACTTAGACGAATAAAGCCCTTATCGAGTAATTCCTGTAGTTGGCTAGATAACTCTTGCATCTCGGAAGGTGCAAGACGATAGGGAGCCCTGGCGAAAATAGTCACACCAGGTACGAGATCAATACGAAAGTCGATAGATCTAGAAGGAGGAAGACCAGGTAGATCCTCAGGAAAGACATCAGGGAAATCACACACAACCGGAACATCGTTTATGTTCTTCCCCTTGCTCTTTTTTTCCACCACGTGGGCCAAAAAGGCAGGGTTCTGTTTACGTAAACTTATGTTCGCTTGTGTGCATGACATCAGCCTTAGTCCTTTCGAAGGTCGGTCTCCATAGACGTTTAGAATATCTCCAGAAGGTAGAGGAAGACGAACAAGCTTATCATGACAAACAATCTCGGCATGGTTCTTACGCAACCAGTCCATACCGATAATGACATCAAAACTACCCAAACGCATGGGTATGAGATCAATAGAAAATACGTGATCGTTAAGAGTCAAGGAACAATCTCGAACGATAGAGTTAACAAGGATAGAGTTACCATTAGCGACCTCAACAGAGAATGACTCAGGTAACTTAGAACGTGTACAATTTATCAAGGACTCAAATTCCACGGACACAAAGCTTTTATCGGCAACAGTATCAAATAGGATCGAAGCATAAAGATTATTTACGAGAAACATACCATTCACCACATCATTGTTGTTGTGAGCCTGGTTAGCATTGAGATTGAATGCTCGTCCACGAGCGGCTGTTTGTTGATCTTGGTTCAGCTGGGGGCAATGATTACGAAGATGCGTAGTATCTCCACACTGGAAACATGCACGAACAGCATTGACTGGCTTAGGGTTCTGCAGAGGAGCTGGAGGTGCTGGTAAGGCTGCCTGGGCTGGGGCTTGCTAAGCTTGCTGGACCTGGTTAGCTTGGCGACAATAAGGAGTCGTGTGACCATACCGGTTACAGTTGGTGCACAGACGACATGCAGAAGCAGTAGGATGATGAAAGTTGCAAGTTGTACACTTGGGGTAAGACCTAGTCTATTGCTTCTTCGCTTCAGGAGCAGCAGGGTTAGCAGCAGCTGTAGCAGGAGCAGCTTTGGCAGCAGGGTTTGTAGCAGGAGTAATATCGTTACATCCAGAACCCTGAGATTTCCTTTTCTTGTTCTTGTTGCCGCTTGGCTGCTGGGTAACTTGGTTAGCAGACTTTGAAGTAGCAGGAGTAGTAAACTGCGTATCACGCACACGGTTGTTGTTTAAACTTGCGGCTAGATGGTAGACTTCCTCAATAGTGTCGAGCTGAGCTACTTCAATAGAATCATGCATGGCAGGGGGCAGACCATTGATGTACTTGGTTATCATCTGCTTAGGAGTCGAAACCAAGTGAGGAACGATTAAGCTCAACTGCTTGAATCGGGTAGTATAAGCCAGGTTATCATCACCAACCTGCTTCAAATGCCAAAACTCTTCTTCCAGCTTTAACTGCTCATGGGGAGGGCAGAACTCGAGCATCATGAGTTCACGCACCCCATTCCATGGAAGAGCGTAGGATTCTTCATTGGAACAAATGTTTCTCTCATTCGACCACCACTCCAATGCTCTGCCTTGAAACATTCCAGTCGCACTCCTAGTTTTCAAATGATCTGGGCACTCGCTGTTAATGAAGGTAACTTCGATGCTATCAAACCACTCAAGCATAGCAGTCACCCCATCACTGCCCGTGAAAGGCTTAGGGTTGCACGAAATGAAATGTTTATAGCTGAACTTTGTAGGCTTCTGCTTCTCAGCCTTGGATTCCATAGAGGATGGAGGAGTGTTAGATCCTTGGAGCTCAGAGACGATCTTTGGCACGCCTCGAGCAATCTGGTCGGCCATGAAAGACATCATCTTCTTTTGAGACTTCTCCATGGATTTCCTGAGAGTGTCGGATAGCTTTCGAGAAGACATCCTAAAGATCCAACAAGAGGATCGTATAAGTCTAGATTAACATAGATTATCATAGATTTACGCACGATAGACTAAGACTCAAGATTCACACAAGGTTCTTGCAAAACACGTGACCCTTGCATGGCGTGTTGTACGGAACTTGGCAACAAGTCAGAAACGCTTATATATAGGAAGTACCAGCGGCGTATCCACCACGTTTCAGGCACATCGCTTCTACCCCGTACTCGGCGTCATGTTACGTGTCGCAATTGCCAAATAACTCTCATCATACACATAGACTAACTCGATAGATTTCAATAGATTAATCACCATAACCCACGACCTTCACATGGCATGTTGCACGAAGCTTGGCAGTATGTCAGAAGCGCTTATATATAGGAAGTACCAGCGGCGTATCCGCCACGTTTCGGACACAATACTTCCACCTCGTACTCGATGTCATGCCACATGTCGTAATTCACACTCATCATAGATTAACATAGACTTTCATAGAATTCGATAGATTACGATAGGCTTCAAATAGTCTATAATAAACTCAATAGACTTCAATAGATTCGATAGACATTTAATAGATTGCCATAGATTTCAATAGACTTTCCATAGACTTTAATAGAATTCAATAGACTTTAACAACGAAATCCCGTATGGCATGTATTACGAAAGTTCGGCGACATGACAGAAGCAGTTATATATAGGAAGTACCAGCAGCGTATCCACCATGCTTCGATCACGCCACGTCCCCCTCGTCATCGGTGTCATACTTCGCCAACCACAACATTAAACTAATCATATAGATTCAACAACATAGATTAACCCAACTAATCCACAAAGATTAACCAATAGTTTAACTTAGATTAGAGTTAACAACCTCATCATAGTTCATAACAACAACCTTTCCACATGGCACGTTCTACGAAAGTTCGGCAACATGATGGAAGCACTTATATATATATGAAGTACCAGCGGCGTATCCACCATGTTTCCATCACGCCACCTCCGTCTCGTCGTCGGTGTCATGCTTCATCAAACAAAATCTCCACATAGATTGACCAAATAGATTTACAACATAAATTATCCCAAATAGATTTCATAACTTCAAACCGAGCCTACAAAACTACGACTTTCGCTTAGCGCGTGGTACGAAGGTTCGGTAGTATGCCAGAAACACTTATATATAGGAAGTATCAGTGGCTTATCCACCATGTTTCGGACATGCCACTTTCTCCCTCGTCTTCGGCGCTAGGCTACGTCTCGCATTTTGTTTCTCAATCCACACATACGTAGTTTACACATAGATCTCACTAGAATACACGATAGACTTCACATAGATTTCACACATAGAGTACATAAGTAGGCCTTCCATAGCTTTAGGATTCAACGACAGACACTAGGTTTCGCATGGCACTTGGTACGAAAGTTGGTAACATGCCAGAAACACTTATATATAGGAAGTACCAGCGGCGTATCCACCATGTTTCGGACACGTCACTTCACCCTCGTATTCCATGCCATGTTACGTCTAGTTCCTTACAACACATTATCACATAGATGGATCAGATAGAGTAAAGCTTCATAAATTTAGTTCGATCTGAGATTAGAATTAACGTTTTAGATTGCGGACGCATACGTGAGTAGTGTAAAAGTATGCCAAAATGAACGAAGAATCGAGCGTAAAACCACATACATAAAAATCGAGATAGCATAAAAGATAGGCTCGTAAAACATAGGATTGTTCAGGGTAGAGGAACGGCGACTAACCCAAGTGATTCGAACCCCTTTCGAATTGAGGTAACGTGTCTTGACTTACTTGGACAAATACGTCATCGATGTTAGGCCTACGATATTCATCCTTTTAGCCATTCCACGTTCCCAATTGATTGGAAGTCACGAGACTTTGGCGAGACATAAAACCAAGGAGTGGGACTAGTTATCAAGATCTGAGTTTCACCTCTAACTTGACAACATCGTACCCTAAATAGCGTTGGTACTTATCCGCATACAAGACCTACTAGAATAATATGGAGATTTTACCATCAAGGTTCGGATGTCACTGCTGACTTGAGAGCAAACCTCGTGCGAAAATACGAACACTGAGTAACAGTGTTTTTAAATATAAAGTGTACATTATGTTAGCCTTAGGAAAGGCATGTAAGTTTAACAGGAATACATGCTGCTAGGAAGCAGATACGGTAGAATGCATGAGTCTTAAACAACAAATAAGAGTCAAAATTCCTAGAACTATAGACTAGGGCAAGTATTCCTACTTATCCTAATTCCCTATAGTTATGGCTCTGATACCAATCTGTCACACCCTAACTGATGGCGGAAACATCAGGGTTCGAGCACTAAGCGTTCAGATTGCTCATGAGATTTCCATAACACTAGAAATTTCGATAATAGTTAATTTGATTTCATGCAAAATTGTCTAGCATAAACATCCATCAAAACAAGTATCAAATTACATCATCATCAAATATTGTTCAAGAGTCTTAGATTAGCTAAGTGACGTTTCTATGCATCATCCTAGCTTGTTTTCCATGAGTTCCACAGCAACCTATCAGCCTGCAACATGTATTAAAATATCAATACAAAAGTATTCGCGAGTATACAAGTTTGGTAATAGAATAATAGATTAAAAACAACTCATATCCGCAATGTAAGCAATAAAAAATAGTTTCAGCCGTGCTAGTGTCGCAGTCCACGCAGTGATAGCCCAAGTATCCCGATACTTTAGTGTTTACCCAAGACTCAAGGTAAACTAGAATCCTCCAAACAATACCCCACGAGAATAAGGGGAGAGGTGCATCCCCCTATAGCGCTACTATTGTTAAGGCGGAACTACACACCCTGGATTAAACAACACATAGCACAAATATTGTCACGGCCCCCGTCCCGGTTTTACCCGGTCCAGGTTTCGCGAGACAGAAACCCGTGGTATTTATTATTTGAGTTGACAGCGGAAGTTTTAGCAGGGTCGTTTAAACTTGAAAATGCCCAAATATTTTATTTCATCATTTGGGATAAACCCCGTAATTTACAATAGAGGAATTTTACTAGGAAATTCCCTGTTTTACAAAACATGTTTATTTATTTATTTGAGCCACTACTTCAAGCTTGTTAGTGCTCCGTAGCACTTTTCCTTGATTCACAGTAGGTCACCTGAAACATGTTTGAAAAATATTTTATCAGCGGGGAAATACTGGCGAGTCACTCAATTTGATAAAATGACACATAGTTATAAATTACAGCATAAGAGCGATTACAATGGCTTCTATCTTATTTTTATCTGGCGTCGTGTCACCTCCTGGTGACGATGGTCATACCACTATTGGGTCCTTTCACCCAAGTAGTGATGATTATCACTGTTAGGATTTATTAGCCTAACCGTGAGAAATTAGTAATGTGCACAATACCCCACTAGCCAGTGATTTAAGATAACCATGACTTAATCCCTGTAATTATAACTTTTGAAAATGATTGGAGTATTGTAAAACACTTTTGATAAAAGAGAATGACTCACATTGCTGATTTAAACGGGCATAGTTTAGCCTACTGATAAGCCTTGTAACCTAAATTAAATGACAATGCACACGAACTAGGTCAGTAACTAATACAGCATTTACGATAACTCATGAGATTAAAACCCTCACAACGAATGACAAAGTGCAACAGTTAAAAATCCATTGAATTCACGACGAATGACAAAGTATAGCCCTAATGTGGGCAACACTTAAACATCCATCGGATAGTTTCAATCGATCGGACATTGAATCGTAGCAGCAATCGAGTTAATACCCTGTATCGTAGCAGTGCCTCCCTAATGGAAATTATGATTTTGAGGAGTAGAACTTCGTTTTTGAGAAAAATTTTCGACACAGTTGAACTGCTCATGATCGGATCAATTTATAGCTGAAAAATGAGGTTTACGCGGCCCGCGTAAACCTCTTCTTGATCTTACCCGACCCACGAGGGCCCCTAGTCTACGTGTAGGCTTGATGTGTCACAAGTAGGTTTGCCAGGTGGATGACACATGATCCAGATGCTTATCTGGTCAAACTTCAAGTTGACGTGGCCCGCGTAAACTCCTCTTATGGTTTACGCGGCCCGCGTGAAACCCATTTTTCTTGATTTCTTGCTTTTGCATGCACATTAGGGTTTCAGGGGTCCGGGTTTTTCACTTACGGGTCATTTTGGGACATTTTTGAAGATCCTTACATCCTCCCCACCTTGTTTAAAATCTCGTCCTCGAGATTTATTGAAATAAGTGAGGATACTTTCGCTTCATTTCCGATTCCAGCTCCCAAGTGTATTTGGGTCCTCTTTTTGACTCCCACTTGACTTTGACCAATACTAGTCTTTTGTGCTTGAGAAACTTGACCTTTCTGTCTTCTATTTGAAGCCGTTTCTCTACGAACTTTAACTTTTCATTTACTTCTATATCTTGAAGAGGTACTACTAGTGATTCGTCCGATAGACATTTCTTGAGATTAGATACATGAAATACATCATGTACTCCAGCTAGCTCCTCTGGTAGTTGTAAGCGATAGGCGACTGGTCCTATTTTCTGGATTACTGGAAATGGTCCTATGTATCTTGGACTCAGCTTTCCTTTCATACCGAACCGAACCACTCCTTTCCAAGGAGAAACTTTCAAGAGTACCTTGTCTCCAACTTGAAATTCTAGTGGCTTGCGTCGATTATCTGCGTAACTCTTCTGGCGATCTCGAGCCGTTTTCAGTCTTTCCTTGATTTGAGTGATTTTGTCGGTGGTTTCTTGCATTATCTCGGGACCTGATAATTGGCTTTCTCCTATTTCTGCCCAACAAACTTGAGTTTTGCACTTTCGTCCATACAATGCTTCGAATGGGGCAGCTCCAATGCTTGAATGATTACTATTATTATAGGAGAATTCAATTAAGGGTAGGTGGTCATCCCAGTTTCCACAAAAATCTATCACACATGCTCTAAGCATGTCCTCCAGGGTTTGGATAGTTCTTTCACTTTGTCCATCTGTTTGGGAATGGTAAGCCATGCTTAAATTCAGTTTAGTCCCCATGGCTTCTTGGAAACTTGTCCAGAAATGTGAAGTGAAACGACTATCTCGATCCGATACAATAGAGAGTGGAATTCCATGTAAGGATACTACATCGTCTACGTACAACTTTGCTAACCTTTCCATGCTAAATGTTTCTTTCATGGGTAGAAAATGAGCTGATTTGGTTAATCGATCCACAATTACCCAAATCGCGTCATTACGCTTTCTGGTTTTGGGTAACTTAGTAACAAAGTCCATAGTTATAAGTTCCCATTTCCATACAGGCATTTCTAACTGTTGTAGGAGACCTGAGGGTTTCTGGTGTTCTGCCTTAACTTGTGAACAAGTTAGACACTTAGATACATATCTAGCTATGTCCTTTTTCATTCATATCCACCAGAAATTATTTCTTAAATATTGGTACATTTTATTATTTCCTTGGTGCATTGTATACCTGGATTTATGGCTTCCTCTAAAACCTTATTTCTTAATTCTCCATGCTTAGGTACCCAAATCCTTTTCTTGTGGAATCTCCAAATTCCATCACTTCCTTGTTCTAATTCCTTTATTCGTCCTTTCATACCTTCAACATCATCCTTGATTGCTGTTTCCTGAATATTCTTCAGTTGTTCCATTAAGTCTAACTGTAGATTTAATCTAAGAGCACGGACTCGCTTTTGCTTTTCATGATACTTACGACTTAAGGCACTTGCTACTACATTTGCCTTTCCTTCGTGATATTGAATATCACAATCATAGCCACTTAGAATTTCCATCCACCTTCTTTGCCTCATGTTTAGTTCTTTTTGCCCAAATATGTATCTTAAGCTCTTATGATCGGTATAGACAGTAAATTTACTTCCATACAGATAGTGCCTCCAAATCTTAAGGGCAAAAATTATGGCTCCTAATTCTAAGTCATGCATAGTATAGTTTTCTTCATGCTTTTTCAATTGTCTTGAGGCATACGCAATTACCTTTTTGCGTTGCATTAGCACACATCCTAATCCTAGCTTAGAAGCATCACAGTAAACTTCAAAATCTTCTGTTCCTTCTGGTAAGGCAAGAATTGGGGCGTTTGTTAACATTTGTTTCAAAATCCTAAAGGCCTCTTCTTGCCTAGGTCCCCATTCAAACTTAACTGCTTTACAGGTTAGCTTAGTTAATGGCACAACTATTTTAGAAAAATCCTTAATGAATCGTCTATAGTATCCAACTAACCCTAGAAAACTTCTAACTTCCATAGCTGTTTGCGGGACCTTCCATTTGGTGATTGCTTCTATTTTGGAGGGATCTACGTGAATACCTTCGTGATTCACCATGTGTCCTAAAAATTGCACCTCCTGTAGCCAAAATTCACACTTCGAGAATTTGGCGTAAAGCTTTTCTTTTCTTAACAAAGTTAAGAGTGCATGCAAATGCTCACAATGCTCGTCCTGACTTTTGGAATAAATAAGTATATCGTCGATGAAGACAATTACAAATTTATCCAAATACGGTTTACAGATTCTATTCATCATATCCAAGAATGCTGCAGGAGCATTTGTTAGTCCAAAGGGCATGACTATAAACTCATAATGACCATACCTAGTTCTGAAAGCAGTTTTAGGTATGTCTTCTTCTTGTACTTTCAACTGATGGTATCCGGAGCGTAAATCTATCTTAGAAAAATATCTAGCTCATTGAAGTTGATCAAAAAGATCATCTATCCTAGGTAATGGGTATCGATTCTTAATCGTAACCTTATTTAATTCCCTATAATCGATACACATTCGCATCGAACCATCCTTCTTCTTAACAAACAACACAGATGCTCCCAAAGGGGATAAACTAGGTTGTATGAATCCTTTACTTAATAATTCATCTAACTGCTTTTTCAATTCTAGCATTTCGGTGGGTGCTAACCGATAAGGTGCCTTGGCTATCGGTGTAGTTCCAGGAATTAGATGAATTCTAAATTCTACTTCCCTATCGGGTGGTAATCCAGGTAGTTCTTCTGGAAAGATATCCGGGTATTCTGATACTACTGGAATTTCCTTTAGTTCCTTATTCTTAGTGTTAATAATGGCTGAAATCATATATACTATTTCTTGTTTTCTTGAATAACTGGCCATTTTCATTACTGAAATGAATTTCAGTGGCTTTCATGGCTTATCTCCTGTAATCACCACTAATTCTCCTGTAGGTGTATGAATTTCTATGGAATTTTTATCACATAGAATTCGAGCATGGTTGGCTACTAACCAATCCATTCCTAACACAATATCGAATCCAACTAAATTCATAGGTAAAAGGTTTGCAGAAAATTTATGGCCTAAGAGCTCTATCTTTCCTTCTCGCAAAACCTTATTTATTTTAACAGAATTACCATCTGCCGTTTCAACTGTAAAAATTTGCCTAATGTTGGTTAAGGGTAAGTTAAGAGCTTGGCAGAATGAAGTATTTATAAAACTTTGGTTCGCACCAGAGTCAAATAATACTTTTGCTTAAGCGTCATGAACTAAGAACGTACCGGCTATCACGTCAGGGATTAGCTATGCTTCTTGAGTAGTCAACTGAAAGGCTCTTACGTTCTTTTTGGTAGTTGCTTCTGCAGGTTTGGCTTTGTTATCAGCTGGTTTGACTAATTTTGGGCAGTCTGGCCTAAAATGTCCAGCTTCTCCGCAGGTGTAGCAGATGGTTGCTTTCTTCTTCCTGCAATCTTCCTCTTGATGCCTGGGAATTTTGCAGAAATTGCAATACCCTTTGCATTTTCCAAAATGCTTTCTTTTGCAGGTATTGCAAAATGGAACAGTGGAAGATTGCCCAGTTCCTCTTTTCTTGAAATTACTACTGTTACCCATACGGAATCCCTGGGTAATCTTTTGGGCTACTTTCTTCTTTCAATTTTCTTCTCGCGTACGCACTAGTCTGTCCGTCAAAGTGTTGGATAAATCCACTGCATCGTCAATTGTGCGAGGTCTCGCAGCTTTAACGATATCACGGATTTCGCCAATCAAACCCCAGATGTAGCGGGAAATAAGTACCGACTCTGGCGAAGCCAGGGTTGGTACCCCTCTAGCATACTCGAAGAATGTCGAAGTATACCCTCGACAGTCTACATCCACCATCTGGTGGTTCAAGAATTTATTCGCCATTTGTTCTTTCTCATATTCGGGACATAATTTTCTTTCCACCAGCCACTTAAATTCTTCCCAACTCATGGCATAGGCCATGTCACTTCCCTTGGCTTGTAACACCGTATTCCACCATTCTAGTGCCCCTTCTTTAAAAAGATGTGACGCGTACATGACCTTGTCTTCTTCGGCACATTTACTTATTTTAGTTACTGCCTCGGTTTTCTCCAACCAACGCAGTGTGGCAGTTACCCCCTAGTTGCCTGCAAATTCAACAGGTTTACAGGCAAGAAATTCCTTGTAGGTGCAACCAGGCATTGCAGCTTTCATTTTCTTAGGAATTGGGGCCTGCACTCCATCGTTATCATTATTATTAATGTTGCCGCCTCCATTCACGCTATTACTGAAGTTGTCTTCATGAGTACGTTTGCTAGGAATAATTTGTTGAGGCTCAACCGGATTTCGGGCAGCAGCAATGATTGCTGGAATAGCATTGGCTATTCCCTGAGCAACGATATTCTCGATATCTTGTCTATTCAGAAATTGGTCTTCATGGTTTTGCGCAGATTGGTTACCCTCATTAACTTGTTCATTACCAGCGTGTTCCATCTGGTAATTAATATATATAAGTTATTTCCACAAAATAAATAACAATCACACAATAAAATAATTACACGTAATCATGTCAACACATGTAGCCAAAATTGTCGATTTTTCGACGTTCGATATTTTATATATTATACTAGGCATCCGTACACACTGGTTATCTTACAAAAGTTTTATTTTTAAGTTATTTCACATAATTATATTTTTATGATTATATTATTATTAAACACATATTCCTACAACCACACAACCCCAGTCACACCATCCCCGTCAGCTAGCATCTCAGAAACGACGTTCCCTCTCGTCGTATTTCCAAGATATTATTTCCCCTACTTCTCGGATTCTATTCCCGACGTCCACCAGCTCCTCGCCATAATGGCGGAGTTCAACCAAATTTTCTGAGCTTATATGTGGGTGTAGTGGAGGCTCCGGGTCAAACTGGGGGAAAAAGGTATTATGGTTATTTAGGAGATTCTGAAACTGCCAGTCAGTGGTCCACCATTCTTCTAGATCTGCTGGTAGAGGTTGGGAATGGATAATAGGATCTGCGATATCAGGCTCTAGATCAACTGGAAGTTGTGCTTCCGCTGGGTAATTAAAGAGGTTTGCATCGGCAGGTCCGATGAGGTCACTAAGTGCCGGTTTATGATCCAGCTCTTCCCAATATGGCATTTCCTGGTCTTTCCTGGAACTTTCTCTGATCTCTATTCCCTTGCCTTTATCTTTGGGATCCCCCGTCTTCATAACTTTCCGTGTCGCTGGTTTCTTCCTGCGCACACGCCTCCAGCCCACGAATCTTCTTTTCTTTTTCGGTTTGGGTTTCCCTGGAGGTTGGGCTTGAAATTCCATAGGTTCATCAGTGTCGGCACAATAACTGGAAAAGTCTTTGGAAACTTCTATGTTAACAGGGTAGAGATTGAGATTCTGAAGAGCTTCAGACAACTCGTTCATGCTGTTTAGCATATATGAAGAACCACACAAAATTCTAAGTTAAAATGTTGTGAATAAATTTTCACATAATCACAGAATGGCAATCAGAAAAATTAAGTATTTCTAAATACTTAATTGGCTTAAATCAGTGGCTCTGATACCACCTTTTTCGGTCACGGCCCCCGTCCCGGTTTTACCCGATCCAGGTGCCGCGAGACAGAAACCCGTGGTATTTATTATTTGATTTGACAACGGAAGTTTTAGCAGGATCGTTTAAACTTGAAAATTCCCAAATATTTTATTTCATCATTTGGGATAAACCCCGTAATTTACAATAGAGAAATTTTACTAGGAAATTCCCTGTTTTCCAAAACATGTTTATTTATTTATTTGAGCCATTACTTCAAGCTTGTTAGTGCTCCGTAGCACTTTTCCTTGATTCACAGTAGGTCACCTGAAACATGTTTGAAAAATATTTTATCAGCGGGAAAATACTGGCGAGTGACTCAATTTGATAAAATGACACATAGTTATAAATTACAGCATAAGAGCGATTACAATGGCTTCTATCTTATTTTTATCTGGCGCCGTGTCACCTCCTGGTGACGATGGTCATACCACTATTGGGTCGTTTCACCCAAGTAGTGATGATTATCACTGTTAGGATTTATTAGCCTAACCGTGAGAAATTAGTAATGTGCACAATACCCATTAGCCAGTGATTTAAGATAACCACGACTTAATCCCTGTAATTATAACTTTTGAAAATGATTGGAGTATTGTAAAACACTTTTGATAAAAGAGAATGACTCACATTGCAGATTTAAACGGGGAAAGTTTAGCCTATTGATAAGCCTTGTAACCTAAATAAATAACAATGTACACGAACTAGGTCAGTAACTAATACAACATTTACGATAACTCACGAGATTAAAACCCTCACAACGAATGACAAAGTGCAACACTTAAACATCCATCGAATTCACGACGAATGACAAAGTATAGCCCTAATGTGGGCAACACTTAAACATCCATCGGATAGTTTCAATCGATCGGACATTGAATCGTAGCAGCGATCGAGTTAATACCCTGTATCGTAGCAGCGCCTCCCTAATGGAAATTATGATTTTGAGTAGTAGAACTTCGTTTTTGAGAAAAGTTTTCGACACAGTTGAACTGCTCATGATCGGATCAATTTATAGCTGAAAAATGAGGTTTACGCGGCCCGCGTAAACCTCTTCTTGATCTTACGCGGCCCGCGAGGGGCCATAGTCTACATGTAGGCTTGATGTGTCACAAGTAGGTTTGCCAGGTGAATGACACGTGGTCCGGATGCTTATCTGGTCAAACTTCAAGTTGATGCGGCCCGCGTAAAACCCATTTTTCTTGATTTCTTGGTTTTGCATGCACATTAGGGTTTCAGGGGTCCGGGTTTTTCACTTGCGGGTCATTTTGGGACATTTTTGAAGATCCTTACAAATATAATACTAGAATGCATGAGTTTTCACATACACATAGGATAGAGTTTAGTTTGCAAGGACTCAAGTTTATATAGAATACATGTTACACCCCAAAGTTTAATGTAAAAAGGGGATCGAGTATACTCACAGTGATTGATTAACAGTCGCAACTGTTATTGGATCAAAGGGAGCTCTTTTAGAATTAGCGTGATTAGATTACAATAGGATAAGAGTCGGGCAGAATAACGAGGTTGAATAAAGTGTTGGAAACTGTCGCTGGATCGGATGGCTGTCCGATCGAATGGCTATCCGATCGGATTGCCAGCCGAGTGGTGACATGTGTGTGAGGAGACGAACGTCTGCCCGATCGGATGGCCATCCGATCGGGTTGCTACTTGGGTTACAATTTACAAAGTGGGGAAATAGGGTGGCTGCCCGATCGGGTTGCCGCTCGTTCCAAGTGTTTAGTGCCTTGGTCATCTCAATCGGATGGATGCTCGATCGGATGGCTGTCCGATCGGGTTGCCACTCGATCAAGACTTCCAAGTTTTGAAAAGTTACTAAGTGTTGAAAGATTTCAAAGTTTCGAGGCTAAAGGGCAAGTGTCACCTGATAGGGTGGCTGTCCGATCGGGTTGCCGCTCGTTCGGGCGACCCTTGTTCTTGTTTACCATTTTGTAAAATTCCTAAGTTTCAAGCTTAATGGTGACGGCACGACACGTACTGTGACAACAACAACCTCATTAGCACACAGCCGTTCTGATCGGGTGGGAATCACCCCTGTCCAATCAGTCGTCTGTCCGTAATAAGTTTATGTCGGAATCCGTTCCATGCTCGTCCTCACTGGTAATAACTCAGATCCAAGCCGACTCTAGACTATTTATCAATTCTACAGTCCGTTTAGACTCAGTTTCCACTGATTTAAAGTAAAAGTTTGAGCAAAAAGATGAAGGTACTCAAGTTTTATATGAAAAAGTCTAGATTTAGCTTGGATTTAGTGTGAAAACGCATGAAATACCTTAGATCCGAGCTGGATCTTGCCGGAAATGACATCACATAGTAGTTCGTACAAACCACCATGATGACATCACCCTCAAGAACTCAGATCTGAGAGATTTCACGGTGAAAAATGTGATTTCAAGTGAGGATCACGTAGGGAAAGGAGTGTAGAACAAGAAAGTACAGAGATCTAGTCTAAAACGTACCGAAATCGCCAAGAAAATGAAGAAGAAAGGTGCTTGTGCGTCTGAGTCGAGCAGGGCTGTCACATCAGTGAAGGAC
Organism: Helianthus tuberosus; assembly: GCA_030545235.1. NCBI lineage: Eukaryota > Viridiplantae > Streptophyta > Magnoliopsida > Asterales > Asteraceae > Helianthus > Helianthus tuberosus. The sequence continues at coordinate 33,489,643 of CM060430.1, forward strand.
TGATGTGACAACTCCTATTTATAGTGTGGGAGAGAATAGAGGCGGTGTACATGGGTAGGGTGGTGGTCTGATCGGGTGGCCATCCGGTCGGGTGGTAATCCGATCGGATTGCCACTCTGGCCAATCCAATCTTTCCGCGTTCCCGTCTTTGATTCGTTTTGCGAGTTAGATTGAGCGTTGCGTATTATTTGAGTAATAGAATAACTAGATTACAACATTCACATCAAAAGTTTACAAGATTAATAGATTCCGTCAGTGACAAGGCTCTAGTCTCTAGTTCAACCAAGAATCAAGTTTCACGAGTCTAAAGAGTCAAGCACCAAAGTATATAAATTTAGGCATCCCAACGTAGATTTAGGCATTCCAACATAGACTTAGACATTCCATCATAGATTTAGGCATTTCAAATATAGAATTAGGCATTTCAGCATAGACATTCCCATATATAGACATTCCAAAGATATAGACATTCCACACGTAGATTTAGGCATTTCAAGTATAAAACATAGACTTCCACATAGATTAGGGGCTAAAATGACAATTAGACGAGCTTCAGGGACTAATCTTGACAAAATCCTAAAGTTTAGGGACGCTGGGCGTTACAACGTGAAATAGCGTGTCGGTGGAATAAGCGGCGAAGGGTGATCCAATCGGATGACCATACGGTCGGAGGGTCATTCGTTTTGGAAGGATGTGTTTGTGTATGAACTTTGAAGTTTTCGTTGTAGCATTTTAAAAATTGGGAAGTATCTCTATTTGTCCAGGCATCCGGTCGGATGGTCATCCGGACGGATGGCCGTTCGATAGGATGGTGATTCGTTTGAATGGAACTTACAAAGATTCCAGTCCCCTGGTGGGATAGTCATTCGATCGTATGGTCGTCCGACCGGATGACTATTCGTTTGGAACTGATATTCTTCAAAGTTTTGTAAAATGTTTTGAGGACTTGTAAAATCCGTTAAGCTTAGAAAGTTTTGCGATTGAACCGAGACGATATGACAACGCGTCGAACAACGGAAACCCCATCAGGTCCCACTTATCCGGTCGAACGGGAACCACCCCGTTTGATCCGAATCAGCTGTTCATGGCGGTGTTTTATGTTCAACCCGTGAATCGGTTATCTCTTCGATAGTAATCCGTTTTCTGTTTATGCTTAGATTTGGTAAAACTTGTATGAAAATCATGTAGAAATCTGTTAGATTCGGACCATTCTTGCTGGAATGAAGTCATTCTCTGAAGTTCATACAGACCCGTGATGACGTCATCATTGAACAACCCGAAATCATGTGATTTCATGGTTAAAAGTTGTGATTTGTGGGTGAAATCGACGAGAAAATGTGTGTAGATCAAGGAAGTACAAGGTTTGAGATGAAAACTTATAAGAATCGCGAGGAATCGAGAGAAAAATGGTCTGAGAGTGCGTGGGTCGGAGGAGAGCTGTCACATCATGAACAGTGATGTGACATGTGAGGTATTTATAGGTGGAAAGAAAAAGAGGCGGTATGGAGTGGTTCGGTCGGAGGGCCTTTCGATCGGATGGCCATCCGGTCGGATGTCCATCCGATCGGATGGTCATCCGGTCGGATGTCCATTCGATCGAATGGTCCTTCGATTGGAGGGCTTTTGCGAGTTGGTTTTCTGACTTTTATTTCGTGCGTTGCGTGTTGCGTTGCGTTTAAGCAAGTGTCGAATAAGCGATGCGATAGTTTTAAATAATAGTTACACAAATAACATAACTAACATACAACAACATAAATAACCTTGCATTTCCAGTTCGCGATGAGTTGCGTTGCGATAGCGTTTGCGAGTAACACCTTTAACATAACATTAGCACACACAAGTAAAGCACATAATTACACACACACGTAAAATAATATCCATAACTGCGATTCCAGTTGCGATGCGATAGCAATGAGATAACGTTAAGCAGATTAGCGTTTAACTGCGTTTATCGCATTGTTACTTCATGCATTACAAATCGTAAACAAATATAGCGTAACTAACATACATCGATTATCGGGGCCAAAGAGTACAAGTACTAATCAAGCAAGAAATGATAGATCTAATTAGCAATCTTTTCTTCCTTTGACTTTGACTTCAAAAAGTCGGGTTGTTACATGTTTTTCCATTAAACATAACATATCATTCAAAAAACAAATTTTCCCCGAAAATATACTTTTAAATAATTCAAAGGCATATTTTATACAAAAACGTATATTTATCCTTTTAAAGGCGTGTTCTTCCCCCAAAACAGTATATAAAACAGTAAAAGAGGGGTTCTTGTGACACTCACTAAAACACATTTATTCAATGGCATTTTTATAATAAAACATTTAATTATCCTTTTTAAAGATGTGTTATTCCCTCAAAACAATATATAAAACAGTAAAAGAGGGGTTCTTGTGACACTCACTAAAACACATTTATTCAAAGACATGTTTCATACTAAAACATTTAATTATCCTTTTTAAAGACGTGTTCTTCCCCCAAAACATTATATAAAACAGTAAAAGAGGGGTTATTGTGAGTCATTCAGACATCTGCTCGCGAAACAAACAGTCTGAACCATTAAGTGTTGAATCAGTAAGATGTCTAAACCATTAGGAGCCCCATTAATAGCTAAACAAACATCCCCTAACTACTAAAAACCTTTCGGACCCTTTGAAAATTTGGGTCTCGGACGACGGTACGGGTTGACCGGCCCAATAGCCGGCCTTGCCACCATCTCTGGTTTCGAGGAAAACCCGTCACCCAGTTGAGATCAAAGTCAAACTTGAGACTTGTGACCTTTAGCTCTGAATCTTCACTTAGTTGAATGGTTATAAAAATCCCAACTAGACGCTGATTAATCTTGATTACTTTCAATTAATCCCTAGTCCTCACCTCACCGCCGAGTAACGATTACTACAACACTCCTTACCTCATTCGCATTTAAACAAGACTTGATTTGAGTTTTCCAATTTTGACGTTTGCCACAAGAAGTTTCAAAGTACTAAAAAGTGTAACTATTAAAATCATGTCCCTATTTATATCGATAATTTGTAGGGGGCAGAAGATATTCTCTCTAAAATCATGTCTATTTCAGCGACATCAACAACCTTCAATCCACTCTCCTCACTCTACACCCTTGCCCCAATCACCACCAATCTCCCCCATTCTTCAGTAACTACTCCCCTGATATCTAACCCATTTCTGTTTTGTATGGACAGTTTTGATTCATATACTCAATGGGTTTTGCTGTTATTGCAGGTATCCACAACCCCTTTGCGCTATAATGGTGCTCGTCTTCTGGGTTTTGTTCCTCGTGCTGTTTCGTCACAAGACCAAGGTATGGTTAAATTAGGCGATTGTAATGTTGTTTATGTGGAGCTTGTTGATTGGTGGTTTAGTGGATATTGTTGTGTGTAAGTTTGTTTCTAGTGGTTTAGACTTGTAACATGTTGAATTTGAAGTGGATATAGTGTAGGCTTTTTTATGATTGTTAGGGTGTGGACATCTGTTGTAGATTGAAATGTTTTGATGCTACTTATAGAAAGTTCGATCGGATAATTCATAGAGAATAACAAAAACGAATATGCAAGTTCTGTTACGAAAACCAGTACCGAAATTAAACCAATGTTTCAACTGGCGATTGACGGTTAGCAGTTAGGCTTTTGTGAAGTTAGGAAGTTACATAAGTAAGAAAACTATTATCAACAGTAACTCAGTTATTGCTGATGTCCAAGTTACTAGTGACACTCGCATTAGTAGATAGGGGCTGTTTGTTTAGCTCCTAAAGGGGCTCTTAATGGTTTAGACTTCTTACTTACTGGTTCAACACTTAATGGTTCAGATTGTTTGTTTCGCGAGCAGATGTCTGAATGGTTCAGACATTTGCCTCCGAACGGTTAAGTATTATATTGCCTCTTAATGGTTCGCACTTAACCACTTACAACTAAGTTGCAACTGATATTACTTCCCACTGATGAACAAAGTTGTTGCTGGCTATCGTCACCACTGACTGTAAGTGGCAACTTACTGATAATCACGCGACCCGCCAGGGGCTCTGCCCTTTGGACCCTGCTTGGGTGCTGCCGAACGAGCATCTACACCACACCTCCTAACTTGAATCAATGTTTATTTAAATTTCTTATTTGGTCACTAGTAATCCAGCTATATAATTATGATCTTGAATTTTTCTCTTTATATTAGTAAAATGCAGTAATTAGTTGTTTGTACATGAAGCAAATGATATGAGATATTTGGGTTATTGGTTTAATTTACAGGTGTTTTCGATTCTGAATTACATTCTGTACTTCAGTTGGCTACAGGCTCTGAATTGTATGAGGTGGAAAGAATTCTTTTTGGCACAAGGTGTAATCTATTCACCCTTGTCTGTAAGGCAGATAGATTAGAAATTATTTGTGGATATATGTTTATGTTACGATCTGATTTACATTTAGTTATTACTTTTTTGATCGACATCTCCGTACACTAAAACCTCAATAAATGAATGCCTAAAAAGTATCTGTGTAGTGAGGTAGTTATATATCGACAATGATAACAATTTGGGACCAATGAAGTTTCTCATTTAGCGAATTTATTTATTTATCGAGGTTATACTGTATATCGTGCTAAAGGTTCCTAATATTGAAATTTAAATCCTGTTCAATCCAGTTACTTTAGTCCATTGTTGAAGTCCATAGCAAAACCTTCCAATATCGATTATGTGATGATCGAGGAAGACCCGGAAGAGAGAGAGGAGTTTATAAGCATTTTGGAAGCTAGATTCTTCTTCCTTGCAGCCGATGCTCGATCCTCACTGAGGTTAAAAATATGTCACTATTCATGTCTAGTTACTGACAACTCTAAAAGTAGGGAACACAATATAAATATACTTCAATCATGCATTTGGGGTGTTTGGATGTGTGTTTTAACTTTTAAGTTGGTTTTTGTGACTTGAAGAACCAGAATCAGATAATCTAATATGATTGCAAATTCAAATTGCAATAATTAGTTTGAAAACATATCCAAACGTCCCCATATCATGACTGCTAATAAAAAAATGTCCACCAAATACATCATTTGATTGGATTCATCAAATTTTATCAGGGGTTGGCGGCCAACTTACAGAAATGTTTTGCTTGGTGTTAGAAAAGAATTAAAAATACCCTGTTCAACAAAACTATCAACCGAAGATTTGGAAATAGAGATTTTCCTTCATTTGTTGCAGGAGTACTCAAGGTAAAATATATTAAAAGTATTTAGTTTCTTCATTGTTTTCAAGAGTAAGTTTCATACTTCAAAAGAGTTTAGGATTAGACATGACAATGTAGCACATTGGTGACATGATATGTACAAAGGGAACAAGAAGTCATCTTTTTTACTATGCTAGCAAATCATAGTTAAAGTTATTTTTAGTTTGTTATTGGAATGGTAAATTATAAATACAAGTTTTGTTTTGATATAAGGGGCTAATTGCTAAGTGTTGATTGATTGAAAGTACTAATCGCATTATGTGCAGAAAGACTGAATATTTGCCCCTTCTCTAGTTAGGAGTCCGCTTTGACCCTACTTGTAGTTATAAGACAGTAGAGCAATCCATTATCAATTTGTGTTTTTACATTCCTTGCTTTAAAAAGGCGCGCTGAAGGTGCGAAGTGCTTAGGAAAAAGCATATCAAAACTAGGGTATGCAGGAGGTTTATATGTAAAAACAACCTATGGGATGAAGAAACTATGAAAGGCTTGCTTGATAAATACAGATTAGGGTAAAAAAGGCACGTCTCATGTAGTTGTGGGTCAAAATTGGTCAAAACTAGGGTGTGTAGGAATATGAAAAAACAACCTATGGGACATAGACGCACGCCTCATGTACGTGATCCTCGTGCCTTTCGCCTTGGCTTTTGGTACCAAAACACCTTGGAGTGTCGCACACTTTTTTTAAACCAAGTTTCTTAAATATTGGAGCCCATTGTTGCATTAGTAAGCATAATTTCACATTTTAAAGGGGAATAAGATATGATCAGTTGATCACACATTTCAACTAAAACACTGGATGGGTTTATGTTCACCAAATTTTTAGCATACCAACTGCTTTAGTTTTACTATTACTGAAGTTATATTACAGTTTTAACTTTTAACCAAAGGACTATAAAAGTTAAGGAGAATAAGTGGTTTGGCTAAAATGTTGAAATGATGCTCTCATGCAATCCCAAATTGAAAAAGTTTGTATAGGGATATTTTAACGATGTATCGGGTGACTTAATGTTAAAAACATATCGGGTGACTTATGAAAATTGTTAAAAAAAACTAACCCATCCTTACAGAAAATTACCTGTTTTGGCTCGTTACCCAACCCATCCCATCCACACATGTTGCCACCTCTAGCTGGCATGTAATCATGACTTTGTTTAAAATTACCAATCTTTCATTCTTAGTAAATGTTTACAGCGAAGGTTCTGGAAGCTTGAAACGTGGGTCTGATAGTCTGGAAGTTGGATTAAGTCCGTGGAAGGTACAAGCATTTGCTGCTTTAGGACGTGGGGCACAAGAGTTCATTACAATGGTTCTAAAGGTTTTTCTTACTTCTCAACTGTGATTCTTTTCACTATTTTCTTTCTGTCACATTTTTCATTCACCGACTTTGTTTTTGGGTATCTGTAAAATGTTTTAAGTCATTGCTTTGAGGTTCAAATGTACTACTTTTATTTAAAAAAATTAGGTACAGTTTCAAACTCAAGGAATATTTCACAGGCCACTTTAAGAAAGAATACTATGAACTGTTTTGACCAGGCCCAAAATATATCATCAGCTTTAGATGATTGGTTTTGGATGCATATGTTCTTATAATTTATTTTGAGATGACTAATAGGAGGTAAGGCCGTAGGGGTGTTCAGGAGTCGAGCAATTAACAAGCCACTTACACATGCACAAACACATCCATGCATACACACATATCTGAGTTAAAAAATAAGTTCATTGCAAAAAATATTGAATGACTTAACAAGCATTGAGCCCGAATCATGGTAAAATATCTGAGCCGTTGCCCTAGCTCAAAGACTATCATAAAATTCAAGCTTGAACCGAGCTCTAGCCGAGCAATTTTCAAACGAGATGAGTCCAAATTACCTGGCTACTCGGCTGGGCTGGGCTCGTTAACACCCCTAGCTTAGTGAGGTAGAGCACCCTCGGGCCACCATGCGTGGCTCCAGCTTTTATTTCTTAATTTTGTGCATATTGAATCTTACATCACGTAGTATAAAATCTCTTTGACCAGAAAGAATGATCAGTTTGGATGTTTATTTGTTTTACCTTTGTGTTCTAGGGTGGAGGGATGTTCACAGTGGGAAGACTATACAATTTGGTAAGATATTACTCGTAAATAAATTTTCATTACGAGTTCCCATCTGAATAAAATGAGTAATCCTCTGTTGTGATAGATATCAAGTAAGTTATCGGGGAAGGTGTTCTTAGAAGCAGCCAACTATCAAATAAAGAAGGAAGTTCTCAAGGAGGTAAACATTTGACTCGATGGGAAGGTGTAATTTGTTTCTTCAACATGAAATTATTTGGGATAACTTCGTATATCCCCCTTAAAACTTGCATAATATCATATTTATCGAACAAAAAAAATCATAATATCAAATATACCCATTTTCAAATTTATGACATTTGTACCCTTGGGTTTTTGTTTGTTACAAAATTCTATAGTGCTTGATTTTTTTCTACTAACGTATGTATCATATTCTAATGTTGTATGTTTTCTTAAGGGTGGACGCCTGGCAGCTATTAACTTGGAGTCAAGAGCAGCCTTACTTGCAGCAAAACAAGTGAGTGAATACGATAAGTTATTTTTGTGTTGAATATATATTTAAATCGACACATTTTGCCCCTTCACATTTTCTAAAACACATCTCATATTGCTAGTATATGTCTATGATATTGTTATTACTGGTTTTCCCTTTGTCTTGGAAACTTTTGGTTTGGCGATGAGTGACTTTGTGTATTACCAACATCGATGTGGTAAAAAGTTAATAATATTAACCGATTTATATATAAGTTAGGTTATATTTTGTCTCGAACAGGTCAAATGGGTTAAGATTTAGCTAAAATGGAAACAGGTCGAACGAGATAAAAGTTAGATAATAATTGTAACAAAGGTTAGATAATTTGGCAATTCCATCCAGTGGTATCCAGTTATGCTCAAACTGAACTTTAAGGAAACCAGAAACATGAAAAAACATTAATTTATCTAACCATGATTCAATTCAAAATACAATAGGGAGTGCGGGATGCTCTGGTTGCTTGTTTATTATCTATACTGTGTGTCATTTGATATTAATTTCTTTTATATTATTTGTTTTCTTTAAATAGAGTTGGATGCACATACGGCAACTCTTCTTTATGATCATGATTTATCAAGCTACAAGAAATATTTACTCATAATCTTCTTTTGGTGATGCTAAACAGGGGCTAAAGGGCGCTGCATCTAGATATCTTGGCGTTCGGAGCATAATGGTGTTACTTGGTCCAATGTATGCACTTATCTCCATTACTAACGCATACTTCATTGTTATAGCTTCGAACTTGAACTATGAACACAAGCCTTAAATGGGCTAAGATAATTCAAGTTTTTTTTTTTTTTTTTGTGTGTCTCTCTGTGTGTGTGTGGGGGGGGGGGGTGGGGGGGGGGGGGGGGGGGGGGGGGGGGGGGGGGGATAGGTGGTATGTATGTGCAAACTCAAAACTTTTAGCAAAAAGAGGTTATAACATGGTGAACTACATGTGTACAGGCTATGGGGAACGTTTCTGGCGGACCTTGTTATTCAAATGCTTGGAACTGATTATGCAAGAATCTTGCGTGCAATTTATGCATTCGCACAGGTACCTAATCTTTTCTCACACACAATATTTTCTGTTCCAGATTACCAAGTTTAGAAGTAGTCATTTTGACCAGATTCCTCTAATTTGCGCGTTAAATTTACCATGAATAGACTGATCTTAGGATGAAATTTTAGGGGATCAAGTTTGGTGCTTTAGATTTGTGGGATTCTTTTACCTTGATCTTAAAAGGGGAAATGATTAATCATGCATCATGTGGTGGCGTTGATAGCCGAAAGACAAGGGAGTACATGCACTAATTGGCCGTTGTCTTAATTGCCGAGTGTTATGTGCCTTATGTCCAAGGTTTGATACAAAACTACCATCGAGCCGGGGGTCTCACTGGAAGCAGCCTCTCTATTCCTACGGGGTAGAGGTAAGGCTGTCTACATCTTACCCTCCTCAGACCCTACCTTAGCTTTGCTATTGGTGGGATTTACTGAGTATGATGATGATGATTAAAAGGGGAAATACAATAAATAACTATATACTTTAACTTCATTTCTTATTTGGTCACTTGATTTTGAAAACTGGTTTACTAAAGTCATTCTACCTTTTAAAATTGATTATTTAGTGCGAATGATTATATAACCGTCTCAGAAAGTTTAATGGTTTTTGTAAAGGTTTCAAAAGTTGGATGGTTTTTGTAATTAAAAAAAAAATAATAATCAAATGACGATATTAGAAACAGTATGGAAGTGCATTGTTACATTTTGCAATCTGTAGATGATGGCAAAAACCTGTCAAGACCGACAAGACCTAAATCAAAAGAGGCAAACCGACCTGTTCGAGATTTATACAGTTCAATATACAGTTTGGAACTTGGAACTGCCAAACTGGCCGCGTAAACCGGACTGACCATTTACCTTTATTATGTATTCTTTTCATATTTGGATTATGCAGCTAATCCTGTGTATAACATTAATTAACCATCTTTATCATTTTTAAAAAATTTATATAAACTAGATTTTGAACTAAAAAACAGTTAAAACCACCCAAAAAGCCAAACTGAACTGTTTTGGACGGTCCAGCTGACCAACCAACTCGGAGGTTTGGTTTGCTTTGAAACCGCAGTTAGCGGTGCAACCCAGAATTTTCCCATAAAAAATAGCCAAACCGACTGTGAACACCTCTGATTTGAATGTTACAGGCTTGTTAGACTACAGGCTATTATGAATACATAAATGTGGTTAATTATTCCAACCCTTTATGGGCTTAAAATGAATAATTAATTTAATTTAACACCAAAAAACGTTATTTCTCTTGAATTTATACACTGTTTTCATGTCTCAGATTAGAATCTCACGAACATACAGGCTACCGTCTGATAGCAAGCTGAGAATACTAACTTTGTTTAATGGTTGTTTTGTGTACATACATATATGTAGTTTGAGATGCAGACAGCTTACAGTCTTACACGCAAAAACATGTATCGACTATTTAGCTTATAATTTGTTGTTATCATGATCCAGAACCTACTTTAAAAAAAAAAATGTGAATTCAAAATCTTTTATGCAAGATCAATCAACACACCTTGAACAGGGCAGGGGTTTTGATGAAAGCTTCAATCTTGTTGTGGTTTTGAACTTCAACATTGGTAGAAAACTGTGTCATATGATGGTCTTTAGAAATAGAATACTAGTGGTGGTTAACATGTAAAGAAAATTCTTATATAAAATCGAGCAAATGGGAATTAGTTTTGACATTAAGAATCAAAACATCATCATATAAGATTGCACATGGTTAGTGGTGCGTACGATGGCATTGGTGGTTGTCATAGGAGGGCAGATTGCTGGAAAATGAAGGGAGTGCCTATGACATTGTCGCATGTGGTGTGTTTGTTGGAGCAAGGCTGGCTCAACCTATTTGGAGGCCCAAAGTGAACTCCAAAATTGAGGCCCTTTTATTGTCACTCTAATCCTAGTAAAGCAGGTGGCCGCATCAAGTCAAAATGAGTCAATTCAGAAAATGTTAATTTATAGCTAAATTTTGGACCATTTGAATGATTTTATCCTAATAAACATCAGCAACAAAGGTGAACAAACATTAATTCATGTTGCAAAAACACTTTTATGAGTTTGATCCATGAATCACTGTGACACATGGAATTTTGTAATGTCGTGGACAAAAAATGAACAAGAAACCCATTGAAATTCATATGTAATCTTCTCCTCAAATACACAATCAACCAAATTCGACCGGGTTAACTAATGTAATCGCCAAGAAAATTTTCGACCAAATCGACCTGCAGGAGGAGTATTTTACACTTTGGTTGTCGACAATAGCAAACCATTTCTTACTCTGCTCTAGTTATTGTTTAGCAATTGCAGACCAAAATTAAACAGCTTAAGTATATATATGAAACTTTCTTTTAACAAAAAAGGCGGAGGAGGATTGTCAAAGAAGATAATGATGTGTCGAGGAATGGATTGGGAGAGAAGGGATTGAGTTGTGTCGAATATAAACAGATGATGATAATATAACATTGTGATGATGAACATGGGCCCATCGTCTTGCGTCTGTATGGACTTGGAGCCAAGAACCAGTGCCACAATGGGTGGTCCGTGGTCTCCTGCTTGTGACTCGGTGTCCTTGCTTTAAAAAACATCCACATTGTGCATGGTTTAAGAGCTTTTGTGATGCAGCATCCTTTACTTCACAGACGTCATCGTGGCTCCAAATTGGCTGGGAAGGCCGAAGGATGACAACTTCCCATAGCAAATATGTGGTTGCCGGGGGTCACCAATATCATAGGAGAAGGCCATTTCGATGAAGGGAGTATTGATAGTCATAAACGTATGAACATTTCTAAGTAGTCTCGATCTCCAAACATTTTAGAGCGGCTCTTTTCTCTTCTCCACCTTCCTCAGCCGCACACCTTTCCTTGAGCGTTTAAGTACATTTCTAAGTAGTCTCGATCTCCAAACATTTTAGCCCTCACATTTTGGGATTGCCGATGAGAAAGGTAGGGAGAAAACTAAGGTCGTGTCTCAAAAGGAGTACAAAAACCAATAAGGAACAAGAAAGCAACGTCCACGAGTATGCAGTGTTGTCACTGTGATGGACCCGCAATTGTCCAAACAAACTGTGCTTGCAAGAAATCAGGACCTTAAATACGTTCAACCATAGACAAACAATAATGTAAGACGCTCTAGACCTCCGCAACCATTCTTCTACATATGTCCGTATACACGCGTGCACACACACAAAATCTTTTGAGTTGAATTTTAAATTCATATAAAGTACTTCTCTTACAATTCTTTTAAACCACATAACACACCAAACTTGTGTCACACATGAGACTAAACCATAACAAATTAAAGGTCTTAACAAGTTTTATGCAAAATATTATTTTATATAAAAAAGGAATTAGGATATGTATTACTTTACTATTAAAAACAATTTTCATGTTACGTTTTATTTTTTTACACTACAAAAAATAAAAAAAATAAAAAGAAAAAAACTGAACCCCTTCTATATCCGATGTTTAATGGTCAATCAACACATATAAAACTCAAAACACAACACACTCTAAATGTGATGTGCACCCGGAATGTCAATCCAATGCAACTCGATTTCAATTTCACCAGATTCAACGTTCCGCAATCTAAGAAGCATGTTTTGAACGATCTGACCATCTTTCCACATCACACAACTTTCTTCAGAGAGGCAGTTTGATCTTGACGGCTCAATCCGCTTTATAATAGTGCCATCTGGAACAGTTTCAGTATCTAGATGCATCTTAAGTGCCTCCAGAAATGGTTGGATGTCAAAATCTGCATCCCCCATTTCATCGTCCCTGGTAAACGTGTCATGATCGAACACCAACTGCAACATATATATATCAAGAAATGGTAAACGAGTCAGGTTGGGTCAAAAAGGTAATTTTTGACAGTTTAAACGAGTTGGGTTGGGTTGACATGGACTGAACTTTGTCCAAAAATTTCAGTTTCTTTAAAAACAAATTAGTGTGAATTATGACAAAAAAAATCATATAATTTAAATAATAATCTATTTTTCTAATAAGATAATTTAGGACGTTTTAAGTATCAACTTTGACTCGTTTCTTTCTAATCAATATTCTGACTTTGCCTGTTTGACCACTTATATAGATAAAACATAACTTCGATCGACCTATTTATAAGATTTATTATTATTTTTTTCTTAAAGAAGTGCTAGGTTTGTCAATATCATTTTGAACAAATGTTATGAGCAATTTAAGATGTAAACATTAATAAAAGGTTTTCATTTTCGAGTGTCGGATACTTACCAATTCAATTGGAAGATCGGGATCTTCGATGGAAAGAGTCAAGTCTTGATCCCACACCGGGTTGAGGTCTCCATAGATAATGTGAGTCTTCAGCCTCTACATCAAATAAACCAAAAAAAGTATAAAGATGGTAAAAAATAAAATAACAAACAAACATATATACATACAAGCAAGTTCTAATCACTTTCATTACCCAAGCCAAACAAATGCCAAAAATCATTACAAATCCTGTTTTTTTCTTTTTGAATGGCAAAGAAACGATTTATACACCTATGTCTAGTGAAATTCAAAACCACAAGTTCTGTCACCTATCACTAGGCCAAAGGCCTATAGGTATCGCAAGCTATTTTAAAAGGAAACTATTATGCTAAAAGCTAAAGACCGCCAATTAAAGGTCTAAATCATGCTTTAGGATATACAAAATTCTTGTAAGACCAAAACCAATTATGATAACAATAAGTGAATGTAACATACTAACATCCATCCCCACACACCAACCAATATTATCCACTTTATTCACAAAGAGCTCACGGATTTGTTTCTTTTCACCCGAGTGGAATCTTCCAAGAGGTGACCCATCCAGGGTTGCTCCACCCTTGGTCTTAATAAGCATGAGGTGCTTCAAGACGTTTAAGTCCCGATAGCCAAAGTGTCACGCTCAAGGCGTGAGGTGAGAGCTTCATGTATGTGAGACATTGCTCTATGTACAACCAAGTAAGCTTTATATATAACTAGAAGTCGCGTCTCTCTCATCCGTTTACATATCAATATTTTTTTATCAAGTAACCCATATATAACTCTCCATCCCTTTCGTTATTTTTCACATATGAGCATCCTACCCTAACTTTGACCAAATTTGCTCCACAAGTGCATGAGGCATCACCTCAACGCACGCTTCTTAACACCAAGGCTCCCCCAAAGCATGATAAGTTGCGGAGTTCTCCTCCCTTCCACAACTCACTCAATGCACCCAAAACACGTTAGTAGTAATTGAGACAAATAAAACGGATGCCCACGAATGGATTTTGGGCCCCACTCACATCTCCCCCCCCCCCCCCCCCCCCCCCAAACACATATATATATATATAATATTTCAACAATAGAATGATGCAGTGGAGTGAGTGACTCACAATGGCATGAATGCAACAATAGCATGGCAAATAGTTGAGCCCTAACAGGCAATTATTTTGAAAATATATAACAAATCTTTAAACAGTGGAGTGAGTGAGTCACAATGGCAGACACACATCACTACTCCAATTGTTGTGATCTAGGGCTGATTGACATTTGTTGATCATCAGATGAGATGAGATATGAAAATGAAAGTGAGGGATTACCTGTTCGCCCATTTTGAAAACGCAATAGGGATCGCTGGATCGAAAATCACGAATGACAAGATTTATGCCTCTTTTAACCTTAATTTTAAGAAGACCTAACAAATTGTCCAAAGTGTCCATTTTAAGACGACACCCCAAAACCTGTAATTCAAATCGATCTCTCCTAAAAACCAACCGCCCATACGATGATGATTACTATAACAAACAAAAGCAAGAAGAAATCAAAATATCTTTCTTTCTTTCTTTGTTAATCGAATGAGATGAAATGTAGGGTTTATATTTTCGGGAATTCGGGTATACTTTGATTAAATTGGGGATTGGGTGATATGCATTTTGGCTCCGATTTAATTTCAGAGACAAACTTGGGTTTAACTAACCTAACACCTAATTAGTTAAACAATTACATAAACTACCTTCAAGTTCACATTATTACAAATTAGACCCCTGGACTCTTATGTACATAACAACACTCTTCCCTTATGTAAGTATGTCATTAGCATACTCCCAAATGTCACATGTCCACTTCAAAAGGGGTGTTAAGTTCGTTGCTTGCCAGCAAACTGTTTCATATGGGTTTCAACCAGTGGTGGAGCTTGAACGAAAACTTGACAGGAGGCCACTTTTAAAATCCAAATCGTTGGGAGCCAGGCTCTTAAAAAAGTCCAATATTTTACACTACAAAAATATTTTTTTTGGTAAAATTTAACACTGTGAGCGAAAAATCGGCGGGGGGCAGGGTTTCAAGCGTGTGGTGATTTGGAGGCGGTGAATGCTCGAAGATGCTTACATGGAGCAACTGCGGAATCTGGACTTGGATGTTCAATTCTTATTCAATCTTTGATCTTGTCCCTGTACTCGAAATATGGAACCGTCGACGAAACTTATTTGTCGAATCATGGATGGCGATTATTGGTGTTTATGGTAAACCGGTTACACCTAAGTTTTCAAAAAACGAAAGTAAAACTAATTTAGTTTCCTAACAATATGCGAACCAAGCAACCCTTAGCGCCACTTTCAAAACTAAAGTTAAGAAGTCTTTTATTTGATTCCATGTGACTTTATTTTGGTCAACCCGTTACACCTAAAGTTTAAATATGAAAGTAAAAGCAAGATCTTTTTAGCCTAATAAGTATTAGCATACAAGATACCACATAATATTCGTCACTACTCTTTCCTCACCGCCATATAACAAATTAATTAACGTTCAACAAAAAGTAGGTACCATTTCGTTTCAAACATAAGCAGGTGACCCATCCAGGGTTGCTCCACCTTTGGTCTTAATAAGCATGAGGTTCTTCGAGACGTTTTAAGTCTACACAAGGCGTGAGGTGAGAGCTTCATGTACGTGAGGCGTTGCTCATTGTACAAGCAAATTAGCTTTATATATAGCTAGAAGTCGCGTCTCTCTCATCCGTTTTACATATCAATGTTTTATTTATCAAGTAAACCATATATTGTAAAAAATAGGTTCACTTTTTATTAAAAATATTAATAAAATAAATAATAACGAGACCTCGTTATTTGTGAGAAATTCTACTAGTACAATACCGGTTACATAAACTAAATAAACAAATGTAAAAATACAATTTAGTTATACCAATCTTGATTCAAGTCCACGTATTTGGAGAACTTCAACCGCATCTTCTTGTGCGATCCTTCTTGGCTGCAATAATGAACAAATTGATGTTGACGGTTGTGGCTGAAGCACGTGTTCAACACGCTTCCCTTAAAACAGATTCCGCGCCTCCTCTCAGACGGTTCTGTACAACAACCGGAGCAGTATGTGTACTGCCAGAGACGACACTCGCGCCCGAGATAGCGTCGGGTATCATAGTGTTCTAATTTATGTGGGAAAATAAATAAATATAAGTTGGTGATGGTGGAAGAATTACAGAGTACTCCTCTCTAAATTCTATAAAACTTCTCTCGTATATCTTTTTCATCTCATTTTTCTCGAATTTTTTTTTTCTCTCATCCATCAAAGAGTCATAAGTTCCTTTTATACTCAAAACTAAAACTTCATATTTAATTTCTATTGTTTAAAGATAATTATAACCATAAAAACCTTCATTATGAGTCTAGTAATTTATTATGGAGTAAATTACAAGTTTTGTCCTTTATGTTTACATCAAATTTCAGGCGTTGTCCTTTAGGCCAAAACTTGACAGGCGGTGTCCTTTACGTTTCAAAATCTTGCATGTTTTGTCCTTTAGGCCAAACCCAGTTATATTTTTTGGTTAAATCTGGTCATGTGCATTGCACATGAGGGCATTTTTGTCCTTTCATATTTCAAGGGGCTATTTTGTAAAAAAACTTTTATTCAGGGACTAAATTGTATAAAACTTAAAAATAAAAAATATATAAACTCCCTCTTTTCTCATTCAATTCAGATCTCAAACTTCTATCTCTTCTCACTCTCTTCTCTCTCTCTAACAACAGTGGTGGAGTGCTTGATGGTTGTTGTGGTTCTATTGCAGGTGGTGGTGGGTTAGGGGTAGTTGTGATGGCTGGTTAGGTGTGGTGGGTGAAGGGGTGGTTTTGTTGGTGGGTTAGGTGCGACGGTGGGTGAAGGGGTGGTTTGTGGTGGTGGGGTAGGTTCGGCGGTGGTGGTGATGTTATAGGCGATTGCAGGTGGTGGTGGCCGGAGACTCGATGCCGGAATTGTTTTTTAGGGTCTTTGATATTTTTGTTTTTGGGGATTTTTGGGGGTTTTTGATTTGGTATTTGGGTTTGTTGAGAATGATCAGGGGGTGAATGTGATGCAAGTAGCAGTGAATGTTTGGTGATGGTGGTGGCGCCCTGGTTAGTTACGGCAGAGGTGGCGCCGGAAATGTATAGGGGTGGTTGTGGTGTTGGGTTAGGTTAGGTACGACGGTGGGTGAAGGTGTGGTTGATGGTGGTGGCTCGGGTTAGCCTGCTTATTTCTGTTTGCAATTCAGGTTCGTGTTTGCTCTCTTTTCCGTTATATGATTTGGTTCTTCATCTTTTGATGATACTTAATAGTTCCGATTTGGTTCTTCATCTTTTGGGTGTCATGATTGTTATGTTGGGCGGTTTAAGGTGTGGTTGATGGTGGCGGTGGCGGTGGTGTTGGTGGTGGCGGCGGTGGAGGGTGGTGGTGATGGTGATGGTGATGGTGATGAAGGGTGGTGGTGATGGTGGTTAGTAATTTACTCTATATATATAGTTAAAATAATAATAATAATAATAATAATAATAATATTTTTTTAAATTATTTTGTTTTATTTTTAAATAATATTAAATAAATGGGGTAGAAAGACTAAAATGCCCTTGGGTGACCAGATTTAACCAAAAAATCTAACTGGGTTTGGCCTAAAGGACAAAATGTGCAAGATTTTGAAACGTAAAGGACACCGCCTGTCAAGTTTTGGCTTAAAGGACAGCGCCTGAAATTTGATGTAAACGTAAAGGACAAAACTTGTAATTTACTCTTTATTATGAGTCAAAAGGATTAATTTACATTCATGACATGTTAATGTCATATTAAATAAAATAATAAGACATAGAAAAACTTATATCATGACTCTTGAATAGAGATTAAAAGTCATAAAACGACCAATTTATGACAAAGATAAATTTATACTAGAGTCACCAAAGTTTAGAAATATTCACTTCAATCACCAACTTCGAGCATCGATATTCTATTCATCTTAGCTCCATTTTGGACATAGTTTGATTCATTATTATGATGCTCTCACAACACAGAACACAAACCCATGAATTATTATTTATACAACACATATATAAATATAATTATTGTCACACCCCGATATTTCCACGTATTACCGGTGGGTCCGGTGGGGAGTATCGTGACGTAGTTGATATCATCATAGTCAAACAACACAAATTATAAATGCACAGCGGAAGCAAAAGATAGATTCATTTCAACCGAATAAATTGTAATTTTAAGTATCACAAAATAGTTGAAACGGATCCACAGGCGGATCAAATAAAAAGGAAACATTGTTCAATAGTTTTATGTCATCCAAGCTTGCGAGACTTGTTGTGGATGCTAGGAGAAAGCCAGCCTATTTCGAGTAGTACCTGCACTTAACCTTTTTGGGAAAATACGTCAGTTTACACTGGTAAATGCAATCAACTGACTCATTTTAAAAAGGATTAAAAATTGATTTGAATGCACATGGCACAAAATATCTTTTATAACTTGGGATAATTATTTATGCATAAACTTGTAAAAGAATTACATGTTCGTTATACGTTCAGTAGCCCGGATTGACACCGGGTTAAAGATTAATAGACACACCACATGAGAAATAGTCCCGCGGCGGGTTATTCCCGAAACCGGCGGTTATACCTTATTATTTATATATGCACTAACGGGTGTACGCCTACACCCGTGTACTTAGGTCGTGGCTATTTCGTAAAATGATGCCAAGGATATCTGGGACATGGTCATTAACCCCCCCAAAGGTTTTAAGCAAACACAACAATTTAAACGGGTCATTTCAATGAATTAACCATCAAACGATTAAAGTTTCAATGCCCGACCAAGCGATATTTTATATACCGTACCCCAAGCCCGTATAGGGAAAATAAGTTAAAAGTATTTACCTTTGCAAGTAATAATCACAACAAGCAAGTGCACGTAGCTTTTACCGGGTCTCCTATTCTGGAACGAAGGTTTATAATAACCTATTAGAATCCTAACGGGTCTTTAATTAAGCCTAAACTTAGACCAGTTAGTTTTAAAGGAAAATACGGTTCGAACGCATGATTAAGCGAAGACCGGAATAGAATGTGATTTAGACCCGGCAAGTTTGAAGACTTGTATAATATGGGTAATCTAAACACATTCTGGATTTTGAGATAAAAATGATAAGGTTTGACCCGTTTCGGCTAATTTATGCAAACTCGTTACATAAACCGAACCGAACGCGCAAGAAGCGTAACGGGTAACCATAAGAGTCATATACAGGTTTCCTAAGTTAATATGCCTTAAATATGATGTGATATCAGTAGGATACCTTCCATTATGCCCAAAACGAGTTTAATCTCAAATTAAGCCCCGTTAGGGTATTTTGGTCATTTAAAAGATTATAAAAGAGATTAATTATAATTCTGAGATTCGGGTCTGAAATAATCAGTAAAACAACTTAATTTAATAGGTTATATCAGTTGGTGATAAGTCTCATATGACAAAATGGTTTTAAACCCATACTATGTGTTTAATATGCGTAAAAAGCCGTTTTAAGCGATTTCCGGGTCATAACTGGAAATCTGGTGTAACAACTGTGCTTGTAATCACTATGAACAGTTCCGTTATCAATAAAACAATGTTATTTGATCACAATGTTTGTTTTGTTATGTTTTACATTTTTCATGTTTTGACTTTTATCCAATTCCAAACTCTACATCACTTTCTGGAGAGTTATACGCAAACTAGTGCGTAAACGTACTCAGTTTAATGCGAGAAATACTCCGGAACATCAACATATACTCAACATACCTTAAATAACCTTTACATAACTTAGAAATAAGTTTTGAAGGCTTTGGTATGGCAAAAACAAGTTAATTCGCTTACAGGGACTAAATATGACAAACTGCGAAAGTATGTCAATTTGAACTGTAACGAACATTCCGGAACATAACCATAAGTTAAACACACCTTAAATATCCTTTACATAGCTTAGAAATAGGCTTTGAGGGGTTCGGTGTGCTAAAATAAACTTTTGGGTCATTCAGGGACTAAAAGTGTCAAAAAGTGCACAAGTTTGCATTTTCGCGCATAACTTACGTTCTGAATACATTCGGACATCCAAAAATTTATGTGAGCATGACTATATTATATTTTAGTGTTCGCCTTAAGAAAAATCCATTCGTCGCGTCATTTGGATCGTTTTTCGCGCTTGTGCGCATTCCGTCGTAATTAACCGAACATCGCGACCGTACGGCCAAACGGACCGACATCCGAGATATTTTTGAACATGTTTTAAGTTCCCTATACTTTAACTTCATTTTAGAGCTTTGAAATGGAGTTAACGGGCCTTAAACGTGTCAAAAATGACCTTATTGCACTGCAGGGACCAAAAGTGTAAATCTGCCAAAGATAACCCCTACGATGCGCAGGCCCTTTTTGGCTACGATGCGCAGGGGGTCTTCTGACCAGATGCAGAGTTTCTAAAACAGGCTGTTTGCACATGTTTGATCCACAACCACATGTTCTCCTTTGCCTAGTCAGATGATAAGGATGGAATTAAGCTTCCATAACCTTGCAACAAGTGTACGGCCTTGATCGTTTCCCCTTTTCCAAGAAACGATCTCAACGGTGGACCG
Organism: Helianthus tuberosus; assembly: GCA_030545235.1. NCBI lineage: Eukaryota > Viridiplantae > Streptophyta > Magnoliopsida > Asterales > Asteraceae > Helianthus > Helianthus tuberosus. The sequence goes on from CM060430.1 coordinate 33,510,426, forward strand.
AATACTATAAATACCCCACCCCCCCTTTGTTCAAAATCACTAGAAATTCATTTTTGAGAAACTCTAAGTTGAAACATTTGTTTCATACCTGAGATTTTCGAATTGAGTTTAGCATTCGGGGACCCTGGGTTAGTATTCTTTCGTTCTTTTCCTTATTTTTACTGCTTTTCGAGTCAGAAAGTCAAACTTTGTTTGACTTTCAGCGTTGACCAGTAATGGTCAATGCGAAGTTCGTTTGAACTTCGCAACGTGAGTGTAATCACGTTGGTCATAGTCCTTTGGGACTATGCCCACTGATTACCACGTTGTCTAGAGTCGTAGGGTAGGCGATCTAATAAATCGCCTATACCTTCGAACTCGACCCATTTGGTCGATCATTAGGATCCGACCAAATACATTAGGTGACCATAGTAGGTAGGGAATAACCTTCCGAGGTTATACCCTATGGTCACATCGTTTAAGTAGTTGTATGATAGGTAGTTTATATGCCTTAGGTAAATTACCAGAATACCCTTTTCATGTCTAATTGGTAATTAAGCATATGTAACCTAAATTTTTGTCACATAACTGATTATATAACATGTTTAGGCATATAACACTTGTCATAGGACTAGTTAGACGGTCCAAACGCGTTTCACGCGCACAATGCGTTAAAGTAGCATAAGCTACCTAAACGGATCGTAATGGGTCGATAAGACTTAGGTTAAGTTTCATTTAGCATGTAGGCTTTGTTAAACCATATCACATGAGTTCCTACACTCATTTGGTTTACAAACCCTAATGCTACCCAATCTTCCGATATAGGTCCGGTTTATTAACATAGTTACCTATATTAGGTGCCGTTTGATTCCGTGATCTATAGCATTACTCGGTGGTTATCTTTAGACAACTGAGCAATCTCAAGTGAGTACATAGACCCCTCTTTTACTGTTTTCCAAACTGTTTTGGGGTGGAACACATGTGCCTACTTGTTACTTTCATGCTTTCCTGTTTTCGCATCATATACCTGCTATGTTTGTTAGTACATTATAGTACATGATCTCATTGTGTTTTATGCTATGTATGTCCATTTAGTTCATACTTAGTACATCGTTTTACATTTACATTTTATGCTATGTATGTCCATTGCGTGCATACTTAGTACTTTGTTTTCATCACATGCTTACATTTTGGTATGACATTTGGTTTGTTTACATGGGACAATACATTCATTAACACCGATCATGCCGTTCGTTAGTAGGTAGTGGTACCATAGGAATTGACAACTCCCGTTCCGGACGTCCCAGGGAAAGGGGATGAAAGGAATGACCGAATTCGTTGTTATTAAGACAGATAGACCTTTAATTTGTTTAAAGGGTTTATCACCACAGTCGCCAGGCTTGGATGTATGCATTTTCACAATACCGCATAAATGTTCATATTAAATAGTTGCATGCATTTACACAAAACATAGCTTTGATTTAAACCAAGTTTTACTTCAATACTTTGTTTTCGTGCATATGGTTTAGTTGAGACATTTCACTTGCCATACATGACATTTTGACATAGACATTTGACATGGATATTTGACATAGACATTTGACAGGACATTTTGACATAGACATTTGACAGGACATTTTGACATAGACATTTGACATGGGTATTTGACATAGACATTTGACATGGATATTTGACATAGACATTTGACATGATTTACATCTTGACATAAACACTTTGACATATTTTTCAATACATTTGACAATTGGTTTGGTTTGATTAAGTGATTAAGTTAACGATGCGTGTGTAATATGATACAAGCATGGTGGATACGCCGCTGGTACTTCCTATATATAAGTGTTTGTATGGTATTACATGGCGTAACGTTATTTGAATCATTTCAGTTTGAGACATAGAACATTTTATACAAATAACATACTTTTCACAAGACATTGATTTACAAACACATCTTTTTACATGGTCATTTATTTAACCTAACATTTACTTATACCTATCATCGGATCTTATTGTTTTCAAAAGCTTTACAAGACAAAGCAAATTACAAGGTTCATGACTAAACATTTTCTCAAATACAAGTCATGAATCCTATTTTCACAAACCTATGTATCTCACAGGCATTTTTATGCTGACGTACCTATTTTCACATGTGTTTTCAGGTGCTTTTCCGTAGGATGTTGATCACAATACTAGGGCGGACCTGTGCCTTAGAGACATAAAATGGAGCTAGACTATGTTTAATTATGTTATAAACTCTGTATTTCCTGTTTGAAACAATGTAACATCCTTGTTTAATAAATAAATAAAACTTTGTATGCCATGGTTATGAAACAATTAATTCTGTCGCGATCACTCCCCGGCGTTTCCGCCGCGGTTCGTTGTTATACGCGGTCGGGGTGTGACAGAAGAGTTGGTATCAGAGCCAATGGTTATAGGGAATTAGGTTATTAGTAATGCTTTGACCTAGACTATAACTTTTCTAGGAACCTAACACAAGCTATCTTGTGTTTAGATCTTAAAACATGTACATCACCTATCCTTAGGTGATTAACAAAACAAGGAACCAAAATTTTTTTTTCCGAAACGATTTTTGAAAAACAATCATCTGTTTTTGAATAAATTTTTACAAGGTTTTGAACCCTCTATTGTAAGGTTTTGAACCCTCTGTTATATGGTTTTGAACCCTTTTTCAGTATTGGTTTTTGGCCTTGTGCCTTCAAATTTTCAAAATCCCGTCAAACGTTTTGGGTTTTAAATAATGTGAACATGTGCAAACTGGAAGGGTGAATGCCTGTATTCTGGGTTTTCTGTCTAGGCAAGCACTTCGTATACATCTCAACCAGACGCGAGACCAGTTGTGCTTACCTGGGAATTCTTGGAGTGAGTGTTCACTTATAGGCGAGCATGTCTTCATTATACATTATTTTTGACCCATTTACTTTGATAAGTCACTGTGTGTTGTTTGTTTGCTCTGTGATACGGACGAATGACCACCATCTTTGCTCTTGTTGATTTTGTTTCATCTCATTCTTTTCATCCAATCATCTCACTCGTTTTCTTTCATGTTTTCCTCTTTTAGAATGCCTCCTCGTCGCGATCCTCGAACTTTTACTATTGAAGAGATCGCAGCCCTGGTTTCTCAGCAAGTGGCTGCTGTACTACCCGGTGTTGTAACTCAAGTCCACGATATATTTAACAACAACGGAAATAACAACAATAACGCACACTGTAATTTCAAGAATTTCAATTCTGCAAAGCCGCTTAAGTTTTCTGGGTCGCAAGGAGCAACTGCGCTCCTACGGTGGTTTGAAAGTATTGAGAGCACATTCTTACATGTGCAGTGTCAGAATGCGCGTAGGGTTGAATTTGCTTCAAGCGTGTTTGAGAATCGAGCGCTTACCTGGTGGAATGGTATTAAGCGCGATAGGGGTGCCGAAGTGGCGTTGGCACAGACATGGGAAGAGCTTCGGGCTCTCATGATGAAGGAGTTTTGTCCCCGTCATGAAATTCGAGTTTTGGAACGAGAGTTTGATGACTTAAAGCAAGATGGGGCTGAACACCGTGCATACACGGATCGTTTTGAAGAACTCAGTCTATTGTGTCCCACCATGGTTACCCCTCCGGATAAAGCGATCGAGAGGTATATTGATGGGCTACCCGATTCTATTCTGGAGATTTTGACTGGTGTTAATCCTACTACCCTTCGCCAAGCTATCGAGTTGTCTGCTACCCTCACTGAGACTCTAGTCAGGAAGGGTAAACTCACCCGCAAGGGTGATAAAAAGAAGGAGACTAATTCTGAGAAAAACAAGAATAAGGGTAAGGGTAAGGAAGGTGAAGCATCAAAGAAATCAAGGAAGCGAAAGGGTGCCCAAAATTTTGCTGTCACTGCCCAAGCTAACCAGGCAGCTCCCAACCAACCCGCACAGCCTCCAGCAAAGAGACCCTATACAGGGATTGCACCTTTGTGCAATAGATGCAACAGTCACCACCAGCCGCAACTTCCTTGCCGTTTCTGTACTAACTGTGGGAAATCAGGCCATCTCGCCAATGTTTGTCGATCTGCTCAGAATCGCGCAGTTCAAAACCCGGCTCAACAAGTTGCACAGCCTCCTGCTCCGCAACAGGGTCAAGCTGCACGACCACAATACCCACCAGGTGCTTGTTACAATTGTGGGGATCTGACCCACTATAGGAATCGGTGCCCAAGACTGGCGAACCAGAACCAGAACCAGAACCAGAATCAGGCTCCGGCCCGAGGCCGAGTCTTTAACATGAATGCCCAAGAGGCGCAGGCGGATGAGAATGTGGTGAACGGTACGTTCCTTATTAATAATCAGCCTGCATCTGTTCTTTTCGATTCTGGTGCCGATAAGAGTTTCGTGTCTTTGTCTTTTGAGCCAATGCTTCGAGTGTCTAGAACGAAACTAGGCAAATCTTTGACAGTAGAAGTTGCTAGTGGTGAACCCATTATTCTTGATTCTGTTCTTCGCAACTGCCAGTTGAATCTTAACGACCATCTTTTTCCTATTGACCTCGCGCCTATGCAACTTGGAAGCTTCGACGTTATTGTGGGAATGGATTGGTTATCCAAGCATCACGCAGAGATAGTTTGTTCTAAGAAGATTGTTCGTGTGCCGCTTTCGACAGGCGAGATTCTGCAGGTTCAAGGTGAGAAGCCTACCGTTGGTCTCAAACTCATGTCTTGTTTTAAAGCTCGGAAATATCTGCGGAAGAACTATGTGGCTTTCTTAGCACATGTTACAGAAGACAAAGGCAAAGGTAAGTCTATTTCAGATATTCCTGTCGTTCGGGAGTATTCTGAAGTTTTCCCTGAAGATTTACCAGGTCTACCTCCAGCACGCCAAGTCGAGTTCCGTATTGATCTCGTACCTGGTGCCAACCCCATTGCCAGAGCTCCATATCGTCTTGCACCATCTGAGATGCAAGAGTTGTCTAAACAGCTCCAGGAGCTCTCTGACAAAGGTTTTATACGTCCTAGTTTTTCACCTTGGGGTGCTCCCGTTCTTTTTGTCAAGAAGAAGGATGGATCCTTTAGGATGTGTATCGATTATCGTGAGCTTAACAAGCTTACCATCAAGAATCGATATCCCCTACCTCGCATCGATGATCTCTTTGATCAGTTACAAGGCGCTTCTTATTTTTCGAAGATTGATCTGCGATCTGGATATCATCAACTTCGGGTGCAAGAAGAAGACATTCCGAAGACAGCATTCCGTACTCGGTATGGGCATTATGAATTCACAGTCATGCCATTCGGTTTGACTAATGCTCCGGCTGTTTTCATGGACTTAATGAATAGGGTCTGCAAACCTTATTTGGATCAATTCGTCATTGTTTTTATTGATGACATCTTGATTTACTCTAAGACGCGAGCTGATCACGAGCAACATCTTCGTCTTACTCTGGAACTCCTAAAGAAAGAGCAACTTTTTGCCAAATTCTCCAAGTGTGAATTCTGGCTTAAAGAGGTTCAATTCTTAGGACATATTATCAACGAACAAGGTATCCATGTAGATCCCTCCAAGATCAGTGCGATTAAGGATTGGGATACACCTACTACTCCTACTGAAGTTCGTTCTTTTCTTGGTCTAGCGGGTTATTACCGCCGCTTCATAGAAAACTTCTCGAAGATTGCAGTTTCTCTAACTGCTCTAACTCAGAAGAAAATGCCCTTTTATTGGGGAAACAAACAAGAGGAAGCTTTTCAACACTTGAAGCAGAAGCTTTGCGATGCGCCTGTTCTATCATTGCCTGAGGGTGATGATGATTTTGTTGTGTATTGTGATGCATCGAAATTGGGTCTTGGCTGTGTTCTTATGCAAAGGAACAAAGTCATAGCTTATGCATCGAGGCAGTTGAAGATACATGAGAAAAACTACACCACTCATGATCTTGAGTTGGGTGCAGTTGTCTTTGCTCTCAAGATCTGGAGACACTATTTGTACGGTACAAAATGTGTGGTTTTCACAGACCACAAAAGTCTTCAGCATATCTTCAACCAGAAAGAACTCAACATGAGACAGCGACGTTGGGTTGAGCTTTTAAACGACTACGACTGCGAAATTCGCTACCATCCTGGTAAGGCGAATGTCGTAGCTGATGCATTGAGTCGTAAGGAACGTACTAAGCTTCATTGTGTACGTGATCAATCTGTTATTCAAGCTCGATCTGATATTCAAGCACGCATTTCTCTAGCTCAACAATCTTGTGTTTCACAAGGATTGATGGATAAGGAATTTCCCTATCACATAACACCTGCTCTTGAACTGAAGGACAATGGATCATATTACTTCATGGACCGTTTGTGGGTCCCAAGCCAGGATGATCTTCGTACCTTGCTTATGGATGAAGCCCATAAGTCTCGTTATTCTATTCATCCGGGCTCAGATAAAATGTATAAGGATCTTCGTATTCACTATTGGTGGCCTGGTATGAAGAAAGACATTGCCTTATACGTATCCAAATGCCTTACTTGTCTTAAGGTTAAGGCTGAACATCAGCGTCCATCTGGTTTATTGGAACAACCAGAGATCCCAGTTTGGAAATGGGAAAACATTACTATGGATCTCGTTACCAAACTTCCACGCACAAAGAAAGGTCATGATGCCATCTGGGTAGTCGTTGATCGTCTTACAAAGTCAGCACATTTCTTGCCAATCCATGAGGATTTTCCTGCTGACAGACTTGCACAAATCTATGTGGATGAAATTGTAGCTCGACATGGTGTTCCGTTGAATATCATTTCTGACAGAGATGCTCGTTTCACTTCTCATTTTTGGAGAACCATGCAATCTGCTATGGGGACCCAACTTAATCTGAGCACAGCTTATCATCCGCAAACGGATGGTCAATCTGAGAGAACAATCCAGACTCTGGAGGATATGCTTAGAACTTGTGTGATCGATTTTGGTGGTAGCTGGGATTCACATCTTAAATTGATTGAATTCTCCTACAACAACAGTTATCACACTAGCATCAAAATGGCTCCTTTCGAGGCTCTCTATGGTCGAAAATGGCGTTCACCAGTCTGCTGGAATGAGATTGGCGAGGCTCAACTTACTGGACCTGCCCTCATTTTAGAGACAACTGACAAGGTCAAGAAAGTTCGTGATAACCTTCAGGCAGCTAGAAGCCGTCAGAAGATTTACGCGGATCCAAAACGCAAAGCCTTGGAATTTCAAGTCGGTGATCGAGTATTACTTAAGGTCTCACCTTGGAAAGGTGTGATCAGATTTGGAAAGAAAGGAAAACTTGCACCTAGATACGTTGGACCATTCAAGATCGTCGAAAGAATCGGAAAGGTAGCCTACAGACTTGAGTTACCTCCTGAACTTGGAAATGTTCATCCAACTTTTCACATATCAAATCTCAAGAAATGTACAGCTGAGGAGAACTACTCCATACCGCTTGACGAAATTCGTGTTGGCAAAACACTGAAATTTGTTGAGAAACCAGTAGAAATCATGGAACGAGAAGTCAAGTGGCTAAAACGCAAGCGCATTCCTTTGGTCAAAGTTCGCTGGGAAGCTAAACGTGGACCTGAGTTTACTTGGGAACGCGAAGATCAAATGAAGGCGAAATATCCACATCTTTTTCCACGAGTTTCCTCTAAATAAATTTCGGGACGAAATTTCCACAAGTAGGGGAGACTGTAACAACTGTGCTTGTAATCACTATGAACAGTTCCGTTATCAATAAAACAATGTTATTTGATCACAATGTTTGTTTTGTTATGTTTTACATTTTTCATGTTTTGACTTTTATCCAATTCCAAACTCTACATCACTTTCTGGAGAGTTATACGCAAACTAGTGCGTAAACGTACTCAGTTTAATGCGAGAAATACTCCGGAACATCAACATATACTCAACATACCTTAAATAACCTTTACATAACTTAGAAATAAGTTTTGAAGGCTTTGGTATGGCAAAAACAAGTTAATTCGCTTACAGGGACTAAATATGACAAACTGCGAAAGTATGTCAATTTGAACTGTAACGAACATTCCGGAACATAACCATAAGTTAAACACACCTTAAATATCCTTTACATAGCTTAGAAATAGGCTTTGAGGGGTTCGGTGTGCTAAAATAAACTTTTGGGTCATTCAGGGACTAAAAGTGTCAAAAAGTGCACAAGTTTGCATTTTCGCGCATAACTTACGTTCTGAATACATTCGGACATCCAAAAATTTATGTGAGCATGACTATATTATATTTTAGTGTTCGCCTTAAGAAAAATCCATTCGTCGCGCCATTTGGATCGTTTTTCGCGCTTGTGCGCATTCCGTCGTAATTAACCGAACATCGCGACCGTACGGCCAAACGGACCGACATCCGAGATATTTTTGAACATGTTTTAAGTTCCCTATACTTTAACTTCATTTTAGAGCTTTGAAATGGAGTTAACGGGCCTTAAACGTGTCAAAAATGACCTTATTGCACTGCAGGGACCAAAAGTGTAAATCTGCCAAAGATAACCCCTACGATGCGCAGGCCCTTTTTGGCTACGATGCGCAGGGGGTCTTCTGACCAGATGCAGAGTTTCTAAAACAGGCTGTTTGCACATGTTTGATCCACAACCACATGTTCTCCTTTGCCTAGTCAGATGATAAGGATGGAATTAAGCTTCCATAACCTTGCAACAAGTGTACGGCCTTGATCGTTTCCCCTTTTCCAAGAAACGATCTCAACGGTGGACCGAATACTATAAATACCCCACCCCCCCTTTGTTCAAAATCACTAGAAATTCATTTTTGAGAAACTCTAAGTTGAAACATTTGTTTCATACCTGAGATTTTCGAATTGAGTTTAGCATTCGGGGACCCTGGGTTAGTATTCTTTCGTTCTTTTCCTTATTTTTACTGCTTTTCGAGTCAGAAAGTCAAACTTTGTTTGACTTTCAGCGTTGACCAGTAATGGTCAATGCGAAGTTCGTTTGAACTTCGCAACGTGAGTGTAATCACGTTGGTCATAGTCCTTTGGGACTATGCCCACTGATTACCACGTTGTCTAGAGTCGTAGGGTAGGCGATCTAATAAATCGCCTATACCTTCGAACTCGACCCATTTGGTCGATCATTAGGATCCGACCAAATACATTAGGTGACCATAGTAGGTAGGGAATAACCTTCCGAGGTTATACCCTATGGTCACATCGTTTAAGTAGTTGTATGATAGGTAGTTTATATGCCTTAGGTAAATTACCAGAATACCCTTTTCATGTCTAATTGGTAATTAAGCATATGTAACCTAAATTTTTGTCACATAACTGATTATATAACATGTTTAGGCATATAACACTTGTCATAGGACTAGTTAGACGGTCCAAACGCGTTTCACGCGCACAATGCGTTAAAGTAGCATAAGCTACCTAAACGGATCGTAATGGGTCGATAAGACTTAGGTTAAGTTTCATTTAGCATGTAGGCTTTGTTAAACCATATCACATGAGTTCCTACACTCATTTGGTTTACAAACCCTAATGCTACCCAATCTTCCGATATAGGTCCGGTTTATTAACATAGTTACCTATATTAGGTGCCGTTTGATTCCGTGATCTATAGCATTACTCGGTGGTTATCTTTAGACAACTGAGCAATCTCAAGTGAGTACATAGACCCCTCTTTTACTGTTTTCCAAACTGTTTTGGGGTGGAACACATGTGCCTACTTGTTACTTTCATGCTTTCCTGTTTTCGCATCATATACCTGCTATGTTTGTTAGTACATTATAGTACATGATCTCATTGTGTTTTATGCTATGTATGTCCATTTAGTTCATACTTAGTACATCGTTTTACATTTACATTTTATGCTATGTATGTCCATTGCGTGCATACTTAGTACTTTGTTTTCATCACATGCTTACATTTTGGTATGACATTTGGTTTGTTTACATGGGACAATACATTCATTAACACCGATCATGCCGTTCGTTAGTAGGTAGTGGTACCATAGGAATTGACAACTCCCGTTCCGGACGTCCCAGGGAAAGGGGATGAAAGGAATGACCGAATTCGTTGTTATTAAGACAGATAGACCTTTAATTTGTTTAAAGGGTTTATCACCACAGTCGCCAGGCTTGGATGTATGCATTTTCACAATACCGCATAAATGTTCATATTAAATAGTTGCATGCATTTACACAAAACATAGCTTTGATTTAAACCAAGTTTTACTTCAATACTTTGTTTTCGTGCATATGGTTTAGTTGAGACATTTCACTTGCCATACATGACATTTTGACATAGACATTTGACATGGATATTTGACATAGACATTTGACAGGACATTTTGACATAGACATTTGACAAGACATTTTGACATAGACATTTGACATGGGTATTTGACATAGACATTTGACATGGATATTTGACATAGACATTTGACATGATTTACATCTTGACATAAACACTTTGACATATTTTTCAATACATTTGACAATTGGTTTGGTTTGATTAAGTGATTAAGTTAACGATGCGTGTGTAATATGATACAAGCATGGTGGATACGCCGCTGGTACTTCCTATATATAAGTGTTTGTATGGTATTACATGGCGTAACGTTATTTGAATCATTTCAGTTTGAGACATAGAACATTTTATACAAATAACATACTTTTCACAAGACATTGATTTACAAACACATCTTTTTACATGGTCATTTATTTAACCTAACATTTACTTATACCTATCATCGGATCTTATTGTTTTCAAAAGCTTTACAAGACAAAGCAAATTACAAGGTTCATGACTAAACATTTTCTCAAATACAAGTCATGAATCCTATTTTCACAAACCTATGTATCTCACAGGCATTTTTATGCTGACGTACCTATTTTCACATGTGTTTTCAGGTGCTTTTCCGTAGGATGTTGATCACAATACTAGGGCGGACCTGTGCCTTAGAGACATAAAATGGAGCTAGACTATGTTTAATTATGTTATAAACTCTGTATTTCCTGTTTGAAACAATGTAACATCCTTGTTTAATAAATAAATAAAACTTTGTATGCCATGGTTATGAAACAATTAATTCTGTCGCGATCACTCCCCGGCGTTTCCGCCGCGGTTCGTTGTTATACGCGGTCGGGGTGTGACATCTGGGTTTCGGACCAGTTTATAACGTTTATCATATAAAATCAGTAGCCAAAGGTTTGATGTCTAATTGTTATGTAAAACTCATTTTATAAGTAAAAAGGGTATAATCGGTAATTTCCGAATCAAGGCAATAACCTTAGGTTATGATCAGTTTAAAAATAAATAAAAAATCTTCAAAAATCCCAAAATATTATATTACATCAGTGGGTAAAAGGTTTGGTGTTAAAAATTGGGTTTAGATAGGCCTTACGCTAATTATGCCGTTTAATTAACAAAAAGCTTTCTAATTACGCTATTGAGCATAACTCCTAATCTAGACCTCCAACTGATGTGAAATTTTAGGGACATGTTTATAAATCAGTAACAAAGATTATTGTCCTCTCACATTTCCAAAATTCTCGTTTTAAGGTCAAATGGGCATGTTGGTCAACATTAAGCAATTAACGGAAACGTGTAAATGAATCGGACAATCAACGAGCCAATCACAGAGGGTTATACCATCATGTAACCTGGTCCTAAGGAAGCTCTAAGGCATTTCTAAACCCATCTAAACTTTCTCATAACTTTCTCATACGATAACGAAACTTGGTGAAATTTTTATCATGCATTCTAGTGAGCATAATTAATTGTTACAAACCTTCGGGTTTGCTAAAAGGTCACTCAGAGGTATTCCTTAAACATGTTGACACATTTAACCCCTGTAGTTTGTAATCTCTCACTTTCTTTCATAACTAGTTTCGTATGATCCATGATTCATTCTTTTAAGGGTATAAACATCATGTAGGGTTATTGTAAAATATATTTATCCATTGTTAACATTTTGAACCCTTATATTCACATACTTTCCTTGTTTGTCAACTTTAGTCCTTCTAGAGTATTCTTTCGCACGTTCAAAGCTTATGACACGTGTCAATACATTATCGGACATGAATTTACGAGGTGTTACATCCTTACCCCCTTAAAAGAAATCTCAACCTCGAGATTTACTGAAACAAATGAGGGTACTTTTCTTTCATTGTGGACTCTACCTCCCACGTGCACTCGGGACCTCTACGGGCATCCCACTTTACTTTCACGATCGGTACATGCTTCCTTCGAAGCTTCTTAACCCGTCGATCCTCAATCGACAAAGGTTTTTCAACAAACTTTAAGCTCTCATCAATGTGCACATCTGTATGTGGTATGACTAGTGATTCATCAGCCAGACATTTCTTCAGATTGCAGATGTGGAATACGTTATGAATACCACTGAGCTCTTCAGGTAAGTTTAACTTATAAGCAACTGATCCGACACATTCGATGATCTCGAATGGTCCTATGTATCTCGGGCTTAACTTGCCTTTCTTACCAAATCGCATTACCCCTTTCCAGGGTGATACTTTAAGTAGTACCTTGTCACCTACCTCGAACTTCAAAGGTTTACGCCTTAAATCTGCGTAGCTTTTCTGCCTATCCCTGGCAGCTTTGAGACGATCGCGTATTTGCACAATCTTATCTGTCATCTCCAGGACTATTTCAGGTCCTGTCAGTTGGACATCTCCAACTTCTGCCCAACATACGGGCGTTCTGCACTTCCTACCATACAAGGCCTCGAAAGGCGCAGCCTTAATGCTGGTATGATAGCTATTGTTATAGGAGAACTCGACTAATGGCAGGTGGTTATCCCAACTACCACCTAAGTCAATCACACATGCTCGAAATATGTCTTCCAAAGTTTGGATTGTACGCTCACTTTGCCCGTCCGTCTGAGGGTGGTAAGTCGTACTGAAATTTAAGTGCGTGCCCAAAGATTGTTGGAAACTTTTCCAAAAATGTGACGTGTATCTAGTATCTCTGTCAGAGATAATAGACACTGGTACGCCATGCAGAGATACAATCTTATCTACGTACAATTGGGCTAACATGTCGGAGCTATAGGTCTCCTTAATGGGTAGGAAATGTGCTGACTTAGTCAGTCTATCTACTATCACCCATATGGTATCATTTCCTTTCTTTGTCTTTGTCACACCCCCAAAATCCACCTGCGGAATACCACCGCTTGGAAGCGTGACTGACCAGGATCCAGCCACCAATCATATTGAACAAGCATGTAAGTGATTATAAAACTCCAACCAATACAATTGGTGTCCAAACAAAACATAGTTTAAGTTGCAAGCGGAAGCATAACGTTTAAAACCAAAACATAAGTTTAATTGTATCAAAGTTTAACATGGCACACAGCTGTCCATGTCCCACAACGACTCTTTTCCCTGCAAGCTCCAGCTAAGTACCTATTGACCTGCAAAGCATGTAGTAACGAGTCAACAATAATGTTGAGTGAGTTCACAGTTGGGTGTTTGTTTTAAGTTGTTCTGAAAACAGTTTCCTTTATCTGGCATCATGCCGTGGGGGTTACCCCATAGTTGAAAACGTGATTTGTTTAACCCAATTACTCTGGCTATCCAGCCGTGGGGGCTACCCCATGTTTGATTATCTGGCTCTACGGCCATGGGGGCTACCCCATGTTTGTTACTAGACTCGTTACCATATCGACTGCTGACTGTAGTCATGTTTATGTGCCCTGAACTGTCAATGTCTATCATCATTGACGTGCCCAGATCCATTAGTTCACGCCCGTCCTCTGCGGCACGGTGTGAGGTTTGTCAAACCTAAATAGCGCTATCTAACTAATGACCCGCTCGCCATTGGCCCGGCGATTAAGTCGATATAAAAAGGAGGGACTTCGTGATAGAGTTTTGGTCTAGTGAAAGTTATCTGTCCAAGAGGACGAGGAATTATATTCCTGAACCATCACTGTCCTACCCAATAAAGGACGAGGAATCCATATTCCTTAACCCCATTCCCAACCCCTGGGAATCCCATGCTTTGTAGAGAGTGTGAACTCACCTTAGGTTAGCTCGGCAGATAAATGAAAGGTCAAATCGAGCTAATTGCGGTCAACCACGTCCTAGTATGGTTACCACGCAAGTCAGATACAAACCAAGTAATGCACATACATTTTCTGCACGTATACTAGCACGTTGCAAACAAGTGTTATTCATGGCAGTCCAATCAACAGTGTACAACATACACATTCCATAGTAACGCATAAGGTCCATACATTCGGCCCAAATACTTAGGCCTGTATCCGTGCAAGTCCATACAGAGCATAAAATCAAGTGGTCTCGAGTCGAGACCAGAGATCTCGAGTCGAGACGGTGCTGTCTCGGTTTAGCCTTCATCACTCAAGACTTGGTGGTCTCGAGTCAGGTCTCGAGTCGCAACAAAACCCGTAACCTGGTCTCGAGTCGTGTTGTTTGTGTGCTGGTAATGTGTGGTCTCGAGTCGAGACAAGGGGTTCTCGACTCGTAACCTGTGTCGCAAACGCGGTCTCGAGTTGTCACATATATGGTCTCGAGTCGCAACCGGAGGTCTCGACTCGCACCCTGCTGTTTCTAGAACATTTGCCCAGAATTGTACTAACCAATAGGATTACCATTTCATGATCTTGTGTACTATCCAACCAAAATGTATCAACATGTTTTCTTGTCTAAAACCTTAATCAATTGGATCAAACACCAAAATTTCAAATATTTTTCATGATCTTCAAGTAGTTCATCTTTTAGGTTTTCATATTAATTCAAACATGTTCATCCTATGGACCCGAATCATAACACATAATTTAGATATCAAAAATCATCTTGCGGATCATTATCAATCAAAACATTAGTTCTATAACATCTATCATAAAATCGGATGATCATAAATAATCCTAAACTATCATTCTTTTGTCATTCAAGACATCTTATTTACATGTTATTCTACCAAAGTCATGTTCATCTAAGATATTGGAACCAAGCATGTATCATTTAACAAACAAGGACTCATTAAGTCAAACAAACACTTTTGTTATAATAAAACAATAGCCACAATGCATATCATCACATAATCAACACTTTAATCATGCATCTACATATGTTTGCAAAGAAACCACTAACCGGTTCAAGTATGGGTATGAGGGTGTGAAGTAGTAACGAATGAAGCTTCCAAATGAGTGTGCACAAGCTGGTCCGAGAGCCCCTTGTGGTCGCCGGTTTGAGTCCGAGTGGTGGGAGAGAATGTGATGCTTGATTGCGAGGGTTTTAGTGAGAGAGAGAATGTAGGAGGGGAAATGTGGATGATGGCATGGTTTTATATCAAATGGTGCCTCTAATGGGCTTCCGGGTAGACTAAAGGGGGTGCATGGCCCAACCGGCCCAACTGTTACTGTTTACTCGAGACCGAGTGGTCTCGAGTCGGGTCCTTGTGTCTCGGGTCACATAAATACACGCATACATATAAGCACAATACATATTCACATAATATTCACTTATATCATTAATTAAACCAACATGTCAACTAGTCATATAACGTTCAAGCATGTTACATCGAGATGTAATGACGGGTTCTAAATTACGAGTTGTCACAGTCTTTGGCAACTTGGTGATGAAATCCATTGTCACCATTTCCCACTTCCACGTGGGAAGTTCAGGTTGTTGTAGCAAACCTGACGGCTTTTGATGTTCAGCTTTGACTTGCGCACACGTCAAACATTTAGCTACATAGGTAGCTATAGACTTCTTCAAGCCTATCCACCAAAAAATTGCTTTCAGATCCTGGTACATCTTGTCAGCTCCAGGATGAGCGGAATATTTAGAACTGTGGGCTTCCTGGAGGATAACATCTTGAAGTCCTCCATAAACTGGAACCCATATTCGTCCATTCAACCTCAGAATTCCGTCCTTGCCATAGGATAACTGTTCTTCAGTTACTCCTAGCTTTTCATCAGGATAGTTGGCTTCCAGCACAGCTTCCTTCTGCGCAGCTAACAACCTTTCATTCAAACTATTCTTTATCTCAATGCTCTTGGCATTGATTCTTAAAGGCTTCACTCTTTCCTTTCGACTTAAGGCATCGGCGACTACATTCGCCTTGCCAGGATGGTATCTTATCTCACAATCATAATCATTCAAAGTTTCCATCCAACATCGTTGCCTCATGTTCAAATCCTTTTGGTTAAACGGGTGCTGGAGGCTCTTGTGATCAGAATAGATCACACACTTGATACCATATAAATAGTGCCTCCATAGCTTCAGTGCAAATACAACGGCACCGAACTCCAAGTCATGGGTGGTGTAATTCTTTTCATGCACCTTTAACTGACGTGAAGCATAGGCAATAACTTTGCCTTTCTGCATAAGCACACATCCCATCCCGGTGTGTGATGCATCACAATATACCACAAACTCTTCTATTCCATCAGGCAATGTCAACACAGGTGCATTGCTTAGCTTCTGCTTAAGGATATCAAAGGATTCTTATTGCTTCGGTCCCCAGTCGAACTTAATAATCTTCCTAGTCAAAGAAGTTAGGGGTGCTGCAATCCTTGAAAAATTTTCAATAAAACGCCTGTAATATCCTGCCAATCCCAAAAAGCTGCGAATCTCTGTGGGCGTCTTCGGATCTTGCCAATTCATGACAGCTTCAACCTTAGCGGGATCTACCTGGATTCCGTGTTCACTAACCACATGTCCAAGAAATTGGACTTCACGAAGCCAAAATTCACACTTAGAGAATTTGGCGTAGAGCTTTTCTCGATGAAGCAGTTTCAGAATGCAATGGAGGTGCTTCTCGTGGTCAGCTTGATTCTTCGAGTAAATAAGAATATCATCGATGAAGACGATGACAAATTTATCCAAGTAAGACTTGCAGACGCGGTTCATGAGGTCCATGAATGCGGCTGGTGCATTAGTGAGTCCAAAAGGCATCACTAAGAACTCGTAATGACCATAACGAGTCCTAAATGCAGTCTTATGTACATCTTCATCCTTGACCTTCAGTTGATGATATCCTGACCTTAAGTCAATCTTGGAAAAGTAACTCGCTCCTTGAAGTTGATCGAACAAGTCGTCGATCCTGGGCAATGGATACCGATTCTTGATAGTAACTTTGTTAAGTTCCCGATAATCGATGCACAGTCGCATCGACCCATCCTTTTTCTTCACAAACAGGATTGGTGCTCCCCAAGGAGATGAGCTAGGTCTAATAAATCCCTTTGCCAACAAATCATCCAGTTGAGTTCTTAACTCTTTCATCTCTGTTGGCGCCAATCTGTAAGGCGCTCTTGCAACAGGTGCTGCGCCAGGAATAATGTCAATCCTGAACTCCACTTGCCTATCTGGGGGTAAACCAGGTAGTTCTTCAGGGAATACTTCTGGATATCCAGAGATAATGGGTATGTCTTCGATCTTAGGCTTTGGTTCATCAATAGTTGCTTGCGCCATGTAGATAACACAACCCTTCGTCAAACACCTTGATGCCTTGAGCATGGACACTTGCTCAGGCATTCCGTACTTAGTATCTCCTTGGATTGTCAAAGGGTCACCATAAGGAGCTCTGACAACCACTTGCTTCTTAGCACAAACGATCTGGGCTTGGTTGCGAGATAACCAATCCATGCCTATTACTATATCGAAACCGGCTAATTTCAAAGGAAGTAAAGACAATGGAAAAGAATGGTTCCTAATGGATATGAAACATCCATCTAACACGGTTGAGGCGGTTTCTAAGGTACCATCAGCTAATTCCACCTCATATTTCACACTTAAGGTTTTAACATGTAAATTCAGGAACTTACCAAACTTATTATCTACAAATGATTTATCAGCTCCTGAATCGAATAGCACTCTTGCATAAACATCATTTATGAGGAAGGTACCTGTGATCACATTGTCGTCCTGAATAGCTTCCTTTGCATCCATCTGGAAGACCCTTGCATTGGTCCTTTTCCCATCCTCAGTCTTCTTTGCAAGTTTTGGGCAGTTGGACTTGATATGCCCTTTTTCATTGCAGCTATAGCACGTAGCTTCCTTGATTTTCTTGCAGTATAGGGTCTTGTGCTCAGAAGACTTGCAAATCCCACATGCCCTTGGCTGTGACTGGGATTTCGACTCATATCCGCACTTCCCGAAGTGCTGTTTCTTGCAGATCTTACATTTGGGTTTATCACCCGACTGATGACCATCTTTCTTAGATCCAGAACCCTTTTTGTGGTCATTGGTTCCCCTATGTCTCTTATCCGATCGCCGTGAGTTATCATCCTCACGCTTCCTTTTCTCAGCATCAGTGTTTCTCAACGATCTCTGCCTGACCGCGTCCAGAGTAAGAGATAATGCTATATCAGCTGCAGACCAGAAGGTAGCTGGTCTAGAGGCTTTCACACTGGCCTTAACTTCTGGGGCTAAACCCCCGATGAATCGAGCTATCCTCTTGGGTTCCGGTGTCACAAGGTATGGAACCAACTTAGACAGGGTATTGAAACTTGTAAGGTAGGCTTGACAATCCAGGTTTTTCATAACCAGGGACAAGAAATCAGCTTCAATCTTCTCAACCTCATGCTGAGGGCAGTAGTTCTCCTTGATCAATGACACAAACTGTTCCCAAGTCATATTGTACAATGGGATTTTCCCTGTAGCTTGGATCAAAGACCTCCACCAAGCTAATGCCTCCCCCTTGAATGACTGAGACACGAACTTTACCACATCCTTATCAGCGCACCCGCTGATATCAACCACGGTGTCCATCTCATCCAACCATGTCATGCAGTCTATAACTCCTTTTTCCCCAGTGAAATCCCTGGGTTTGCATGAAACAAAATACTTATAGGAGCAACCCTTATCACGGGGTCCTTGATTCAGTACGATCCTTTGAGATGGAACACTTCTTTGGTTTGATGAGTGATGGGAATTACTGTTGTGAGCAGTGTGAGTTTTAGAGGGTGGTTTAGAGTGCGGTGCAAATTGGGTCCTTACATGGGTACCACTGGATTCATGTAACTGTCTATCCAAAGCTCGAGTAATGGCATTGTCTATTATTGCCTGCAGTTCTGCACCCGCTACGTTAATTCGGGTATTATCATGATTCTCCCTTGGGTGACTGTTGATTTCATCCGAGTCAGCCATGTAGTTTGAACTGTTACATAAGATATTGACAATAATTTATTTGGGAGTTTATTATGGAATTGTCTTTTATGGAAATTCATTAACCATGGTAAACATAGACCATATTTGGTTAACTTGTTAATCATATTTATTTAGGATTTTTATTATAATGTATCCTAATTATAAAACAATAACAGTATTTTTAGTGGCACAAAAGGCCTAGTCACAGGGACATTCTAAATCATAAGCCATGATTTCAGAAAATCAAAGCATTAAGGTTTGAACATAGTTCATTACCTTTCTCTGACAGGGAGTCGTAGACTACTACTGTATTTTGTCTTATATGACAATGAGTATGGCCCGTAGGCACTACATTACCTATGGATGTTTAATATGTGATCATCTTAATTGATGATTTAAACCCATGATTTATAGGTCATCAGGTTAGGATAGGAATCTTTTGAAGAATCCTATAATAAGAATGACGTGGGTGATTTTAACGAATCACGTCTGCCAGGAGCGTTAACATGTTTTTAGATGTTAACAAGGATTTGAATCTTTTTAAACAGGTCTTACCATCTAGGCCAAGTCTTATAATGACATGCAGGCTAGGTTATACCTTTAAGATTCTTATTTAATATTTAATAGGCAGATTATTTTAAGAGGAACGATTTTTGATTTATTCATTTCATGTATAATATACTTATGCATATAATGACAAAATGAAATTTTTAAACTTAACATTCCATTAAACATTAAAAGGAGTACACATTGCCCTAAACGAGACTTTTAACAGAAATAACTTGCCCACGCAGGGGCTAAACTGATAATACAAGTCCTCGCAGGGACTGATTACTAAGATAGATGTCCACGCAGGGACTAAAAGACAAGTCCACGCAGGGACTAAATACATAGATAAATGTCCATGCAGGGACTAAAGACAAGTCCACGCAGGGACTAAATACATAGATAAATGTCCACGCAGGGACTTGATTGAAATAAGGAAATACAACAATACATATAGGGATTCAATGATCCCTCTTTTTCTTTCCTTTTAACAAGCTTGCTAGGCCCTTGAGGAATCCCCGGTTGTTCCTACGCTCTTCCTGAAAGTCTCGTTCCACCCTGCTTAGCCTTTGGAGGATTTCCTCCTGCTCCAGTGGGGAAAACCGTGGCGGTTGCGGCTGGTGCTGAAACAGGGGTCGAGTAGGTACTTAATACCCATGAGTTGGGTATCCCACTCCCCAAGGGGCTCCATATGGTCCTTCAGGATGAAGGGCGTTGTAGTTTGCTGCCACAAGGTATGGGTCGGCTTCCGCATAGTTGTAGTTAGTGTGAGCCGGCTGCTCAAACGGATTGTACGCCATTGAACCAGCGTATGTAGGAATCGGGTTACCAAAACCCAATGGTGGCGGCGTAATAGGTGCAGAATTCACCTTTGAAACTGGGTTTGAAGGCCCACCCATCTGTGGGTCTTCATGCAGTGGCGGATAGTGACTGCCACTTGAGTGATGGGGGGTGCTAAAGTGAAAACCCCCTTCTCGCACGGATATTCGTACGCCTGTTCTTCTACGCCTTGGTGGTTCTGGAGGTGCTTGATGAACTGGCGGCGGTGGTGGCGGTGGTGTGACTGTCACGAAACGCGAATCCTCGGAGTGATCCTGCTGCTGCTGCTACTGCTGGTGAGGCGATGAATGGTGAGAGGGTGTAAAATACCATTCATACTGGTTGAACCTTGCTTGGTAGCTGTCAGGACCATGGTAGGGTGATCCATGGAAGGATGACCCATCAGAGATCTCGATGGGGTGAGTAGGTGTCCCAGAAGGTGGTTCAACTGGATCCGTGTCTTCATCTATATCCATTGCATGGTCTCCTGAGAAATGGTCTTCAGGTCCGAGTGGGTTAAAACACACTGGTTCTTCAATATAGTTTGCTGGGTTGAACCGGCCCTGAAAGACAGGAGTGGGGTCGCCAAAGGAATGGTGCGAAAGGGATCACTGCAACGGTAAGAAGGAGTGGCGTGAGTCATCGGGCTCGTTCTCTGATTGCGGCCCAAAGGAGTGACGATAAGGAGGCGTTGAGCTAATCGAGGCAGATCACCTAGCGGGCTCCAAGTAGGTCCTCCAGTTCCCTTAAGGATCGGCACTCATGGTAGCAGAAGGAGTTCGCCGATGTGAAGGCCCGGCTTCATGATCGTTGGGGGCGTTGATTGGCCCCTTACCTCGTCCTCCTATTCGGAACCTCGGTGGCATATTTCCTGTCAAAAAAAATGAAAGGTACAACAAAGAAATATAAAGGACAAAGTTAAAATAAAACAAATTTGGATTAGTCCTAAGTTCTTTGTCTAGACTCGAAAATTTAGGAATGTGCAATTGTGTAACAGAGATTAAACACAAAAGCTAGTGTTTAATTCACTCAGTGTTGGATCTGATACCAACCTGTCACACCCCGATATTTCCACGTATTACCGGTGGGCCCGGTGGGGAGTATCGTGACGTAGTTGATATTATCATAGTCAAACAACACAAATTACAAAAATCACAACGGAAGCAAAAGATAGATTCATTTCAACCGAATAAATTGTAATATTAAGTATCACAAAATAGTTGAAACGGATCCATAGGCGGATCAAATAAAAAGGAAACATTGTTCAACAGTTTTATGTCATCCAAGCTTACGAGACTTATTGTGGATGCTAGGAGAAAGCCAGCCTATTTCGAGTAGTACCTGCACTTAACCTTCTTGGGAAAATACGTCAGTTTACACTGGAAAATACAATCAACTGACTCATTTTAAAAAGGATTAAAAATTGATTTGAATGCACATGGCACAAAATATCTTTTATAACTTGGGATAATTATTTATGCATAAACTTGTAAAAGAATTACATGTTCGTTATACGTTCAGTAGCCCGGATTGACACCGGGTTAAAGATTAATAGACACACCACATGATATAGTCCCGCGGCGGGTTATTCCCGAAACCGGCGGTTATACCTTATTATTTATATATGCACTAACGGGTGTACGCCTACACCCGTGTACTTAGGTCGTGGCCATTTCGTAAAATGATGCCAAGGATATCCGGGACATGGTCATTAACCCCCTAAAGGTTTTAAGCAAACACAACACTTTAAACGGGTCATTTCAATGAATTAACCATCATACGATTAAAGATTCAATGCCCGACCAAGCGGTATTTTATATACCGTACCCCAAGCCCGTATAGGGAAAATAAGTTAAAAGTATTTACCTTTGCAAGTAATAATCACAACAAGCAAGTGCACGTAGCTTTTTCCGGGTCTCCTATTCTGGAACGAAGGTTTATAATAGCCTATTAGAATCCTAACGGGTCTTTAATTAAGCCTAAACTTAGACCGGTTAGTTTTAAAGGAAAATACGGTTCGAACGCATGATTAAGCGAAGACCGGAATAGAATGTGATTTTGACCCGACAAGTTTGAAGACTTGTATAATATGGGTAATCTAAACACATTCTGGATTTTGAGATAAAAATGATAAGGTTTGACCCGTTTCGGCTAATTTATGCAAACTAGTTACATAAACCGAACCGAACGCGCAAGAAGCGTAACGGGTAACCATAAGAGTCATATACAGGTTTCCTAAGTTAATATGCCTTAAATATGTTGTGATATCAGTAGGATACCTTCCATTATGCCCAAAACGAGTTTAATCTCAAATTAAGCCCCGTTGGGGTATTTTGGTCATTTAAAAGATTACAAAAGAGATTAATTATAATTCTGAGATTCGGGTCTGAAATAATCGGTAAAACAACTTAATTTAATAGGTTATATCAGTTGGTGATAAGTCTCATATGACAAAATGGTTTTAAACCCATACTATGTGTTTAATATGCGTAAAAAGCCGTTTTAAGCGATTTCCGGGTCATAACTGGAAATCTGGGTTTCGGATCAGTTTATAACGTTTATCATATAAAATCAGTAGCCAAAGGTTTGATGTCTAATTGTTATGTAAAACTCATTTTATAAGTAAAAAGGGTATAATCGGTAATTTCCGAATCAAGGCAATAACCTTAGGTTATGATCAGTTTAAAAATAATTAAAAAATCTTCAAAAATCCCAAAATATTATACTACATCAGTGGGTAAAAGGTTTGGTATCAAAAATTGGGTTTAGATAGGCCTTACGCTAATTATGCCGTTTAATTAACAAAAAGCTTTCTAATTACGCTATTGAGCATAACTCCTAATCTAGACCTCCAACTGATGTGAAATTTTAGGGACATGTTTATAAATCAGTAACAAAGATTATTGTACTCTCACATTTCCAAAATTCTCGTTTTAAGGTCAAATGGGCATGTTGGTCAACATTAAGCAATTAACGGAAACGTGTAAATGAATCGGACAATCAACGAGCCAATCACAGAGGGTTATACCATCATGTAACCTGGTCCTAAGGAAGCTCTAAGGCATTTCTAAACCCATCTAAATCGGGTCAGAACTGAAGTCAAAGCAAAAGTTAAAGTTTTGCGACTTTCGGTTCCGAACCGAGCCTAAACAGAAAATTGTCGGATCGAACAAGCTTAGACCAGTTCTTATACTAATTACCAAGTTATATGAGTGATAAAATAAGTTACACGTCTTCTACATTGCTAATTATGTGTTAATTCGAAAATTAAGTTTCTGTTGACTTTTTATAACAAACTTTGACCCGACAAATGATCTAGTTCGAGCGGGAATCAGAGGGTGCCCTTTTAAGGGTTTATTGCCCACATAATTACCAACTTATAACTACCTTAAGTTTGACTAATCAATGGACCATTAGTGATTAATCGTTAAGTCAAACCTTAATTACGACGGTTTAACTTTAAGCTAATTAACTAAGCAAAACACGATTAAGGAAGGTTAAGGAAGCTTACCAAGGTCTAATGCACGACTAATGATGCTTGGGGTGTGGCCTTGAGCTCCAGAAACCTTCAGGAGTTGAGTTGGGAATGGATGATCAAAATTGCAATAATGTGGACCTTTATATAGTGGGTTTGATTGCTCAAGATTGTGCCAAACAAGTCTATGTTGGATCCCTGATCAATCACAAGTGTCCCTAGAGCCTAAAAACCCTTTTGTGCAGCACATGGTATTGCAAACAAGCAATAAGAGTCGGTTAAACGGGCTGGACAGACACCTGTCCATGTTTTCTGTATCTGGGAGGCTGAGGTACCCCGCATAAGGTTCTGGGCAACTTTACGCGCCCCGTATGGAGCCCCTGATCAGGTTAAGCAAGTTTCCACTATTTGCAGTTTTGGTCCCCGGTCCTTCTAAAAGTTATTTTACCTTTATTTCTTGCATTATAAGCCCTCTAAATTGATTCCTAAGGACTCCAAGACATAAACAAACATTGTTAAGTCCTTGGTTACTTTGCGATCACCCGTAAAGCCATAAATTTCAATGTTGACGCTTTTAACCCCTCGCATACGAATTTTACCATAACTTTCTCATACGATAACGAAACTTGGTGAAATTTTTATCATGCATTCTAGTGAGCATAATTAATTGTTACAAAGCTTCGGGTTTGCTAAAAGGTCACTCAGAGGTATTCCTTAAACATGTTGACACATTTAACCCCTGTAGTTTGTAATCTCTCACTTTCTTTCATAACTAGTTTCGTATGATCCATGATTCATTCGTTTAAGGGTATAAACATCATGTAGGGTTATTGTAAAGTATATTTATCCATTATTGACATTTTGAACCCTTATATTCACATACTTTCCTTGTTTGTCAACTTTAGTCCCTCTAGAGTATTCTTTCACACGTTCAAAGCTTATGACACATGTCAATACATTATCGGACATGAATTTTCGAGGTGTTACAATTATTGATGTCCAAAATATTTAATGAAAACTCATTTTCACTAAAATTTCCAACAATCCCCCACATGAATGGAGATTGACTAAAACACACAAAATTCCCCGATGAAACCTCGACAGTAGAGTATTGCAGGATAGGTAGGTTTTGCCTTTGACCTTCCTTTGTGAAGCACACTTAGTCTACTAGGGTTTTGTAGACGTGATATCCTTGAACAACCCCCCATTTGTGTAAACGACAATATACATTCACACAATACTTTCCCTAGCCGGGCCATCCCCTCATTATCGTGTCCTATTATGGTCCTGGAACACTAGCATGGTTCTACGAGAGCTCTAGGCTTGCGCACCCAACAATGCCATTCGAAGCGACCCTACTTCTCTCTCACATAGGTGATTCCGTTGAATCATTAAAAGCATTATGGCTTACTATGATTTCCACAAATCAATTAGCCATATATTATGCTTAGCCTCACAACAATGTCACTGAATATTATAGGAATGGACTAGGACGTATTTAAACACCCTTTAATAGTTTTAGGGGGATATATTAACACATACACTAGCTTATACATAAACATATATATTAGCTATGCCCCCATAGTGACTACCCTGCGGTTCATGATTAAGTTGTCCTATTGAACCTAGATCTTGGGATCTCCAGTCAGCTAGGTTAGGTTTCCCTCATGTCCCTTTTCCATGGGCTTTAGTCTCATTCCACAACTTGATCTCTTATCAACCCACTGGTTGTTGGATCCAAAATTATTTGTTGACTTCGCTAAGTCAACGATGATAATTTAAATTGAGATAAGTTGTTCTAACGTGTTCTTCAATCGCTGGTTAGTTTTGCCTTTAGTCGATTCGTAAGACTTATAACTTGTGATCACAACTTGGATCTAGTTATTTACGTTGTCTTTAAAATGACATGAAACTCAATTCATGGCTAAACACGTTTCCATTATGCCTTTGGTATGTCATAACTGAAATCTTACTAGATTTGAATCAAACCAATTGGCATTCAAGTCTAATCAACTCGATTGACTCCATATAACCATTGTGTACTCCACATGGTCATGTGTTTGCAATATTTATTTGGATTGCTAAAATCCTTATTGTCAAACCTCCCACATTCAAATTCAAGACACCCCCACATTTAAGTGTAATTGGATAGCATCTAAATGGGGCGATGAAAGGTTCTCCCTTTCATTTCGAGTTTGAGAAAACTTCTCAACTACCATTTCTACATACCCTAAAGGGTTTGTTTCTTAAATGGTTTCTTCCCCCCACATTGCTTGCATTTTAATTAAGTTTGAGTAATATTACTCTTGATGACTTTTTAGACCCACATGATAGGATAAAATTATCCATATCTTTTTGTCAATGCAGTCATCCAATTATATTACTCTACTCAGATTAATATTGCTCATAAGAGCTTCTGAGCTATATCGGGTTCTTCACATATGAAACCGGATAGAATCATTATCAATGATCTATTTATTCGGTCCTCTCAAGTTATCCCCTTGGACTAAAATGAAGTTATATTTATAGTTTTGTTTTACCACAAAATCCGTTCTTATGTCATCACATATTTTGAATGTTGAAAGTTAATTTAATCTCCGTCGAGCATATAAATTAACAAGTATTAGTCTAGCATGCTTTAGACCATTATACTCTAGCATGTGAACAGAAGATGCATCATTCCGATTCTTCACAGCCTTAAGAGATAATGCACTATCTCTTCCGAACATTTGTTTCTTAGTTTTGACACAATAATGAAATTTTATTTCACCATTCCAAAACCATCTGTTTTAGGAAGGCCTCAAAACCATAGTTAACTCCATCCATTAGGATCATAACTCGTTTGCCTTTTTATCTCCAAGGCTTCACCATTGACTTCCTAAAGATTTAAACATAAGTCTTAATCCAAGTCACTTTGATGAAAGATCTTTGTATAAAATCACTCGAGTCTTGAGATATAGTCAATTAGATTGACCCTCAATAACAAGACATTCACGTATGTCTATAGTGATATATACATTTACGTTGTTGTTTCATTAATACCATGTATTGGGATACTCTCCCAAATTGAGGACCAAGCCTCCACATAGTTTAAACAACATTGATGGTGGTAGAAGCATCTACAAGTCCATCACTATTGTAGATTTCCGTTATAAATTTGCTAAATTTATTAAAATCATTTACAATAATAACATATATTTCTTTCATATGTTATATTCTTTGAAAACTTACATGTGCATTTCCATGTTGATGCTCTCAACATTAGATGACATATCTCGTTTTCGTGCATTTCATCTCAAACCATTTACCACGTTTCTTACGACGCCGTTATGCATTTGATGTTTGATTTGTGACTTATTACATAAGTCATGATCACAACCCGCTCGTTGTGTTTGTGTAAATTACTTTTTACACTTTGTATCAAAGTGTGTATCCTTTTGACAAATTATTAGTAGTCCAAAATAAATATTTATCTTTTATTATATTTTAATCCATTTGTTTATGTAAAATAAACCCAGACGGAAGTCCACCATTTTAAATAAAATAAAAGAGAACATATATAATAACGGATTCAGCATTATTCCTAAGGTCAAAGATCCTATTTCTCTCAACAGTTATAGACCTATCAATTTGGATGGAGTTATCAGCAAAGCCCTTTCGAAAGTCCTAGCTAATAGAATGAGGAAGGTGATGGATGGCATTATTTCGGTCTCTCAATCGGCTTTTCTAACAGGTAGGTTTATTTTGGACGGCCCTCTTATCATTAATGAGCTAATCTCTTGTATCAAAAAGAAGAAATCGAAGGCTTTCTTCCTTAAGATTGATTTTGAAAAGGCTTACGATAACATTAGCTGGAAATTCTTAGTCAACATACTTCATCAAATGGGATTTCCGAGTAAACGGTGTAGTTGGATCCTGGGTATTCTCAAGTCAGCCAGATCGTCAGTTTTGGTGAACGGGGCCCCTACCTTTCAATTTAAGTGTGAAAAAGGAATGAGGCAAGGTAACCCCCTTTCTCCATTCCTATTCCTAGTGGTAATTGAGGCTCTATCCTGCATGTTCAACTTAGTTAGGGAAGCGGGGGCTGTTAAGGGGATCTCCACTCCAAATAACGGTCCTACCATTACCCACTTGCTTTATGCAGACGGCGCCTTAGTCGTAGGGGAATGGTCTAAGGAAGAGGTGGTGAACGTGGTGAGAATTCTTTGATGTTTCTATGTTTGTTCGGGCCTTAAAATTAATCTAGAGAAGTCCAATTTATATGGCATTGGGGTAGGTTCGGAGGATATAGGTGTTATGGCTAATGAGGTTGGATGTAAGCCGGATGCTCCTCTTTTTAAGTATCTAGGTCTCTTTGTGGGAGCTAATATGAACCGGATCAGTAATTGGCAACCGGTTTATGACACTTTCAGAAATCGGTTAGCCAAGTGGAAGTCCCGCCATTTGTCGATTAGGGGTAGAGTCGTCATTATCAAATCGGTTATGGAAAGTTTACCGACATATTACTTCTCGCTTTATAAAGCCCCGAAGAAAGTGATTATGGACCTGGAAGCTATGATCAAAAGGTTCCTTTGGGGAGGCACGACGGGGGAGAATAAAATGCATTGGGTGGCATGGGACCGAGTATCGCGTCACAAAAAAGAGGGAGGTCTCGGTTTAAATAAGCTTAGCGAGGTTAATACTTCTCTTTTGATCAAATGGGGTTGGCGATTCAAGAAGGAGATGAACAACCTTTGGAGGAAAGTCATAGATGCTATACACTTTTCAAGGGTGGGGTGGGAGTATATTCCATTTAAAAAAACATTGTCTGAAAAGTGGAACAAAATAGCTAAAATCTGCATTCAAACTAAGGTTGGAGGGCGTCCCATTCGCAACTTTTTTAAAGGAGTTATCGGTAACGGCAAGGAGATAAGCTTTTGGCTCGATCCGTGGATCTCCAACGATCCTCTTAAGGAGTTATATCCTGATCTGTTCAGCTTAGAGTCCAATAAAAAATGTAAGGTGGAAGATAGGATCTCGATCAATGAGGGTGGGTCTGATATGACGTGGGAATGGAGGGCTCTGATTTCAAATGTGGAAAATTAGAACAGCTTGCAACATTTGTCGCAGTTGCTGGATTCTGTGCGGCTGTCGGAAACACCCGATAGGTGGGAATGGATGGCTGGTTCGTCTGGAGCTTTTTCGGTGAAAGAAGCAAAACGCCTCTTATATTCCGATCTCGATGCAGTCAACGGTTATATTATGGAGTGGTGCCAATGGACTCCAGCAAAATGTAACATTCATGCTTGGCGTATGGAGATGGACAAGATCCCGACTGGTGTCGCGCTAAGGAGAAGGAATATCCAAATCGAATATCCTTTGTGTCCTTTTTGCAGGTCAGAAGACGAAATCCCGGATCATATTTTTATTTCGTGTATCATTGCCTCGACTGTTTGGAATGGAGTTAGCTCGTGGTGCAAAATTCCTAACATTTTCGCTTTCTCGATTATAGATCTTCTAGAATATCACCCGGTTCTAAGGGTTCCGGAAATAAAGAAGGTAGCGGTCAAAGGCATCATCATTATCGTGTGTTGGAGTTTATGGCGGGCCAGGAACAACCTTAAATTCTCTAACAAGCCGGTTAAAATTGATTCTATTATGAGTGAGGTTAAAGCTTTAAGTTTTCTATGGTTTTCGAATAGATCGAAGTTCAAAGGGATAGAGTGGAGAGATTAATTGGTGCACATTTGTAAATATGTAATTTTTGTTGTTGTTTCTTTTAGCCATCCCGGTTTGGGTCGGTAGTGTGGTTAATGAAGTTTACTCTTCAAAAAAAAAATAATAAAAAAAATGATAGCTATAGTTTTATTGGTATTCATATCATTATTATTCCTACCATTATAAAGAAATGTAATGTCCACCAAAGATTTATTGTTATAAGAGTGAAAGTTTATGATAATAAAATTGAAATGATGATGCTTTCTCATTACTTACAATATGTTGTGAGTCATGTTTATTTACTAAGGTGGGTTTCTAAATATTTGTAGATATTTAACACCAAGCATGCAGGTAAAGAAGCTGGTAACTAGAGTTGCAAGCAAGGAGCTGATGTGCGTTAGGTGTATATGTAGGTTTAAGTATATTTTAAGCCCTTTTTACACTTTCTTTAGCCAAGTTTTAAATTTATAAAACACGATATTTACTAACACTAAACACACATATGGGCAAGTGCACCCATCGTAAGCGTAGTATAGTGTTGGTAAGATACCGAGGTCGTCCAAGGACACAAGAGCTTTTAGTACCTGTTTATCCTCAACGTCTAATCAAACCAAAAAGTTTAGAAAAATGGTTTTTAAACTAAGAAAAAATAAAAACTAACTAAAATGCTGAAAATTAAAAATAAAAGAAAAAACAGATAAACAAGATGAATCACTTGGTTCCGACTCGTGTATAGTGTAACCTTTGATTATTTCCGCACTTTTGCACTTATTTAAGAGATTATCTTAGTTATTGTAGTAGGCCCCTCTTTTGGAGGTGACGTTACCCTCAACCCAGTAGTTTGAGTCAGCAAGGATACAATCCTAAAGGGTCGGATTATTGAAAGATAATTAATTAAGTTATTAATGCAAATTATGGTAGGCCCCTCTTTTGGAGGTGACGTTACCCTCGACTAAGTAGTCTGAGTCAGCAGGGATACAGTCCTAAATAGCCGGGTTATAGTATTAATAGTAGTTAACTTATGAGGGGATCAAAGAGTTTGGACCCCCGCCATCCAATACCGTTAAGTATCGAAGGAGGTCCTACTAAATTTGACCCAGGTCCATTGCAGGACCTCTAAACGCTGAACAATGGCAAGACTCTTACCAAACCGTTCCCTTAACCCCCGACCAGGTAGCCAACATACCTCCATATAGACCGTGGAGATATGAATGGTGAAAATCTTTTATTTTATATAGACAGTAAAATAATGTCAAGACACCACGGACAAACGATAAGGAAGAATCACCTTCAACATAAGAAACTAGTTATTATAGTCATTAATACAAAACCAAGTAAAAAGTGCGAAAAGATTAGAAATAAAAAGTATTACACTAGACACTTGTCTTCACCAAGTGATGTAAGAGACTTAGGCAAACATGGCCTTGATTGTCAAGAACTCTTACGATCAATCTTGGATCCCGAGACGACTCATACACTCTATGATGGACAATGGATGATGGTGTTATGGTGGTGGTGGGTGGTGGGTGAAGTGTGAGAGAGGTGGTGTGCCAAGGGATGGTTTGAGCTTGAGCCAAGCACTCCTATTTATAGGCTGAACAGAAGCTCGGGCACGGCCCCGTGTCCAGTGGGCACGGCCCCGTGTCCACATCCTCTCTTTTTTCATTTAATGCAGCTTGTCTTTATTAGTTACCACGCCCACGTGTCCGCTGAGCACGACCCCGTGTGCAGAAGAATCTTTGTACTATGAAGATTTGCCTAGATTGTGCGAATCTTATAGTTGACCATGGCCCCGTGCCCGCTGAGCACGGCCCCGTGGTGGGCAATAGAAGCTTCTACCACTTTGTCTTTTCTGCTGACACTTGGGCACGCCCCCGTGCTGGCTGAGCACGGGGCGTGTTCAGTCTTCTGTCTTCTTGTTTTGCTTGGGAAGATGCTGTCGTGGGGTCGGGCATGTCACGTTTGTTCCTTTTCTTGTGTTTATATTAGATTTTGCAGTCTTTTTGCTTCTTTTGTTAATTTGAGCTCATTTAATCCTGAAAATACAAAAGGAAGACAAAAGCACACTTTTTCCAACATTAGTACTAAAAAAGGGTTAGTTTTATGCCACAATTGATGTAATTTATATGTTGCTTGTTGCACACATCAAATACCCCCACACTTGAATCTTTGCTTGTCTTCAAGCAAAACTCTTTATAATGTGGCTTTACACACCCAAATGGAATGGGTAGAGAAGAAGGTTTTTGGGCTTGTCATAGAGTGTCGGGATTTCCAAGATTCTTTATTTAGTTTTATTTTTATTTATTTACAATCCTATTCGTCATGATTTATTTAAAACTTTTCATAAGATAAATTACTTATTAGGGCATAACATACTTCTTTAAAATTCTATTTATATACAAGTTCACATACCTCACGGGGATCACTCAACACTCGGCCGAAAATGTATTTTTGTGGATCACTCGAGAGCGGCATGGAACTTACTCCTACCATAGGCTTGCCAAGCAATCAATCCTCCTCCTTTTTAACTATGTACCTTTGTAAATATCAAGAGGACTTTTTGGGTGAAGGGTTAGGCTTGGGTTAAAGATAGGTGGTTGGGTTAGTAGTTAGTGGTTAGTAGAAAAAGGGCGAAAAGCGTAACAAGCATCGGTTTTCGTAAGACTTATATATATATATATATATATATATATATATATATTTTGTAACTTTTATTTTGATGAAGCTATTTTTCAAACAAAGTTATTTTTTTGTGTGAACTTGTTTGTTTATTTGTTTTTGCTTTATCATCAACACATTTTTTTTTTTTTTGAAAAGTCATACGAAAAACCGAGCTAGTTACTAAAACAAAGGGTTAAAAATAAAAAGGTTTTGGTGGGTGAAAGGGTGTTTGGTTTGGGTTATGAAATGAAAAGGTTTAGGCTCAAAGGGGTTAACTAGGGGGATTTTTGGGTAGGTGATAAAAAAAGAAAAAATAATGGTGTAGAAATAAAAAGGGTTAGTCCTAATGCCTCCATCATTTACTTACTCGGGTTTAAGTTGGTAAGGACCGGGAATGTATCGTCGTGGCAAGTTCTAGAGTCGTAAGAACCAAGCGGCTATTCACACAAGAAACGAAAAATGAGCATTTAGTTTAATGATATGTAATTGTATGCTCAATAAAGGCTCAAAACTCACTTTTGTGGGAATGGGTTTTTATGTGATCAAGTATATATAATCAAATTTTAACTAAGCTTGTCATGCCTTTTCATAATTTTCTTATGTTGGTTCTTTTTATCACGACGCTATCGGTTGTAAATTCGTAAAAATATAACCTTTTTAGAACTTGAAATTCCCAAGCTAAACCTAGACAAGTAAAAAAAATGAAAAAATTTTGAAAAAATTTGGGGTGATTAGCGGTTCCAATAGAGTTTTGTGTAAGACTTGTATTTAGGACTTGCAAGATTCAAGGTTTTAGCATCCCCCCACACTTAAATTACACATTGTCCTCAATGTGTCCCAAAAATAAGTTTTTAGGTTGATTGAATGTGTAAAAGGTGTGATTTAAACAAAAATTTTGTGTTACTGGGCGCTGAACACGGCCCCGTGTTGTCCGGGCACGGCCCCGTGTTCAAGTGCCAGTAACAAAAATTAAACAAAAGAAACAGAAGTCTGGACATGGGGGCGTGTTGGGTGAACACGGCCCGTGTCCAGTTACCTGAACTGGGTCTTTTTTTGCAGACTGTGCAATACGGGGCTGTGTTGGGCGGACACGGCCCGTGCCGAACCTACTGTAAACGAAGAATTTTGTCGGATGGTCCTGTTTTCCTGCATGGGGTGCTGGTTCAAGCTTCCCTTGTATCCTTTGCCATCTCAAGTGTGTTTTATTCATTTCAACACCATCCAAACACCAAATTAACTAAAACCATCATTCATTAAGTCATAGAGAGAAATACATAATAGTCCTAAAAAAATTGAAAAATAAAGCAGAAAATAAAAGTTAAAAATCCTAAATTAGATTGGTCAAGTGATACGAAAAATCATTTTTAGGAGCTCTACTTCTTCAACAAGAACCAAAATTCCGGAAACAGTTTTCCGGTTTCTAAAAGTCTTGTAGAACTCCAAGCCGAGCGGTGTCCCTTAGATGTTACTAGAGCCATTCATCTATCTCCCTCGGGAGAAGGGAGGCGGCTTCATGTTCCTCAACATCTTGTGGAGGAGGAGCGACACCAATCGGAACCCCTTGTAGTATGTCTCGAGGGGGCTCCGGATGTAAGGCGTACCATTCGGCCGGAATGATAACTTCCGGTACCACATTCCATGCCCTTTGGGTGATAATCGGCACCAAAGGAGGAGAGGCGAGAATGTTCAACCTTTGGTGCAAAAGGTTGACCTCCCGGAGACATCCTTCTAGTCCCACCGTCAAATGATTAATACGGTCAACCAATGCCTCTTCCACACTTGTCACTTCATCAAGGGCTTCTCTTAAGGCGTAAACATAGTTTACAAGAGAATCTTCAACCGTTGATGATCTTCTCCCCTGCCGGTTGTTTCTGGAATGTGACGAAGAGTTTCCGCTTGTTCTGCTTGCCATTCTGAGAAAACATACCGAAAAGAGTTCAATTTTATGGGACCAGTACTTCGGACACGGCCCCGTGTTCAGATATCTGTAGGATTTAGGAACAAGGAATCTTGGGGTTTCAAATTGTTTTCATGATTTTTAAAGCATTTTTGAACATAAACAACTTAAAACATTGTTGTAGAACTTATTTTTTAACAAGATTCCATGAACAAAAATCTAACAAACATCTCAATAAGGCTTGAAATCATGGAAGGTTCAAGCTTTAATGGAAGTATGAGAAAAATTGAAGAACATTAAAGTGGATAAAAGAGGAAAGGACAAGAAGATAGTTGAGAAACTTCTTTTAGAAAATACCTAGGATGGTATGTGAGAATATTCCCCAAATCTCTGTCCTTGGAATGGTTCAAATGTGCAGGATTCTTGGCTGCATTTATAGAAAACGACAGTACGTTGCGCACGGCCCCGTGTTGGCTGGACACGGCCCCGTGTGCAGATGGAATCTTGACACATTTTTGTCCACATTCTGATAAAATCAGAAGGGAATCTTTGGGTGGACACGGGGGCGTGCTGACCTGGGCACGGCCCCGTGTCTAGAGGCTGTTTTATGAATTTTGTCTAATTTTAAGGAACTTTTCCGGATCGGGCGGTTCCTTATTGGATGGAACAACCCCAAAGTGCCTAAGATACCTTAATTGCTCTAGATTAAGACGGGAACGCAAGACGTTGTCGGTGAGGGTGATTCCTATGCTATATGTAGGTGGACAAGTCCAACCCTTTTCCGGGCTCTCGTTAAAGAAGGTGTATTTCGAATCGCTCAGGTCTATGTATGCATCGAACGAAGTCGATGGGGAGTCCTTCACGGCACAATCGACACAGGGACGACTATCGCTCAAGTCTTTACTGGAGTTAGAAGTATCGTCGGAAACAACGAAGTTGTCTGAATGCGGTTCCAACACTTCTTCTTGGCTATTTTCCTGGAAAAGATCATTGAAATCTTTCCTAAGTTCTTTTAACCAATTAAGAATTAGATCTTCTAATTGAAATAATTCATCGAGAAGCATTTCTCCTAGAAAATCTGGTTGGGAGCATTCGAGGGAGAGATAGGGATTATTTTTACTTTCGCCCCTCTTAAGGATACAAGGAAACGATGGGTCTATATAGTGGGGCTTATAATTTAGGAAATAACATTTTAATTCCTCATGGTTACCATCACATAATTGACACCACGTAGTACCATAAGAGTGCCGAAAGTAAAAAGTATCAGTATCACTCATGTTTGTGTCAGAAATTACCAACCGCCGGGATCTTACGGTTCTGTTTTCAGTAACTGAAACTTGGGCACGGGGGCGTGTTGAGTGGGCACGGCCCCGTGTTCAGCTTACTGTCTGACTTAAAATAGGATTGCCAGTTCCAATGATTGGGC
The DNA here is from genome assembly GCA_030545235.1 of Helianthus tuberosus. Lineage (NCBI taxonomy): Eukaryota > Viridiplantae > Streptophyta > Magnoliopsida > Asterales > Asteraceae > Helianthus > Helianthus tuberosus. Next base: position 33,546,043 of record CM060430.1, read on the forward strand.
ACGGGGCGTGTTCAGCGGGCACGGCCCGTGCTGAGTTCTGCAGAAGCTGAAAAATTAAGAAAAATCCTAAAAAAAAATGAAAAATAAGAAAAACGATTAGGCCGTTGATTCCTAACTTTCTTAAAATCCTTGTGTCCCTGGCAACGGCACCAAAAACTTGATGTGCGTTAGGTGTATATGTAGGTTTAAGTATATTTTAAGCCCTTTTTTTCACTTTCTTTAGCCAAGTTTTAAATTTATAAAACACGATATTTACTAACACTAAACACACATATGGGCAAGTGCACCAATCGTAAGCGTAGTGTAGTGTTGGTAAGATACCGAGGTCGTCCAAGGACACTAGAGCTTTTAGTACCGGTTTATCCTCAACGTCTAATCAAACCAAAAAGTTTAGAAAAATGGTTTTTAAACTAAGAAAAAATAAAAACTAACTAAAATGCTGAAAATTAAAAATAAAAGAAAAAACAGATAAACAAGATGAATCACTTGGTTTCGACTCGTGTATAGTGTAACCTTTGATTATTTCCGCACTTTTGCACTTATTTAAGAGATTATCTTAGTTATTGTAGTAGGCTCCTCTTTTGGAGGTGACGTTACCCTCAACCCAGTAGTTTGAGTCAGCAAGGATACAATCCTAAATGGTCGGATTATTGAAAGATAATTAATTAAGTTATTAATGCAAATTATGGTAGGCCCCTCTTTTGGAGGTGACGTTACCCTCGACTAAGTAGTCTGAGTCAGCAGGGATACAGTCCTAAATAGCCGGGTTATAGTATTAATAGTAGTTAACTTATTAGGGGATCAAAGAGTTTGGACCCCCGCCATCCAATACCGTTAAGTATCGAAGGAGGTCCTACTAAATTTGACCCAGGTCCATTGCAGGACCTCTAAACGCTGAACAATGGCAAGACTCTTACCAAACCGTTCCCTTAACCCCCGACCAGGTAGCCAACATACCTCCATATAGACCATGGAGATATGAATGGTGAAAATCTTTTATTTTATATAGACAGTAAAATAATGTCAAGACACCACGGACAAACGATAAGGAAGAATCACCTTCAACATAAGAAACTAGTTATTAAAGTCATTAATACAAAACCAAGTAAAAAGTGCGAAAAGATTAGAAATAAAAAGTATTACACTAGACACTTGTCTTCACCAAGTGATGTAAGAGACTTAGGCAAACATGGCCTTGATTGTCAAGAACTCTTACGATCAATCTTGGATCCCGAGACGACTCATACACTCTATGATGGACAATGGATGATGGTGTTATGGTGGTAGTGGGTGGTGGGTGAAGTGTGAGAGAGGTGGTGTGCCAAGGGATGGTTTGAGCTTGAGCCAAGCACTCCTATTTATAGGCTGAACAGAAGCTCGGGCACGGCCCCGTGTCCAGTGGGCACGGCCCCGTGTCCACATCCTCTCTTTTTTCATTTAATGCAGCTTGTCTTTATTAGTTGACCACGCCCCCGTGTCCGCTGAGCACGACATCGTGTGCAGAAGAATCTTTGTACTATGAAGATTTGCCTAGATTGTGCGAATCTTATAGTTGACCACGGCCCCGTGCCCGCTGAGCACGGCCCCGTGGTGGGCAATAGAAGCTTCTAGCACTTTGTCTTTTCTGCTGACACTTGGGCACGCCCCCCGTACTGGCTGAGCACGGGGCGTGTTCAGTCTTCTGTCTTCTTGTTTTGCTTGGGAAGATGCTGTCGTGGGGTCGGGCATGTCACGTTTGTTCCTTTTCTTGTGTTTATGTTAGATTTTGCAGTCTTTTTGCTTCTTTTGTTAATTTGAGCTCATTTAATCCTGAAAATACAAAAGGAAGACAAAAGCACACTTTTTCCAACATTAGTACTAAAAAAGGGTTAGTTTTATGCCACAATTGATGTAATTTATATGTTGCTTTTTGCACACATCAGAGCCATGTATTTTGTAGATGAAGATGGGTGTAGGAGGTCTAGATGATATTAGGGGGTAAACACCGTATTACTGGCAAGAGGTTATTAGTTGTCTATTCCGGTTAGGTTAGACCGACACAATCTCTACCTAGTTCAACTTTATTGTAATTTATTACTTAACCTTAAAAACACATGATTGTTAATGCGTACAATAAAAGTATAAAAATAAGCCACTCGTCATATAAAAAAAAATAGTAGGCTATCCTACAATCATAAAAGTAAAAAAAAAAAAAAAAAACAAGTCACTCGTTTCTCGTGATATAAAAATTAATAGTAGCTTATCCGTACTTTAATGGCGTATTGTGAACAATCCGATTAAAGTCACCATTAAACCCACGAATACGTGTGGTCGGTTCATACATTACAGAGAGATATAAAGCAAATGGGTGACAAAAGCAAGGCAATAGATTGAGTTTCATAGTGTGAATTTTGCGAGATTTGGCTGGTGACTTCCTCGCCTAGTTTACTAGCTTTATTGGCTATCATAATCTCTTTCACTATATATATATATAATTTTTATCACCTAAATAGCACATAACCTTGTCATTGGAAGGATTTAAATCCACAACACTTTTATTAGGGGTAAACACCGTAGTTGTCTATTCCGGTACAATCTCTACCTAGTTTAACTTTATTATATGTTTTTGATCAAAATTTTCACCACATGGTTAGTAACCTATCAATGATAGTTTTATTATTACTTTTGAACATTACCTTATACTTATAGCGTGTTAAATAAGAGGCCTCACCAGGTGACCACATAAAAAAATCGCTTATCAAATCCTAGATTAATTAAATTTTAAACAAACAAACCATTTTGGATTTTTGTCCTATGGTGGAACTTTATAGTAAATCTGATTACTGTTCAAATAGTGCACCTAAAAGTCAATGGATACTGGAACTATATTGGGTCTTAACCATCCACAATAAGCAACTACAAAAACACCAAAAAAACATTCCTAGTCAGCTTCCACATCACAAAAAACACTAGTACTCAAAAACACCAAAAATCCACCCAATAAGAAAACTCAAAAACATTGCCTTATCATCATCATCACCTTTTACCTTTATTTTTAATTACCAATTTCTTTTACTTTAAATAACTATATTAAAAAAAATATTTGAGAACTAAAAAAAATAAAAGTTTTGAACTTTCAAAAATCTATATAACGACTAAAATTGAAAAATAAAAAAATATTTTTTTTAAAGTTAATAAATTATATTAAAAAGCAGTGGCAAAGCTTGAAAATTTCCACTGGGGGTCGGAAGTCACCGAACCTAAAAATTCTATATAAGTAAATTTTTTTTATAAAACTGGGGGTCGAAAACATATATACCTAAAAAATTCTATATGAAACGTACATACATAACACTACTGAACGAAAAGTTCGGGGGTCGGGCGCTCCTCCCGGCCCCTTGAAAGCTACGCCCCTGATAAAAAGAATATGTTATTATTTAACTTGAAGCTTAAATTAATAAATCTTTAATTTTAAAATATTTATAGTTTATAAATAAAACTGATTTCTTATAAACATATTTATTATTTTTTTAACTTAGGCTGGTGGGTATGGGGTCCGTCCCCCATGCGTTGAGGACCGGCGATGGTCCGCACACCATCCCGCCCCCCTCGTCGGCGTCGTGATCGTCTAGATGGAGACGTTGGGGACGAAGCAGAACAGGACAAAACCATTTCCATTTCCCAGTGTTTCCTTTGCAAAAGTTAAAAAAAAATAATTTAATTGCCATAATTAGTGGGGTATGATCATCTTCCCATACCCTCTAGTTTTATGGGATGCACCATCATTGGAAGGACTATGATGTGGCGCCTAGGTGGCGGATCATCCTACAAGGGAGGATGGTCACCATACCCTCTAGCCTTATTACCCAACCCCCCACCCTTTGACCCCACCACCTGACAACATTACCCGTTCTTCACAAATATGAAAGCCAAAAACAAGTTGCAGAAATGATTCACACAATAAGAAAGAACGAGTGAGTTGTAAAAATGAGCAAAAACAACCCTTGTAATGAGCTATTGTGGATGCTCTAAGCTGGTACTAACAAAAGTCAACAATATGCTACTTTGGTCACAAAAGTCAACATGGGTCAAAATGTTAAAGCTTATTACTAAGGCTGTTTGTTGTTATTGGATTTCAAGGAGGCATTGTTGGGGTTAAGATTGGTTTATTATGCAAATAAATAATAATCTGTTAGCATTATAAACTTAATATGTTATTTTTATGTATATTATTTGAATTCTATGTATCATGTATACTTAATATGTGTAACAATATGTAATCATGTGAACGGTTATGTGGCAAGGGTTGGCACCGTTTTAAACGGTTGGTTTTCCCTCCAAATTCAACCGCCACCAACCGACACTATATATGTACATTGCCGGCAGTTATGTCCGGCACCAAGAGTCAATTTCATTTGATCTTGTACTCCAATAATATCCCTGAATATTTCTTCGATAATCATGAATTCCAAACCATCAAGTAATTCCGCTGCAAGTGCAAATTCAATTCTAACAAGTGGTATCAGAGCCACCACTACTGGAAGAGAAGAAATTCCTGCAACAACATCAACAACTCTGCCATGTCTGCACTGTTCATATGAGAAGAAAGAAAAACGAAGGTTACAAAGGAAATGTTATTACTGCGATCAATCAGGGCATCGGATTGCAGAGTGTAAGAAGAAAGATGAAGACGAAGCCTCTCAACTCATACGTTTGGCGATTAACACGGGAACTCACTCAAAGGAGGAGATCAGTGATGACAATCAAAATGAACGGAGTTCGGAATACATGGTGACTGGAACAGACGGAAGTTTCTGGTCCGATATCTGGTATGTCAGTAAATCGTTTAAACGACACTATTCTGGAAACTTAAACATGTTTAAGCGAATTAAACCACTGTTTGATGTTGAAACGAAAACCGACGAATGTAATTTCTATTTTATCAAAGGAATAGGGGTAGTAGAAATGATCTCAGGATCTGAAAAGTATCGAATTCAAAGTGTATTTTATACACCAGACATTGATCGAAACATTCTGAGTTTTGATCAATTGATCACACAAGGTTATACAGTGAAGTTTACGGGTGATCAATGTAAAATTTATCCAACGTTTAGTATTCCAGTATTCAATAAAAGGAATGAAATGTCTGGTTACACGAAAGAAGATGATTTAGGGAACAAAGAAAAAGATGAAATTCTGAGATCTGAGACCGAGTATGAAAAGTTCAAGAATGATTACTTGAATTCATACTTCGAGAGTTTAAATATCACGACAGAAGAACCAGACTGGAACGTAATGATATTGCAAGCAATGTCGTTCAACGAATTCCAAGACTGCAAGGCTCTAATGGATATGTTGGAGGATGATGGATATGTAGGAAAGTATAAGTTTTTCATAGAGAAAAAGTTCGAAGATATGGTCGATTGGTTCTTAAAGATTAAACTAGAAATCAATTCAAGACCATTGCTTGCCTATGCCGAGAACAACAGGAAAGTCAGTCTGTTGGACTTATACTTAGCGGTCAAAAGAGAGGGTGGTCATCGACGAGTAACAGACAATCATATGTGGGCGGTGATAGCAAAAGATATGGGTCTTGATTATAATGATGCAGAACTAATGAGGCTTATGTACGCCATGTACTTAGATGTACTGGTTTATTACTACAAGATCAAGTCCATTCAAGGTGCTGCAGCCGAAAAGGAAATCAGTGTAGACGTCGGTGAAAAGAGAAGAACCAGAAGCATGGAGATGGACGCCGGAATAAGCAAGCAATCAGGTGCTGAACAGGAAGGAGCAACAGACGAACATTTCTGTCACACCCCAACCGATGGCGGAAACATCGGAGTGAGACGAAGAAAGATTGCTCATCACACATAACGCTAATTGTGACAATAGAATTAAAGATAAATTGATTTCTTTCATAAATAAATGTTACAATACATGAAATTTGAAATACAACATGTTAAATACAAGAAAAACAATACGACAACAAATATGACATTTATACAATGTATTTGACCTAAACGTCTATATGTGTATCTAGGCATCAACGCTACTTCATTTCATAGCATCATCATCCTCAACCTGTAACATGTTTAAAATAAAGTTCAATGCAAAAGCAAAGGCGAGTATACAAGTTTGGTACGTACATAACAAATGATAAGTTTTGAACAATTCCTCATAGCAAGCATGTGATTCAAGATAAACAATAAATATGGCATGTGTCTAACATATCAAACCAAGGAAACGCAACAGGCTCATGACATTACTTCAAGTTTACGGGCGGGTCGTTAATCCTATAGCCCTACATATGTCACGGTTTGGCTCGTACGAAGTTAATGATAAGTTCAACACATAAGAATCACCCAAGTTTAAAGTATCAAGCCATCACGTATACAAGCATGTTAATAGGAATGTTCATGTGTTTAAGCAAAATGTTCATGTGTAAGTTTGTTGATAGGTAAACATGTTACACCCCAAAAAGTGATAAAAGAAAAAGGGGAATACGAGTATACTCACATAATTGCTAAGTCTTCCGATTATCCAAGTGTTGACGAGTGTGCGAGTTTGGGAGGACGGAACACCGAGGTCACCCTATAAGGGCAAACGATGGTGCATGAGTAAAAGGAATTATGACGGAGGATCGGAAGTGTAATCTAAAGTATAACTTGTGATATATATGTAAATGTATATAAAAAAATATATATATTTATTTTATATAGTTTAAGTAATAATTATAAATTAAGTTTATCGAAATTATTATAGAAGTATCGTCAAAATAAACACACGTTTATCTATTTTACAAAAATTAATAGAATTTGATAGGTTCCGATTTATAAAACTTACACGTTTTGTTTTACGGAATTTTACGAAAAACGGGCAGAGTTTCCTCTGTTTTTGGACGAACCCGACAACACAAGTTGTCGATATTATTTGACAAACGCAACAAATCAATGATTATATAAATCTCTAAGTATTTTTTTTATAAACAAACTATATAGAATTAGTTTTCACGATTTAAACAATGTTTAAATAAAAATAATCAAATCAAATACACGCGTCATTACAACGAGTCTCGCGTTAAAAAAATATCATTAACGAAACTAATAATACGAACATCGAGTCGTTAGAATTTTTACCGAACAACGGATCTGACCCGTTGACTGTTTGACCACAGTTGACCAGGTTTGACTGCTGTTGACCGAAACCCGAAACTGAGTTGACCGGGCTTGACTTCTGTTGACCATCTTTGACCAACCTAAGCCGAGACGTAAAACCGAACCGGTCGTGAGCGGAATCAGGAACCAAAACTGACCCGAAGCAATGTTGAAACTGAACAGAACCAAGGCCGGAAGCACGAAACCTGAGCCGAGCAAGACCCGAAACAAACCCAAATCAGGAACTGAAACAAATCAGAATCAAAACCTAAACGAACAAGAACTGAACCAGATTCTAACCTTTCTTAACCCAAATCTGAACCTGAACTCGAGCTCCGACACGAACCCGACAGTGAGCTGTCGCCGCCGTTGCCTGTACCGGCGCCGGCTCTGCCGGTCGGCTGTGCTCTCTCGTCTCTCCTCGATCCTCTCTATCTCTCTCGTCTCTCCTCGATCCTCTCTATTTCTCTCGTCTCCTTCTGCTTCGTGGTGCCATCGCCGCCGCCACCCGCAGTGGTGGTGGTCGTCGGCTACGGGGGACCCGAGAGGGGGGGTATTACAGGTGGGTTGTGGGTTGAAGGAGCTCTAGATGAAGAAAGAGACCCGGCTCCCTTTGTCTGTGAGTATAAGATTGTAGAAGAAGAAGTTAGGGTTTGGGAGTGTGTGGTGACTGCTCATATAAACGAGATGGGTGAAGGGTTTTGTTGTATTCTAGTTTTAGGAAATACCATTCTAGTCCCTTAACTTGGAAAGATTTAAATAAATTAACTAAATCAACTTGGTTTAAGTTATATAACATAGTTGACCAAACTAACTAGGTTATACGTATTTTCTAAAAGAACTAATATTTACAATTAAATTAACCAGGTTAGTTTGTATCCTTTCCTAACTTTAAAATTTAACGAGACTAACTAGATTATTATAAAAATAAACTTTTAAATAGTAAAATCAATTAATTTAATTAATTAAACCATGAATAAATACCCATTTTTATAACGAATTAGATTAAAGATCAAGATTTTTTTTGACGATTAAAACGAAACGTCGAATACTAGGATACAAAGTTTCCAAAAATAGGAATATGAACAATGGTTTCTAAATATGGAAAGTTATGAAAACGCGGGGCGTTACAGTCTCCCCTCCTTTAGGAAATTTCGTCCCGAAATTTATTTAGAAGGAAGACTTGAAAGGGTTTTGACAAACAGAAGAGGATTGTTTAAAATTGAGGCCTTGGAGTTTGAGACAGCAGAGTATAATTGAGGTACAAGGGTGAACGATTGATCTAATAACGATTACATGAATAAGAATAACATAAACATTGGATAGACAAAAAGTAGTGTGTTAAGAATGAGGTCTCGTCGCGGATAATCGGATATAATGCGTTTGTGAGTTGTTAAAGTTTGCGTATTAGGTCTAAGTAGGTCTGCAAAACCTTGAATTTCTCATGGCACGTTTTACGAAAGTTTGGTAATATGGGGAAAACACTTATATATAGGAAGTACCAATGGCGTATCCACCATGTTTTGACCATGTTACGTCCGTTTCGTAATTCGTGTCCTGTTACGTTCCGTGTCTTACCATACACAGTAGTACACTCCATGATTCTCATGCGCCTACCACTATAATCCCGTGTGCACCCGCGATTATACTGATCGTCGCATGGTCCGCATAGCTTGTACTAGTTGCGTACGAATCAAGGTATAAATAAACTCTGAAAATAAGATTGCGTGTGTATAGATATGTAACATATAATCATGTTTGTGTTCCAAGTAGTATAAGACCAATCGTAAGCGAATCCCTCGGGTTTCGCTCGCGTATAGGTGCGAAAGTATGAATTTTGAGTAAAAAGCATGAGCATAGTATAAGTTTAAATATGAATACACACGTGAGCATAAACACAACACACATGGCATGAGTATGAGAAAAAGGGTAAACATAATGTGTATGAAAAATAAGCATAAGTGTGAGTACAAACATGAGTATAAGTATAAACACAAAGCGTATGAGTATGACTACGTGTATAAGTGTGAACATAGGATGTATGAGCATAGACATGAACGTGAATATAGGTGTAAAAATGAAGGTTTAAATATGAACAAGATATATATGTATGAATGTAAGTGTAAACAAAGTTGTATAAGTGTATTTGAAAACATAAAATGTATGAACATGAATATGAATATGAATGTAGTATAAACATGAATGTAAGTACAACGTAAATGTATAATTGTGAGTGTATGTATAAACGTAAAATGTATGAATTTTGAATCGTGAGTATAATATAAATGCGTAAGTGTGAACATAAGTGAAGGCATAAAATGTACAAGTATGGATGTAGGAAATGATGATTTTGTTTATAGCATAAATCGAAATACACTAGTTCAAACACGAAAAGATTAAGAAGTTTTGAGTATGAAAGGAAAAGAAAACAGGTGACACATGCGAGATTGTTATGAGATATCAATTAAAACGTGTAAAATGATATGCATATATAGTTGTTTGCGCAAAACGTGAAGTTAAAATAGATTGGATTGTCACGAAATATAGACTCTAGTTTGTGAATGCAAAGGGAGTATGAAACGTCCATTGGTTATGTGGAAAGTACTTTGCAAAGGAATGGAATTGCTACTGCAGTTTTAAAAGAGTTTACATAAGTTGAAAATTTGTCGGTTCTTATGAAGTTTCCTTGCCCACATGTTTTGAATTTAGTGGACGTATCGAGTGAGGTTTTGAAAAGTTCTAGAGATTAATAAGTTTGCGTCGTTTTAAGTAACTCTGTATTAGAAAGTTTCGAAGTTTACGGATTCTCGTGAAAAAGTTGATCCTTAGAAAAAGGAATTTGGTATATGGACTTAGTGTTTGCTGAAAAAGCGTCTTTTAATAAAATGTTTTATTGCTTTTGAAAGAAGTTTTAGTAAATGTTGAATAATATTTGTAATATTTTATAAGTGTTTCAATAGTTATGTTGAATACAAAATTTTGTGGCCAATGGTTTTGTTGGACCGATTAAGTTGATGAGTAGCATTTTG